>CM029595.1:8796267-9513758 GCA_017311375.1 Mytilus coruscus
ACGTGATCGTATAGCGGTATAACTGTTCGGTCCTGATTAATTCCAGCCTACCCAAGAGGGGGGAGACCTTGGCGGAATCTCCTGTTGGAATCTGCTGTTCGAGTCCTAAGGTGGATCTTATATAGTTCAGAGGGGTCATCCATCAGCTTTCAACAATAGCCATAAATGTCAACAGTTTATAGAGTAGTCTAGCTATTAAATAATACATGTACTAGGTTGGGCAGTTGACAATGCTATTTACATCTGCACAATGCAATTGACGTCGGCAGAATACATATACGATAAATGTTTGCAAGGTACATGTACTTTTATCAATTAATTTATATTTGAATACACCTTGGTAATTATTGTTATTTCACACATTGTGTTACATAATGCCTTCCCTCGCAATAAGAACGAAAGTTCGGTTAAATACGATAGTCCTTCTTCATCTATGCTATTATAAATTCTGTAGTTCCTTGTTAAGTTTTCGGTAACCATCACCACATATATAGTTCATAAATTCGGCAAGTCCAACATCTGGATACATAGAGTTCATAAAATTCATAAAGTTCAATATCTGGATATATATACGTTCATTTTGATCTATAAAGAGGTAACGTTAATCTCCTAACTATCCTACTGTCTGTCGATACATTTATTTTTGGCATTGCACAAGTCATGTCTTCTTTGACTGTCCATGACGTTAAAATACTAAATCCCTGGGATGTGTTTTAGTTGATTTTAGTCTCTGATGCATGATTTTTATTATTAATTGTTTTGGCTTTTAACTAGCTGTCAGTAACTGCGAGTACTCTCAAATCGTACTTTCTTGTTTATTTGACCTGTTGATACTATTGTAATGCTTTTTTTGTTATTTAATGTTATTCAGGGTTATATCTGGTCTATATACCAGCTTTGATAAGTGTTTGGTACTAATATAAATTTCCACTTCGTACTATGAACATCAAAATTATTTATTTTGTAAACATATTGCAAAAAATATTTCCTTTCTCTATTGTAACTGTACACGTATACCTAACAACAAAATTATTTTCATTTACCTGTGTTTAAAGTTATTGCAAATGGCTGATATTTTTGTTCGAGCATATTGTTTTTCTTAAATTGTTTAACATTTCATACCGATATAACATGTTACTTTTATTATTCTTCCCTTAGTTTATTTATTTTGTATTTGCATTGTATCATAGGTCAAATTTATTTGTTCAGTGTAATTACTATGTTCAATGGTGTTAATATGTCCTTTGATTGAGTTAAGCTATTTCAGTTGATATTTTATAGTGTGTCTTTCTATGTTGTGATGTTACACTATTGTTTCAGAAAAAGGGTGAAGGTTTGGTACCATTAAAACGTTTAAACCCGCTGCATTTGTTTGCACCTGTCCTAAGTCAGGAATCTGATGTTCAGTAGTTGTCGTTTGTTGATGTGGTTCATAAGTGTTTCTCGTTTCTCGTTTTTTATATAGATTAGACCGTTGGTTTTCCCGTTTGAATGGTTTTACACTAGTAATTTTTGGGGCCCTTTATAGCTTACTGTTCGGTTTGAGCCAAGGCTCCATGTTGAAGACCGTACTTTGACCTATAATGGTTTACTTTTATAAATTTTGACTTGGATGGAGAGTTGTCTCATTGGCACTCATACCACATCTTCTTATATCTATAAAGTTCATATGTGTTACATTAAACAATAATAACCAATCAATTAATAAATTATTCATATTTGTGCAGAATCTTCAATTTTAGACGATTATATATTTTTCAATTATACTTGTATCATGTAACGTGCATAATCCCAGTGGATTTAAGTTCCATCTTTACCAACATGGAGTATAGTGATTATTTCAAACTACTTAAAACTATTAAATAGTGGGATATCAAAAATACACTTTGGAGCGTACTGAGTAGACATGAGAACAATAAATGCAAATCATAAAACACATCAATACGACAACTTCTGACTTTCTTATTTTTACCCTCTTCGACTGGACCAAATCACTACTTTATATCTTAAAATTCATGACCCCAAAAAAGTGATAACAGCAGATATAAGAATTAGAAGATGTTGTATAATTGCCAAAGAGACAACTATCCAAAAGAGTCCAAAATAAAGATGATTTAAGCAACTATAGGTCATTGTACGCCCTTCAACAATGAGCAAAACCCAGTACCTAACAGTCAGCTTAATGTCCAGACTTCACAATATTCAAACGAAAAAACCTACGGCCCGAATTATGAAAAACAATAAACAAAAAAATTATAACAGACAACAACAAACGACAACCACTGAATTATAGGCTCCTGACTTTGGTCAGGCACATATAGAATTGGCGGGTTAAACATCTGTGTGAGCGCTCAAACCTCCCCTATTATGGACCGTGACAGTGGTGTAAAAAGTAAAATAACAAAAAAACGGAACTCCAAGGAAAATTCAAAACGGAAAGTCCCTTATCAAACAGAACAAAATAAGAACTAACTGTAAAAATCAGTTGAAATTTGTCGACACGAAGCACACAAAAACTACCATAAAGACAAAATACACAAAGTGTCGATCTAAGAGTACAGTCGCATTCACTGAAAGAAGAATGTAGCTACGAAGCCAAAAACAACTTATGAATAAATCAACCATGTTTTCCCAAGATTGTTTTTGAAAATTGATTTTGTTTCTTCTAATTTGCTCTGATTTGGGGCCTCATCATTTGGCTTCAAGTCAGAAATCCATACTTCTGATTCATAAGTTAACGTCGGAATACTAATAATTGTCTCTCTGTATATCAACAAAAAGCTGTACATGTCAGCAAGAAGCTCTACAGAGCTTTTTATTGTAATGTTCATGTGAACTCTTTTTAGAATAAAATTTTCTATTTTATTTCTATTTTATGGAAGTTAATACTTTAAATATGGGTGCCTTCCGCCATCTTGAATTGTAAAATAGCAGGACACTATAAGTTTAGATTTTAAACTAAGACAGCAAATTTCGATGCGAGAATGCAATTTACTAAAAACTTTCATTCAAATAAAAAGGTACAATACTTTTGCTCGATTCCAAATTTTTCAACATATCGTATTAAGGCGGGGGTAACTCAGAAATTGTACAAGTTTAAAATGAATCTACAAGGAATTTCTATTTTATGTTATAACCAGAAGAAAATGTACGTAACCCAGTTTTTCTTTTTATATTATGATAGCACTTTATGAGAGCTATTTATTTATATATCATTTTAAAATTCTATCCATTATTCATTTAATGATGATTTTCTCTGTATAATCCTTACAAAATTAGTCATTTTTTCACAACCTGTAGCTTGAAAACAAGCCCGACGACCTTTGATTTTTATCATATTTTTAAACATACCACATTATATACTATATTTTGGCAAAGTACGAACAAATTCTGTCATTTTTCGTTTATGCTCCAACACCACTTTAAGGTAAAATACCTTGTTTGTTGCTTCATTTGAAAAACTAGACACGGCTTTTAATTTTTAAAAACTATGATTATAGGACTGTTATGATATTGTAACTATCATATTTATTTAGTTGGCCTAATTTGTTTTGTGTGGCCTAAGAATGTTTACATTATATATTTTTTTACATTGTGTACAAAATGATACACATTGTGTTACAACTATGCAGTTTAGAAATCACTGGAACAATCATAGATACTCATGGAATGATTAGGACTGTTTATTTCACTTACATAACGTTTCCAGAATGATCATAACAAAAGATGCGTAATTTAAACATCTACAATTATCTAGAAGTTTCCGTTACAAGTATATATATATATATGCAGACACTAAAGTTAGACATAGACTTAAACATCGAAAGACATCAACATTCTCAGCAGTTGGATTGACACTTTTATTTACTAACAACATCATACTAAATTGTGACCTATTGGACGTAATATTATGTGGATTCCCGTGAAGATTTCCTGATAAAGAAAAGATAAAAGATTGGCAGTTAAGTTGACATTTCTTTGTGTAATACTTCTTGTAAACTAGTGTATAATAAATCTTGTTAAATTTTATTATTGATTTGTATCTTTTGTTGGCTACAATTAAAAGTCGATTTTTCTGGTCGTAACAGAAATTGGGGGCTCGTGAAATTGGGGGCTCGTGTCCGAGATAACGTTAATATCTCATTGAAAATTTTTCAGTATTTTTTTATTAGAACTAGCCAACAAAATTCTACAAAATGGCATTTGATGCCGGTAAATTTTTGAAAACGCCAGACCTGGAGAGGTTTGATAACTTAAAGAAAGGGGAATTAGTGTTGTTTGCTAAACATCTGAAATTAGACTTTAGAGTATCTATGAGAAAACAAATTATAAAAATATTGGTAATAGACAAATTAGTTAACGCAAAAATTTTAGGTGAAGAGGCTCTTGAACTCAAGGTCGAAAATGTTGATGCTTTCAAATTAAAACAGGTTGAATTAGAACATGAACTTAAATTAAAACAATTGGAAAAAGAAAAAGAAGAAAGGAAGGCAGAACTTGAAATGAAAGAAAGGTTAGGGATGGAGAAAAGAAAAGAAAAAGAAGATGAATTTAAATTAAAACAGGCAGAACTTGAAATGAAAGAAAGGTTAGAGATGGAGAAAAGAAAAGAAAAAGAAGATGAATTTAAATTAAAACAGGCAGAACTTGAAATGAAGGAAAGGTTAGAGATGGAGAAAATGAAAATTGAAATGGTCAAAGAAGAAAGCAACACTAAATTCCAATCAAAATTAGAACATTTTAATTTTGATGCACGTTTGGTTCCCAAATTTTGTGAAAAAACAGTTGATAAATTTTTTCCACAGTTTGAGAAAATTGCTCAAAATTTGAAATGGCCGAAGCCTTTTTGGACTACAATGC
Organism: Mytilus coruscus; assembly: GCA_017311375.1. Classification (NCBI taxonomy): domain Eukaryota; kingdom Metazoa; phylum Mollusca; class Bivalvia; order Mytilida; family Mytilidae; genus Mytilus; species Mytilus coruscus. The sequence continues at coordinate 8,801,128 of CM029595.1, forward strand.
TGCAAAGTGTTTTTGAGGGCAAGGTCACTGAAATTTACTCAGCACTTTCCTCAGAAAATAGTTCTGATTATGACAAGGTTAAAAAAGAAGTTTTGATAGCTTATGAGCTAGTGCCAGAAGCATATAGAGAGACATTTAGGTCTTATAAAAAGTTTGATTCACAAACCTATGTTGAATTTGCTAGGGAAAAAGAAGATCTATTTGATAAATGGCTTACGTTAAAGAAAATAGATAAAAATTTTGATAATCTAAGACAATTGATGTTATTAGAAGAGTTCAAACAGCGTGTTCATTTAGACTTAAAAAATACATTTAGATGACAAAAATGTTGAGACATTACAAGATGCAGCTATATCCGATAATTAAATTATTTCACATAAAAGAAGTTTCAAAGGTCAAAATTTTAATACTTCGAGTGGAAATTACAAGAATCAAAGCACTGAGCGTACTGATAGTAAGCCTGTTGCACAGAATAAGAGTCAGTCTAGTTATAATATGTCTAGTCCACAATTTGATACTTTTGAGAAGTCACTGACTTATGCTTATTGTAAGAAGAATGGTCACCTGATGGCTGATTGTTTTAGACTCCAGAAGAAGAATGAAAGAGATAATAAGCCGAAGATAAGTGCTTGTACTACATCCCGTGTTACCAATACGTTGGAATGTCCTGCGAGTCATGCTTTTAAGTCCAGTTTTTGTGATTACATGAAGGATCATAAACCCTTAATGTCTGATGGGTTTGTTTCTATTGTGAATAATACTACTTCTCAGCCTATTAAGATTTTACGGGACACTGGAGCTTCTCAGTCTTTATTGTTAGAAGGTGTGTTGCCTTTGTCCGTGGAGACTTCTGTTGGTGCCTCCATTTTGTAACAAGGTGTGGAGTTAGGTTGTATAGATGTTCCCCTAAATGAGGATTTGCAAGAAGACCAGTTTGATTACATTGACCTTTCTGACACTTTCCTAGCAGACATTGAAGGTCCCGGTAGCTCAGAGAAGGCCATAAGACCACCTAGTATTTACAAGAATGTTATTATGCCATGGCCAGACGCGAACAGCCATTCATTAGACCGAAAGACACTTAGGTATAAGGAAGACTTGCCTAAAGATTTTGCAGCATTTCTACTGGCCCAGACTTAGAAATGATGTCGCATAATACTGCAAATCATGCCATATATGCCAGGTTGTTGGTAAGCCTAACTAGAAAATACCACCAGCACCACTTCTGCCTATTCCAGCCTTTGAAGAACCTTTTAGCCGAGTACTCATTGGTTGCGTGGGAACTTTACAGAAGACCAAGACCGGAAATGCGTATTTATTGACAATCATGTGTACCTCCACTCGTTTTCCTGAGGCTATTCCGTTAAGGAATATCAAGACACCTACTATTGTCAAAGCTCTGATCAAATTTTTCACGCTAGTAGGACTTCCAAAGTCTATACAGTCCGACCAGGGTTCAAATTTCATGTCAGGTTTATTTCAGCAAGTCGTGTACCAGTTAGGGATTGCTCAGTATAGGTCTAGTGCTTATCATCCAGAATCTCAAGGTGCCTTAGAACGTTTTCATCAAACATTGAAGAACATAATTAGAACTTTTTGTCTTCAATTCGACAGGGACTGGGATGATGGTGTTCACATTTAACTTTTTGCGGTCCGAGAGGCTGTTCAAGAATCTCTTGGTTTTAGTCCCTTTGAGTTGGTATTTGGTCACACTGTGAGGGGACTTTTAAAATTGATTAAGGAAAAATGGCTTACTGAACACACTGACTTGAATCTTCTAGACTATGTATCTAGATTCAAAGAAAAATTGTATACTGCTTGTCAAATTGCACAGAAAAACTTAAAACTGTTCAAATTAGATGAAAATATGGTATGATAAAGATGCCAGGGACAGATTTTTTGAGCCTGGTGATAAGGTACTTGCATTTTTGTCAGTCCCTGGACATCCATTACAAGCTAAATATTGTGGTCCTTATACCATAGAGAGTAAAATCAATGATTTGAATTATATTGTAAAAACACCAGGTCGGCCTAAACAAAATAGAGTGTGTCACTTTAATATGTTAAAACCATATTTTGAGCTTACTAATGAAGGTGAGAGTAAACCAGTTGGCACTTTAGCCATGGTTAAATTGGAGAACAATCATGACAAACCAGATATAATTGAACCACCTTTTAGTTCTAATACTATGGAAGAGACAGTAAGATTGAAAAATTTTGAAATTTTGTCAAATTTAGATTCAAAACTTGCACATCTGTCTTTTGATCGTAGAGAAAAATTAAAAGCTTTGGTATTTTCTTTTAAAAATCTTTTTCCAGATGTGCCAAACAAAACCACTGCTGTTTGTCATGATGTCGATGTAGGTGATGCTTCTCCAATCAAGCAACATCCTTACCGGCTCAATCCACTCAAACTTGAATTGATGAGACAAGAAATTAAATATATGCTTGACAATGATATTATTGAGCCGAGTAACATTGAATGGAGCTCTCCTTGTCTCAATGTGCCCAAACCAGACGAAACCTTTCGTTTCGTAACTGATTTCAGAAAAGTAAATTCTGTTTCAAAATCTCATTCCTATCCGATTCCAAGGATAGACGACTGCATTGATAACATTGGACAAGCAAAATTTGTGAGCAAATTTGATTTATTGAAAGGTTACTGGCAAGTTCCATTGACACAGAGAGCTCGAGAAATATCAGCTTTTGTCACACCAGATGGCTTATTTCAATATACATTTTACTGTAATATCGTTTGGCATGAAAAGTTTTCCAGCTACATTTCAAAGAAAGATCAATTTTGTTATAAAAGATTTAGACTGTTGTTATGCTTATATTGATGATCTTATTGATCTGTAGTGATAGCTGGGAAAGCATTTAACACATTTATATGATACTTTTGATAGATTGTCACAATCAAATTTGACTGTTAATCTTGGTAAAAGTGAACTTTGCCAGGCCACTGTTGATTATTTAGGGCATACAGTTGGCCAAGGTCAAGTGAAACCTATTATGGCTAAAGTGGATGCAAATACCAAATTTCCTCCTCCTACAAATAAAAAACAACATTTTGATGTATATTTAAATCCCACTGTGCATCCTATTCTTGTTTATACTGATCATAATCCTCTCACCTTCATACATAAAATGAGAAACAAGAACCAGAGATTGATTAGGTGGAGTTAATTGTTGCAGGAATATGATGTTATTGTAAAACATATTAAAGGTAAAGATAATGTAATAGCAGATGCTTTATCTAGAACTTTAAAACACTTTGTATATACTATGTATTTTTGTACATATTATTCATGAACAGTTTTTGTTACACTCAAACTTTTTCGGGGGGAGGTGTTATGATATTGTAACTATCATATTTATTAAGTTGGCCTAATTTCTGATTAAAATATCTTAATTTTAGCCGGCAAAAATAGCATGTTTGTATAGCAATGGCTATTTTGCCACGTCGGCAATATAGTGAATTTGTTATTTTGCCGGTTCTTTGTAAAAAGTGAATTTTAATATTTACCTTTAAAAGTACTACGAAAATGTGCATTGCCAACTTCAAAGAATCAAATTATTACTCATATAGTAAAGTAAGATAGCAGAAACAATATTTGAGATACGCATAATCGTTTATAAACATCAGAGACATATGTCTGTAAACATTTATGGGTCCAAGTGAAAATAGGAATTTGATAAGACATAAAAATAAAAATATTGAGCATCCATTTGTAGCAATGAAATCATATCGAAACATGAAGTTCTTCTTCTTCTTCCATATACTGCCCACATTCAACTTTCTGAATATACTGGCAAAATTTGGTTCTGCATGGTTAAAAACAGGATAAAAGCAAATGTTCATCTTTAGTTTGTAAGGTTGGTCACTTGAGATTTGATTGTCTCAAGTGACTGTGCTGTGGCGATCTCCGGGGGAAGCTTGTTCCAGTCTCCGCCCTCTGGGAGCTTTGATGACCTTCTTTCTCATCTTCATCATCCGCTAGGGTTACATTACATTAGAACTATTCTTTTTTCACTGCCTGTTAATTTTCTAACATGTTTGAGAGATTATGCACTTGACAAAGGATGTATAAATACATTTTCTCCAATATACAGACTTGTCAGTATATTTGTGATGTAGCTCTTTTCCGTCTTTTTAAACCAGTAAGATCGGAACCTTTACATGAGGAAAAGAGGAAATTCCTTCCTGTTTACTTTACCAATAGAGGAATGGATGCAATCAACATCAACAACGTTCTACATCACAAGGAGGTAACATCTAAAATTCCTTTTTATTTTCAAAATCAGTCTGTTCCTATTGTATCCTACAGTTACACCAAAACCATTGCACCCAAAATATTTAACTATAAACAAGCATTGCAGGACCTTGATTTAGAACAATACCTAAAAATACCCTCTGACATGTGACTGTTCCCACTCGCCTTACAATTACAGCTCCTCTGGCCATGTTATTACTGGGGATCTAAACATAATTCAACATGAAAATCTCCGAAAGGTGATTTCTCATGGTCCTAAGTTTAGAGAACCGCAACACATCAATTGGAACCATAACTTCAAAATAATTATGGATTCCATTGAGGACTACGCCAGTGCATGGGCTAAACGAGAAGAAGTTCAACTGGACTCTTTTTCAAAATGGGTCAAAACAATCAGGTCTCTGATAAAACGTCGCATTCATAAGTTGGGAAACTGTATGAATGATCGACCAAGGTCCGTTTTCAGAGATAAAGAGGCTGTGAAATGTCTATCATCTCTTCAAGATCAGTATGTTGTTGTTCCTGCGGACAAAGCTTCAAATAGTATTGTCTTTATTTGTAAATCGTATTACTACGAGTGTCTTGTAAAAGAATTAGGAATAAATGAGCACTCAGGTAATCCCACATACAAAAACATATCATTTGACAAGGATGAGATTTTGGCGAATCATAAGTCCTTCATGGCTTCAATCGGAGGACTTACCTTGTTTGTATTGGATACCTAAACTTCACAAAATTCCGTACAAACAACGGTACATTGCCGGCTCATCTGCATGTTCCACTAAAGAATTGTCCATTAGATTGACTAAAATTCTGTCCGCAGTGAAAGAGGGTCTTCAGAAATACTGCGAAACTGTTTACTCGCGTAGTGGTATTAACCATATGTGGATTCTTAAAAACTCTAAAGAACTTCTGGATAATTTTAAATCTCGGTCTTTTTCTGAAATTAGTTCTATCAAAACTTTTGATTTTTCAACCTGGTATACCACCATTCCCCATGTGAAATTGAAAACCCGTCTAAAAGAAATAATCCACAATGCTTTTCATCATAAAAATGGTAGCAAACGCTATAAATTTATTACTTTGGGATACCATAAGGCATATTTTGTTAATAGTTAACAAAAGGGTAAAACATGCTACACAGAGGAACAAGTGATCAGTATGCTGGAGTTTCTTATTGACAACATATTTGTTGAATTTGGAGGTAGACTTTTTCAACAAATTGTCGGCATTCCTATGGGAACGAACTGTGCGCCTCTCCTTGCCGATCTCTTCTTATTTTCATATGAATCGGAGTTCCTTCAGACACTTGTCAAAAACAAGAAGATCAAAGAAGCCAGGTTATTTAATTTCACTTTCAGATATATTATAATCCTCTCACCTTCATACATAAAATGAGAAACAAGAACCAGAGATTGACTAGGTGGAGTTTATTGTTGCAGGAATATGATGTTATTGTAAAACATATTAAAGGTAAAGATAATGTAATAGCAGATGCTTTATCTAGAACTTTAAAACACTTTGTATATACTATGTATTTTTGTACATATTATTCATGAACAGTTTTGTTACACTCAAACTTTTTGGGGAGGTGTTATGATATTGTAACTATCATATTTATTTAGTTGGCCTAATTTCTGATTAAAATATCTTAATTTTAGCCGGCAAAATAGCATGTTTGCATAGCAATGGCTATTTTGCCACGCCGGCAATATAGTGAATTTGTTATTTTGCCGGTTCTTTGTAAAAGTGAATTTTAATATTTACCTTTAAAAGTACTACGAAAATGTGCATTGCCAACTTCAAAGAATCAAATTATTACCCATATAGTAAAGTTAGATAGCAGAAACAATATTTGAGATACGCATAATCGTTTATAAACATCAGAGACATATGTCTCTGTAAACATTTATGGGTCCAAGTGAAAATAGGAATTTGATAAGACATAAAATAAAAATATTGAGCATCCATTTGTAGCAATGAAATCATATCGAAACATGAAGTTCTTCTTCTTCTTCCATATACTGCCCACATTCAACTTTCTGAATATACTGGCAAAATTTGGTTCTGCATGGTTAAAACAGGATAAAAGCAAATGTTCATCTTTAGTTTGAAGGTTGGTCACTTGAGATTTGATTGTCTCAAGTGACTGTGCTGTGGCGATCTCCGGGGAAGCTTGTTCCAGTCTCCGCCCTCTGGGAGCTTTGATGACCTTCTTTCTCATCTTCATCATCCGCTAGGTTACATTACATTAGAACTATTCTTTTTCACTGCCTGTTAATTTTCTAACATGTTTGAGAGATTATGCACTTGACAAAGGATGCATAAATACATTTTCTCCAATATACAGACTCGTCAGTATAATTTGTGATGTAGCTCTTTTCCGTCTTTTTAAACCAGTAAGATCGGAACCTTTACATGAGGAAAAGAGGAAATTCCTTCCTGTTTACTTTACCAATAGAGGAATGGATGCAATCAACATCAACAACGTTCTACATCACAAGGAGGTAACATCTAAAATTCTTATTTATTTTCAAAATCAGTCTGTTCCTATTGTATCCTACAGTTACACCAAATCCATTGCACCCAAAATATTTAACTATAAACAAGCATTGCAGGACCTTGATTTAGAACAATACCTAAAAACCCTCTGACATGTGATTGTTCCCACTCGCCTTACAATTACAGCCCTCTGGCCATGTTATTACTGGGGATCTAAACATAATTCAACATGAAAATCTCCGAACGGTGATTTCTCATGGTCCTAAGTTTAGAGAACTGCAACACATCAATTGGAACCATAACTTCAAAATAATTATGGATTCCATTGAGGACTACGCCAGTGCATGGGCTAAACGAGAAGAAGTTCAACTGGACTCTTTGTCAAAATGGGTCAAAACAATCAGGTCTCTGATAAAACGTCGCATTCATAAGTTGGGAAACTGTGTGAATGATCGACCAAGGTCCGTTTTCAGAGATAAAGAGGCTGTGAAATGTCTATCATCTCTTCAAGATAAGTATGTTGTTGTTCCTGCGGACAAAGCTTCAAATAATATTTTCTTTATATGTAAATCGTATTACTACGAGTGTCTTGTAAAAGAATTAGGAATAAATGAGCACACAGGTAATCCCACATACAAAACCATATCATTTAACAAGGATGAGATTTTGGCGAATCATAAGTCCTTCATGGCTTCAATAAACATTACATTGAACAGCAAATTGAAGGACTTACCTTGTTTGTATTGGATACCTAAAGTTCACAAAATTCCGTACAAACAACGGTACATTGCCGGCTCATCTGCATGTTCCACTAAAGAATTGTCCATTAGGTTGACTAAAATTCTGTCCGCAGTGAAAGAGGGTCTTAGATCAAAGAAGCCAGGTTATTTAATTTCACTTTCAGATATATTGATGATGTTCTTTCCATTAACAATCCGAACTTTTCTGATTGGGTTCCATTAATATATCCACCAGAACTAGAAATTAAAGAAACAACAGACACGGCTTCCTCAGCCTCATTTTTAGACTTATACCTCGAATTTGACATACACAGTCATCTCAATACCAGAATCTATTACAAACGAGACGATTTTAATTTTGAAATTAACAATTTCCCCCACCTTAGTAGCAATATACCAACTTCACCTGCATATGGGATATACATTTCCCAACTTATTCGGTATTCAAGAGCTTGCAGCTCCTACTCTGACTTTGTAAAACGTCACCAGTGTCTGAGCAGAAAGTTGATGAACCAGGGGTATGTCAAAGAACGTCTTGTCCTTTTTCTAAAAAAGTTCATCGGAAGGTTCCAAGAACTTGTTGATAAATATTCCGTATCAACTTCACAAATAATACACGATGGTCTTGAAGTATAGATTTTGCGTACTGACGTTGTTTATCATCTTAATAAAGTGTTATAGTATTCTTTTATTTGTCTTTATTAATATTACTTTTACTGTTAAGTCTGTTTTTAGATATCCATTTGACGTGACTCTGTGCTTATGTATCCCATTCACTGTTGCTGATGTTGTTTGCTGTGGAAAATACAGATTGGAATTGTTCATTTAATATGTTTGCTTTGTTGATTGGATCTGTTTCTAGGCTACCATTTTTTCTTAGAGGTGCCACTCCACTTTTATCGCTCTTCTTGTGTTTGATGTATGTCCAAAATCTTTTCGAAGAGGCGTGTGTCACTTCAGGGTTCTCTGGGGTGATGATATTTTCAATATACTTCCAATATGCTTGTCTTAGGCTTTTCTGTGCTGTCTTTTTCAGTTCTTTAAATCTTGCACAATAGTTGAAATTACTTCAAATTTAATCACTCACAGTCTGATATTGCAGTAGAATAAAATCTCAGCTTTTTAACTGTACATACCTGTCAACTGACCCGGATCCTGCGGGTGTGACCCGAGATTTTCACAATTCTGAGGGTCACCGGAACACCCGCGGGTGACCAAATAACCAGGAATTCGGAAAATAACCCGTTTTACCCGGATTCCTTAGCCTTCAGACTTCTTTGAACGACAAAATTATTTTATTTATTAATATTACTTTTAAGTCTGTTTTTTGTGATATACATTTGACGTGACTCTGTACTTATGTATCCCGTCATAACTCTGTACTTATGTATCCCGTCATAATTTGAACCACAATTATTTTATTTATTAATATTAATATTACTTTTACTGTTAAGTCTGGTCATACTTTGAACGACAAAATTATTTTATTTATTAATATTACTTTTACTGTTATAATGAAGCAGTAATTCTCTAAATATTTCTAAAAGTCAAAACCTAACTATTTCAATCAAATTACATAATCATGTATCAAGGACAGCAAGTACCTAGATGATACAATAAGAACAATCTTGATTGGGGACCATATTAATAATATACTTAAAGGCAAATAGAACTCTAGGTTTTACGAAGTAACATGAAAACTTGGGTATACGTTTAACAACCTTACGATCAAAGCTTGCGTCCACGTCAGTACTCCACCAGTATGGGATCCTACAAACAAAACAAAATTAACCAAATTGAAGATACGTAACTTCCGTAGGCAGCAAGATATGTGTTTAATAATTACAATGATAGATCACCATTGCAGGAGCTGTCACTGGTATGTTAAACAATCCTAAATGGGAAAACTTACAATCCTGCAGAACAAAAGCAAAGCTTGTTTTGATTTATAAGATTAATGGGGATTGGTTGAAGTCACTAATGACATCCTGACACAATCGGACAGGCTTAGAAGTCTGTTTTTGTGATATACATTTGACGTGACTCTGTACTTATGTATCCCGTCATAATTTGAACCACACAATTATTTTATTTATTAATATTACTTTTGCTGTTAAGTCTGTTTTTTGTGATATCCATTTTACGTGACTCTGTATTTATGTATCTCTTCCTACTTTGAACGACAAAATTATTTTATGTCTACCTGTGCGAATTTCATACGCGCGGTTTTACGTCGATCAGTACTTAAAACCTTCCATCCTTTACGGGTGGATTTTACATAGATAAATAAAATCGTATAATATAAGCAAAATGAGGATGTTAAATTTGATGTATGCCTTTTTGTGCTTCTTCATTACATTTGTTTGTTTTTATAGTGATTAAGATGATAACACAATGTTGACTGCTGTAACCCTATTTTTGACATTTTTACCTATTGTGTCTGTTTGTTTTATTCACGCATCGTTGTCAATATAATGGAATTTGACGCGACTGTCATACAAGTGAGAGGTTTAGCTAGCTATAAAACCAGGTTCAATCCACCATTTTCTACATAAGAAAATGCCTGTACCAAGTCAGAAATATGACAGTTGTTATCCATTCGTTTGATGTGTTTGAACTTTTGATTTTGCCATTTGATTGGGGACTTTCCATTTTGAATTTCCTCGGAGTTCAGTATTTTTGTGATTTTACTTTTTGGTGGTGTTCACAAAGAAGGACCATTTCCTGCAGTCTTTGGTTGCTGTTTGTACCATGTATCCATGCTGTTGTGTGTGTCTGGATAGTCTAGTTGGCCCTTGGAGGTACATGTCTTTGTTAATGGCTACTTTGTCGTTGACGATCTTATACATCATTGCGAGTCTGGCCTCTCTGCGCCGTTCTTGGAGACTTTTCCAACCCAATTCGTTGATCATGTCCGTGACACTTGGTCTGTTTCTGTGGCGTTGGTGACGTATCGCGCAGCCCTCCTTTGAACTTTTTCAATTTGATCAATATGTTTTTGATGATAACGGTCCCATACTGTTGTGGCGTATTCTAGTTGGGGCCTTACTAGAGTTGTGTATGCTTGCTCTTTGATGCTTTTAGAGCCGATGTGTAGGTTTCGGTGGAGGAAGCCAAGGCTTCTGCTGGCTTTGCTGGTAATGTTGTTGATCTGACTGTTCACCCTCAACTTCTACTACTTGGGTTCTATTTGTCAGGAATGCTTCTATCCAGCTGTTGGTTTTCCCCCTAATTCCATAGTGGTTGAGTTTATGTAGGAGTAGACTATGGGATACCTTGTCGAATGCTTTTGAGAAATCTAGTATCAGTAGGTCAGACTGTTTTCACAATTCAAGGTTCTTTGTCAGGTCGTCAATGCATTCAAAGAGTTGCGTCTCGCAGGATCGTTTACTTCGAAATCCATGTTGTAGTGGATATAGGATGTTGTTTGCCTTTGCGTGTTTCATAATGTGGCTGGTAACAATATGTTCGATGATCTTGCAGCAGATACATGTAAGAGATATTGGTCTGTAATTTGCTGTAATGTACTTTTGACCTTTTTGTTTGCTGGTGTGACTGTTGCTGTCCGCCAGTCATCTGGTACTTTGCTTGTCTCCATTGAAATATTAAATATGATGGAAAATATGGGAGCGATTTCGCTGACAAGTTCTTTGAGTACCATTGGTCTGATGTTATCCGGTCCAGCGGCTTTGTGTGGATTAAGGTTTCTCAGTTGTTTTTCTACTCCATTGTTTGTGATAAAGATGTCTCTACTGTCAGGGTAATTTTCTGGTGAGTCGGACATATGATCTTGATTGTAGAATTCACTGTTGCTGATGTTGTTTGCTGTGGAAAATACAGATTGGAATTGTTCATTTAATATGTTTGCTTTGTTGATTGGATCTGTTTCTAGGCTACCATTTTTTCTTAGAGGTGCCACTCCACTTTTATCGCTCTTCTTGTGTTTGATGTATGTCCAAAATCTTTTCGAAGAGGCGTGTGTCACTTCAGGGTTCTCTGGGGTGATGATATTTTCAATATACTTCCAATATGCTTGTCTTAGGCTTTTCTGTGCTGTCTTTTTCAGTTCTTTAAATCTTGCACAATAGTTGAAATTACTTCAAATTTAATCACTCACAGTCTGATATTGCAGTAGAATAAAATCTCAGATTTTAACTGTACATACCTGTCAACTGACCCGGATCCTGCGGGTGTGACCCGAGATTTTCACAATTCTGAGGGGTCACCCGGAACACCCGCCGGGTGACCAAATAACCCGGGAATTCGGAAAATAACCCGTTTTTACCCGGATTCCTTAGCCTTCAGACTTATTAGATATAAGGTGATTGCAATGAAATACCGGCAAATTCGTAATTTTTCCTGGACAAGAAGTTCAACGAGTTGTGTAAACTCAGCTCAATTGACCCATTTCAGTGCATAGCTTCACTTGACAGTTTTGGTGTCAAACACTATGTTAATTAACACCATATCTTAGCTATAGGTCGTAAATAATTTGTGTATTTCAAAGTTGTTTCAAAAACAACTTGAGTTACTTCCCCTTTTTTGTCAATTCACAATATACTCCTTAAACGTATGTTTTTTTTGTAAAAAAGATTAAATCTAAAATGAATTGAATGCACAAACATATCAGAATAATACTTTTACTTATTGTTCTACCTTAGAACAATTAAAAAATAAAAATTTTGAAAATTACTTTTTTCATCTATACCTCCTTTAATAATTTAACTTTATTTTAATTACTCTAATATCAACATATGGTATGTTTTACTGTTTAAAAGCTGCCCAAGTGTATGTAAAGAAAACACAAATTGGCACATTGTATGTCATGGAATGAATATGAACAGGATAATTAAGTCAATGAAACACAAATCTATCAATGGCCTCCAGGTGCAATGAAATAATAATATGTACAATTTTAAATTACTTAACCATGTGGACATATTTTGAAAACTTTGATATAAATTATAAGAAAAATGTCCCCTAAATACTGAAATTCAGCTCGAAAAAGTTCGTACGCGTTATGACCTGAGATTTAATTCTTCTATGCAGGTCATTACCTGCATTTTCATTGTCATAGGTAGACAGGTATGACTGTATGGTTTAAAAAAATAAAAAATGCATATAAATTTGATAAAACATTACAAAATCTAAAAAAATCATTCACATAGCTGCAAAACCAAAAATGTTGAATTACATTTGCTTTTGAAATAATAGTCAGTTCTTTGAATTGCATATCTGTAAACACAATATTTTTTACTTTAAAAAATTGGCTTCCGCTTACCTAGAGCCGGCGAAATAGCCATTGCTATTATAGAAATATGCTATGTTGCCGTATTTTAATAGAGCCGGCAAAATAGCATATTTTCTATTTTTCTGGTGCCGGCAAAATATCCACTGCCTTTTGTTTAACCTCAGCCGGGCGTCTGTACCCAAATTTGCATGTTGAGGACCCTCTCCTCCGGTGAGCAAACAGGGTTCCAATACATTAGAGGAGAAATCCTTCTTTTATTCACCTCAATCTCTTACTGGTTTACTGTTTTTCGGAACCAGTGCAGACTAAGGACGAAAATGTCCTCTACTCCCGAGGACAAGAAGCACTATACGTCTTTTACCCCTGACTATACCAAATGGCCCGATAAGGTTTTAGGCCCTTTAAATTATGATACTCCACTGAATCTGCTGCTTAAAGATGCGGCATCCAACTTTAATGAGCCATCTGGAAATAATGCTGAGAAAAAAATAAAGGGATTGACGATTGTAGCAGCTATGGGTGGTTAGTTGAATTAGAGACATAAAAATATGTCTGGTTGGAAAGACTGGCGCCAGCATCTATTAAAAGACGTATTTACTTCCATTTTCTGCTTTGGCATATCATAATATTTTCATATGCAATAATGAAGCAGTATTCTCTCATAAATATTTCTAAAAAGTCAAAACCTAACTTATTTCAATATAAATTACATAATCATGTATCAAGGACAGCAAGTACCTAGATGATACAATAAGCAACAATCTTGATTGGGGGCCCCATATTAATAATATGACTTCAAAGGCAAATAGAACTCTAGGATTTTTACGTAGTAACATGAAAAACTGTACACGTAAGGTTAAAAACCTTACATACACATCACTTGTGCGTCCGACGGTCGAGTACTCCACCAGTATGGGATCCCTACAAACAAAACAAAATTAACCAAATTGAGCAGATTCAGCGTAACTTCCGTAAGGCAGCAAGATATGTGTTTAATAATTACAATGATAGATCACCATTGCAGGAGCTGTCACTGGTATGTTAAACAATCCTAAATGGGAAAACTTACAATCCTGCAGAACAAAAGCAAAGCTTGTTTTGATTTATAAGATTAATGGGGGATTGGTTGAAGTCACTAATGACATCCTGACACAATCGGACAGGCATACTAGAGGACAACACTAGTTTCGGCATATATATATATAAGTAAAGACTATTATAAGTTTTCTTTTTTCCCAAGCACTGTTGCAGCTTGGAATGATCTTCCGGAGGCAATTTGCATGTGACCCTCCCTAGAAACCTTCAAAGGTGGTATCTCCACTTCAACATTTGGAGGATCCTGTCTGGCTAATTAACTGTTGTATTTAAGCCACTGTACATAATTAAATGTGAATATGTTTAACATAGAGCTACAACTAATGTTATTTTAATTGTAATTGGACTGTGGCAAATATTTTATTTTATATTATAATTTTCGTCCTCCATTTTTATGTACAAAAGCGTCACAGTTCCGGGATATTCCACACTCTGGCACCAGAGTCTTTCCCGTAATTGGAAGAAGAAGATTATCAGTTTTCCTTTTCTTGCTATTAAGAATGCATTGTCAAATCACAATTTCCATTGAAAAAGCAAGCATAGAACGAAATCATATGGTGTATGAAAACATATGATCTGACCATAACTGAAATGGCTATGTGTACATCTTTAAAATTACAAAAAAAAGATTTTATATTTCTACAAAAACAAAATGCATGCAACTTTTGTATATCTTGTACTCAGAGTTATTTTCATAAGGTAGACAATGCAATTTTGTCCATTTTTTAATGACTCCCTGGTAACTCTGCCCACAACAAACTCTACCTATATCAAGAAAAAAATCAGCCTCAATTACTCAGACTATAACAAATTTAGACTCTCAGAAGAATTTGAGTGACTTAAAAGATGTTATCCGAGATTACTATAACACAATTGTAGTAATCTCAGATGTTTTTTTAAATTAATTGTCAATTAGAATGAATTATCTTTCTCAACATATGTTTCGAAAAATTGCGATAGTTGTTAACACAGGAATCAATCTAAAATAAAATATAATACCTGTTTATTCATTTTCATTGAAATTCTAACACAAAAAGATGCTTTTCAAAATTTGTGATTTAATAAATAAAAAACAACACACAAATATTTACAATAAATTTTACACCGGAATTGAAATTGGAATAGCATATGTGTAAAGCAAATTATTGACCTATGAAATATTGTCCTCCAAGACAATATTTCATTACTATGTATCATGAAATATTGTCCTCATCTATTAAAAAATGTCCAGAGTAGGACAAATTTCCATAGTGAAATTTTGTCTGTATATAGACAATATTTCACAGATGAATACTATGAAATTTTATCCTGTTAAAGAGAGGTTATATTTTGTGTGTATTGAGACAATATTTCATAGACAGATTGTCATGAAATTTTGTCTCATGAAGGGGAGGTTATCAGCAGATATCATGTTGGATAATGATATCATTAAAGTGTTTTATTTGACTGATAATAATAAATAAACACAAATTAATATTCCAGTTACATTGTAATACTCAGTACTGTACCTCCAAAACGCTGTCGCAAAATGATTCGTCAATCTAGTATTTACGAATACTATTAGTACATTCAATTTTGAACATAAATAAGTGTCATGGACAGAATTTCATAGTGAAATATTGTCATGAACAGAATTTCATAATGAAATATTGTCCTTGACAGTATTTCATTATGAAATATTGTCCTGGACAGTATTTCATTATGAAATAGTGTCTGCAGACAATATTTTATATGAACATGATGAAATTTTGTCCAACAGACAATATTTCATGGGGGACAATATACAATTATGGCCCGCTGAGGAGGTGTATATCCAAAATTGTCAACCCGAGTAAGGGTTATTCCACGAGGGCTCTAGCCCGAGGGGAATAACCCTTACTAGGGTTGACAATTTTGGATATTCACCGACTCAATGGGCCATAATTGTTTTATTATACCGAACGAACAAATAATAATAAAATATTGTAACAGATTGTCAAAACACTTACGTTAGAAAACTATTTTGTGTCTATTGTGTGAAATTTCGCGTATGTACAACAAAGGTAGACTCTTTCTGTAAAATATAGATGGCCCTGAAAAGGGCCGTTTACAAGAGATATCGTCGACACTAGATGAATTTCCAAGTCTTGTTTGGTCTTGTTTCTTCGTCATTTGATGGACTTCTAACCTGGCCGTTGCCATATTTGTTTTTGTTTATCTGACGTTAAATGACGTCATACTTTAAAGGGAGTTAACTCGTGATCATTTAGGTACGACAAGGGTTATTCACCTTGAATAATAGGGTTGTTCGATGGAGGCTTCAATTTTTCGGGGTTATTCACCGGGGAATAATAGGGTTGTTCGATGGAGGCTTCAATTTGATGGGGTTATTCATCGCTTCTGCCAATTTTTGGAAAAACATCGAAATTAAACTATGACACGTGATTCCGTATTAGCCAATCAATTAATTACTATATAATGTAAGGTATAATAATATTTTATGTTACATATGATACCTAGATATCAATTTTTGTTGAAATTCTAGCTCAAAAAAGCTTTAAAATTTGTGACTTTTTAACAAGATCTATGTTTTAAACATTTTCTATTTATATCTGTTAGATGTGACAATGCAATGGAATATAATTCCCTTCATCCTAATTAACAGCCATGAATAATGACTTGCGACTTATTGAAAATTTAAAAAAGCCATTCTATCTGTTAGTGTTTGTATACCAAGTATGACCAATAGAGTCTAAACACCCATGTATGAGCAATAGAGTCTAAACACCCATGTATGAGCAATAGAGTCTAAACACCCATGTATGTGCAACAGAGTCTAAACACCCATGTATGTGCAATAGAGTCTAAACACCCATGTATGAGCAATAGAGTCTAAACACCCATGTATGAGCAATAGGGTCTAAACACCCATGTATGAGCAATAGAGTCTAAACACCCATGTATGTGCAATAGAGTCTAAACACCCATGTATGTGCAATAGAGTCTAAACACCCATGTATGAGCAATAGAGTCTAAACACCCATGTATGAGCAATAGGGTCTAAACACCCATGTATGTGCAATAGAGTCTAAACACCCATGTATGTGCAATAGAGTCTAAACACCCATGTATGAGCAATAGAGTCTAAACACCCATGTATGAGCAATAGGGTCTAAACACCCATGTATGAGCAATAGAGTCTAAACACCCATGTATGAGCAATAGAGTCTAAACACCCATGTATGAGCAATAGGGTCTAAACACCCATGTATGTGCAATAGAGTCTAAACACCCATGTATGAGCAATAGGGTCTAAACACCCATGTATGAGCAATAGGGTCTAAACACCCATGTATGAGCAATAGGGTCTAAACACCCATGTATGTGCAATAGGGTCTAAACACCCATGTATGAGCAATAGAGTCTAAACACCCATGTATGAGCAATAGGGTCTAAACACCCATGTATGAGCAATAGGGTCTAAACACCCATGTATGTGCAATAGAGTCTAAACACCCATGTATGAGCAATAGGGTCTAAACACCCATGTATGAGCAATAGAGTCTAAACACCCATGTATGAGCAATAGAGTCTAAACACCCATCTAAACACCCATGTATGTGCAATAGGGTCTAAACACCCATGTATGTGCAATAGAGTCTAAACACCCATGTATGAGCAATAGGGTTTAAACACCCATGTATGAGCAATAGGGTCTAAACACCCATGTATGTGCAATAGAGTCTAAACACCCATGTATGTGCAATAGAGTCTAAACACCCATGTATGAGCAATAGAGTCTAAACACCCATGTATGAGCAATAGAGTCTAAACACCCATGTATGTGCAATAGAGTCTAAACACCCATGTATGTGCAATAGAGTCTAAACACCCATGTATGAGCAATAGAGTCTAAACACCCATGTATGAGCAATAGGGTTTAAACACCCATGTATGAGCAATAGAGTCTAAACACCCATGTATGAGCAATAGGGTCTAAACACCCATGTATGTGCAATAGAGTCTAAACACCCATGTATGAGCAATAGGGTTTAAACACCCATGTATGAGCAATAGAGTCTAAACACCCATGTATGAGCAATAGGGTCTAAACACCATAAAAAAATATTTACAGTTGCCAATCATTAAAACACTAGTTTACAAAACTAAGCCATACCATTAATATAAAAGTAAAAACAAGAAATTCACAAAAAATATCCAATAGCATTAATTATCCCTAATTTAAAGTATTATATTAAATAATCCTATTTAAATTCCCCTTCATTCAATATAAACACAAGGTGTGGGATTTAGGCCAAAAATGAATTGAAATTGTTTGATGTTGTGTACCTACCCATGGAAAAAGCAGCCTACCCAAAATATTTTATGAGACAAATCATTTCAATTTTTTTTTTAAAGTTTTTTTCATGCTCTAACATCATTTTCCTGTCGTAAACATGTAACTTATGTTGTTGGCCAAAAAAAGAATGAAATCCCTACCTACCTACCCAACCCTACAAGGCATGGGTAGACAACATCAAACAAAGGATTTGTTAAGGTTGGCCTTAACAATATCTTGTGCTTCTAAGTTTAAACTCTATATAATAGATATTTTTGGGATAAGATTACAATCTGAAAACCTATACCACTGACTAGATGTTTATTTCTATTTTTCAAGAAACTTCTGTCAACCGCTTTGTGCTTTACATCAAGGAACAATTTAGATTCTTCAGGTTGTTTTTTTATTAAAGAGTAAAACAAACAAACAGATGAGATTTTAATCAACTATCCATTTATTTTCTTAGCAGAATCCACATATTTTGATTTGTGTTTAACTTGTATACATTATATTTAAATTTGATCGGACACTATCAAATAATCAAATTTACCTATATACAGGTTTAACTCCGCCTACTTACATTGTTTGCAGATGTCAATCTTAATTACAATGCTTGAGCAAACATTAATATAAACAAAGCAAGCAAGGCAAGCAAGCCAACCAAACTCTTAATCTGCATGCATTAGGAAATTGACTGCAAGCAATATCTATATTTAGTATGATATCAATATGGGAATTCTGCTGTGTTCTATTTTTCAAACTATTTCTATCCGATAACTAATCACATTTTTCCATGTTTGAATTAGATAATTCCTTGTTTGAAATCTGTTTAATTTTTTTTTTTCAGGAGGATTTGTTGGAGTGTTTGAAGCTTTTGTTAAAGTTGCCCCAAGTATATTTGCTGTTGGAGGATATTTCAGCAGAGCAGTAGTTACTTTAGGTACTGTTAACATTGTTCACTGTTAGGGATATTTCAGCAGAGCAGCTGTTACTTTAGGTACTGTTCACATTGTTCACTGTTAGGGATATTTCAGCAGAGCAGTAGTTACTTTAGGTACTGTTCACATTGTTCACTGTTAGGTATATTTCAGCAGAGCAGTAGTTACTTTAGGTGCTGTTCACATTGTTCACTGTTAGGGATATTTCAGCAGAGCAGTAGTTACTTTTATGTACTGTTCACATTGTTCACTGTTAGGGATATTTCAGCAGAGCAGTAGTTACTTTATGTACGGTTAACATTGTTCACTGTTAGGAATATTTCAGCAGAGCAGTAGTTACTTTAGGTACTGTTCACATTGTTCACTGTTAGGGATATTTCAGCAGAGCAGTAGTTACTTTAGGTACTGTTCACATTGTTCACTGTTAGGGATATTTCAGCAGAGCAGTAGTTACTTTAGGTACTGTTCACATTGTTCACTGTTAGGTATATTTCAGCAGAGCAGTAGTTACTTTAGGTGCTGTTCACATTGTTCACTGTTAGGGATATTTCAGCAGAGCAGTAGTTACTTTTATGTACTGTTCACATTGTTCACTGTTAGGGATATTTCAGCAGAGCAGTAGTTACTTTATGTACGGTTAACATTGTTCACTGTTAGGAATATTTCATCAGAGCAGTCGTTATTTTAGGCACTGTTCACATTGTTTATTGTTATATTGTTAGGTGGTTCATTGTTGGAGATATTTCAGCAGAGCAGAAGTTATTTGAGGTACTGTTAACATTGTTCACTGTTAGGGATATTGCCGCAGGACAGTAGTTACTTTAGGTACTGTTAACATGTTTCATTGCTAGGGATATTTCAGCTTCATTACCAAAAGCTTAGTTATCTGGCAAATCCAGGTATGACTAATCGACCTTAATCTTTTACACAAAAAAATCTGAAAAATAGAGGTTCACCGACTTTGACCTCATATTAGTGGCCATGGTTCACTGATTAAGTATAAGTTTTTTTAATGCTTGAAGTAACTATTATCATAAAATATTTTTCAGTTCTAATCAAATATGTAAATGGCAAGACTGATATATTTGTCGAGCCTGCAACTTCTGTCACAGAAATCTCGACAGGGATAGTGATCCGGCAGCGGAGGCTTTAACTAACTACTTAAAAGCTTTATATTTAAGAAGGTGGAAGACCTGGATGCTTCATACTTTGTATATAGATGCCTTATGTTATGAAGTTTCCGTCTGTCATATGTCCAATGTCCTTGACCTCACTTTCATGGTTCAGTGAATACTTGAAAAAAAAGTTAAGATTTTTTGTATTGTTAATTTCTCTCTTATTATGAGTAATAGGATAACTATATTTAGTATGTGCGTACCTTGCAAGGTCCTCGTGCCCGTCAGACAGTTTTCATCTGACCTCGACCTCATTTCATGGATCAGTGAACAAGGTTAAGTTTTCGTGGTCAAGTCCATATATCAGATACTATAAGCAATAGGTCTTCTATATTTGGTGTAAGGAATGATTGTAAGGTGTATATGTCTGTCTGGCAGGTATCATCTGACCTTGACCTCATTTTCATGGTTCATTGGTCAATGTTAAGTTTTCATGGTTAAGTTTGTTTCTTAGATACTATAAGCAATAGGTCAACATATAATGCATAGATTGATTGTTAGGTGTACATGTTTGTCTGGCATGGTTCATCTGACTTTGACCTCATTTTCATGGTTCATTGGTCAATTTTTAGTTTTCCTGGTTAAGTCTGTTTCTTAGAAACTATAAGCAATAGGTCAACTATATTTGGTGTATTGTATGATTGTAAGGTGTACATGTATTTCAGGTTTGGTATATTTGACCTTGACCTCATTTTCTTGGATCATGTTAAGTTTATGTGATTCTTGAAGCTTTATATTAAGGACTATCAACATAAAATCAATGGTCAGTAAAGAAGGCGAGACATTTCAGTGTGTGCACTCTTGTATCATGTAGTCTTTAATTTGTGTACTGCATTATTTAAATTTTGGTGCAGGCTTTTGGAATAGATGACTACTAGCCATCTTATGAACTAAACCGACAGCCAGACTTTTCATCCTGTCAAGACTCAAGGGAAACATTTTGTGCTTTACATTAAGAAACAACAGAGATTATTCAAATTTATTAATGCAAAGAAAAATAATAGATACTACTATCATTTACCCCTTAATGTTTACCTGTTTGAGCTCAGCTTGATAATTATATTTACACCAACTTAGTACAGGTATATAGTGTAAGATATGATGTGATGTGTACTAAGAAAGAGAAGATAATTTTTGTTACTGTGAAAGTACGTGGGCTACCAATTTTCTTGGTTTTCATGGATAGCTTTATCCACGAATTTAAGTGTCCAAAAAATGATATAACTACTGTTGTCAAAATCAAGACATGGAGAATATATACCTGTATCTATGCAGTCAAACCTACATGGGATCTTTCAAGAATACATTGAATATCAGCAAACGTACTATGAACTATATATACAACTTCTGACAGGATTTTGCCCATTTAATCTTTTAAAAAAAAGGAAACTGTATGACTTTTAACCTTTTAATTCTCATGAAAAAATATTTTTGATTAATTTATGAAAGCCAGAATACCGGTAATGAAATGTGATGATGAAGTGTTCATTTTGTCTCATTTTTCTCATACAAATAAAAGTAAATAAAACTTTCACCTTGGGCTTGCTTTTTTTATTTAAAAGAATTAATTCTACAATTCAAGTAAATTTGTAGCTTTTGTTATATATGTAACTGTTAACTTTAAGTGACATGTCCAATTAACACCTGTGATGATCGTTAATCTGCTGATCATTCGATCTCGGGTTAATTGGTGTCATCACTTCTGATTACCTGTGTGCAACTATTAAAAGTTAACTTTGCAATTTCCTTCCATCAGACAATTTGTAAGCATATTTCTGAAAGCAATTATTTCATTAAAAATTTGATGAATGTTGTCAGTAATGAAAGGCGAACAAGTAACTAAGTGAAAATAAACACCTTTTTTTGCAATGTACCACAAATCATTATAAAACAACAAATTATCTTCAAGAATCTTCGTATTTTCAGAAAAGTAAAATCCACGAACATGTAACTAATACTCAAACCATGAAAGTTGATACCCAGGAATAAAAGTACTTTCAAAGTATTCATTTGTATTGGCATGTGGATTTCTGTATGGAGTTGGAACACAAGGAACTGCAGTATTAATGGAATAGGGTAGATAATTCTTGTTATTCATTTGTAGGGGCCTCAGGATTTATGTATGGAGTTGGAACACAAGGAACTGCAGTATTAAGGGGAAAGGATGATTTATTTAATTATGCAGTTGGTGGAGCTTTGGCAGGATTACCAATGGCAAAAAGATGTAAGTTTGTGTCGGGGAAAGTTATTTTCAAACCATTGACTTTTTTCCTGTTCAATGGTTCTTTTTACCCCAAGTATAGCACGCAGTATAATTTTGTCATATCTGTATATGACTGTTACAATCATTATGAATTGACAAAGAAAAAACATAGCAATTCTCTACAATGCTATATAAATAAAAGACATGACAGAGTTGCACAAATGTATTATGCAGATTCTGTGATACCATTTTTTTTGTGGATTTTTAAAGAATAGTCTATTTTCATAAATACTTGATTTCATTGTTTTGACAAGTTCTTGTCTAAATGTGTTCATAAAGGATCACCAGTCCTACTTTCATCTGATACCTAAATTACTAAAATATATTCTACATAGTTTCGTGTTTACACCTATGCGTAGGAACTATTTTGTTTTAAATATGTACTACTTTCCAGTATTTTTTATGCCCCACCTAGGGGCATTATGTTTTTTGGTCTGTGCATCCGTTCGTCCGTCCGTCTGTCTGTCCCGCTTCAGGTTAAAGTTTTTGGTCAGGGTAGTTTTTGATGAAGTTGAAGTCCAATCAACTTGAAACTTAGTACACATGTTCCCTATGATATGATCATTCTAATTTTAATGCCAAATTAGAGTTTTGACCCCAATTTCACGGTCCACTGAACATAGAAAATGATAGTGCGTGGGGCATCCGTGTACTATGGACACATTCTTGTTTTTGACCAGGCCCAATTTGGTGGTGTTAAAAAAAGTCTATCCAAATTATTTTTGCAAAGAATTCCGCTCAAGCCGGTGCTAGGACCGTCTTATACTTGCAGTGAGGTGAGAGTTTTTTTATTGTCTTCCCTGCGACTTTATGCTAGTCATAGGTATTACTATCTTACAGCGTAAACTATTTGTAGAAAGCTTTATATTTCATAAGGTAGAAGACCAGGATGCTTCATATCTTGTATGCAGATACCTTATGTTACAAAGTTTCCGTCAATAATATGTCCATTGTCCTTGACCTCATTTTCATGGTTCAGCGACTGCTTGAAAAAAAATTTGAGTTTTATTGTCATGTGAATTTCTCACTTATTATGAGTAATATGATAACTATATTTGGTATATTGGTTCCTTGCAAGGTCAACATGTCCGCAAGACAGAGTTCACCAGACTTTGACCTCATTTCATGGATCAGTGATCAAGGTTAAAGTTATGTGATTAGGTCGGTTTCTCAAATACTATAAGCAGTAGGTCAACTATATTTGGTGTATAGAATGATTGTAATGGGTACATGTCAGTCTGTCTTGCAGGTATCATCTGACCTTGACCTCATGTTCATGGTTCATTGGTCAATGTTAACTTTTTGTGTTTTGGTCTGTTTTCCAAGTACTATAAGCAATAGGTCAACTAAATTTGTTATATGGAATGATTATAAGGTGTACAAGTCTGTCTTGCATGTATCGTCTGACCTTGACCTAATTTTCATGGTTCATTTGTCAATGTTAAGTTTTTGTGTTTTGGTCTGTTTTTCAAGTACTATAAGCAATAGGTCTACTATATTTGGTGTATAGAAAGATTATAAGGTGTACAAGTCTGTTTTGCAGGTATCATCTGACCTTGACCTCATTTTCATGGTTCATTGGTCAATGTTAAGTTTTTGTGTTTTTGTCTGTTTTTCAAGTACTATAAGCAATAGGTCAACTATAATTGGTGTATGGGATGATTGTAAGGTGTACATGACTGTCTGGAAGGTATCATCTGACCTTGACCACTTTTATGGTTCAATGGCAATGTTAAGTTTTTGTGTTTTGGTCTGTTTTTCAAATACTAATAGCAATAGGTCAGCTATATTTGGTGTATGGAATAATTGTAAGGTACACATGTCTGTCTGGCAGGTATCATTTGACCTTGACCTCATATTTATGGTTTCATTTCATTGTTAAGTATTTATACGACCGCAAAATTTTTGCGGTCGTATATTGGTATGACGTTGGCGTCGTCCGAAGACATTTGGTTTTCCGATTTTGCGAGTTTTGGTCCCAACAGTTTAAGAATTAGGGACCAAAAAAGGGCCCAATAAGCATTTTTCTTGGTTTTCGCACAATAACTCAAGTATAAGTAAATAGAAATCTATGAAATTTTAACACAAGGTTTATGACCACAAAAGGAAGGTTGGGATTGATTTTGGGAGTTTTGGTCCCAACAGTTTAGGAATTAGGGGCCAAAGGGTCCAAAATTAAACTTAGTTTGATTTTAACAAAAATTGAATTCTTGGGGTTCTTTGATATGCTGAATCTAAACATGTACTTAGTTTTTTTATCATGGGCCCAGTTTTCAAGTTGGTCCAAATCGGGGTCCAAAATTAAACTTTGTTTGATTTCAGCAAAAATTGAATATATGGGGTTCTTCGATATGCTGAATCTAACCATGTATTTAGATTTTTGATATTTGGGCCCGGTTATCAGATTGGTCCACATTGAGGTTTAAGGGTCCAAAATTGAACTTTATTTGATTTCATCAAAAATTGAATTCTTGGAGTTCTTTGATATGCTGAATCTAACCATGTATTTAGATTTTGGATATCGGAATACCACAAAGGGATGGTAAGAATTGTCTTTGGGAGTTATGGCTCAAACCGTTAAGGAATAAGGTGCAAAAAAGGGGGGAAAAGGGTTTCCAGGTTAATGGACGATTACTTGAGTACAAAACATAATTTAAAAGGCAGTGTAAGGTTGGTAATTGAAACTCATTTGAATATCTCACCTAAACTGCTTTTAAATTATGTATATTGGAAATTTGCCAAAAACTTTATTATTAATAAATTCCATTGGAAATTTGCCAATAACTTTAGTTTAATGAACTTCATTGGAAATTTGCCAATATAAAATGTTGCTGATGAAGCTTTTTTGTTTATCTCACCTAAACTGCTTTTAAATTATGTATATTGAAATTTGCCAAAACTTTATTATTAATAAATTCCATTGAAATTTGCCAATAACTTTAGTTTAATGAAATTCATTGAAATTTGCTAATATAAAATGTTGCTGATGAAGCTTTTTGTTTATCTCACCTAAACTGCTTTTAAATTATGTATATTGAAATTTGCCAAAACTTTATTATTAATAAATTCCATTGAAATTTGCCAATAACTTTAGTTTAATAAACTTCATTGGAAATTTGCCAATATAAAATGTTGCTGATGAAGCTTTTTGTTTATTTTAGCCATGATTATTATGTCATTTTCTATTTTAATAGGGTCCTAAATTAAACTTATTTTGATTCTAATAAAATTGAACTCTTGGGATTCTTTGATATGCTGAATCTAAACATGTATTTAGATTTTGATTATGGGCCCAGTATTAAGTTGGTACAAATCAGGGTCCAAAATCACTCTTTGTTTGATTTCAACAAAAATTGAATATATGGGGTTCTTTGATATCCTGAATTTAACTGTGTATTTAGATTTTTATCGACAAAAAATTTTGTGGTCGTATATTGTATGATCGTTCCAAGACACATTGGTTTCGCACTCTAACTTTAGTTTAAGTGAATTGATCTCTATGAAATTTTACCATAAGGTTCAATATCACAAAAGGAAGGTTGGGATTGATTTTGGGGGTTATGGTACCAACAGTTAAGGAATTAGGGGCCAAAAATAAGCATTTTTGTAACTTCCAGACATAACTTGTGTGTTCGTGTATGGATCTCTCTGACTTTGTACCACAAGGTTCCATATCACAAAGGGAATGCTGGGATTGATTTTGGGGGTAATGGCTCAAAATTTTAGGAATTAGGGGCCAAAAAAGGGGCAAAATACAAGCATTTTTCTAGTTTCATGACAATAACTTGTGTGTAAGTGTATGGATCTTTCTGAAATTGTACTACAAGGTTCCATATCACAAAGGGAAAGCTGAAATTGAGTTTGGGGGTAATTGCCTGAAACGTTTAGGAATTAGGGGCCAAAAATAAGCATTTTTCTAGTTTCCAGACAATTACTTGTGTTCAAGTGTATGGATCTCTCTGAAATTGTACTGCAAGGTACCATACCTCAAAGGAAGGCTGGGATTGAGTTTGGGGTGATGAATCATAAGGGGTTCAAAAATTTGGGGTGGGGATTTTTTTTTCTTTTTTCCTTTTTTTCTTTAAAATTTTCCATTTTAAGTTGGTTATTTCTGATTTATATTTAAAAGCAAATAATAATGATATGGCAGGAGATACACACCAAACAGGATGTGTAAATTATTATATAACAAGTATTGTGCAATAGCAAGAAATTTTCAATTGCACAGTATTGCACAATAGCAAGAAATCTTCAATTGCACAGTATTGCACAATAACAAGAAATATCCAATAGCACAGTATTGCGCAATAGCAAGAAATTGTCAATTGTACAGTATTGCATAATAGCAAGAAATATTCAATTGCACAGTATTGCTAATAGCAAGAAATATTCAATTACACAGTATTGTGCAAAAGAAGATACTTTGTATAAATTGCTTTTTCTTGACCAATTTCAATGGGGTTTTATTCTTGAACTCTTGGGGTTCTTTAATATGCTGAATCTAACCGTGTATTAAGTTTTTGGATTTTGGGCCCGTTTTTAAATTGGTCCACATTGAGGTCAAAAGGTCCAAAATTAAACTTTGTTTGATTTCATCACAAATTAATTCTTGGGGTTCTTTGATATGCCGAATCTAACCATGTATTTAGATTCTTAATTTTGGTCCCGTTTTCAAATTGGTCTACATTAAGGTCCAAAGGGTCCAAAATTAAACTTAGTTTGATTTTAACAAAATTGAATTCTAAGGGTTCTTTGATATGCTGAATCTAAACATGTATTTAGATTTTTGATTATGGGCCCAGTTTTCAAGTTGGTCCTAATCGGGTCCAAAATTAAACTTTGTTTGCTTTCAAAAAATTGAATATATGGGGTTCTTTGATATGCTGAATCTAACCATGTATTTAGATTTTTATTTTGGGCCCGTTATCAACTTTGTCCACATTGAGGTCAAAGGGTCCAAAATTAAACTTTTGTTTGATTTCATCAAAATTGAATTATTGGGGTTCTTTGATATGCCGAATCTAACCGTGTATTTAGATTCTTAATTTTGGTCCCGTTTTCAAATTGGTCTACATTAAGGTCCAAAGGGTCCAAAATTAAACTTAGTTTGATTTTAACAAAATTGAATTCTTAGGGTTCTTTGATATGCTGAATCTAAACATGTATTTAGATTTTTGATTATGGGCCCAGTTTTCAAGTTGGTCCAAATCGGGTCCAAAATTAAACTTTGTTTGATTTCAACAAAATTGAATATATGGGGTTCTTTGATATGCTGAATCTAACCATGTATTTAGATTTTTGATATTTGGGCCCGTTATCAACTTTGTCCACATTGAGGTCAGAAGGGTCCAAAATTAAACTTTGTTTGATTTCATCAAAATTGAACTCTTGGGGTTCTTTGATATGCTGAATCTAACCATGTATTTAGATTTTGGATATTGGAATTGGAAATTTGCCAAAAACTTTATTATTAATAAATTCCATTGAAATTTGCCAATAACTTTAGTTTAATGAAATTCATTGAAATTTGCTAATATAAAATGTTGCTGATGAAGCTTTTTGTTTATCTCACCTAAACTGCTTTTAAATTATGTATATTGAAATTTGCCAAAACTTTATTATTAATAAATTCCATTGGAAATTTGCCAATAACTTTAGTTTAATAAACTTCATTGGAAATTTGCCAATATAAAATGTTGCTGATGAAGCTTTTTGTTTATTTTTAGCCATGATTATTATGTCATTTTCTATTTTAATAGGGTCCTAAATTAAACTTATTTTGATTCTAATAAAAATTGAACTCTTGGGATTCTTTGATATGCTGAATCTAAACATGTATTTAGATTTTTGATTATGGGCCCAGTATTAAGTTGGTACAAATCAGGGTCCAAAATCACTCTTTGTTTGATTTCAACAAAAATTGAATATATGGGGTTCTTTGATATCCTGAATTTAACTGTGTATTTAGATTTTTATACGACCGCAAAAAAATTTTGTGGTCGTATATTGGTATGACGTTGGCGTCGTCGTCGTCGTCCGAAGACACATTGGTTTTCGCACTCTAACTTTAGTTTAAGTGAATTGATCTCTATGAAATTTTACCATAAGGTTCAATATCACAAAAGGAAGGTTGGGATTGATTTTGGGGGTTATGGTACCAACAGTTAAGGAATTAGGGGCCAAAAATAAGCATTTTTGTAACTTCCAGACATAACTTGTGTGTTCGTGTATGGATCTCTCTGACTTTGTACCACAAGGTTCCATATCACAAAGGAATGCTGGGATTGATTTTGGGGTAATGGCTCAAAATTTTAGGAATTAGGGGCCAAAAAGGGCAAAATACAAGCATTTT
Organism: Mytilus coruscus; assembly: GCA_017311375.1. Taxonomy (NCBI): domain Eukaryota; kingdom Metazoa; phylum Mollusca; class Bivalvia; order Mytilida; family Mytilidae; genus Mytilus; species Mytilus coruscus. Next base: position 8,830,036 of record CM029595.1, read on the forward strand.
CTAGTTTCATGACAATAACTTGTGTGTAAGTGTATGGATCTTTCTGAAATTGTACTACAAGGTTCCATATCACAAAGGAAAGCTGAAATTGAGTTTGGGGTAATTGCCTGAAACGTTTAGGAATTAGGGGCCAAAAATAAGCATTTTTCTAGTTTCCAGACAATTACTTGTGTTCAAGTGTATGGATCTCTCTGAAATTGTACTGCAAGGTACCATACCTCAAAGGGAAGGCTGGGATTGAGTTTGGGGGTGATGAATCATAAGGGGTTCAAAAATTTGGGGTGGGGATTTTTTTTCTTTTTTCCTTTTTTTCTTTAAAATTTTCCATTTTAAGTTGGTTATTTCTGATTTATATTTAAAAGCAAATAATAATGATATGGCAGGAGATACACACAAACAGGATGTGTAAATTATTATATAACAAGTATTGTGCAATAGCAAGAAATTTTCAATTGCACAGTATTGCACAATAACAAGAAATCTTCAATTGCACAGTATTGCACAATAACAAGAAATATCCAATAGCACAGTATTGCGCAATAGCAAGAAATTGTCAATTGTACAGTATTGCTTAATAGCAAGAAATATTCAATTGCACAGTATTGCATAATAGCAAGAAATATTCAATTACAGTATTGTGCAAAGAAGATACTTTGTATAAATTGCTTTTCTTGACCAATTTCAATGGGGTTTTATTCTTGAACTCTTGGGGTTCTTTAATATGCTGAATCTAACCGTGTATTAAGTTTTTGGATTTTGGGCCCCGTTTTTAAATTGGTCCACATTGAGGTCAAAAGGGTCCAAAATTAAACTTTGTTTGATTTCATCACAAATTGAATTCTTGGGGTTCTTTGATATGCCGAATCTAACCATGTATTTAGATTCTTAATTTTTGGTCCCGTTTTCAAATTGGTCTACATTAAGGTCCAAAGGGTCCAAAATTAAACTTAGTTTGATTTTAACAAAAATTGAATTCTAAGGGTTCTTTGATATGCTGAATCTAAACATGTATTTAGATTTTTGATTATGGGCCCAGTTTTCAAGTTGGTCCTAATCGGGGTCCAAAATTAAACTTTGTTTGCTTTCAAAAAAATTGAATATATGGGGTTCTTTGATATGCTGAATCTAACCATGTATTTAGATTTTTATTTTTGGGCCCGTTATCAACTTTGTCCACATTGAGGTCAAAGGGTCCAAAATTAAACTTTGTTTGATTTCATCAAAATTGAATTATTAGGGTTCTTTGATATGCCGAATCTAACCGTGTATTTAGATTCTTAATTTTGGTCCCGTTTTCAAATTGGTCTACATTAAGGTCCAAAGGGTCCAAAATTAAACTTAGTTTGATTTTAACATTTGAAAATTGAATTCTTAGGGTTCTTTGATATGCTGAATCTAAACATGTATTTAGATTTTTGATTATGGGCCCAGTTTTCAAGTTGGTCCAAATCGGGTCCAAAATTAAACTTTGTTTGATTTCAACAAAATTGAATATATGGGGTTCTTTGATATGCTGAATCTAACCATGTATTTAGATTTTTGACTAAACTTTTGGGCCCGTTATCAACTTTGTCCACATTGAGGTCAGAAGGGTCCAAAATTAAACTTTGTTTGATTTCATCAAAAATTGAACTCTTGGGGTTCTTTGATATGCTGAATCTAACCATGTATTTAGATTTTGGATATTGGACCATAATAGGTGAATGTCCAATTTAAAATTTTTAAGTTCTTAGACCACATTCATTCTGTGTCAGAAACCTATGCTTTGTCAAATATTTAATCACAATCCAAATTCAGAGCTGTATCAAGCTTGAATGTTGTGTCAATACTTGCCCCAACTATTCAGGGTTCGACCTCTGCGGTTGTATCAAGCTGCGCCCTGCGGAGCATTTTATTGGATTTTGGGCCTTGTTTTTAAATTTATCCACATTGAGGTCCTTAAGGTCCAAAATGAAACTTTGTTTGATTTCATTAAAAATTGAATTATGGGGGTTCTTTGATACACTGAGAGTTATGGTCCTAACAGTTTAGGAATTAGGGGTCAAAAAAGAGCCCAAATAGGAATTTTTCTAGTTTTCAGACAATAACTTGTGGAATGGTGTATGGATCTCTGAAATTATACCACAAAGGGATGGTAAGAATTGTCTTTTGGAGTTATGGCTCAAACCGTTAAGGAATAACTTACAAATCAGAAGTTTCCATATTATATGATACTAACATACATACTACTGCTAACAATTAAATATGATTTAGAGCAAATATGGAAACATGATTATAAAAATATGTACATGATAAGACAGCCAGTACAAAGAGGGATAACTCTATAATTTTTATCACAACTTTTGTCTATTTTTCTCTGTCAGATCTACAAAAAAATAATTAGATATAGACTAAAATGTCATTATCCAGGTTAGGAGATTTTCTAAATTTATGTTTTAATTCAAATATATTTACAAATGAGAATTTTCCATATTATATGATATTAACATACATACTGACTGCTAATAATTAAAGATGATTCAGAACAAATATGGAAACATGAATATAGATAGAAGACAGCCAGTACAAAGAGAGATAACTCTATTATTTTTATCTCAACTTTTGTCCATTTTTCCCAGTCAGGTCTACATAAAAAAAATAGACATAGACTAAAATGTCATTTCAATAAATTTATGTTTTTTAAATTTCTAATCATAGAAACAATATATATGGAAAATGTCTTGTCACAGTAGCTGCTCTTTGTGTTTAGTATGATGTCATGCACCAGCTTTACTTGGAAGTTCATCTTTGGACATTGACAACATGATTTTATCACACTGCAGACAATGGTGGCGTGTTCTATCCATCTAAAACATACATTAAAATCTTACATGCACGCATGAAAAAAAACCACTTATATTTACAGTGTAGCCATTTCCATTGTCAATTACATATTTAGTATGATCTTCACTGAAACTATGCAAGTTACTTGACTTTCTTTGAAGTGATTGTTGCAATTTTTGTTAATTAAATTTCAGCCGCATTTAATTAGGGCCCTGTTATCAAATTGGTCCACATTGAGGTCTAAAGGGTCCAAAATTGAACTTTATTTGATTTCATCAAAAATTGAATTCTTGGGGTTCTTTGATATGCTAAATCTAACCATGTATTTAGATTTTGAATATTGGACCATAATAGCTTGAATGTTGTGTCCATACTTATATATGTTTGGGGTTAATAAGAATTTGTTAGAAGGGGACTGTATGTCATTTTACAATTTTTCTCATTTCAGATTTCAGAAATTAAAAGAAAATTTCTTCAAATTGTAAGGGGTACAATTTTTTTTTGAGGGATTAATATTCAACAGCATAGTGTATTGCTCAAAATCAAAAAAAATATTCAGTTCATTAGACCACACTCATTCTGTGTCAGAAACCTATGCTGTGTCACTATTTAATCACAATCCAAATTCAGAGCTGTGTGTCTATACTTGCCCCAACTGTTCAGGGTTCAACCACTACGGTCGTATAAAGCTGCACCCTGCATAGCATCTGGTTGTGTTTTGGTCTGTTTTTCAATTAGCATTTAAGCAATAGGTCAACTATATTTGGTGTGTTAAAAATTGTAAGGTTTATATGTCTGTCTGACACAATTTATCTGACCTTGACCTCATTGTCATAGATTTTTTAGAGTGTTAAGTTTCTGTAATGCTTTTAGTAAAACCTTTATCCTTAAGACTTTCAACATAAAATCAATGGTCAGTAAAACAGGCGAGACATTTCAGCGTGTGCACTCTTGTTTCGTATTGAAGGCCTCACTGTGACTTTAAGATGATGAACAGCAATACAAGCGCTTTTTGTGTGTTTTTTGCTGTGCATGAAACGATGTGTCATGTATGGATACCCCATATCCTTTGTTTTTCTATCAAAAGCCTATTGAAAATTTGTATTCTTTTTAAAAAGTTCAATTTCTTCAACATGTTATGTGTTGCAACTGTACCCACAAATTCCAATAAAGGTACAAATGTAATTCTCCACAAATAATAATAAATCCACAGTATCAGTTTAATCAAAGAAACAAACAGTTTAATGACTCATTTAATTTTATAGATGGAAATGTATGGGCTGGTCTAGGATATGCGCTAGGATTTACAACATTGGGAATCTTTACCAGGACCTTACTTGTGCGCCCAAAAGGAGAATTTACCACTGTGATGCCTCAAGAAGATGGAAGTCTATATAGGCGAAGTTATGGATATAATTTTTACCATTATAATTCTTTTGGTCGTGGTAAGGGTACTTGAGACTGTTGCATTTTTATTTATTTTTTTAAGTAGTATTACAAGTGTCACTTGATGAAATTAAAAGATTAACCAATTTAATGATTTACTGTTTTCATATGAAGATTAGTTGTTAAAGTTAAATTTGACTCCACCTACAGTCAGTGATTCTTACATGGAAGAAGTGTTGTACTTTCAACATGCCTAAATGACTTACTACGCTAAAAATGGGTTCATGCATTGGTTTTATTAAAGGAACATTCAACATTCCTAAATGACTTACTACGACTAAAATGGATTCATGCATTGGTTCTATTAAAGGAACATTCAACATGCCTAAATGACTTACTACGACTAAAATGGATTCATGCATTGGTTCTATTAAAGGAATAATATGCTTATTATCAATCAATAAGTCCGGTATGTTTGTTTCCTAATCACTGTTTCCATTGTCATACTTAATGGTAAATGGATGAATCACCCCCATCTTCAAATAAAAATAATTTCATATTTACCGCATGGATGGTCTTGTTTTTGTCTCACCTTGACAGAGTCAAAAAGGGAGACTTAGGTATGCTGTTTCTGGCGGCGTCAACAGTGTATTAGTTTGTGATTAGGTCAGTTTATGGGAATCCACTAGTGGTAAGTCAATGATATTTGGTAATGGTATGCAGTTGTATCAGCATTGGCACTTCCATTTCCATGCAGATTACTTGGCCCCTCCCCCTCAGTCATGGTCTATTGACTTTGAAACTTTTGCTTACTTTACATGTATTAGTATGTGATAAGTTCAGTTTAAGAAGAACCACTAGTGGTAGGTCAATGATATTTGGTATGTAGATGCATAAGTATTGGCTCATCTCATCAAGATTATTTAAACCCACCCCCTCACTCATGGTCTATTGACTTTGAAACTTTTGCTTACCAATACTTACATGTATTAGTTTGTAATTAGGTCAGTTTAAGAAGAACCACTAGTGGTAGGTTAATGATATTTGGTATATAAACTGTCTTTCCTGTGAATATAAACTGTGTTCCTTATCAATGTAGACTGTGTTCCCTGTCAATGTAAAATGTGTTTCCTGTCAATGTTAACTGGGTTCCCTGTCAATGCTAACTGTTTCCTGTCAATGTAAACTGTTCTTTGTCAATGTAAACTGTGTTTCCCTGTCAATTAAAGCTGTTTGTTGTTCATTCAATTTGTGTTCCCTGTCAATTCATACTGTATTCCTTGGCAATGTAGACTATGTCCCTGTCAATTCAAACTGTGTTCCCAGTCAATGTAAAATGTGTTCTATGTCAATAAACTAAATACAAAAAAAATAAGAAGATGTGGTATAATTGCCAGTGAGACAACTCTCCACCAGAGATCAAATGACTTAGGGAGCTACCATTTGATTTTTAAGGGGGGGGCTAGGATGAAAAATTTTGTCCTGCATTTTTTTTTAGTTGTAATCTCTGTCCTGCCATTTTATTTTTCACTCTATTCGGTCCTGCCTTTTTATGCCCCTTAGCGAAGGGGGCATTAAGTTTTACCCTTGTCCGTCTGTACGTCCGTCCGTACATCCCAAAGTTGGTTTCCGTTCTCGAACTTTAGTTTGCCTCAACCAAATGTTATGAAACTTATACACAATGCTTATTACCACTAAATACAGATCAAGTTTTAATTTTGGTGGCGTCACTTTTACCGTTCTAGAGTTATGCTCCTTTACAAATGGAAAAATTGCTAAATTTTTCGTTTCCGTTCTCTAACTTAAGTTTGCCTCAACCAAATGTTATGAAACTTATACACAATGCTTATTACCACAATATACAGATTAAGTACGAAATTTGGTGGCGTCACTTTTACCATTCTTGAGTTATGTCCCTTTATAAACATAAAAATTGCTGAATTTTTCGTTTTTGTTCTCTAACTTTTGTTTGTCTCAACCAAATGTTATAAAACTTATACACAACCGTTCTAGAGTTATGCATGTTTACAAATAGAAAAATTGCTGAATTTTTAGTTTCTGTTCCTTACTTAAGTTAGCCTCAACCAAATGTTATGAGACTTACACACAATGCTTATTACCACAAAACTCAGATAAAGTTCAAATTTGGGTAGCGTCACTTTTACCGTTCTTCAGTTATGTCCCTTTATAACTATATGATATGCAAGCGGGGGCATCATCTGTGTCCACATGTGGACACAATCCACATTTATTTTTTTAAAGTTTATCCTGACTTTTTTTTACCTAAATTGTCATCCTGACTTTTTTTTTTGCAAGTGTCTCATCCTGCCTTTTTTTTTTACTCAAAACTCCTGTCCTGCCTATTTTTTTTTTCAAATTTCATCTTAGCCCCCCCATAAAAATCAAATGGTAGCTCCCTTAGAAGTTAAAACAATTGTTGGTCACTGTACCACCTTCAACAATGTGCAAAACTCATGTGTTCCCTGTCAATGCAATCCATATATATATGAAAGGAGTTTGTTTTGATATACATAAGCTATTTAGAATTTGCGTTCTGACACAAACTGTTTTGTAATTCTACTTGAGGAATGACGAGGGGGTTTTTAACGACCTTGACTACCCATGAGGGTCTTGCACGGTCGGTCTTGAGGAATTTATTATTATTGAGTACTTTATGGGAAATGTGATGATCTTACAAAGTCTAAATCCCTATCAATGTACCATTTGCTTTAGTCAGGAACCACTATTTGTCCTTCTTGAAATTTGTTTCCTGTGCAATTAATTCTATTAAACTTGGAAATCCTGGCACTGAATTAAAGTTTAATGAGCAACATATTTTAAAACTAAGTCCACTACAGTGCCCTTTATTTCAACATTTTCAGTTACACTGAACTTTCTCAATAGAAAAATACCTAGACAGAATAATTAGCATATATGGTATTTATTGCCTCAAAATCACCATAAATCAATTCACATTTGTTCTAGTTTTAAAACTGCCGGTGTGTCATGAATTTATAACATCTGTTACAGTAATTATAACAAAAATTATCTAGATCTCTTCAATTTATTGCTCCATACATTATCAAAACAACTGGTGATTAATCAAAATAATTGAAATCAGTGATGAAAGATTTGAAGAGTTGTGTACATATCGATTACGATCATTTTATAGTCTTCCATTGAAGTAGACAAAGAACTTAATAATAGCAATATTGCAAAACGTAATTCCATTTCTGCAATTCTTTAGAATTAATATAACGACAAGAAGATGTGGTATGATTGCCAATGAGACATTAGTATCCACCAGAGACCAGACGATGTAGATGTAAGCAAGTATAGGTCACTGTACGGCCCTCAAAATTGAGCAAAACCCATACCTGTAGTAAGCTATAAAAGGTCATGAAATGACAAAATGTAAAACAATTCAAACTAGAAAACCAATGGCCTGACTTATGTACAAAACAATACATGAAAAACAAATATGATAGACGGCAACCAATGACAATCACTAATTACAGGCTTGAAACATGCACATACATAACATGGCAGGGTAAAACCTGTTTGCATGCGTTCAACTCTCCACTTACCTGAACAGTGATTTAACAGTACATCATAAAAACTAACTTAACATATTGGAAAGGGCTTGATTCATTAGTGAAATAACAAAGAAACAAAGTACCGATTTATGAGTACTCGCAGTAACTGAAAGAGAGGAGAGAGATACCAAATGGATATTTAAACTCATATCATTCGAAAACGAACTGACAATACCATAGCAACAGGTGGAAAATGACCAAAAGACAAACAACATTATACAAAAACGACATAAAAAACTAAAGAGTGAGCAATACGAACCTCACCAAACACGGGGGTGATTTCAGCTGCTCCGGAAGGGTAAGCAGATCCTGCTCCACATGTTGCACCCGTCGTGCAGCTCATGTAAGTAAAAACCTGGTGATAATTCTAAATATGAAGATCACACAGAGGACGGGTTTGTGGTTATGACAATTGTAACATATCCGTCGTCATCTGTGAAACAGATATTCCAAAAAGATCAACTAACTCGCGATGGCGTCCGTAAAATTTTGAAAGAGATGATTTCAAATTGGAAGTCTCAGTTTAATAGCTATCTTGTAAGCAGCAGCCAAGGTTGCCAAACAGTGTCCGTTCATTAACATGAAAACGATTTGATGATTTTTTTTTCAAATTTATATATGTTGTTTCCTGTGACTAAATAAAGGTCAAGTTCAATTTTTAGGATTTTAGCTTTTCTCGTTGTTGAGTTATATCCCTTTCCAATAGTCAAAAGTGATACTTATTATGTGATTGAGTTATTTCCCTTTGAACAGAAATGGTTAATTATATATATAAAGTTTGATTACACTTACAGATAAGTTTTATAGATTTTTAAAAGACTTTGTATTAATGATAAATGACATTTTGGTTTTTTTTTTCTTTTCTTTGGTAAATTGTTTGAAGAATTTTGTGGTAGGTTTGTTTGTTATTCTGCATAAACTAATTTTCTGAATGCTATATATATATTTTTTTTTATGAAGTGAACTCCTCTAATATAAGCCATAAGGGAATATTTTATTTAACAAAAACACAAAAAATAAATAACTTATACCGTCTGAAAGAATGCTCACAGTCACTGAAAGCAAGCTCAAAGCATTTAACCCGCTGGTAAGATAGCATACCATTCTACAATTAATGTTTAATGAAATCTGAGACGTTATTTTATTTACTGCAAACGCATGCATATCCAATCATCTCAGATATGTACACTAAAAAAAAACCAAAAACATCTGCACAAAAAAGGGAAAATTAACAATAAGAAAATAAGAAAGGAAAGTCGTCCCGTTTGCCTTACATATGGTAATAAAATTACCTTGATATTTCCAATATCAAGCATTAAAATAGGACAACGGTCCCTTTTTTGTCATAACAAGGATCCAAAAGGATGGCTTCAACGTAACTGTACACAGTCAGCTTTGACTCGGCAGTGTTTATGACAGTAACTGTACACTGTCAGCTTTGACTCGGTAGTGTCTATGACAGTTACTGTATACTGTCAGCTTTGATTCGGAAGTCTCAGTTTAATAGCTATCTTGTAAGCAGCAACCCTGTATCAAGGAAATGCAAGCTATTGAATATGATATCAACTGGGAGATATATACTCCATATGTAGGCGCTGCTGGAATGTTGATTAATGAAATGGAAATTTCAAATTTGGAAGCTGAAATCATCGTTTTTGTCGTAAAGTTTTGTTCTCAACCGAACCTCATTGTCAATTTCTAGATGTAGGTCACAATATATGACAGAAGTAAATGTATCGGTTATTCTTTATTTCAAGTTCGATGGGACAGATGCGTTTAACATAGTCATAAACTTAGATTATTTAGTGCCCCCGGAGATTATATCATCTATATATAGTGGTACGTGAGGTTAAAGGGTAATGCTAGCTTCGTTTCATTTTTCTGAAGAAGCTATTGTATGAAGTTTGCCTCATATGAATAAAGGAACAAGTCGTCAAGAAGAAAACCACAGTTGGTTCTAATGGGAATGCTGATTGTTTGTCACAGTCGGTTGGGGAATGGACCCTTTTTAGTAAATATTGTTTGTTTTTTTTCTGTTAATTTTTTTGTAAATATTCTGTAATATTTTAACTTGATTTCACTTATTAAATGTGTTCTTGTTCTTACTCATACGATATTACAATACATGAATAATAGTAGTTTATTAATTTGAATCCTCTTTTCTTTTATATGTGGAAGATAATAATAGAGGGTCATAAACTACTGTTTTGTAATATCGTATTGGTAAGAGCAAGGACACATTAAATAAGTGAAATTAAGTTAAAATATTACAGAATGTTTACTAAAAAAATGTTTTAAAACAAGTTATCCATATTCGGTAAAAAGCTCCAAAGCCCTTATGTTTCTTTTGTTATATGCAACTGGCAGAATCAAAATAAAACTTTTATATCGTATTCGTATTGAGGTTTTAAGGAATGTGACATCAACTTCAGTTGTTAAGCGTATTCCCGTTTTTAACCGGATTTTCGAAGGTTGCCAAACAGTGTCCGTTCATTAACATGAAAACGATTTGATGGTTTTTTTCAAATTTAGATATGTTGTTTCCTGTGACTAAATAAAGGTCAAGTTTAATTTTTAGGATTTTAGCTTTTCTCGTTGTTGAGTTATACCCCTTTCCAATAGTCAAAAGTGATACTTATTATGTGATTGAGTTATTTCCCTTTGAACAGAAATGGTTAATTATATATATAAAGTTTGATTACACTTACAGATAAGTTTTATAGTTTTTTAAAAGACTTTGTATTAATGATAAATGACATTTTGAATTTTTTTTTCTTTTCTTTGGTAAATTGTTTGAAGAATTTTGTGGTAGGTTTGTTTGTTATTCTGTATAAACTAATTTTCTGAATGCTATATATATATATATTTTTTTTTATGAAGTGAACTCCTTTAAAAACTAAGCTTATATTGTCTATTAATAAACATATATTTAGATTTCTGATTTTGGTTTAATTTCATCAAAATTGAATTCTTGGGGTTCTTTGATATGCTGATTCTAACAATGTTTTAGTGGTTAAATCATACCTAATTTTATTGATTATAATTTGAAAATATATAAAATCATATCTAACTTTAGAGAACTATTTTTAGTGGTTAAATCATATCTAATTTTAGAGAACTATTTGTTTATCATTTATTCAGTTTGAGTTATTTCCCTTTGAACAAAAAGTTAATAAGGATATAGAGATAACATTAAACTGAGTTTCATTTCAACATAAATTAAATATATATATAGGGTTCTTTCAAATGCTGAATCTAAATCTGTATTTAAATATTGGATTTTTGGGCCCAGTTTTCAAGTTGGTCCAAATCAGGGTCCAAAATTAAACTTTGTTTGATTTCAACAAAAATTGAATTTATGGTTTTTTTTTAAATGCTGAATCTAACCATGTATTTAGAGCTTTTGGATTTTGGGCTCCTTTATCAAATTGGTCCACATTGAGGTCCAAAGGGTCCTAAATTAAACTTTTGTTTGATTTCATCAAAAATTGAATTCTTGGGGTTCTTTGATATGCTGATTCTAATAATGTACTTAGATTTTGGATATTTGACCATAATAGGTAAATGTCCAATTTCAAATTTTTCAGTTCTTTGACCACATTCATTTTGTGTCACAAACCTATGTTGTGTCAAATATTCAATCACAATCCAAATTCAGAGCTGTTTTAAGCTTAAATTGAGTGTGCATACTTGCTCAACTGTTGAGGGTTCGACCTCTGCAGGAAATCCGGTTTGCTGTCACTCTGACAGCCTCTTGTCATTATGATAATTTGGCTTTCAATCATTTATTCCTTTTTGGTGTTCGATATTTTTGATATTCACCATATAGAATATGTAGTTAACAATGCTTTACATCAGTCGTCCCTATCGACAGTTTTCTTGTACTGCAGCGTATCAATATCCTGCGGATGACGATAAGAAAGTCCGACCTTTGATATCTCAACTCGGCTGAGGAATGCAGCTATTTCAGTTATATTAAACTTTATCATGTGTTTAAAATTTGAATCTATATTAAACGGTATAAGGTTATTCGTTTTTTTTTTTTTTTTTTTCATTTTTTACCTTTTAGATCATCGAGGACCATATGTCGGTCATTGTAATTATGCTGTTTCATAAAATCACGAAATCACCTTTTTATATTTTCTTATTATTTCTTGTGAATTTTCCATTTCGTTTAACGTGTAGGCAAAAACGTTCACTGATGTCCCTCTAGAAAATATTTTTAGTAGTCATATTCGTTGTTCAAATATTTCAAATGATTTAAGTTTGTTTGACTGTCGGAATTATAAGTGCAAATATTTGATGGTCGTCGTACTTTATATGCTAAACAATAATAAATTCTATTCCAATAATTAGCTTTCTAATCATTTTTATTTTTATAATATGTTTGAATGTTTCATTATTAGGCGTATCCGCATATAAAGTTTCAAAATATTTTGTCAATTTGGCATTTATCTATTTACTTTATTTTTATTGGTTTATGTAATCAAAGAAATAGACATACACTGCAAAAGATACAATTACCCTAGCTAACAGAACTTTCAATGGCAATGTACTACTACAAAAACTAATAGATGAGTTCAAACAACATAAGTGTCGCAACTTCGCATAACAATGGTCATCAAAAACTTCTATGGCCACTTTTTCATAAAAAAAAAAAAATGTTTTCGAAATACATTTATATGTATATGAAGAATTTTGATTGGACGTTTTTCAATAGTATAACAACAAATAATGTAAATCGGGAAAATTTTGATTGAATTTTTACGTGCCACAAATACTATGGGCGCTTCCGTCTTAATAAATAAAAAAAAAATCCACTTTTCATCCTATCGCGTATGTTGTGTGAACTTGATTTGTCACATCAAAACCACATGTTACAAGGTTACTTATCTAAAGTCAGGCAAAATAAATCAATTAGGTAAAAGTATACGACAAGATTATGAACAGCAATACCAACTAAAGCCGGCTATTTGTTCTTAAATGATATTAAATTATATAATTGTTACATCCTTTCAATAATAGATTTAGATGTGGTACTAATCGTAAGTTCAGTTTTATTGCCGTAAGTTCAGCGTCGCCAGGTAAACTCAATTTGCGACAGTAAAACTACCAATGGACGTCCGAAAAGCTTCAAATACAATACAGTTATCTCTTAAATATAATCCACTTAATTTTAAGATGTTAAGCCACAGCCAGACCAGAGCCATAAGCATATGTGAAGCAGTAAATCACAGATTATATAAAATATTCACAGGCAAATATTCTTAATGTGTTAATATAAACATATCTGTAATAGTTTTCTGAGTTCAAAACATTTATTGATATACGTTCGAATAATTTTCATGACATGCATGACAACGCAGTTAGAAAGCTGTCATTAAAATCTACGTCTGTTAATGATATTTTGAAACACTGAATATGTTGCAGTTGTTGTAGAACACAATACTTTTCCATTACATTGACAATGGTGACGGTTGCAGTGTTCTTGTCTTGTGGCTTTTTTCCTGTGCAAAAATGGTAATAATGTATAAGTCGAGCAGGTTGAAAATACATATGTTTATGGTAGGACGGCATGCATTATTTCAAGTTTCAAGCCGTAATGTCATTAGAACAGGGTGAAAAGACCCCTTGTTTAAACAACCAACGTAAATGTTAATAGTGGGTCTCATTGGGTTGTAAGCGTGATACGGGATTGGCCGATTTTTTGTAAGCGTGACACGTGAAAACATTCGTCACAACTCGGCCGATTCCGTACCTTCATCTAACCTCGTCCGTGATACGTAGGTTTCCATTACTGATCTCCTGTAAAGGAGGGGAATAAAATATTAAAAATATTGCAATTTTACAAATCATCATGGCTGCGCCCATCAGAAAAAAAAAATAGACCCTTTGAATGACTGAATATTATCCATAGTAGTCTCAGGTATATATAACAATGTGAATTCAGCTGCAAGTATGTGAATATTCCTTTGAAATTGACAATGGACATTTCTGTCACCGTATTGACTTATTCGTGAATTAACAATGAAATGTAACAAAATTTACATTCATAACAATGGTATGATCAAACATAACTCGCAAATTATCATGTATATAGTAATAGTATATATATACATCACACTGTGCCTATGAGTATGTATATAATTTACTCGTATTAATTTTGTTTACCGAATTTATTGTATAATGGATACACCAATTAAAACCGTATCCAATAGCAAGTGCTGTTTGTTGTGTGGTGACAACGAAAAGAGACTCCATTGCCTTACCAAACATAAATCTTCAAATGAAGGATATATTCGATCAATCGAAACAGCATTAGATATTAAATTGGATTCAAGCCTGCTTGAATTTATGTTAATTGTGAGAAATGTGCTAATGCATGTAAACATTTTAATAATTTTAGAGACCGAGCTAAAAACATTTAGATTGTTTTGTATCAAACCAAAGTAACTGTAGAACAAAAGGATGCCTAAAACACCTCCTTCTTCCATCAAAATCAGTACTGCTGATCAAATTGAAAATTCGTAGAAAAACTGAGAAATTTAAATTTATGTGAAAAAGAAACCGGTGCTAGGGTAGCAAAAAAATCTAGACAGCAACTAAATTTTAGTACAGAGTTAGAGCATGCATATTCTCAACAAAATGTCATCAAAATGCAACATGAGGAAGAAGATCAAGTGTTATTAAATGATCATGAATATTCAATTCCAAACAAAGCTCTTGAAACCAGCGAAAAAGTGGCAGAAGATTTTATTAAGGAAGCTGTGTCAATAAATACATCTATCAATTCTTACAACAGTCATGACAGTCTTGATAAGCAGCTTTTGTCTGTATGTAAGCTTGGCAAAAGTGTATTGTTTAAATCCAGTGCTAAAGACCTAAGTGAAAGAAATTGGTTTCTAGATATAGGAAGAGAAATGCTACAACACTGTCCAGAATTTCTGTCATTACTTCTTTCAGCAATAGGTAAATTGATTTAATACAATTGTAACTAGTAGTTTTTATGTCACCTGACTGCATACAGATTTGATATATAGGGATCACTATCCACTGTCTTGCATCTTCTTCAGTGTTAAAAAAAAAAGGTCACACTTTTCACAATAACTATATTGGGCACACACTTTGACTCAAAGCTAAATGAAAAATATTTTTATAGCAAAAAACTTTAATATTTACATGTACTATACATGTAGATGATAGAATTAATGTCTCCTGACTTTGATCAGGCACTTATATTGTGTTAGCTGGTTACAAATGGGAAGTGCCAGTGGTAAAAAGCTAAACAAAAGAAACACGTGTTTGAACTCATTAGCTTGATATAATACCTAACAACTAACAAAAGACCAAGTATACAAAGTAACAGTAAAATTGAGAATGGAAATGAGGAATGTGTCAAAGAGACAACAACCTGACCAAAGAGCAGAAAACAGCCGAAGACCACCAATGGGTCTTCAAAACAGCATATATATGAGTACTGACAATTACTTATTGCTAACTAAATGTTATTCAAAAGCCAATATTAACAGTTTCCACTACATGTATCTTTATTTTAGAGTGATTTTGTTAACATAACTGATCAGGATAATTCTTCAGTATGAGGTTCGATTCCTCCCTAGGTAATATATGTATGTAATCTTTTGAGCTGGTGCAAAGCGGGTAAATAGCCTAGTGGCCCCACGTTGAATCTTTTCTGATCAGTTATGATGACCATACCATTCTGAAATAATGGTTAACAAATTACATTAAAAAACTATAAAGATGTTAGATATTTGAGTTTTTTATCAAATATTTTCATGAACAGTTTGCATAATGCATTATGTCTCTCTTGATCTTTCTTGTTGATAACACCACTATAAACTTTCTCTTAGTACATATCCTATGGATTAAATGTAAATAATTATGTTAAAACACTTTTAAAAACACATGATCTTGTGCAAAACAATTGCTTATATCATGTATATAGCCGATTATTAGCCTTATAATTCTGAATTAAAAGAAACCTTTGTATTACAATACAATAGGGCTATGAAACACAAGTTGATAGGTTGTAACTGCAAACAAAATGGTCACAGCTCTTAAAATGAGAACAAATCATAACTTTGTTTTTAATCATGGAGCACAGAAATTTATCCATGGCACAACAAAATTAATTGAAGGCCCAACACCATCATAAAACAGGTCATGGAGATCCAATGTTTAACGAATGATTAACTCGACAGTGAGATGATCAGGTGTTACTTATTTGTGTCATGAACAGTTACCTTTCTTTTCAGTCATTGAAATCAATTAATATATTCAAGTTCAAATAAAAAATAATAATATGTTAAAATAAACAAACTCAAAGTACTGCACATAGTTAATCCTCACCAATACTACATGTACACAATGTAAAACTATGTTGTTCTTAATACCGTAGGTGACAAAATCACAGCTGAATCAAAACTAGCAACAGTTTGCACCATATATGGTATGTTGATGCACTGCAGGAATACACGAGCTAGTGCTATCCAGAAACTTTACACTTCCTTTTGTATCAGATATCATACAGACAACAAGGTTTGTCAGAAGGCAAAATTGATTTTGTGTTTGTTTGTTTTTTTATTTTGTTTTTTTTTCCCTATAAATTCAAAGAACCAGATACATGTATCAAGCTGTTTAGGAACATATTCAAACTAATTTTCTGAAAACCACCAACTTTTTCTGTAAACATTCGAGCTAAAATTGTGGATTGTCCCAATGCCTCTAAGAAGTTCATGAAAAAAAAATCATCAGGTCACGGAGGAAAGTGTTGGACCTAACTGTATTTTTACATTGAGCATGTTGAAGGTCCAACTTTAAAGACATTAAAACTGAAAAATTTTGATCCCTTTTCAGCATGTTTTTTTTTTCAAAAGCACAATAGTTAAAGTGCATTTCTATTTATTTGACATTTCTCATTTAAAACACCAATTTTATACTGATATTTCATTGTATTTGCCTTTGATTAAAACAAAAACAAATGGTGTCTAAAGATACTGAATATATGCTCTTATCTGGAATACTGAAATGCTTTGTTTTATTTTCAATATTTTAATTATTTTTCCTCATATAAGTTATATGAAAAGTTTTATAGAATAAAGAAAGGAAATTGGAATGTGTCAAAAAAATAACAGTCTAACTGAAATGTACAAAACAACCCAAGACCACCAATTGACATCAAAAGTGTCATGTTTGCTTAGATTTGGTACAATTTATGTCCATTTTTGCATACTTTTATAATTATTTTCTCATTGTTTATAGTGAACGGTCAATTTCAACCTACTTTATAGCCTGAATCAACCTTATGGTTTCTGTTTTATAATATCTTGCATAATCCAAGCTGGCAAAAACAATATGATTTATCTAAATGAATTGATAATTACCTATTTTTTTGTACACCTTGGTATGGGCTTGTCAGTTTATTTGTTTTGTTGATGTTGATTATTGCTTGATTTACTTATATGTTACTATTAAGGACAAATATATTAACCTATTGTTAATAAATTGGTCCTTAACTTGCTGTTAATTGTTACTTGTTATTTTTGTTATTTTTCTTTGATTTATAGAACAGTTTTGTATGTTGATGAAGCTGAAAAACAACATTTTTTCTGGAGAGCACAGAGGTTTGTGGTTATCAATTTATACTTTACATCCTAAAGAGGTAATACATGTATTCTTAAATTTTCAAGTAGTTTTAATAGAAACTATGATATTAAGAAAATAATTCACTTAACTCTTATATTTTTAAACTAATGAATGAATGGCTGTTTAATGTCAAATAGCAAGTTATATGTATATTTAGGATAATGGAATAGGATAAATAGTTTTCATTAGACTGAATGCAGGATTTTATTTGTGATAGTTCACACAGTAACGGTCCACATTGTTTTACATTAAAGAGATTTTTTTTTTGTTTCCTATTACAAATATATTATCTGTCTCATTTTGATTAATTAAACAATATGTCTAAAATGAAACAAAGCTTTGTATAGTGTTTAAGGGTTCTTGAACATTTGAAATTTTAACAAACTTCTTACATTTTATAGATTCTACAATAACAAACTTTAAACATGATCATGATAAACCAATATGTTAAAATGAAGTTTTTTAATTATCTTCCAGCTATTACACAGACTTAATAAAGTTCATATAACCATGTCAGATGAGTCAAAAAGACATATCATGAGGGACTTGTCCAACCATTCAGATGAGATGATAAAAGAACAAATCGCTAAGGGCAATGATGGCAAATTGAATGGGGATAACCTAGATATATATGTCACAACAAATGATGTAAGAATGGAAAACAAGAACAAAGATTACCACTTTTTTGCGTCAGATATCACCTTTGATCGAGTAAAGGTTAGCCATTTAAGTAATTCAACACCAATAGGCAATACTGAAACAGTTGCTTTAAAGGAAATGATACCTTCATTAGAAGAAGATGCCTTATACAAAAATGCACTGAAAGTGATATTGAGTCGAGTTATAGTTAACTACTGTGAAAGCTTCAATTGGATGAAACCTATTATTCCCAAGCACATTCAACATCCTCTTCAAGAAGTAATGAGCCAGAAATCATCAATCCATTGGTTGCCAATCATGCTAAAGAATGAAGCCAAGTATGCTGACTGTGTTCAAATAATGGCTTCATATGAAGACCATCTGTCAACTTGGTACAGAAAGGCAGGAAGAGGTTCTTAAATACATTTTATTATTAAGCAAAACTTACACCCATAATTCGTTCAAATGCATAGTAACAATTACATTTTACAACATTATCATTATGACATTCAGATGAAAATAAATACTTGTGTGCAAGATTTCATTTAAATTAAACATTTATAATAAATAACAAATATATACCATACCAATACTCAAATGATTTGACAAAGTATTGATAGATTCAATCATTTCTTACTTTCTAAGTATTAATATCATTTATGAGATTTTCTTTAATAATATATGTAAAAAGAAATATTGTTTCTATCAATCTGTATTTAATTTTTCCTTTTTAAAATGTTGTATGCTGATAGAAGGAGAGTAGCGGATTCACCCGAGGATTGCCGATTGACGTGAAAAGTCAAATTGTTGCGTGAAAACGGGAAACAAAGTCGGGCGGGACACGTGAAATTACAAGCGCTATTATTACAATGATAAGCGGGATATGGGATTCTGACTAAACAATAAGCGGGATCCGGAATCAGACCCCCCTAATGAGATCCCCTTAATAAATTTCTTGCAGGAAAAAAAAGTGAACATTTAAGTCTCGTTTCAAACCAAAAAAATAAGGGAATCAATAAAAGCCCCACCGCCCCCTAAAAAAACAAAGAAAAGAAAACCAGACTCGATGTTTCTGCAACAACAGTATAACTTATCTTTTATCAATTCATATTTTAACCAAACGGAAATATTTGAAGGAATTTGTTACACTAAAAGATATATGATTACCACTAAAACTGCCTATAACTAAACACTTTTAATAAAATTTTTGCAGGTCGTAACATAATTCCACCATAAATCACTAAACTTATAATATAGTTCAATAAACGTTTTTACCAAATTCTGATGAATATATCTCTGTCGTTATAGCTTTTTGATAATAATAAAACGATTAGAAATAAAACGAGATGTTGGGTATACGCAGGTATACGTCTATTAGACAGCAACCCAACGACAAAATTGACCAAAAGACATCTCAGTGAAGGGCAACATACAATCTTCAAAAACAGACCGGTGTATATACCATATGGTAAGCTCTAAATGAAAAACATCAAGATATGATATATGACAACTAATGATGAGGGTCCTGACCTATAACAGGCACATACAAATAAGGCGGGGTTAATAGATATAAGAAGATGTGGTATGAGTGCCAATGAGACAACTCTCCATCCAAGTCAAAATTTATAAATGTAAACCATTATAGGTCAAAGTACGGTCTTCAACACGGAGCCTAGGCTCACACCGAACAGTAAGCTATATAAAGGGCCCCAAAATTAAACATGTTTTTTAAAATTTCAACCCCCTACTTTTACTGTCGATTACTAGATTAACAAAATGTACATAAAGGAAAACATACGATGTGAAACCAATACGGGAAAACAAATCTGACTCTGATATAAGCCGTAAGGGAATATTTTATTTAACAAAAAACACAAAAAATAAATAACAACTTATACCGTCTGAAAGAATGCTCACAGTCACTGAAAGCAAGCTCAAAGCATTTAACCCGCTGGTAAGATAGCATACCATTCTGCAATTAATGTTTAATGAAATCTGAGACGTTATTTTATTTACTGCAAACGCATGCATATCCAATCATCTCAGATATGTACACTAAAAAAAACAAACAAAAACATCTGCACAAAAAAGGGAAAATTAACAATAAGAAAATAAGAAAGGAAAGTCGTCCCGTTTGCCTTACATATGGTAATAAAATTACCTTGATATTTCCAATATCAAGCTCTAAAATAGGACAACGGTCCCTTTTATTGTCAGAACAAAGATCCAAAAGGGTGGCTTCAACCTAACTGTACACAGTCAGCTTTGACTCGGCAGTGTTTATGACAGTAACTGTACACTGTCAGCTTTGACTCGGTAGTGTCTATGACAGTTACTGTATACTGTCAGCTTTGATTCGGCAGTGTCTATGACAGTAACTGTACACTGTCAGCTTTAACTCGGCAATGTATATTACAGTAACTGTTCACTGTCAGCTTTGACTTGACAGTGTCTATGACAGTAACTGTACACTGTCAGCTTTAACTCGGAAGTGTCTGTGACAGTAACTATACACTACCAAGAAGATTAGGATACTTAAATACAGAATAAAGAAATTAAAGTACTTCACCGAAAAGGTTAATCAAAAGCGTTTTTTGATAGTTGTGGCGTTTCATTCAAATTGTTTTCTACACGTAATGGTATAATGACTCTGAATCGACCATTGTTTATCCTTCTAAATTCTTCAAAGCTACAAATACTAAATTCAAAGTGAATTTAGTCCTTGGTTTCTTCATGACTTGGACCGAACCCTCGACTTCTCACTCCACAGACGGAGGCGGTTATACACGTTGGGGTGGGCATATAACTAATTGCACGGTTCTGTAAACAAGTTAAAATACTCTTCTTTTTTCAATGAAAAAATATTTTTTGTGATTTTTCTAAAACTCTTTCTTTCAACTCAGTAATATAATTTTAAGGCAAGTTTTCAACAATCATTAACAAGAAAATGCCTCACCATTCTTTATATTGTTATGTTGTAATTGGGACTAAAACATTATGAAAATTATATATCTAAGCTCGGAAGATTTCTAAAATCTTTCAAAAGCAATAGCTACAGGCGTGGTGTACTAACTAATTTAGCTGAAATTGTTGTATCTGAGTTTTTTCTCTTGAGCGCCAGTATTCAACCACCGGCTCTTGTTACATTATTTAGCTGCCTGTATAGTATCAAGCGCATTTTGACCCTGATTTCGAAATTATGAACCGTCGTTTGTTTTATGTTCATATAAGTTGTCATTCTGTTGATAGATGGACTATTTAGGTATTTGTTGTGTGATTTACTTGTTATGACATATGGTATAGATATGAAAAGGGGTGTTGACAGGTACAACGGGTTAAACCCCACCATATTTTGTCCTAACTTTTGTGACTTTTTGTTGTTCTATGTTGTTCGTCTTTGTGTGTGCGGGTTTTTTTCTCGAAATTAATAGATGTTTGTGGTTGGTGAGATCAGTTGTGTTGTTCTATGTTGTTCGTCTTTGTGTGTGCGGGTTTTTTTCTCGGAATGAATAGATGTTTGTGGTTGGTGTGGTCAGTTGTGCCACCCAATACTTTTGCTGGTTGATGTGGTCAGTTGTACTACGCAGTACTTTTGCTGGTTGATGTGGTCAGTTGTACTACCCAGTACTTTTGCTGGTTGATGTGGTCAGTTGTGCTTCCCACTACTTTTGCTGGTTGGTGTGGTCAGTTGTGCCACCCAATACTTTTGCTGGTTGGTGTGGTCAGTTGTGCCACCCAATACTTTTGCTGATTCCTATTATCCTTCTAATGTATCAGTAAATGTAGAATTATATGATAAGGATTTTGTAAAACTTGAGTTAAGGAGAGATGAAAAAGAAACAGTTTTGTTATCTTTATTTGTAATATACAATTGTATTATATATATACGTGACAACAAATCATTAATTCCAAGTACCGAAAGTTTTATCACAAACCCAACTTCCTACAATCCTTCCTTTGAGTTCAGATAGTATTCAAACATATCTCATTCTATAGAAGGGCGACAACGAAACGTAGTAAGAGGGGGGATTATTCCTTATTGATTATCAGTGAACGCATTATGTGATGTCTATAGAAGTAATATCCCCATGTCCTTCCATAGAATCCATCCTTTACCAACCATATTAAGTATCAGAATTCTGTTTGGAAGACAATCGAAATGTAGTATCAGAGATCTTTAAGTTGTGGAATCAAATACAATTGTTTCGTTATTTGAATCAGAGAGTAACTGAATAATTCAATTTCACAAATGTCTATTACTTAGTAATATGATACACACACAAAGTTCAGTGATAATCAACGTCGGATAGTGTTCAATTGTACGTGGAACCATCGCAGATGTCACATCAATGTTTTGAGCTTACATAGCCTGAATAATTGCCACCATCATAAACATTATAACAGAGGCCAGACCATGTACTTTTATGGATGATCCACCATCTAAAAATTTATATAAAAAAATGTTAGCTTCATGAGGAAAAATGTAATATCAGGCCATTTTAATTGATTGCTTGGTTGCTTTATTGGTGTTTAACGCCACTTTCAACACTATTGTGCTTTTCGTGGCGGTCAGTTTTTATTGGTGGAGGAAGCCGGAGAGAACCACAAACCTTCGGTATGAAAACTGACAATCCTAGTCAATTAAGGTTGGAGTCAAGCACATCTGCCATTTCAACGAACAAAAGATAGTAGATATCAAATCGAGTTCATTAAAAGGAAAACATATGTAACATACATCATGATGTAACATTTTTACAATAATGAAATAACAACAGATTATGCATTTACGTCTTTAAAACTTATTTTACATGTGTACTTCTATTGCTTTTATCCAATGCATATTTATGGCACTGTAATTGATGATGATGCAACAACTATTTTGTAATTGCTTAGTGTAAACGTATTTATGTCCGGTTGAACAATATATATTTCATTAAGTTATCGGTTTCGTTCTGCTTTCCTGTGTAATTTCATCGTACTATTTTATACTATTATTCATATATACTAGTTTAGTACAAACTAAGTACAGTAGGAATATATTAGAAACTATTTTCAAAATAATTGCGCACTAAAAAAATCCATGCAAATATGGCACTTTCAGGTAAAGCAACAAACATGTAGCACTTCGGTAATGAACAATATTTGTATAGGTGTAAGCATTTTTTGGTATTCAAATTGTACCAATATACACATTGGAAGTATATAAACAAAAACATAAATCCACGTCATTTGTATAGTTGTCTCATTGACAATCACACCACATCTCTTTATTTTATATATCATACTTACTGAGATTTGTGTTCATGGTGTAGTTCATGACATTGTAAAGACCGTCATATTCTACTTCACATCGTATGTCTTTGTTGACATCAAGTGAGGTCAATGTCAAAGCGGCACTGGCGACAGCATCTCCGTATCCTAAAATCAAAACAAAAAAAAACATATAGAAGTGTATCAGTTTTTGTGGTAAAAAAAGACCCCACAATTCGCTTTTAAAGAAAAATTAAGCGTCTCCGGCAAGTTCTGTTTAATTGTAGAGTTGCAGAGAAAACTTCGACAATCTTGTATAAAGAACTGATAGTGTAGTACAGACATAGGCAAACTTTTTTGTTGTGAGCAATACGTAGTTAACCTTTATACATTAATATTGATGATGGAAGACAAAAACACAGTACTCATTTAAAATATGAATAACCAAACATTTCTTATTGTAAAAACAAAGACCAATAAAACAAATGGTAATAACTACTTATATGAAAGATCCGTTAGATCTCTTTTCATATTTAGCCTTTTTTTAAGAAACAACAGTATATGATATCAACCCACAAAAAGAATGACGATAATAATACTTACCACTAGATCTGGTGTTTTCTGTGTAATAATATGCTAGATGTGTTATGTCAATGTTATCTTTGTAAATCCTCAGATATGGAGGAGGTTTGCCATATGTTGCCCGGCAAGTGATGTTGACGATGTTCCCAATGGTTGGGGAT
This sequence comes from Mytilus coruscus, assembly GCA_017311375.1. Taxonomy (NCBI): domain Eukaryota; kingdom Metazoa; phylum Mollusca; class Bivalvia; order Mytilida; family Mytilidae; genus Mytilus; species Mytilus coruscus. The sequence goes on from CM029595.1 coordinate 8,854,139, forward strand.
GTCTCCCAGTAGGTGGACACGTTAGTTGGTAAAACTGAAAAAATATAACATCTTATTAAACAAAAATATCTTAAGAGAGAATTTCGAAGCAATTGGTTTTTTTTTCTCGGAACAGAAAAAGAAATGTGACAAAAAAAATACAAAATTGAAAAAAAAAAAAAATGAAAAATTATCACTAAAGCTGATTTCTGAAATATTAGCAGATAATTGATTCATAATATTTGCTTAAAACTCAGTATACACTGCTTTTTGTAATTTAACTGAATGTAAATAAACAAATGTTGAATTAACTTTAAGCAACGCGTACATCAAAATTTTTAAACTAGCTATATCATTTATCAGCATTATTCGTGTATTCAATCTGATTTTCAGTATATGTCCTCGTTGAAATTGCAGTTTGTGTTTTGTTTTATTGTGTCTTATTGTTCTTATATTTCGCAATATTTGAGCGAGCTTAACTATTAGTGTATCGTATTGTTTTGAATGCCTTTCATGATCCTAGCAGTTTGTACTTCTAATTTGGAACGCTCGTCTCTAAAATTTTAAGACGAAGTTATCGCCAGGTCAAATCTTTGACGAAACAAAGTCGTCACCGAATATTCGGGAGAGTTTATTCAGAAGGTGTAAATACCGACAACCGCAAAATATTTACCCACGGCTTGTAAAGAAGCCTGATTTGTTGTAGCCCCTACAACACACTGATAGAGTCCTTCATCTGAAGTCTGTACATTAACTACCGTTAAGTTATACGTTCCAGTCACAGCATACTTGCTCTTGTCACTCGCTAGAATGGTAGTATCTAAAGTTAAAGCTGTAACTGAACTGCCTACCACCTAAATATAAAAAAACGAACATTACATTATAAATCTGTACAGGTTCATGGTAAATGAAAGAAGGGGCATTCCTAAAAGAAACTAACATCCTAACAGTCTTTATCAAAAGTCATATAAACATTGGTTATGAGTTTTATAACAGTGTTCTTAATCTATTATATGGTATGTTTTTTTCTCAATTTCGAAGTTAAAACATTTTTGTACTAAATTTCAAAGTAATATTATATTAACTTAGATATTGCAGTGTTCACAGACTCGAAAAGAAATAAGGAAAAATATTGTTATCATTTTTTTGGCAAAATAGTACACCTTACTTTCTTCCACTGTACATTTTCTCCGTTAGCTACAGTCACTATGCATGCCAATGTACCATTTTCTCCCAGGACAGCCGATGTGTTAAATGGCGTTATTTGCCATGAAGCTGCATGGCAAGCTGTTAAAACAAAACAATATTCTTAGTCTATGTAGAAAATTGATGTCAGTGTATATGAGCCATTTAACGGAACTTGTATTTTTCCTTATCTGGTTAATTGTTGAAAATAAATTTGAAGTAGCACCAAAATAATTAAAATACAATGATAATTTACCCTAAAATCTTTTTTTACTAATGCTAATGTTACTATAAATCATAGAATTAAATTGAACTCTTACCCGTAAAGAAAGACAACAAACTCAAAACAATCCACATAATTAATAATCGTTGCTCACATTATCTGAGACAGACATCTCCAACTTTTCTATATAAATACTTACTTTTTGTTGTTATTTTGAAACCTTGGTCACTGTAAGACAATGGTCTGAGGTTGTTCTCTATAGTTCCACGAAATTAGCCAGTTCATTTTACATTAAATAGTATTAGATCATTTGTTGGATGTATAATCTAGTTAATAAAGAAGGTCGCTTTTAAATGTGATATTTTTAAATCATATTTTTCTATATCTTAAACCTTCAGTTTTAAATAATTTTAATTAGTCTTGTTCTATTTCGATATGAAGTAATGTTCTCATAAGGAAAGATTCTATTTCCTAAAGTATATAAATGAATTTCTACTTTGTAACTGCCTACCCTAGGGATGCCGTAATCAGATGTTGATAGATTTTGAATTGAAAAAATACAGACATGTTGGAGTACACAGTCAAAATCCCTTCGTCGTTTAACGGTATTAAAAACACCATTTGATCTCGAGATCTCAATTCTTGAAATTCCCAATTTGAAAACAGATTGACAGAAATAGACCAACTTTGTTTAACAATTAAAAAGAGTGAACGGTATAGATGCAAACATCTTGTTTTAGGAAGGAAAAGAGTGAACGATATAGATGCAAACATCTTGTTTTAGGAAGGGCTAAATTATTCTTTGTTAAAAAACTTTGGTTTGAAAATAAGTTCATCTATCAAAGTTGCGAATTTATTTAACAAAAAAAAATCAAAGATCTGCCATAAAACTCAATTCTCAAAATAACCCCAAAACATTAGAATAGTGACATACAACTACTTACGAGTTTCCTGGATTAAAACAGGTATATGGAAATGAATAGATTAACAAAACGTACACAAAAGAACATACATATTTGTTTTTCGTAAATTAGTTCGTTAGTTTTGTCAATTGAATTCTTTCACATTTTTTTCATATCGGGGCCTTTCAGAGCTGACTATACAGTTTGGGGTTTGCTCATTGTTGAAGACCGTACAATGACCTATATATGCAATTGCTTTAATCCACGATATTTGGACTATGTTGGATAGTTGCCTCATTTGCAATCATACCACATCTCTTTATTTTTATATACAGGAAAACACTTAACTCTAAATTATCGGTATTCCAATGGGAACGAACTATAATCCTCGTCTTGTCGACTTGTTCCTCTATTCGTATGAGGCAGACACCAAAGGGTTTTTTAAAAGAAAGATAAGAAACTGGTATTCTTATATAACTTCCCTTTACAGTTAATGTCCTCTCAATGAATACAATAAGGTTTTGGGACTATGTTGATCGCATCCATATTATTGAAACTGCATAAAGGATACCACAAACACAATAAGCCTGCTTCGTATATTGATTTACACCTAGACATTGACAGTCAGAGTCGACTGAGAATCAAACTTAACAACACAATAAGCCTGCTTCGTATATTGATTTACACCTAGACATTGACAGTCAGAGTCGACTGAGAATCAAACTTAACAACACAATAAGCCTGCTTCGTATATTGATTTACACCTAGACATTGACAGTCAGAGTCGACTGAGAATCAAACTTAACAACACAATAAGCCTGCTTCGTATATTGATTTACACCTAGACATTGACAGTCAGGGTTGGCTGAGAATCAAACTTAATAACACAATCAGCCTGCTTCGTATATTGATTTACACCTAGACATTGACAGTCAGGGTTGGCTGTGAATCCAACTTAACAACACAATAAGCCTGCTTCGTATATTGATTTACACCTAGACATTGACAGTCAGGGTCGACTGAGAATCAAACTTAAACAAATTCGTGTATATTGATTTACACCTAGACATTGGTCGACTGAGAATCAAACTTAATAACACTATAAACCTGCTTCGTGTATATTGATTTACACCTAGACATTGGTCGACTGAGAATCAAACTTAATAACACAATAAGCCTGCTTCGTATATTGATTTACACCTAGACATTGACAGTCAGGGTTGGCTGAGAATCAAACTTAACAACACAATAAGCCTGCTTCGTATTTTGATTTACACCTAGACATTGACAGTCAGAGTCGACTGGGAATCAAACTTAACAACACAATAAGCCTGCTTCGTGTATATTGATGTACACCTAGACATTGACAGTCAGGGTTGGCTGAGAATAAAACTTAACAACACAATAAGCCTGCTTCGTATATTGATTTACACCTAGACATTGACAGTCAGGGTCGACTGAGAATCAAACTTAAACAAATTCGTGTATATTGATTTACACCTAGACATTGGTCGACTGAGAATCAAACTTAATAACACAATAAACCTGCTTCGTGTATATTGATTTACACCTAGACATTGGTCGACTGAGAATCAAACTTAATAACACAATCAGCCTGCTTCGTATATTGATTTACACCTAGACATTGACAGTCAGGGTTGGCTGAGAATCAAACTTAACAACACAATAAACCTGCTTCGTATATTGATTTACACCTAGACATTGACAGTCAGAGTCGACTGAGAATCAAACTTAACAACACAATAAGCTTGCTTCGTGTATATTGATTTACACCTAGACATTGACAGTCACGGTCGGCTGAGAATCAAACATAACAACACAATAAGCCTGCTTCGTGTATATTGATGTACACCTACACATTGGTCGACTGAGAATCAAACTTAATAACACAATCAGCCTGCTTCGTATATTGATTTACACCTAGACATTGACAGTCAGGGTTGGCTGAGAATCAAACTTAACAACACAATAAGCCTGCTTCGTATATTGATTTACACCTAGACATTGACAGTCAGAGTCGACTGAGAATCAAACTTAACAACACAATAAGCCTGCTTCGTATATTGATTTACACCTAGACATTGACAGTCAGAGTCGACTGAGAATCCAACTTAACAACACAATAAGCCTGCTTCGTATATTGATTTACACCTAGACATTGACAGTCAGGAGAATCAAACTTAACAACACAATAAGCCTGCTTCGTATATTGATTTACACCTAGACATTGACAGTCACGGTCGACTGGGAATCAAACTTAACAACACAATAAGCCTGCTTCGTATATTGATTTACACCTAGACATTGACAGTCAGAGTCGACTGAGAATCAAACTTAACAACACAATTAGCCTGCTTCGTATATTGATTTACACCTAGACATTGACAGTCAGAGTCGACTGAGAATCAAACTTAACAACACAATAAGCCTGCTTCGTATATTGATTTACACCTAGACATTGACAGTCAGAGTCGACTGAGAATCAAACTTAACAACACAATAAGCCTGCTTCGTATATTGATTTACACCTAGACATTGACAGTCAGAGTCGACTGAGAATCAAACTTAACAACACAATAAGCCTGCTTCGTATATTGATTTACACCTAGACATTGACAGTCAGGGTTGGCTGAGAATCAAACTTAATAACACAATCAGCCTGCTTCGTATATTGATTTACACCTAGACATTGACAGTCAGGGTTGGCTGAGAATCAAACTTAACAACACAATAAGCCTGCTTCGTGTATATTGATGTACACCTAGACATTGACAGTCAGGGTTGGCTGTGAATCCAACTTAACAACACAATAAGCCTGCTTCGTATATTGATTTACACCTAGACATTGACAGTCAGGGTCGACTGAGAATCAAACTTAAACAAATTCGTGTATATTGATTTACACCTAGACATTGGTCGACTGAGAATCAAACTTAATAACACAATAAACCTGCTTCGTGTATATTGATTTACACCTAGACATTGGTCGACTGAGAATCAAACTTAATAACACAATCAGCCTGCTTCGTATATTGATTTACACCTAGACATTGACAGTCAGGGTTGGCTGAGAATCAAACTTAACAACACAATAAGCCTGCTTCGTATATTGATTTATACCTAGACATTGACAGTCAGAGTCGACTGAGAATCAAACTTAACAACACAATAAGCCTGCTTCGTATATTGATTTACACCTAGACATTGACAGTCAGGGTTGGCTGAGAATAAAACTTAACAACACAATAAGCCTGCTTCGTATATTGATTTACACCTAGACATTGACAGTCAGGGTCGACTGAGAATCAAACTTAAACAAATTCGTGTATATTGATTTACACCTAGACATTGGTCGACTGAGAATCAAACTTAATAACACTATAAACCTGCTTCGTGTATATTGATTTACACCTAGACATTGGTCGACTGAGAATCAAACTTAATAACACAATAAGCCTGCTTCGTATATTGATTTACACCTAGACATTGACAGTCAGGGTTGGCTGAGAATCAAACTTAACAACACAATAAGCCTGCTTCGTATATTGATTTATACCTAGACATTGACAGTCAGAGTCGACTGAGAATCAAACTTAACAACACAATAAGCCTGCTTCGTATATTGATTTACACCTAGACATTGACAGTCAGGGTTGGCTGAGAATAAAACTTAACAACACAATAAGCCTGCTTCGTATATTGATTTACACCTAGACATTGACAGTCAGGGTCGACTGAGAATCAAACTTAAACAAATTCGTGTATATTGATTTACACCTAGACATTGGTCGACTGAGAATCAAACTTAATAACACAATAAACCTGCTTCGTGTATATTGATTTACACCTAGACATTGGTCGACTGAGAATCAAACTTAATAACACAATCAGCCTGCTTCGTATATTGATTTACACCTAGACATTGACAGTCAGGGTTGGCTGAGAATCAAACTTAACAACACAATAAACCTGCTTCGTATATTGATTTACACCTAGACATTGACAGTCAGAGTCGACTGAGAATCAAACTTAACAACACAATAAGCTTGCTTCGTGTATATTGATTTACACCTAGACATTGACAGTCACGGTCGGCTGAGAATCAAACATAACAACACAATAAGCCTGCTTCGTGTATATTGATGTACACCTACACATTGGTCGACTGAGAATCAAACTTAATAACACAATCAGCCTGCTTCGTATATTGATTTACACCTAGACATTGACAGTCAGGGTTGGCTGAGAATCAAACTTAACAACACAATAAGCCTGCTTCGTATATTGATTTACACCTAGACATTGACAGTCAGAGTCGACTGAGAATCAAACTTAACAACACAATAAGCCTGCTTCGTATATTGATTTACACCTAGACATTGACAGTCAGAGTCGACTGAGAATCCAACTTAACAACACAATAAGCCTGCTTCGTATATTGATTTACACCTAGACATTGACAGTCAGGAGAATCAAACTTAACAACACAATAAGCCTGCTTCGTATATTGATTTACACCTAGACATTGACAGTCACGGTCGACTGGGAATCAAACTTAACAACACAATAAGCCTGCTTCGTATATTGATTTACACCTAGACATTGACAGTCAGAGTCGACTGAGAATCAAACTTAACAACACAATTAGCCTGCTTCGTATATTGATTTACACCTAGACATTGACAGTCAGAGTCGACTGAGAATCAAACTTAACAACACAATAAGCCTGCTTCGTATATTGATTTACACCTAGACATTGACAGTCAGAGTCGACTGAGAATCAAACTTAACAACACAATAAGCCTGCTTCGTATATTGATTTACACCTAGACATTGACAGTCAGAGTCGACTGAGAATCAAACTTAACAACACAATAAGCCTGCTTCGTATATTGATTTACACCTAGACATTGACAGTCAGGGTTGGCTGAGAATCAAACTTAATAACAAAATCAGCCTGCTTCGTATATTGATTTACACCTAGACATTGACAGTCAGGGTTGGCTGAGAATCAAACTTAACAACACAATAAGCCTGCTTCGTATTTTGATGTACACCTAGACATTGACAGTCAGGGTTGGCTGTGAATCCAACTTAACAACACAATAAGCCTGCTTCGTATATTGATTTACACCTAGACATTGACAGTCAGGGTCGACTGAGAATCAAACTTAAACAAATTCGTGTATATTGATTTACACCTAGACATTGGTCGACTGAGAATCAAACTTAATAACACAATAAACCTGCTTCGTGTATATTGATTTACACCTAGACATTGGTCGACTGAGAATCAAACTTAATAACACAATAAGCCTGCTTCGTATATTGATTTACACCTAGACATTGACAGTCAGGGTTGGCTGAGAATCAAACTTAACAACACAATAAGCCTGCTTCGTATATTGATTTATACCTAGACATTGACAGTCAGAGTCGACTGAGAATCAAACTTAACAACACAATAAGCCTGCTTCGTATATTGATTTACACCTAGACATTGACAGTCAGGGTTGGCTGAGAATAAAACTTAACAACACAATAAGCCTGCTTCGTATATTGATTTACACCTAGACATTGACAGTCAGGGTCGACTGAGAATCAAACTTAAACAAATTCGTGTATATTGATTTACACCTAGACATTGGTCGACTGAGAATCAAACTTAATAACACAATCAGCCTGCTTCGTATATTGATTTACACCTAGACATTGACAGTCAGGGTTGGCTGAGAATCAAACTTAACAACACAATAAACCTGCTTCGTATATTGATTTACACCTAGACATTGACAGTCAGAGTCGACTGAGAATCAAACTTAACAACACAATAAGCTTGCTTCGTGTATATTGATTTACACCTAGACATTGACAGTCACGGTCGGCTGAGAATCAAACATAACAACACAATAAGCCTGCTTCGTGTATATTGATGTACACCTAGACATTGGTCGACTGAGAATCAAACTTAATAACACAATCAGCCTGCTTCGTATATTGATTTACACCTAGACATTGACAGTCAGGGTTGGCTGAGAATCAAACTTAACAACACAATAAGCCTGCTTCGTATATTGATTTACACCTAGACATTGACAGTCAGAGTCGACTGAGAATCAAACTTAACAACACAATAAGCCTGCTTCATATATTGATTTACACCTAGACATTGACAGTCAGAGTCGACTGAGAATCAACTTAACAACACAATAAGCCTGCTTCGTATATTGATTTACACCTAGACATTGACAGTCAGGAGAATCAAACTTAACAACACAATAAGCCTGCTTCGTATATTGATTTACACCTAGACATTGACAGTCACGGTCGACTGGGAATCAAACTTAACAACACAATAAGCCTGCTTCGTATATTGATTTACACCTAGACATTGACAGTCACGGTCGACTGGGAATCAAACTTAACAACACAATAAGCCTGCTTCGTATATTGATTTACACCTAGACATTGACAGTCAGAGTCGACTGAGAATCAAACTTAACAACACAATTAGCCTGCTTCGTATATTGATTTACACCTAGACATTGACAGTCAGAGTCGACTGAGAATCAAACTTAACAACACAATAAGCCTGCTTCGTATATTGATTTACACCTAGACATTGACAGTCAGAGTCGACTGAGAATCAAACTTAACAACACAATAAGCCTGCTTCGTATATTGATTTACACCTAGACATTGACAGTCAGAGTCGACTGAGAATCAAACTTAACAACACAATAAGCCTGCTTCGTATATTGATTTACACCTAGACATTGACAGTCAGGGTTGGCTGAGAATCAAACTTAATAACACAATCAGCCTGCTTCATATATTGATTTACACCTAGACATTGACAGTCAGGGTTGGCTGAGAATCAAACTTAACAACACAATAAGCCTGCTTCGTGTATATTGATGTACACCTAGACATTGACAGTCAGGGTTGGCTGTGAATCCAACTTAACAACACAATAAGCCTGCTTCGTATATTGATTTACACCTAGACATTGACAGTCAGGGTCGACTGAGAATCAAACTTAAACAAATTCGTGTATATTGATTTACACCTAGACATTGGTCGACTGAGAATCAAACTTAATAACACAATCAGCCTGCTTCATATATTGATTTACACCTAGACATTGACAGTCAGAGTCGACTGAGAATCAAACTTAACAACACAATAAGCCTGCTTCGTATATTGATTTACACCTAGACATTGACAGTCAGGGTTGGCTGAGAATCAAACTTAACAACACAATAAGCCTGCTTCGTGTATATTGATGTACACCTAGACATTGACAGTCAGGGTTGGCTGTGAATCAACTTAACAACACAATAAGCCTGCTTCGTATATTGATTTACACCTAGACATTGACAGTCAGGGTCGACTGAGAATCAAACTTAAACAAATTCGTGTATATTGATTTACACCTAGACATTGGTCGACTGAGAATCAAACTTAATAACACAATAAACCTGCTTCGTGTATATTGATTTACACCTAGACATTGGTCGACTGAGAATCAAACTTAATAACACAATAAGCCTGCTTCGTATATTGATTTACACCTAGACATTGACAGTCAGGGTTGGCTGAGAATCAAACTTAACAACACAATAAGCCTGCTTCGTATATTGATTTATACCTAGACATTGACAGTCAGAGTCGACTGAGAATCAAACTTAACAACACAATAAGCCTGCTTCGTATATTGATTTACACCTAGACATTGACAGTCAGGGTTGGCTGAGAATCAAACTTAACAACACAATAAGCCTGCTTCGTATTTTGATTTACACCTAGACATTGACAGTCAGAGTCGACTGGGAATCAAACTTAACAACACAATAAGCCTGCTTCGTGTATATTGATTTACACCTAGACATTGACAGTCAGAGTCGACTGAGAATCAAACTTAACAACACAATAAGCCTGCTTCGTATATTGATTTACACCTAGACATTGACAGTCAGGGTTGGCTGAGAATCAAACTTAATAACACAATCAGCCTGCTTCGTATATTGATTTACACCTAGACATTGACAGTCAGGGTTGGCTGAGAATCAAACTTAACAACACAATAAGCCTGCTTCGTGTATATTGATGTACACCTAGACATTGACAGTCAGGGTTGGCTGTGAATCCAACTTAACAACACAATAAGCCTGCTTCGTATATTGATTTACACCTAGACATTGACAGTCAGGGTCGACTGAGAATCAAACTTAAACAAATTCGTGTATATTGATTTACACCTAGACATTGGTCGACTGAGAATCAAACTTAATAACACAATAAACCTGCTTCGTGTATATTGATTTACACCTAGACATTGGTCGACTGAGAATCAAACTTAATAACACAATAAGCCTGCTTCGTATATTGATTTACACCTAGACATTGACAGTCAGGGTTGGCTGAGAATCAAACTTAACAACACAATAAGCCTGCTTCGTATATTGATTTATACCTAGACATTGACAGTCAGAGTCGACTGAGAATCAAACTTAATAACACAATCAGCCTGCTTCGTATATTGATTTACACCTAGACATTGACAGTCAGGGTTGGCTGAGAATCAAACTTAACAACACAATAAGCCTGCTTCGTATATTGATTTACACCTAGACATTGACAGTCAGAGTCGACTGAGAATCAAACTTAACAACACAATAAGCCTGCTTCGTATATTGATTTACACCTAGACATTGACAGTCAGAGTCGACTGAGAATCCAACTTAACAACACAATAAGCCTGCTTCGTATATTGATTTACACCTAGACATTGACAGTCAGGAGAATCAAACTTAACAACACAATAAGCCTGCTTCGTATATTGATTTACACCTAGACATTGACAGTCACGGTCGACTGGGAATCAAACTTAACAACACAATAAGCCTGCTTCGTATATTGATTTACACCTAGACATTGACAGTCAGAGTCGACTGAGAATCAAACTTAACAACACAATTAGCCTGCTTCGTATATTGATTTACACCTAGACATTGACAGTCAGAGTCGACTGAGAATCAAACTTAACAACACAATAAGCCTGCTTCGTATATTGATTTACACCTAGACATTGACAGTCAGAGTCGACTGAGAATCAAACTTAACAACACAATAAGCCTGCTTCGTATATTGATTTACACCTAGACATTGACAGTCAGAGTCGACTGAGAATCAAACTTAACAACACAATAAGCCTGCTTCGTATATTGATTTACACCTAGACATTGACAGTCAGGGTTGGCTGAGAATCAAACTTAATAACACAATCAGCCTGCTTCGTATATTGATTTACACCTAGACATTGACAGTCAGGGTTGGCTGAGAATCAAACTTAACAACACAATAAGCCTGCTTCGTGTATATTGATGTACACCTAGACATTGACAGTCAGGGTTGGCTGTGAATCCAACTTAACAACACAATAAGCCTGCTTCGTATATTGATTTACACCTAGACATTGACAGTCAGGGTCGACTGAGAATCAAACTTAAACAAATTCGTGTATATTGATTTACACTAGACATTGGTCGACTGAGAATCAAACTTAATAACACAATAAACCTGCTTCGTGTATATTGATTTACACCTAGACATTGGTCGACTGAGAATCAAACTTAATAACACAATAAGCCTGCTTCGTATATTGATTTACACCTAGACATTGACAGTCAGGGTTGGCTGAGAATCAAACTTAACAACACAATAAGCCTGCTTCGTATATTGATTTATACCTAGACATTGACAGTCAGAGTCGACTGAGAATCAAACTTAACAACACAATAAGCCTGCTTCGTATATTGATTTACACCTAGACATTGACAGTCAGGGTTGGCTGAGAATAAAACTTAACAACACAATAAGCCTGCTTCGTATATTGATTTACACCTAGACATTGACAGTCAGGGTCGACTGAGAATCAAACTTAAACAAATTCGTGTATATTGATTTACACCTAGACATTGGTCGACTGAGAATCAAACTTAATAACACAATCAGCCTGCTTCGTATATTGATTTACACCTAGACATTGACAGTCAGGGTTGGCTGAGAATCAAACTTAACAACACAATAAACCTGCTTCGTATATTGATTTACACCTAGACATTGACAGTCAGAGTCGACTGAGAATCAAACTTAACAACACAATAAGCTTGCTTCGTGTATATTGATTTACACCTAGACATTGACAGTCACGGTCGGCTGAGAATCAAACATAACAACACAATAAGCCTGCTTCGTGTATATTGATGTACACCTAGACATTGGTCGACTGAGAATCAAACTTAATAACACAATCAGCCTGCTTCGTATATTGATTTACACCTAGACATTGACAGTCAGGGTTGGCTGAGAATCAAACTTAACAACACAATAAGCCTGCTTCGTATATTGATTTACACCTAGACATTGACAGTCAGAGTCGACTGAGAATCAAACTTAACAACACAATAAGCCTGCTTCATATATTGATTTACACCTAGACATTGACAGTCAGAGTCGACTGAGAATCAACTTAACAACACAATAAGCCTGCTTCGTATATTGATTTACACCTAGACATTGACAGTCAGGAGAATCAAACTTAACAACACAATAAGCCTGCTTCGTATATTGATTTACACCTAGACATTGACAGTCACGGTCGACTGGGAATCAAACTTAACAACACAATAAGCCTGCTTCGTATATTGATTTACACCTAGACATTGACAGTCACGGTCGACTGGGAATCAAACTTAACAACACAATAAGCCTGCTTCGTATATTGATTTACACCTAGACATTGACAGTCAGAGTCGACTGAGAATCAAACTTAACAACACAATTAGCCTGCTTCGTATATTGATTTACACCTAGACATTGACAGTCAGAGTCGACTGAGAATCAAACTTAACAACACAATAAGCCTGCTTCGTATATTGATTTACACCTAGACATTGACAGTCAGAGTCGACTGAGAATCAAACTTAACAACACAATAAGCCTGCTTCGTATATTGATTTACACCTAGACATTGACAGTCAGAGTCGACTGAGAATCAAACTTAACAACACAATAAGCCTGCTTCGTATATTGATTTACACCTAGACATTGACAGTCAGGGTTGGCTGAGAATCAAACTTAATAACACAATCAGCCTGCTTCATATATTGATTTACACCTAGACATTGACAGTCAGGGTTGGCTGAGAATCAAACTTAACAACACAATAAGCCTGCTTCGTGTATATTGATGTACACCTAGACATTGACAGTCAGGGTTGGCTGTGAATCCAACTTAACAACACAATAAGCCTGCTTCGTATATTGATTTACACCTAGACATTGACAGTCAGGGTCGACTGAGAATCAAACTTAAACAAATTCGTGTATATTGATTTACACCTAGACATTGGTCGACTGAGAATCAAACTTAATAACACAATCAGCCTGCTTCATATATTGATTTACACCTAGACATTGACAGTCAGAGTCGACTGAGAATCAAACTTAACAACACAATAAGCCTGCTTCGTATATTGATTTACACCTAGACATTGACAGTCAGGGTTGGCTGAGAATCAAACTTAACAACACAATAAGCCTGCTTCGTGTATATTGATGTACACCTAGACATTGACAGTCAGGGTTGGCTGTGAATCCAACTTAACAACACAATAAGCCTGCTTCGTATATTGATTTACACCTAGACATTGACAGTCAGGGTCGACTGAGAATCAAACTTAAACAAATTCGTGTATATTGATTTACACCTAGACATTGGTCGACTGAGAATCAAACTTAATAACACAATAAACCTGCTTCGTGTATATTGATTTACACCTAGACATTGGTCGACTGAGAATCAAACTTAATAACACAATAAGCCTGCTTCGTATATTGATTTACACCTAGACATTGACAGTCAGGGTTGGCTGAGAATCAAACTTAACAACACAATAAGCCTGCTTCGTATATTGATTTATACCTAGACATTGACAGTCAGAGTCGACTGAGAATCAAACTTAACAACACAATAAGCCTGCTTCGTATATTGATTTACACCTAGACATTGACAGTCAGGGTTGGCTGAGAATAAAACTTAACAACACAATAAGCCTGCTTCGTATATTGATTTACACCTAGACATTGACAGTCAGAGTCGACTGAGAATCAAACTTAACAACACAATAAGCCTGCTTCGTATATTGATTTACACCTAGACATTGACAGTCAGAGTCGACTGAGAATCAAACTTAACAACACAATAAGCCTGCTTCGTATATTGATTTACACCTAGACATTGACAGTCAGGGTTGGCTGAGAATCAAACTTAATAACACAATCAGCCTGCTTCGTATATTGATTTACACCTAGACATTGACAGTCAGGGTTGGCTGAGAATCAAACTTAACAACACAATAAGCCTGCTTCGTGTATATTGATGTACACCTAGACATTGACAGTCAGGGTTGGCTGTGAATCAACTTAACAACACAATAAGCCTGCTTCGTATATTGATTTACACCTAGACATTGACAGTCAGGGTCGACTGAGAATCAAACTTAAACAAATTCGTGTATATTGATTTACACCTAGACATTGGTCGACTGAGAATCAAACTTAATAACACAATAAACCTGCTTCGTGTATATTGATTTACACCTAGACATTGGTCGACTGAGAATCAAACTTAATAACACAATAAGCCTGCTTCGTATATTGATTTACACCTAGACATTGACAGTCAGGGTTGGCTGAGAATCAAACTTAACAACACAATAAGCCTGCTTCGTATATTGATTTATACCTAGACATTGACAGTCAGAGTCGACTGAGAATCAAACTTAACAACACAATAAGCCTGCTTCGTATATTGATTTACACCTAGACATTGACAGTCAGGGTTGGCTGAGAATAAAACTTAACAACACAATAAGCCTGCTTCGTATATTGATTTACACCTAGACATTGACAGTCAGGGTCGACTGAGAATCAAACTTAAACAAATTCGTGTATATTGATTTACACCTAGACATTGGTCGACTGAGAATCAAACTTAATAACACAATAAACCTGCTTCGTGTATATTGATTTACACCTAGACATTGGTCGACTGAGAATCAAACTTAATAACACAATCAGCCTGCTTCGTATATTGATTTACACCTAGACATTGACAGTCAGGGTTGGCTGAGAATCAAACTTAACAACACAATAAACCTGCTTCGTATATTGATTTACACCTAGACATTGACAGTCAGAGTCGACTGAGAATCAAACTTAACAACACAATAAGCTTGCTTCGTGTATATTGATTTACACCTAGACATTGACAGTCACGGTCGGCTGAGAATCAAACATAACAACACAATAAGCCTGCTTCGTGTATATTGATGTACACCTAGACATTGGTCGACTGAGAATCAAACTTAATAACACAATCAGCCTGCTTCGTATATTGATTTACACCTAGACATTGACAGTCAGGGTTGGCTGAGAATCAAACTTAACAACACAATAAGCCTGCTTCGTATATTGATTTACACCTAGACATTGACAGTCAGAGTCGACTGAGAATCAAACTTAACAACACAATAAGCCTGCTTCGTATATTGATTTACACCTAGACATTGACAGTCAGAGTCGACTGAGAATCAAACTTAACAACACAATAAGCCTGCTTCGTATATTGATTTACACCTAGACATTGACAGTCAGGAGAATCAAACTTAACAACACAATAAGCCTGCTTCGTATATTGATTTACACCTAGACATTGACAGTCACGGTCGACTGGGAATCAAACTTAACAACACAATAAGCCTGCTTCGTATATTGATTTACACCTAGACATTGACAGTCAGGGTCGACTGAGAATCAAACTTAACAACACAATAAGCCTGCTTCGTATATTGATTTACACCTAGACATTGACAGTCAGAGTCGACTGAGAATCAAACTTAACAACACAATAAACCTGCTTCGTATATTGATTTACACCTAGACATTGACAGTCAGAGTCGACTGAGAATCAAACTTAACAACACAATAAGCCTGCTTCGTATATTGATTTACACCTAGACATTGACAGTCAGGGTTGGCTGAGAATCAAACTTAATAACACAATAAGCCTGCTTCGTATATTGATTTACACCTAGACATTGACAGTCAGGGTCGACTGAGAATCAAACTTAACAACACAATAAGCCTGCTTCGTGTATATTGATGTACACCTAGACATTGACAGTCAGGGTTGG
This sequence comes from Mytilus coruscus, assembly GCA_017311375.1. Taxonomy (NCBI): domain Eukaryota; kingdom Metazoa; phylum Mollusca; class Bivalvia; order Mytilida; family Mytilidae; genus Mytilus; species Mytilus coruscus. The sequence goes on from CM029595.1 coordinate 8,870,709, forward strand.
CTGAGAATAAAACTTAACAACACAATAAGCCTGCTTCGTATATTGATTTACACCTAGACATTGACAGTCAGGGTCGACTGAGAATCAAACTTAAACAAATTCGTGTATATTGATTTACACCTAGACATTGGTCGACTGAGAATCAAACTTAATAACACAATAAACCTGCTTCGTGTATATTGATTTACACCTAGACATTGGTCGACTGAGAATCAAACTTAATAACACAATAAGCCTGCTTCGTATATTGATTTACACCTAGACATTGACAGTCAGGGTTGGCTGAGAATCAAACTTAACAACACAATAAACCTGCTTCGTATATTGATTTACACCTAGACATTGACAGTCAGAGTCGACTGAGAATCAAACTTAACAACACAATAAGCCTGCTTCGTATATTGATTTACACCTAGACATTGACAGTCACGGTTGGCTGAGAATCAAACTTAACAACACAATAAGCCTGCTTCGTATATTGATTTACACCTAGACATTGACAGTCAGGGTCGACTGAGAATCAAACTTAAACAAATTCGTGTATATTGATTTACACCTAGACATTGGTCGACTGAGAATCAAACTTAATAACACAATAAACCTGCTTCGTGTATATTGATTTACACCTAGACATTGGTCGACTGAGAATCAAACTTAATAACACAATCAGCCTGCTTCGTATATTGATTTACACCTAGACATTGACAGTCAGGGTCGACTGAGAATCAAACTTAACAACACAATAAGCCTGCTTCGTATATTGATTTACACCTAGACATTGACAGTCAGAGTCGACTGAGAATCAAACTTAACAACACAATTAGCCTGCTTCGTATATTGATTTACACCTAGACATTGACAGTCAGGGTCGACTGAGAATCCAACTTAACAACACAATAAGCCTGCTTCGTATATTGATTTACACCTAGACATTGACAGTCAGGGTCGACTGAGAATCCAACTTAACAACACAATAAGCCTGCTTCGTGTATTGATTTACACCTAGACATTGACAGTCAGGGTTGGCTGAGAATCAAACTTAACAACACAATTAGCCTGCTTCGTATATTGATTTACACCTAGACATTGACAGTCAGGGTTGGCTGAGAATCAAACTAAACAACACAATAAGCCTGCTTCGTATATTGATTTACACCTAGACATTGACAGTCAGAGTCGACTGAGAATTCAACTTAACAACACAAATGATATTATTTCAATTTCACCAGTTTCCTATCATGATTTCCTTTATAGAGAGGGATGCTTACAAGGAAGCTATTGAATCAATGGTTCTAAATAATCAATGTCGTCACTCGAATGTTTAACGGATACAATCATGACTAAGTTGGCCGTGACGGAATATCTGTGTCACTGGTGACCGCAAAGATGTTTTCATTTGTCGTTGCCACAAAAGTGTTCTTTCCTCGCAATGACTGTTAACACGTCAGTTTCACCGCCGGTGTTGCTCCATTGGAAATTTTTCATTTTTTTAGATAATATTGTTTCATGCAGCTATATTCAGCTTTTCTGTAATACCGTCTTTACCAATAGGATTGAATATAAAGTGCATGTTCCTGTGTACCTTTAGCATTAGCATTAGCATTTGTTCTTTCATCGATCGTGGCAGAAGTAAGGGTATGAAAAGACATGAGATAAAGTATAGTTTGAACTTGTTTTTGATAATTACAAGTATTCTTTGGTATGTATGGTATTATGTAATATATTTTATGCAGATATGGTTATGTCTTCTTCGGTATCTATAAAATTTCATGAATTTATATTTACTGCCAGGTCCACGAGAGGGTTGAGTACTCACAACTCTAGATTATATTTATATACCTATCCTAGCGAAATTATGAGTAACAGATTTCAGTGCGCATGACAAGTGCTTCTAATACAACCTTCATTTTTTTATTCATATGAATTGATCAAGAAGAATATATTGCAAGTTTCTCACAATTTCATTCAATCGTCCTGAACATGCATGAAAAATTTGCCACTGGACGTTAAGCAACCAACAATCAATAAATCAATTTCATTCAGAACTAACACACTGCAGTCTTACCATGAGTATGCATACATGTCTATAGATGATGTCAATATAATGTGATTGAGTGGTTGTCGTTTGTTGTTGTATGATATATCTGTTTTTCATGTAATGTTTTGTTATAACTCAGGCCACTGTTTTTTTTTTTTCTCGTTTGAATTGTTTCACTTTTTGTCATATCGGGACCTTTTAAAGCTGACTATACGGTTTGGGGTTTGCTCATTGTTGAAGGCCGTACCGTGACCTATACATGTAATTGCTTTTAAAAATCCACGTTATTTAGACAATGATGGACAGTTGTCTCATTGGTAATCATACCACATCTCCTTATTTTAACAATTAAGTACTGCTACTGCATGTTTTACATGTAGCTCACATACATCATAATTTAAAAAAATAAATAATAGATCAGGCAAATATTCTATGTATTTTTTTAATGAGCATTTACACCATTATTTTTGTTTGCAACATAAAACTCATAAAATCGATATTGTTTATTGCCTTATTTGGTACTAAACATCGATTTCATTTTTACTGTCCATATTAGAAAGATTTTGTGCTTTCACAATACCAATTTGCTAAAATGTTTCACTCAATTGATGTTTTAATTCATCTCTTCAAAGTGATCAACTGGTGAAATATTTTAGCCCATTGCTTATAATTATTATTCTGCATAAAAACTTTCGAATATTTCTGATATACATTTTGTAGTTTAAGACATAAATAAACATTCTGACTCAGACACATGATATTTTATTAGTTGTCTTTGGCTTTGAACTAGCTTTCAGTAACTGCGGGTAAACTCAGGTCGGTTCTTTGTGTAATAATAGATATAGGAAGATGTGGTATGAGTGCCAATGAGACAACTCTCCATCCAAGTAACAATTTATAAAAGTCAACCATTATAGGTCAAGGTACGGCCTTCAACACGGAGCATTGGCTCACACCGATCAGCAAGCTATAAAGGGCCCCCAAAATTACAAGTGTAAAACCATTCAAACGGGTAAGACTGTCTGTTTTATATGGGTGCTTTGTGCTGATGAGTCAAGACTTTTCAAATTGATATCTATAGTTTGTTCTTATGTTGTGCTGTTACACCACTGTCACAGGTTTGGGGGTGTCGATGGGCGTCCTCAAACATGTTAAACCCAGCCACATTATGTATGTGTCTGTCACATGTCAGGAGCATGTAATTTAGTGATTGTCGTTTGTTGCTGTATATCATATCAGTTTTTCTTTTATTGTCTTGTACATAAATCGGGTCGTTCGTTTTCTTGTTAGAATTGGTTTACATTTGTCATGTCGGATCCTTTAATAGCTTGCTAAGCGGTATGGGTTTTGCTCATTTTGAAGGCCGTACACTGACCTATAGTTATTAACTTCTACATCCCTTGGTCACTAATGGAAAGTTGTCTCTTTGGCAATAAAAACCACGTCTTCTTATTTTTATATGTATTGAAATCCAGGTATTAACATCATTTATGGTCCTACATACATGTTGGCATTGCACACGGTCATGTTTTCCTCAGACTGCTTTTGACGTCTGAATACTAAATCCGTCGGTAGTGAACTGACTGACATTTTATTCTGGGAGAACAAGATTTACTTATTAGTTTAAATTGGGCTGTAAAGTAGCTTTCAGTAACTGCGAGTACAATTAGATCGGAACTTTGTTGTTGTTTTTTTTTTTTTTTTTTTTAACTTTTCGTTATTTGTATTTTTTATCCAAAGTACTGACAAGACGAGTCAAGCCTTTTTTTCTTATTTTGTGTAGTTACACAACTATCCAATGTTAGGAGGTTGACCACTAACACACATGTTAAAACCCCGCCACATTCGTTATGTGCCTGTCCCAAGCCAGGAACAAGTTACCTAATATTTGTTGTATTTTCCTGTCTGCAATATTAGTTTTTCGTTCATTGGTTTTAGTACAAATCTCCTTTGAATATTTTTTTAATTTGTCATACCGGAGCCTTTTATATCTTATAACTTTACGGTTTTGTTCATTGCTATAGGTTGTATACGTCGGGATGCAAATTTTCACATCTTTGCCCTTTTTGGTATGTGTATAGTTGTCTCATTGCAATCATACCACATCTCCTTATTGTTTATTGACTCATCAGATCGGTACAAAATCAAATAACAACAAAAAAGAAAGGGTAAGGATCTAACAGTGCTTGAAGTTGATGAAAGCTAGTTCAGGGAACAATTTCCAAGACTTAAAAACTCGTTTTGCTGTGGTGGATGTACAAATACACAGACAAGTCAAGGTCTAATTGTAGATGTGTTAAATGGGAAGTATAGCTATATTGCCTTTCAGTAACTGATGTCCAAGATGTCCTTCTATGTAATATAAACTGTTAACACAGAGATATGTCTCGCCTATTTGTTATTTTGATAATGCAAATGTTGAAATTAAAATAACAATACTTTAACATGTAAGTTATGCAAATATTCAAAGTCAATGAACCATGGCTAAAGGTATAGGGCTAAACAATCTTCATGGAAATGAGATGTGCCAATGCTAATACAACTGCATACCAAATACCATTGACTTTTCATAAGTCGTTCCCTTTAAAGAAACCTGAACACAAACATTAACTTGTAAACTAAGCAAAAGTTTCAAAATCAATAGACCATGACTGAAGGGGCGGGGCCAAATAATCTCCATGGAAATGAGATATGCCAATGTTTATACAACTGCATACCAAATATCATTGACCTACCACTAGTGGTTCCCCATAAACTGACCTAATCACAAACTAATACATGAAAAGAAAGCAAAAGTTTTAAAGTCAATAGACGATGACTGAAGGGGCAGGGCCAAATAATCTTCATGGAAATGAAATATGCCAATGCTTATACAGCTGCATACCAAATATCATTGACCTACCACTAGTGGTTCCCCATAAACTGACCTAATCACAAACTAATACATGAAAACTAAGCAAAAGTTTCAAAGTCAATAGACCATGAATGAAGGGGCAGGGCCAAATAATCTTCATGGAAATGAAATATGCCAATGCTTATACAACTGCATACCAAATATCATTGACCTACCACTAGTGGTTCCCCATAAACTGACCTAATCACAAACTAATTCATGAAAACTAAGCAAAAGTTTCAAAGTCAATAGACCATGACTGAAGGGACAGGGCCAAATAATCTTCATGGAAATGACAAATGCCAATGCTTATACAACTGCATACCAAATATCATTGACCTACCACTAGTGGTTCCCCATAAACTGACCTAATCACAAACTAATACATGAAAACTAAGCAAAGTTTCAAAGTCAACAAACCATGACTGAGGGGCGGGGCCAAATTATCTCCATGGTAATGAGATGTGCCAATGCTAATTCAACTGCATACCAAATATCATTGACCTACCACTAGTGGTTCACCATAAACTAGACCTAATCACAAACTAATACATTGTTGACGCCGCCGCCGCCGACGCCGGAAACAGCATACCTATGTCTCGCGTTTTGACTCCGTCAAGGCGAGACAAAAACTATTTTCAAAAAACAATTTGTAATCTTGATAAAAATATTTATTTTATAGATACATGTTTATGTGAAGTTGTTTTGAACAAGTTTCGAGGATATTATCTAGAATTTTTTTTTTCAATTCCAATAGCTTTCAATCATATCTTTATTTTAACATTTTAAGTGAAACAAAAACCTATATCGTTCTATATTTTAGGTACATATACCCATTTTGATTTTCATAAATCAATCTCCTATAAAACTGATAAAACAAGGATACATTTTGTTATCTTTATTTTCTATAAACATATACTTTCACAAAAATATATTCACACAAGTTTTACACATCAATAATATCACAGTATACACCAACATCTAGTCATTGCTTCCCAATACCGAAAGGTCACTACATTCCTCCCCAATTCCTACAGTTCTTCTAGAAAATATATCTTATCAACTGGCAAGATGTTTGCAGTAAAGAGAAATTTACTGGAAGGCTTTAAACGAAAGTTGTAGTCATAAGGGTGCTGTACTTTTTGTATTTTACACATAGAAATGTCAAACAAATAAGGTTTAATTACACTTAAAACATGATTATCATCAGCATAAAACACCAACTCCAGTCTGAATAAAATACAGATCCTGTGTCCAATTAAGCATGGACACAGGATCTGCGTTTTAATCAGATTGCACCAACTCAAGCAATAATCTCTGTCTTTAGAGTCACATGCAAGCAATTTGTGGAACGTGTAAATCAATAAAACAAGTATTCGAATTCCTTTTTGTGAATTCGATTGTACTGTCCACAAAAAGCAATAAATATAATAAATAAACAACATAAAGTATATTTGTACAACTGACTAGATTTGTCTCATCCATGCTCAACAACAGAGTTACCCGTATGTCAAAAACTATTTCATTGTTTCTAATACAGCATTCGTGACAAAGTGCATTGGGAAATCTCATAGATGAAGCCACAATTAAATACAAGTCTTTATAAACTCTGAACAACCGCAACCATAATGAACATCAGGGCAGCAGCAAGACCATGTAACTTGATTGATGCACCGCCATCTGAAAATAAAAAGCGGTATAATAATACAGATCAATCGTTTTCATCATGTTTGCCAAATCTTTACAGGTATACTTAAACCAAACTGAGATTTTTATTCTTCATTCTAATATATTTAAATTTGGCTTGATTTTTTTCTTCCCTTAGAAGAGTCAAAATGCATTAAAATCTAATGTTAGAACCTATTACTAAACAAACAACGGTTTTATTCAAAACGTCATACTACTATGTTATTATATATTAATTTGGATTGAATACTTGATTCCTTTTTATGTTTATATATAAATCGTTGATAATATTATACATTGTAGCAATGACCAGAAACATTAGTAATAGCTAATCTTAATGCAGTTTTACTCTCTAAAATGACCAGAAACATAACTGAGTGATAGCTATTCTAAATGCAGTTTTACTCTCTAAAATGAAATAGCTAATCTAATTGTAGTTTTACTTTTAACTTCTTTTCTTGTAGTACTAATGTCAGCTATAACATAAACAGTTGCTATACATAAATAAATCTTACTCAAATTTGTGTTCATAGTGTAGTTCATGGCATTGTAAAGACCGTCATATTCAACTTCACATCGAATGTCTTTGTTAACATCAAGTGATGTCAAGGTCAAAGCAGCACTAGCAACAGCGTCTCCATAACCTGAAATTTTTGTTTAAAAACATATTACATTAAACCTGCTTAAAGATGTTTGAAATATTTGAAAAAAAAATAAAGGCACCTCTAAGATTTATATCTTTATACTACATAACATTACTACTAAAAGTTTTCAAACGTTTCATAAATTTTAAAACAATGGCTAAATATGCGCATTAATTCTGCACAACTGAAATATCAATACCCAAAATACTTACCACTAGATCTGGTGTTTTCTGTGTAATAGTATGCTAGATGTGTTATGTCAATGTTATCTTTGTAAATCCTCAGATATGGAGGAGGTTTGCCATATGTTGCCCGGCAAGTGATGTTGACAATGTTCCCGATGGTTGGTGATGTCTCCCAGTAGGTAGATACATTGGTTGGCAAAACTGAAAGAAATATATTAATTAAATTTGACTAACGATGCCTACATTTTCAGTTTATTTAAGTGGTGAAAACTTTTCAATGGTTACACATTTAGAAAAACAACAAAATTCGTCTCCTGTCTCACAGCTTAGGAAAATATAAAGACTGGTACAAACCAAAATGACAACAACAAAAGAAAAACATCCAATGATAGAATATTAAATGAATGATTGAAGCAACAAATGATCCAAAACCACACCAACCAAAAAACGGCTCTCTACTATATCAAGATCAACTAGTAAATGAGTAAACACAGAAAAATGAAATTAACAAACAAACGAAAAAAATGTTGAAAATCAAAAACTCTGTATAGTTTACCGACGACAGAACCAGCATTACATTAGACCTTACCGACGGTTTGTAGTGATGCCTCTTTAGTAGTAGCTCCGATAACACACTGATAGAGTCCTTCATCTGAAGTCTGTACATTAACTACCGTTAAGTTATACGTTCCAGTCACAGCATACTTGCTCTTGTCACTCGCTAGAATGGTAGTATCTAGAGTTAAAGCTGTAACTGAACTGCCTACCACCTACAAAGATATAAAAATGTCGAAAGTCGGATCGATTTAAACACTTAAAATGAGTTTCTTTTAATTCAAGTTGTCACATGACATTTTTTTTTCTAAATCATACATAAAACCTTCTGGCTTCGATTATCATGTCACGTTCTTCAATCGTATAGTAAAATCAGTTTTAACTAAATATTCAAGGAAGTTGAATAAACAACAATTTCATGATTAAAACAGTGAACGAGAAGGATTTTGTGTATCAATTTTCTGCTTACGAAAAGGATTATGCTTAACATGGAATGCATAAAAATAATTTAAAAAGGGACATGAATCACAAAAAAGACCAAAATTTTGCATACACTTTGTATTACGTAAATATCTAAAATTAATCACTATGTGCAAACATTATCACACATAATGCGGTATTGGTCTTAAATCTTATGAAATAGAAACACATAAAGTTATCTTACCTTTTTCCATTGTACATTTTCTCCGTTAGCTGTGATGGCTATGCAGGCCAAAGTAGCATTTTCCCCCGTGACAGCGGAGGTATTGAATGGAGAGATCTGCCATGTTGCTGCATGACAAGCTGTTTAAAAAAGAAATTCATTGGAATTCGTATTTTCTGACGAATAAAAACTTAAATAATACTTGTCTCTGAAGAATAATTTAGTTTGTCAATCTGATCCATCAACCCAAAATGTAAGGACTATAAGTACACATAAATTAAAAGAGATCTTTATTGCTCATATTTGAAGCAATATCAATAAGACATTTGCGAATTAATGAATTAAAAGCTATATTATATGAATGAATTGAAAATAAACAATAAAACACATACAAACACATTTTATAAACATAAAACCCAAATTTAGTAGTTGTAATTGCAATGACATATTTTGTATTCAAATCTTACCTGCTAGTAAAGTAAAAACTAAGAATACAGACAACATCATGCTTATTCTCCTGTTTGTCTCACTTTCAAATCAGACTGGTTCACATGAAGTTAAATTTTCTAGCTCCTCATATAAATACTGTCCGTTTGTTTTGTTTTAAAAATCTATGGTTACTAAAAACCTGTCGCACATCGCACCACATATTTGAATTAGTCAAAATTAGCCAGTTAATGTTTAACTTAAATAAAGTATTTCTGACCATCAATCTGTGATCTGGTTAATTAACTGTAGTACTAGTTATTTTTAATACTGATGCTAATTTGTATTGTCTATATTTTGTGAAATGGCGACACATTTTATCACCATATATATTAATAATCATTTATACAATTATCTCTACGTCATTCCCTAGATTTACAAACATTGAACCGAAAAAAGGATATTCTTGTCCCAAGCAAGGAGTCTTTCGTTTATTACAGTCTGTCAAAGTTGTTTTTCGTTAATTGTTTTAGTATAAAACAGACCATTGGATTTCTCTTCGTTCACATTTTGCTATCTCGGGGCCTCTTTTAGCGTATAGTTACTATACGATATGTGTTTTGCTCATTGTTGAAGTATGAATGGTGCCCTGAAGTTGTTCACAACCTTGTCCGTTTGGTCTTTGGTATGCAAAAGTCGTATTTGCAATCATACCACATCTTCTGATCATAATATTATGCACTTGATATCAAATATTGGTTGATTCTCTTTATTCCTCCATTATACAGAAGATTTACATTTTTATAACACAAGTATATATAACTACAAGACAAGAACAACATATAAGTTACAAAATACAATTAAAGCAAACAAACAAAATATATATATATATATATATATATATATATATATATATATATATATATCTATATATATGCTCTGAAACCCTCAAATTAAATTTCAATATCCCTTAAAAGTGTCAGCATCCTACGTTCTGAAACAACGAATAAACCTTAGTAAGTTAAAAAAAACCTTTCAAGATACATTCTGAAACAATGAATAAACTTTAGTAAATTTAAAAAACATACTGCATTTGTTTACCAAATAATAAATTGTGCAATTTATTTTATTCTTAGTGAAAAATTATTTATCTTATTTAAGGCAGACAATTGCACACCACTTGATTATTTCAATGATTTTCCATGAAATTTTCTTTGATCCTCTCAAAAATGCAGTTTACTCTCACTAGAGATATATAACAACAGAGATTGACATCTCCATTTATTTGCCATATCTATTGAAATACTACAAGACTCTCTCGATATCAATCAACTATATACATAATCCCTTTGTTAATTTTTTTCTTATTTTCAGAAATTTGGTTAAAGGTTCAAAATAAGTACCTCTTAGATCCCGCCCAATATGATTACATGCAGGTTAAAAATGCCGTACGTGGTTGTTGGTGTTTGAGTCCTGTCCATTTTGACATTTGGTGTAATGATGGTATGTCTTTGGTATTATTTGTTTTATTCCATCACAACTTGGCTGGACTCGGGCGAATGCCTCATTGTCAAACCTGCGTTTCACAAAAAATCTTACGACTAAAATTGATCGTAAGTATACTGAACTTTCAATCAATTTTAGTCTTAATTTTTGTGTGAAACGTAGACCACAGTCATTCTTTTATTAATAATTAAAACTTGAACCAACAACAAAACAACAACAAAAAAAAGAACCAAAAAAGAACCACATTCTAAGACAACGAAACGAAGGTCAGATGGTATCTGAAAGCCATTTGCTGTTGTCTTTGGCTTGTGAACTGTACTGTATTTGTATATGCATTTATACAATATATAAAGACTAAAAACTACTGCACACAACTTTCTTTAATGTCAAGGTACAATAAATGGACTAATTCACAGATTTTGGAAAAATTTTGCATACAACTTAGAAAGCTTTTCAGCATGATCTCCATGCACTGTTCAAAATGCTGCGAACCTTTTTCACTGCCAATTCTTAAATGTTTGTTCAGGTATTTCCATGTCTACCTTTAACTATAACCAAGAATGAATTTTAGAGGATTTAAAAAAAAAATACTCTAAGTTATAAGGATTTTGATGCCATTTATTGAAGGTTAGTTTCAAGCTGCCCATCAGCGTCAATTTCAAGAATAAAACCTGAATATAATATACACCTTCTTGTCTCTGTAATATCGCTTTTTTCACATCTTATTTCATTTAATAGAAACAGAATATGTATTCTTGAAATCTTGTAAAACTAGGGATTCTTACATCTTCCACCTTACTGATTTGATGGAATAAACACCGACATACTATTTGACAAAGGGCACAATAGAACAAATAAATAGATTCCTTAAATGCTACGTGAAATAGATATACTTTATGTGGGTGTACTAAATCATAAACTATATGCTTGAAATGATTAATCAATTGAATAAATCCCTGAGAGTAGACAAACATTGCCAGGAGTCAAATTCATACCTAAGATATTCCAACAAGGTTGTCTTGCTTATCGTGACATATTGTAAACAGAAAGACCTACATTTACTCAACATCTCATTTAAAATAGTTTTGCATCGCTTAAAGATTCAGAACGAAGTAGCTCTTGGGACTCATTAATATCTTTAGTTGGAAATTTAAAGTGTTAAAATATATTGATATCAGTCGATTATTTTTATTGTTCATAATACATTTATAAATAAAAAAAGATATATATAATACAAGTACTTTAATAATATGAAAGATTGATGAGCCAAAGACCAAACTGAAGTTGGAAGACAAAAGATTTAGATACAGACTAACCAGACGGTCAGAAAAACTGTATGGTAGGAATGTATCGCCCATTTACCTATCTGCATATCAAGATCTAAAAATGTACAAAACTTCATGCACATATTAAACAAGAGTCACGCTGAAATATGTCGCCTGTTTTACAAATCATGATTGAATTTACGTTGAAAGTCTTAAAGATAAAGGTTTTACAACAAGTATCACACAACTTAATATTATCAATGATCAATGTAAATAAGGTCAAGGTAAGATGAATCCTAGCAGATGGACATGTACACTTTATAATCATTCCATATACGGAATAAAGTGGATTTATTGCTTATAGTATCCGAGAAACGAACATAACTACGAAAACTTAACGTTGACCAATGAATCATTAAAATGAGGTCAAAGTCAGATGAACCCTACCAGACTGACATGTTCACATAACAACCCTTCCATAAAACTAAACATTGACCAACGAACCATGACAGCGAGGTCAAGGTCAGAAATACCCTGCCAGGTCAAAATGTACATTTACAACACATATAGTTAACGTATTGCTCATATTATCCGAAAACAAGAATGTGTCCATAGTACACGGATGCCCCACTCGCACTATCATTTTCCATGTTCAGTGGACCGTGAAATTGGGGTCAAAACTCTAATTTGGCATTAAAATTATAACGATCATATCATAGGGAACATGTGTACTAAGTTTCAAGTTGATTGGACTTCAACTTCATCAAAAACTACCTAGACCAAAAACTTTAACCTGAAGCGGGACAGACGGACGAACGAACGAACGGACGCACAGACCGAAAAACATAATGCCCCTCTACTATCGTAGGTGGGGCATAAAAACGGACTTAACCACAAAAACTTAACATGAGCCATCAAACCATGTCAAATGGACATGTACACCTTACACTCATTCCATACACAAAATATATTCCCCTGCTTATAGTATCTGAGAAATTAACAAAACCACGACAACTTAACATTGACCAATGAACCATGAAAATGAGGTCAAGGTCAGATGAACCCTTACAGACGGACATGCACACCTTACAATCAAAAATATAGTCGATGTTTTGCATACAAAATCTGAGATATAGACTTGACCACGAATACAACATCTTGTTCAATAGTCCGTGAAATGAGGTCAATGTGAACCTATCTGACAGACATATATATCTTGCAAGGATCCAAATTAACAAATGTAGCTATCCTTTTACTCATAACACACAAAAGGATCAGTAAAGGAATAAATATGTGTGAAATGTTTTTTTTTTTTTTTTTAAATAATTTTATTTGAAATGTACATTTGTTAGAGATACATAAAGTACCGATACCTTATCCCGGTCTCGTTGACGTTAGTATATAGCATTTCATAAGGTTAGTACTTGTTAGTACACAACATACAGTATTGCTAATAAATAATGTGTAACAGAATAAAAAGAAATTACTATGATATATTATAAATCTCAGTTAAGAAGAAAAATTAATTTTTTCTGCAACCAAATTGTAGAAGTTTTTATATTTGCCTTGTTTATTTGTCAATATTTCGTAATGTTTGAGAAGTTCACTTTTAAAAATTTCAAACACATTAATTTGTTTTGTTTTCTGCTTGGATATGTTATACACTTTATATATAGTAAAAGTATGATTGTTAGAAAATCGTTGATATTGTAATAATTTGTATCGTTTATCTTATATCCATACAAAAGTGATGCCAGTGATATTATATGATGTCCTATTTTAAGTTTGTCTAGTATTAGTTTTATTTGATCCCAAAATGATTTTAGATATTTGCATGTCAGAAAGTAATGATCATAATCTTCAATGACATTGCATATATTACATAGAGGAGTTTTAGTTATTTTCAAGAGAAAAGTAATTGTTTAGTTGGTAAAATGTAATGTAGAAATTTCCATCTTAACATTCTCAAATTATTATCTTGGATATAGTTAAAGATGAAGTACAGCATTTGTTCTCTTTTCCTTGTATTGTTATCTAAATTTAGAATTCTGTCCCATTTTGAAATCCTATTGCTTTCTCATAATATCTATTTAAAAGCGAGATGTAGATATCTTTCGAGGAAAATGTTTTATTGGTACCATTTTCCTTCTCTATCTTTGAATTTAAATTGAGTCGGTAGCAACTTTTGTTTTGATTGACTCTTCTTTTATGAGCTCTTGTAACCACTGTTTTGGTATTGCTTTCATCAATTTAGTATATTGCGAAAACCAATTAGCATGGCAAGATAGTTTATCTAAAATCTTATTTTGATTAATTTTTCCTTTATCATCAATTATGTCATTTACAAATAAAATTTTGCTGTTTATCCAATTTTTGAAAATAAGACATTTACCATTTAATTTGATATGCTTATTGCCCCATATTAGTTGCTGTCTGATATGCTTATATGTTAGTCGATTTGATTCTTTTCAGATTTTGAGTTTATCCATGATATAATTATTTTAAGTAAAATTCTGGAACAATTTCTTTTAGTTTATTGATTAGATTAATATTGTTAAAGTCCATTTTAAATATAAGGAATTCTTGTCCAAACTTGTCTAAGTAAAATTTTGGTAAGACTTTCCAATTGGGTGATGAGTCTTCATTATCAAAGAGTCTTTTACCCAATTAATATTTATGGATTCTATATATTTATCTATGTCTATCATTTTAAGCCTGCCGGCAAGATAATTCTTACTTATTATAGCTCTTTTAACTTTTCTGGTTTATTATTCCATATAAAACTATATATTATTTTTAAAATTTTGCGAGATATTCTTTATCAATTTCTGTTACTGATGCAACATAGGTTATATTTGGTAGGATTAGTGATTTAACAAGAGTTATTTTACCTAACATAGTTAATTTTCTTTTATTCCAATCTTTAATTATTTTTCCGATTTTTCGTATTGTCTTTGCAAGTTTAATTTTTACACTCATTTTATTAAGTCCAAAATATATTCCTAATACTTTTATCGGTTCTTGTGTCCACTTAATGTTTTCAACTTTATCTTTACAGGATTTTAAATTTCGAGCCATATCCCTCTGTTTTATTTCGATTAAGCTTTAGGCCTCAAAGTGATCCGAAAATTTCGATAATGTTCAAAGTTAATGAAACTTCTTGTTTTGAATTTAAAAATAAAGTGGTGTCATCTGCAAGCTGGCTTAACTTTAGAGTATGGGTTTTATTATCTAGTTTGATTTGAAAACCTTTAAATTTTTTATCTTGTCTTAATCTACAGGCTAAAATTTCAACAGCAATAACGAAAATTATAGAACTCGCGGGACACCCTTGACGGATCCCGCGCTCAATGCTGAAGGGTCTTAAAATCCACCCATTATTTAATATACAACCCTTTATATCTGTATATAAAGTATTAAATGTAGATACCAAAATTATAGCATATTCTCTTGCACAAAGACTTAAACCAGTATTGCATAAAATCATTCACAGTGATCAAAACAGGTATGTAAAAACAGATATATTGGGTTTAATATGAGACAAATCCAAGATATTATAGACTATTCAGAAAAATTCAACATAGACGGGGCAATTCTTTTTTTAGATTTTTCAAAGGCATTTGACTCGTTAGAATGGGAATTTATGTATTGTTCATTAAAGAAATTTGGCTTTCAGAAATCTTTATTGAAATGTGTGAAATGTTATAAGCTACATATTATCTACTTCATGTGAAATGTTAGAAATAATTAACTGCCTCAGGAAAAGTTGACCATGAATGTATTGCATTATTCTGTGTTGGTCTCTGTTGGTCATATAGCTTATCTAGTATTCAGGTGTTTATTTTGTGGAAAAAAATTAATATGGAAACAAATGGTGCTGTTTTATCCGCAAGACATTGGATCTATTAGGATTTCAACACAGAAACTTGCTGCCAAAATCTTAGTTGGCAATTTCCATGTTGTCTACATGTAGTAAGGTCTCATGTTCCATGGCTTAGCAATTCATCAAAAAGGTTGTTAGAACACACTACTTCACATGGATGTGACATGTTATAAGCTACAGTTAATCTACTTCATCAAAACATATCAATAATTTGTGCTCTTAGAAGTTTTGTGGTATAATGAGAAATCCCAAAGTCCACAAAAGATTATGACAAGGTACATCGTTCCAGAAATCAACAAACAGAACAGTGGAAATGACATTGTCATGTAAGGAGAGACCCAGTTAACCATTATTTCAAAATATATATCAATCAGAGCAGCTACAAGGAAACAGTAGTATGCTCATTAATGAACCTGTATAGCTGTTCACCTCCAAGAACTGGATTCCTGTTTAGCTGATAACTATATCTATTTTTAATGTACATGTACATATATTTTGAGAAACATTGCAAAAAGAAAGAATACTGTTATGTAATGTAAGGCTATCTGGACATTGTGTTGGTGTTGGTGTTTGTCTTTGTTTGTTGTTTTTTTTTAACATGTGTTGATGCATTATGTGCTCTACTGTAATGCAGAGTATTTTTGATTGATTGATTGATTGTTAGTGTTGAATGACATTTTCAGCATGCTTGGCTATATCATGGTATCCAGTTTTAATTGGTGGATGAAGCCAGAGAGCCCCGGGGAGAACCACCAACAGTATTTAATAAGATTCCTGTTATCCCTTTTTAAGTATTATTCAAAATTGTTGAAAACATGACCCTAGCAATTATTTTTAAATTCATTTTATTACAAAATCAATATGTCAAATATAGAAGTATAAATCATAGATATGACAGCAGTTTAAATTAAGCCAGCACTGTATAGTAAAGAACATATACTTTGTTATCTTCGGATAAAATTAGTTTTGTTCTTTTCAAATCTGCATTAAGCAATTAATAAATGCTGTCCAGATAAAAATGTTAACTGAATTGATATTTAGAAACCCTAGTTAAAAATTATTTCATATTTGTTTTAAAATTATATACATTTAGCAACATCAAAGTTTCTTAACTCGTTGTGCTCATCTTTCAGAAGCCATTAGTTGTTACATCCTTATATCCTGATTGTGCTTTGTTAATATATATCTGGTGAATTTATCAAAGCTCATTTTGTATGAAACATTACTGTTATTATTATGTTATATGAAACAAATTATCTGGTTCAGAGACACTACACTGAGAAAATATTGACAGCTGAATTAAATCTATCGATAATTAAAGATAAATACAAATTGATTTTTAACTTCATTTTTTACTTGTCCTCAAGTTTGCAATTTTGATAATGGGAAAAAATGAAACATAAAAAATTGAGCAAGGGAATAAAAAAATAAATTTAAAACATAATCTCATATGTCATTTGTAAATAAAAGAACCACCTAGCACATGGATGCATGTCAAAACCCCACCCCAAAACACTTCTTCAATGTCCAAGCCCAATATATTGAATCAGTCTATTTCTGATTTATATACTGTAAATTCAGAAATTATTGCGATGTTTTTATTATTGTGAAAAATGCGACAGGGTTATAATCGCAATAATTTAAACTCGCATTTCGAAATTTTTTATATGAATTAAACAGGATTTTTCTCAATGTCGCAAAAATTAAAATCGTATTTTAGCCTAAAATGACAAAATCACAATAATAAATGCACGCAATAATTTCTGAATTTACAGTAGCACATACTCATAGGAATGGCTTATTTAAAAGGTCACATCATTATTTTATAATTATCTTTATACGAAAGAAAATTAACAAGCACATAACTCTGTAAGTAACATAAGCACTTTTGTAATAAACAAATAAGCATTATAAATACACTTTACATTATATAAAAATAGCAATTAAATAATTTAAACAAACATTTACTGATCATAAACTTACATCCAAATCATACACACTTTCACCTGGAACAAAACCCAATAGAAACACTTAAAGTAGCTTTAACAAATTCATCCCATCTCCCCCCATTGGTATAGACATAGATAAGGGATGGAGTAGGAGTAAGGGTTAAATCATACATATGCAAAATTGATAATCCAGATTCGGCAAACTTTCACACATGACACTGAAAGCAATATTAAATTAATTAAAAAATTCATCTAATCGTTCAGAGATACAGCACCTCTCTTTCTCTATCACTCTGATCACAGCCATTCAAGTATGAAACATTCATTTACCACTCCATTGTCGTTCAAGCAAGCATAAATCATTTCTCCATCTTTCTGAAGTAAGTGATTTATTTTTATTATTACTCTCCTCCAATTAAATTATGCATTAATAGTTTCTTCATCTGCAACTTATTTTTAGTATGTTTTCTCCTCAAAGTAAATTATGCATGTATCATTTCTTCATCACTTTCATCAAAGTCATCTTCATCAACTTCTCCATCAATGGCTGACTTTCTCTTCTTGATGACAGCCACCAAAAATCCCAACACCATAAACTGTAAAAAACAAACTCAATTATATACACTATAGTCAGATGTTATACACTATAGTACTCAATAATAAACACTATATTACACAATGTTATACACTATTGTGCACAATGTTATACACTATTGTACACAATGTTTTACACCATCCACACAATGGTATAAACAATATTTTGCACTATTTACCTATGAGGAAGCAACATGTGTTGCAACGTTCAATATACTGGTATACATCATGTTAAAGTTGTTAAAACTCTGTGTTTTCTGTAATCAGTATTTCTATTTATTTTTATACAATTTAACTTTCACTTAAGCTTTTTGGCCTTGAATAATAAGACATCTGTAGAAGATTGAAGACACTGCCTTGGTATTTTTGACATTAGATTTTCAGACCTACAAGCTATTTCAAATGTTTTAAACAGGTCAGATGCTTAAACACAGTGTAAACTGTTAAAAAATATAATAATATACTTTTTTTTTCTTTGCATAACTAAGATCAATAAAATCACTATTTTACTTACCCCTAGGAAGATCCAGGTTGCCCAGTAATAGGCTGCTCCAAAGAACCACATTTTATAGAAAAATCTGTTCAATAACAAGGCCATTCTTGTGATTACACAATCATCTGAAATCACAAAATTCAAAATCTATTTACATAATTTGTAATGTCTTATCTATTATCATATGCAATTTGTACATCAATGAAAAATTGTTATTAAACAGTCTCTGTGAATAATGGAAATGAAAGTGGTCATAAAAACTTTATCGATCTATTACTGCTTTAAAGATATAAAGCAAAAGCTCAAAAAATTGGTAAAAAACTGAACTAAAGGCCAATAACTCCAATAAGGAGTTGTCTGACAATTTCAAGCAAGTTGACTTATTTGTAGATATCGTCATGATGATCATTTTGTTTCATCAAAGTTTCTCTCTATCTGTTATAGTTTTCAAGATAATACGCAATAAAGTAAAAAAAATAGTAAAATTCTTCATTTAAGTACAATAACTCCTATAAGAGGACACCTGACAGTTTTGTTGAAACGGACAGTAAGTAGATCTGAATATTCTGAATATTTCTGCCCTGTAAGATTTTCTCTATTTATAGTGGCTTTTAAGATAATAGACAAACTTGCATTTTCAATTAGCCATGTTGGTTGGCAGGCAGGTCATTGGACTCATTTTTGAAACTAATACCCAATGATGATTGCAGCCCACGAGACTGACAAGAAAAGCTCACTTGGCCTTGAGAGCTAAAAACGTGTACATGGAACAATATCTCTGTGTCATGTGACATCAAGAAAAAATACATGTATTGCTATGTTGTTATTCATGTTGAAGTGATTTTTTAGTAATTAAAGATATCTCTAGAGCTATCTTTAATCATTACAATTACATTACCTCTAGATGTGTCCAGAGAACAATGTTCTAGCTTGTATGAAATTGTTGGCTTGTTCAATACTGTAGTATTATGAGCTGCCTAGAAAAAAATAATCATAGTTATATTTTTAAAGATCACAATAGTTCAAATGATTGATTGAACTGTTTGCTTTATTACTAATATTCATCAAATGTTTTACTACAAAATAAAAAGAAGTTAATACATATATTATTTCCTTTATCTGGAGAATTGAATATCTGAATGAATACATTATAAAAGAGATCATTCACTGGACTGAAAAAAGAATAGCCTACTTGTTAGCTAGCATTCCATTAGATAATTATTAAAATGAATCGCAAAAAGAGGTGAAATGAAAAATACATGAGTTTTGTCATTATTAGAATCTAATCTTAAATATGCATGTTTCCAGTAGTACATGAAATAATCAATCCAATAACAAGAAAAAAGAGATAAGGTGATATCTTGGAAGCCTCGTTGATTATCAGATTAATTTGAAAATAGACTATCGTAATATCCTTTGTTTTTCTATTATTGAAGCAACTTTCTGCCAAATCTCTGTCAATCAGGCCAAACTTTTTATTTTTTTATAAAATTTTCATACATATTTAATTAATGTTATGTTAATGTAAATTTCAAGTTATAGTCATGGAAAACATATTGAATAAACAACACTAGGGGTCATCAAACATGATATGTTGTGTAGAACAGAATTATAACCTTTGAGTGTGACACTACATACCTTGTACATCTGACTGCCATACATAGAATATTGTGGTGTCAGTTGGTATACAATTATATTGATGGCCAATATTATGAACATGAGTATCATACATAACATTAGTATTCCTTGTGGCCTTGTCCGACGAGGTCTTATCTTATACATCTATAATAAAAAATGAAAATATTCTAATGAATTTAATTTTTTTCTAAACATTGTCAAAACCATAAATATTGCTTTTTAAGAAGAAATTCTGAGATCTAAGAAAATTACCAATGGCCCATAAGTAAGTCAGTCAGTCAGTCAGTCAGTCAGTGAGAAGGTGTTTAGTGAAAAGAAATAAAAGTTTGATCTGTAACTCATCACTAAGCAACTGCACACCAAAAACTGGTCAATACCTTCAGGAGCTAAAAAGAGTCGGGACAATAGTTATATCTTAAAAATACTGATAAAACAATATTCCATTAACATTTAGTGTTGGGGATTAAAAACCTTACAGCTAATCATGATTTTGAAGTTTCACACTTAGGACTGTTTCATTAAAGCATTCATGTCACCTTTTTGTCTATTGCAAAATGTGTTGTGTTTCAATATGTAAAACCACTTAAAGAATAGTCATATAAGAAGCATAAAAATTTACTCAGTGTAAAATTGGGTCAGAAACATATGTATTAGATCATCCCTAAATCTTTATAAGAAAATTTCAACATAAATTGAAACAAATAAACTAACCTTCAGCCAGAAAAACCATATTCCAATATTTCTGACTCCCGACATAGAGCAGAATATCAGGTACATCACAACTGCTGTAAACAATATGTAGTCCAACGGAAATACCTGTAGAAAATAAAATAATAGACATCAAAACGGCTGTAAACAATATTTTCGAACTCATCAAAGACATTGCTGTTATATACCTTTGATATGAATTTGATAAAAATCTGACAAAAATTGTACATGCAAAAGCACTTACAATGCAATTTTCCATATAATCAATGTTTCCAAGGGGCATAACCCTTTTAAAAACAAGCATTCTGTGAGTATTGCATGGCAATTCATAGTCCCCTACCGGTTACAAATTCATTGTAATGGAACGAAATTCTAACTTGATCTATAACTTGTCATGGTGTAAACTATCAAGTCAAAATCTTCAAGCATGACGAAAAAAACTGTTGAAAACTGATTATTTAAGTGAATTTTCTATGTCCAAAGACCATAACTCTGCACAAAATTATCAGACTGGAACAAAATTCCAACTTGATCTGTAACTTGTCATGATAAAACTATATACTAATTATCAAATCAATATCTTGAAGAATGACAAACAAACCTACCACTAAATTCTTCAAACAATTTACCAAAGAAAAGGAAAAAAATCCAAAATTAAATTTTGTCTTTTAAAAGTCTTTTAAAAAATGAGTTATTTCCCATTGAACAGAAATCTACTAATTAATAAGTATTTTATCAAAAATTTAATTCTAGGGAAAGGGCTTTACCTGAACAAAGAGAAAAGCTAAAATCGTGAAAATTTAACTTGACCTTTAACTTGTCATGATAAAATCAATGAACCAAATATCAAATCAATATCTTCAAGCACGAAGAAAAAAAGTCTGGAAAACTGATATGCCCCACTTACAGATGGATAGACAGACAGACGGACAGACAGACAGACAGACAGACAGACAGACAGACAGACAGACAGACAGACAGACGGAGTGCAAACCTAAAGTTCCCTTCGACTTGGTCGGTAGGGGGCTAATAATTGATCAGCACTGATTTTCGAACTCGTCCAAGACATTGCTAATATTAACCTATGATATAAGTTTCATAAAAATCTGGCAAGAATTGTACAAATAAGAGCGCTAATGATGCAATTTTCCATATAATTAATGTTTCCAAGGGGCATAACTCTTTTAAAAATAATTGATCCGCACTGATTTTCGAACTTGTCCAAGACATTGCTAATATAAACCTATGATATAAGTTACATAAAAATCTAACAAGAATTGTACAAAAGAGAGGGCTAACGATGTTCCATATAATTGAAGTTTCCAAGGGGCATAACTCTTTTAAAAATAATTCGTTGGCACTGATTTTTGAACTCATTCAAGACATTACTGATATAAACCTATGATATAAGTTTCATAAAAATCAGGAAAGAATTGTACATGTGAGCGCGCTAACAAGACCAGAAGGACATCCGGCATTTCTATGTCCCCCGCAACGCCTTGTGCAGGGGACAAAAATGACACCACAAACACTGTAAACAAAATGCAGTATAGTGGAATAGTAAATGAATAACACAATTTTTCCTCAAAGATATGTTATAACATGGATTGATTGATGTTAGACTATAATATTATCATACCTTTTGGCAGAATACTAGTACAATATCTATAGGGTTAGGTAATGTCCTCTTTGGTAGAGCATATCCAAGTTTGTATCCTTTTCCATGAAGAGCCTTATCAATGCTGAAATACATATACAAATACTTACTTTCACAAGAGTGCACGTGCTGAATTGTCTCGCCTGTTTTACTTATCATTGAATTCATGCTGAAAGTCTGTAATATGAAGGTTTTACTACAAGTATCACATAAACTTAACATTGACCAATGAACCATAAAAATGAGGTCAAGGTCATATGAACCCTACCAGACAGACATGTTCACCTTACAATTGTTCCATACACTAAATATAATTGACCTATTGCTTATAACATCTTTGTAACACAAGATATCTGCACACAATGTATGAATCATCCAGGTTTACTACCTTCTGAAATATAAAGCTTTAAACAAACAGTTTACGCCGTCACCACAACCATATTGTAGAACTTTGTCTTGAATTCTGCTACTTTCATCGCAGGCGAGACAAAAACTGTAACTGGTACTTACAGGTGTGCTAAAACTGATATTTTTATGCTTATAAAACTTAAAACAGAGGAATATGTCAGATATATATTTTGTACACAAAGGAGAAGGTATAATAAGGCAAATCAAAAAATTTCTAACCTCTTGAATTGGAAAATCACACAGCATTGTAAAAAATATAAATTATTAATACCCCTCATGTTCATTAGGCATTGGTTTGACAGAAAAAAATAATAATATCCCTCATGTTCATTAGGCATTGGTTTGACAGTTAAAAATTGATTAATGTTGATTTCTTCCCATCAGGATTTAAATATGAGCAATCTCATTACTTCAAAAAGAATCTTTGCCATACGATGTCTTATACAAAATTTATTATGTGATGTCTGTTGCACATATCAAGTTCTATCCAAATTTTATGTGAAACAAATTTTGGTCAAAACTCAAAAGTGTCCTTTATGACATAAATATGATTTCAAAGTGATATGACAAAAACCTTTCTACACAAAAGTAACCTGACTATATTATTATGTTCATTTATCAATCAAATTTACATAGTTTTGACCTAACAAAAACTTAACCTTATCATAGAACCACGAAAAGAGGTCAAGATAAAGTGACTCTTTTTGGACAGCGACAATTCTATGGACTTAATACAGTTGGCATATTGCTCATATCAAATGAGAAAATCACCTAATCATATAAACTTGACATTATAAGAGGATGATAAGAGCTTGACATATTATAAAGTCACTTGTCTCTTGTTGAAGTTGAACGTTGACTTCTAGATGTCTTATAATAATTTGTGATGCTTGGTTGCTGTCTCATTGATGTATACCTCACATCTCCCTTTATTCATATTGACTTTAGTGACTCATCAAATTATAAAATGAAGTCAAGGACAACCAACATATGATAGAAAAAGTCTTCACACACACTATATGAGCCATCTACCGTATATCGGGTTATTTTCCCTTATTTTTGCCGATAAATGAAAATCGTGAAAATAAATTCTATTTTTCGGTCAGCAGGTCAATAACGTTTAAACAACATAAATGTACATACATGTATTTTATAAAATGACTGTATGCTTATCAATTAGTGTCAGTACTTTCTAATTAGTCAAATTACTAATTATTAATTTTATAACCTAATTAGTAAGTACATCAAAGGTCCGGTCAATTTCTTAACTAATCAACTGTAAAATTTAAAGAAGTGTGTATAACTGTGACAAATATCTAAGTTACCGGTATTCTATTGATTAACTGTATCAGAAAATATAATCAATAAATAAGACGTCATTCTAGTAAAAAAATCAATTAACCATAACAATAGACACATGCTTCTCAATTTTTCAACTTTTTAACTGCAACAATTTCAGTATCCGCCAAAATATTTAATTCAGATTTAAGAATCCACCAAAATTAAAACCGCCATAATTTTGTTTCGTATACTTTGTTGTCCCTAAATCGCGAAATTTTACACTCACGAAAATAACCCGCTATAAGGTATCTTCAGAAGTATTAATCTTTATACAATTAATTATCACTGCATTTCCATATCCATCTTTAACATTATGTGACCTTTGTCACACACAAGACAATAATGAAATTGAAAAATTAATTCTAGGTGGGTAATTTTTCAACTATGCCATACAGTGTTCCAGCTTGAATCTCAGGGCAGAAGGGTGCTAGTTGTCTGAAAGGACACTTTAGCGTTATAACCCAGATTTTAAGGGCACTGTTGGACAGTGTATAAAGTAACCTTGAATATTGCTAGGCTCAGCTGGAGAACATTAGTTGTATTTAAACCATATTCAGAAATTAATGTGTTCTTGGTGTTGGTTCCAGTAAGATTTTTTTTTATCAAATTATCATACCATGAAGCAAAGCATATCATTTTGATGTTAATCTAAACAAACTTGTACATTTGGTAAGGAAAATAATCATCAGAAATTTCAATGTTTTAAATTATAACTTATACCAGTCTATAAAATAAACAAGTAGTTTTGAAAGATGGAGTTATACATGCAAAATTGAATGTTTAATGTAATTAAATTATCTACATTTAAATTACTTGTTCAAACATATAGCATATATGTTATTGAGAGTTATTTATTATCATTTGAATTGTTACAAAAAGTATTTTAAGTGCACACCAAAGTGCTCCTAAGTACTGATTGGTTATGAAACAAAACATTTTTACCAATTAAGTCAAAACTATGTATGCCTTTAGAATTGTTTAAGATTTTATTTTTATGTTATGCCTACTGAAATAATTTTTCAGATGTACATGCTGTACATAAACATTACAAATGGATAACATGTGGACATTTCATTCTGTATTAAACATCTAGTATTTGTTCAATTATCTTAAATCCACTAATTAGCAGTAAACAATCATTAACAAAGGTGATAAAACTGCCAAAGCATTAGGTATTTAACTTTATCCATTGTCAGTTTAGTGTTACACAATCAGGTAACAATTTTACGGAAACGCCAGTAGGCATGAAATTTGGAAATTTTATTTTTGAAAAGGCAGAGGGTGCATTCTTTTACTTTGGAGGGCAGAAGGGCGGGGCAAGGGCACCAAAGGCGGGCCGCCCTTCTTTTAGGGCAGGCAGGAACACTGCCATATACAATTCTTTTGTGTTCAACTTTAGCTTTCCTTCCCCTTAAACTTTTAATACCTATCATAATCACATTTTTTCCCAATCCTAATAAAGAACAAAGAGTTTGTTATTTAAATTAAGTTTAAATAAATGGAGAATGTGTCCATGGGACATAGATGATGCCCCTGCTCGCAAATTATGTTATAAAGGGACATAACTAGAGAACTGTAAAAGTGACACAGCTCAATTTGAACTTGATCTGTGTTTTATGGTAATAAGCATTATGTATGTATCATAACATTTGGTTGAGGCAAACTAAAGTTAGAGAACGGAAACCTATTTTGGGACATATGTACTGACCGACAAGGGTAACACTTAATGCCCCCTTTGCCTAGCAGCGAGGTCATAAAAATATAGTGAAATATATTTTATTGTCATATCAAAGGGTCACAGGGAGTAAATACAACAGTTACAATCCCAAGTAATTTTATAAATCCAAACAGTAAGGAATATAAATGTAAATAAAAGATATAAATATATGAAATTGTTGTACAGCAGTTTCATCAGTGACTATAAGATCAGAGTATTACAATGTAAGTGATTGATTGCTGTTATACTCTAGGTTGTCAATGAGCAGCAGATATCAAAGGTAGATCATATAACTAAGACAATATGTTTGGTAAATTTCAATAAGAAACCATGCTGTCTTTGCTACCTTGCTGATGGGAGGTTAAGCATTTAACAATCAATCGAACAAGCTTTGGTACCTTGCTGATGGGAGGTTAAGCATTTAACAATCAACCGAACAAGCTTTGCTACCTTACTGATGGGAGGTTAAGCATTTAACAATCAACCAAACAAGCTTTGCTACCTTGCTGATGGGAGGTTAAGCATTTAACAATCAATCGAACAAGCTTTGCTACCTTACTGACTATTACATCATAAACCTTTATTTACATATAGTTTTGCAAATTGATGATTGTTGAATCTACTTGCTTTTATTTAAACTACTGTTTGGCAAGCAAAGGCAGTATTTGGCAATTCATAAAAGCAAAGAGTTCTTCTTTCAACTTGTATATAAAAATAATAAGATGTGGTATAATTGCCAATGATACAAATCTCCACAATAGACCAAATGACATAGATGACATAGAAATTAACAACTATAGGTAACCGTACGACCTTCAACAATGAGTAAAACCCATACTGCATAGTCAGCTATAAAAGGCCCCGAAATGACAAATGTAAAACAATTCAAACAAGAAAACAAACGGCCTGATTTATGTACAAAATAATGAACGAAAAACAAATATATACAGCAACAAACGACAACCACTGAATTACAGGCTGCCGACTTGGGACAGGCACCTACAGAATGTGGCGGGGTTAAACTAGTTTGTATGCATATTCAAACTTGAATACTACCACACCTATCTGATAACATCTTACTTTGTAAGTAGTAAAGACAGAAATATAAGTAATGTCAGAAGTTGAAAAGCTACTCCTATAACCACTTCAAATGGTCTGAATATAACCAAACATCTGTGGAAACAGTTTGTTTTCTCTTCCAAATGAGCTTCTTGTCTCTCCAGTAACCTTTCATCCTCCTCCAACTTGGATACAGTTTGTCTGTTTCTGTTTCCTCTACTACCATACTGTAAATACAATAATCATATTTATACATTGTATTATATAGTGTGCTTCCTCGCTGTTTTGAATCGAAAACAGAAATATTCCTATCAAAGTTTACAATAACATAAACATAATTTTTCCTTATGTTATAGTGTACCATTTGGCCAAGCATGACTGTATATAACGTATTATCAAGAAAACTGGATAATCTGTTTATCATGCTTTATCTGGTCTTTGACCCACCCTTAGACAGTTTTACAACAAGTATGTTTGATAATGTCTACAAACACATTGTGACATCACTGATAACTTCTCCTGAGACACTGTGACATTGATGATAAGCTGTGATATGATGGAAAGACAGTGCAGGGTGATATAGGTGAAGGGAAGGATGATCAAGTAGATTATTTCTCTTTTTATCCAATCTTTTGCTTGTGTATCCTGTTTTTGTATTGCAGTTTTGGAATAAATGGTAGAGCACTCTTCAGACCAGCGGAATGATATGGGCTGATATAAGCACCCTATGCAGCCATATCACCCCTCATGTGCAAAATCTGTATAAGCACCTTTCGGGTTTAGAGAGTTGTGTACAATTTAAAAGACTTAATTGATCTGTTATAAAACGGCATGAACAGTGTAAACAAAATAATAAAAAGTTCATTATGTGGCATTTTCCATATCGGTCCTCACAGAGTCTCACAGTGATTCCAGGGCATCAGTCAAAATTAGATCTGATTTCCATCTAAAAGCCATTTTAAACATTAAAATAATTTAAACCTCACCTTCTCTCTGACTGACTGAATGTGAGCTTTAGTATCCTTTTGTTTCTGTCTAACTTTCTCTAATTCTGATTTAGCATTGCTTTGTCCTTTAATCAGACTCATTGGTAAGGCTGACATTCCATATGCCTAAAAAGATAATTTCAAATTGAATTAATTAGGTTTACTTAATAAGAATATTTTACTTTCTTCAGCCATAATCTTTGAATTACTGATATTCAAATGGGAGTTTGGTAAAATAATTATTGTAAGCTACTTACTGTAATTGTGATCAGTGTACCTCCCAATAAAACTTTTTATGTGATAAGAAGAAACTGCTTAGTCCATATGTAGTAGCTAACATTCCAATAAAACTAACTGAAGGGAGGCTATTTATTGTGTGTATAGATTTCAGAGCCGACATTTCTATTACCGGGTAATCATAATATATGTTGATAATTGGAGGCTACGTATTGTATACATGATCAGCCTAATTCTCAATAGATTTTTTATGACGTCAGGGGAAACCATTTACTGAATAATTTATAGCCAACATTAACACGAAACTGAGTAAAGGGAGGCTAGTTACTTAGTGTACAGTGGGAAATCTAGTGACAAAATATTACCTCCACTGTAAACACAGAAATCTTAATCTTTTCAATGTTTGTCTCAATTTAGCAAGGACGCTATTAATTATAAATTCAGAAGAAAATGTTCTGGCAAATAGTAACAATTAAATCAAATTGAAATAAAAACAAATTTTCATATAATGTTATAATTTCCCTCCTAAAATAGCAAACAACAAGTACAGCAGGCTATAGGAGCTTCGTGTAAAATTGGTTTAAACTGTTGCTATGCCAATAAATTCCTGGAGTACAAACTTTAAAAAAAAGAACGTTAAAAGTGACACTACCCAAATTTGTACTTGATCTGAGTTTTGTGGTAATAAGCATTGTGTATAAGTTTCATAAAATTTGGTAGAGGCAAACTTAAGTTAGAGAACGGAAACGGAAAATTCAGCAATTTTTCCATTTGTAAAGGGGCATAACACTAGAACAACCAAAGTTACACCCCCAAAATTCAAACTTGATCTGTATTTTGTGGTAATAAGCATTGTGTATAAGTTTCATAGCATTTGCTTGAGGCAAACTAAAGTTAGAGAAAGGAAACGAAAAATTCAGCAAATTTTCCATTTGTAAAGGGGCATAACTCTTGAACGGTTAAAGTGACGCCACCAATATTCAAACTTGATCTGTGTTTTGTGGTAATAAGCATTGTGTATAAGTTTCATAACATTTGGTTGAGGCAAACTAAAGTTAGAGAAAGGAAACCAACTTTGGGACGTATGTACGGACGGACATACAGACGGACAAGGGTAAAACTTAATGCCCCCTCTGCTACGGCGGGGGCGTAAAAAATTCTACTGGCTGTATACCTTCCTGGAACACGCCAATTATCTGTATAAGTATGCAGCTAGATCAGAGAAGTTCAGGGGAAAATTTACAATGGAATCGATTAACATGCAGCAAAGATTAACATTTTTGAAATTAAGTTACTAAGCAAATTCAAATGAACCTTATCCCAATGTAAACATAGAATGTGAATAGATCGAGAAGACCATATATACATGTACAGACCTTTTCTTAAAATTGTATAAAAAATAGTAAAAATCATTTAACAGATAACCTAAATTTATAAATATTTTTATCTTTAATTTTTGAACCTGCACAGCCATGATTTTTTAATTGTTATATTCATAAAAAGACCATATTTCTTTATTAAAAGTGTATTTGAACACTTAAGATGTGAAAAATAGGTATATTTTGGGAAATTGTAACATGTTAACTAACATGTGGAACACTTTGAAATTTTTTTACCTAAAAATCCTTAGATTTTATATGTACATGATTTTTTCAATTTTTTTTTATCAATATGCAGCAAAGATCAACATTTTTCAAAATTTAGTTTCACAAGCTTCTAATGCAGTTATCTCAGTCTGTAAATAATGAACATAAATCATGGTGTCCTTGCATGTATATTTCTTATATCACAGTTTAACAAATACACTTTTTTGTAATTTATTTTAAATGTACGATTGTTGTTTAGAAGTAACTTTTGATTAGTATCATCACCGGCATTGTTTTACTTTATATTTTCTCTACTTTTTCACAAGAAGAGATCATAGGTTTAGCCCCTGTGTATAGAAGAGCCAATATTTCTTATAAAACCTGATATACTGATCATTAGAGATTATTAACTGTATACATGATCAGACTTATTCCCAATAAAACTTTTTATATGAGTCAGGGGAAATAATATACTGAATTTGTTACGGTCAAACATACCTGCCAACATTTCAAAATGCCCATGGCTCTTATTGTCCCACAAAACCTTTAAAGGGGCCTTCTAATTTATTTTAATGATGTTTATTTGCTTCTTCATACTTTTACAATCATATACCCATGGTAAAATTGATTGTTTTGTTTTAAATTGTGGACAAAATTGCTCTTTTAAAATTTCCAATTGGGAGCCTCCATGGGGGAAATCCTCCACAAATAGTGACAGTTGGCAGGTATGGTCAACATCCAAATAAATCTGAATAAATTGCTTCGCTGATGGCAGCTGTATACGACCGCAGATGTCCAACCCTGAAAAGTTGGGGCCAAAATGGACACAATATTTATGCTTGATACAGGTCTGAATTTGGATTGTAATGAAATTTTTGACACATAATAGGTTTCTGACACAGAATAAATGTAGTCAAAGAACTTCAAATTGGTTATATGATTTGAATTTATATTCAATTTTTTGTGTTTGTGCAATACACTATGCAAATTGACCCCCCTCCCAAAAAAAAAAAATTTACCCCCTTTTTTTGCGTTTGTGCAATACACTATGCTGTTGAATATTAACCCCCCAAAAAAAATATTTGAAGAAATTTCTGAAATCTGAAATGAGAAAAATTGTCCCCCTCCAATTTTTTTCACCTCCCCCTTTCCCTTATTCCAAATAATAATTGTTTCCCTCAAGTAATGGTCAGTATCTCAGACAATCATCATTTCTTAATACATAATTTACAAGCAGTGTAAGGGAGGTAATCAAACATTGTTATTTAAATTGATTTGGATTTTGATTTGGATTACCTCCCTTACACTGCTTTTAAATTGTCTCAATTGTCCTTTAACCAGAAAAACCCTTGTTTTTCCCCTTTTTTTGCCCCTAATTCCTAAATGGTTTGAGCCATAACCCCCCAAAGTCAATCCTAACCATCCCTTTGTAGTATGGAAACTTGTGGTATAATTTCAGAGAGATTCATACACTTTAACACAAGTTATTGTCTGGAAACTACAAAAATGCTTATTTGGGCCCCTTTTTTGGCCCCTAATTCCTAAACAGTTGGGACCATAACCCCCAAAATCAATCTCAACCTTCCTTTAGTGGTTTTAAACTTTGTCTTAAAATTTTATTGATTTCTATTTACTTATACTAAAGTTATTATCCGGAAACCATCTGTCTTCGGACGACGCTTACGACGACAACGACGACGTGATACCAATATACGACCAAAAAATTTTAAATTTTGCGGTCGTATAAAAAGACTACTTACTGTATATGTTATCAGAGCCAACATTCCAATTAAACTTAATACACTGATTACAAATGAAAGGGCATCTTCCCCACCTAAAACACAGGATACTCAAATACACTATATTTTTTACAATAAACAATCAGATAAATCTGAATGTAGCAATAATCATTATTTCAAACTGAAAGAAGTTTTAAGCAACATTCAAGACAATTTAACAGTAATATAAATATTTTCTAAAATCTACTTTATCATCATCTATCTAACAAAAAAGTTTTTACTTTATAGCTAATATACAAACACCATTAACTGATTGCAAGCTTTACACATATTAAAAAGATGACTGTGAAAATATTGATTGGTACATATATATTGAATGTCTACTAAGTACTTGCAAATGTTTTTTCCCCAGTTGGTTTGCTGTCTCATTGACATACATCTGGCATGACAAAAACTGATGTATTTTTGGAGACTATGAAGCCTTTTGAAAATAAAGCATCTGCCACTTATTTAGATCTGTATATTACCATTTGTGCCCATCTGCATAAACAGATTCTTCACATTATCCCATTCTGTGGCATTAACATTGGG
Organism: Mytilus coruscus; assembly: GCA_017311375.1. Classification (NCBI taxonomy): domain Eukaryota; kingdom Metazoa; phylum Mollusca; class Bivalvia; order Mytilida; family Mytilidae; genus Mytilus; species Mytilus coruscus. The sequence continues at coordinate 8,903,136 of CM029595.1, forward strand.
CTGACGCTTTGATGGAACTAGACCTCTGAAATATCATACAATAGTTAAAATAGTATTCAGTATTTGCCTGTGTCTTTGTTGGTACAAGACCTCTGAAATATCATACAATAGTTAAAATAGCATTCAGTATTTGCCTGTGTCTTTCTTGGTAGAAGACCTCTGAAATATCATACAATAGTTAAAATAGCATTCAGTATTTGCCTGCGTCTTTGTTGGTACAAGACCTCTGAAATGTCATACAATAGTTAAAATAGCATACAATATTTGCCTGTGTCTTTCTTGGTAGAAGACCTCTAATATGAAATGTCAGAGAGAGTCCTGCTGGCACATTTATGTATGAGCCACAGTGACAAATCAAAGTGCTTTTGAGCACTGAAAGGGTAAAGATTGCTTTCATTTCGCAATGTTGTGAGTTCAAAATAAAACATTGAATTGTACCAAGATAGGCAAATTATAAATTTGAGTTGGAGTTATCTTAAGCTTCCTTTGTTTATGATTGTACATTTGTAGTTGAGTCTATTTTATAACAGATTCATACACAATGAATGACTTATGTAATTTTCAATACAGAAATGTTTTCTTGACAAGTATGGTAATTCAAATACACATCATATTGTAACTTGAATATCGAAGTATAATGTATCATTAATAAATTGTATGACATTGACTGGATAGGATCTAAATAATGATCACTTCACTGCACTATTTTGTTTGAACTATCAAAGGTAGTGATAAACCTTGGAAGATTTAGATATCAAGTCAGTAGGGTTTTGATTGCATTTCATGCAATCTTTACCCAACATTTAATACTCAAACAAGCAAAGCAATTCAAGTTTATGAGGTATCAATATTTTTAAATTTTGAGACCAGGAATTATTTCAGGATGTATTGTCTATAAATATATATATAATGGTAAGCAACAAGTAATTTTTGACACAGAGAATCAATTTCGAATAGCAAGTTATGCCTACATATTGATTTTCATTGAAATCCTAGCAAAAACATATATCTCATAAAATTAGACATTTTTTTAATAAAAGTAAATTTCCCCCCAATATTCAACACCAAGAATCAGTTAGGAAAAGCATATTATACCTTTATATCAATGTTTGTTGAAAATCTTACACAATAAGATCAGAAAAACATAATGCCCCCTAATTTTAATAAATCATAAATTACATCATGTCGGAGACAAAGACTACAAAATTAACTCAAATATTATACAAGACAAATCCAGTTTACGAGAATAAAAGGTTCACAACTTCATAATGCTTACCCTATCAACATCAGGACACCAGCTATAAACAGAAACACCACTGTGTACTTAGATGCTGTGCAGAATTTCTGTAAAAGCAAGCATAATTTCAAATTTAAAAGTTACATTTTGTTCAAATGTGTATGTCTGAAAAAATGTTAAATCAGCTTATAATAAAAAACTTAACTTTAATTATATGAATATGATCATTATAAAAATAAGAATACTTTATTCTCATAAACAAAATGTTACAGAGAACACAAGGAGACATGGTATGTTTGCCATTGAGACAATTAGTAGCTAAAGACCAAAAGATGTAAACTACTCTGTTTCTATCATTTCTTGAATTAATGTAAGCGTTTTATTTTAAACTGTTCTTCACAACATTTTCCAGTGTTTTTGGCTTTTCATTAAATGAAATTCTTTTTCAATCTTCATTATTTCATTTGATTAAAATAAACACTTTCTTGTAAAGAAAAAATGACCACACTAAAAAAATTGGTAAAAGTACCTCCATCTTTATAGAGTATAGAATACAAATGTCAATTATTTCACTTGATATATGATACAAGTAATAGAATGATTATTCTATCAAAGATTGCAAGTGATAGTATTTTTTCCAACTCATGCTTCCACTCAAATTAATCAAAAGTTAAAATTTTTGACAACCCTGATATTCATGAGTTGAATATTATCTCCCTTGTTTCACAAATGATATCTACAATTTCAAATAATAATTTACTCAATAATTTATTTTTACTTTGACAAATATTTTTTATTTAATGTATCTAAGATTGATTGATTGATTGCTGTTTGCATAATCTTCAATACAAAATGTATTTAAGATGAATCCCTGTTGACTATACATTAATTAAAAATTAATTTATACATTTGTATATGACACATGGTTATGGTAATCACAGAAATAACACTTACAGATTTACAGGACGTTGGATTTGACTCATCTTTTTCTTCATAAAAGAAGTACATAAACGGTAACAGCAAGAACAGACAGAATGTAACCAGTGCATACAGAGCTAAAATAAACATGAATATTCAGTTATGGCATGAAACCTTAAAAGCACTTCAACTGCGAAAATTGAACAGAAAGCCATGACACTTCAACTTGGAAAATTTAACAAAAAGTCAATGACTTTAAGGATAGATTGCAAGATCACATTAATATCAATGTAGGGCAAGAATTTTTTTTTTTTTAAATGCACACATATTAAAAATATGTAAATACAACAGTACAAAAGTATATCCTTCAAGATTATTGACTTACTGTAGTATCCTATGGCTACTGTATTCTCTACTGAATCTCTGGTATTTGACGAATTGGCCCATTCCTAAAATGTAAACAGAATTATTCAGAGTTCTTCCATCTTACCTTAATGAGTCATGAACTTGCAATTTTTATTTGGGACTCAAGAATGCTGAAGCATTAAGTGGTAGTTTTTTTTATATCTTTAAATAAATCTCCATACATTTTTGAAGAAATTTGTGTGAGATTAAAAAGATCTTTTAGACTAGTGTTCTGGTATATTCTACATTGAAAAAGGATTTCATAATCAGAACAACTGCAAACAAACAGACTGCTTAACATGCTGTTAATCTTACCTTGAAAGTACCATCACTGTTCTTCATAAATGAGGCTAGAAACACATCTATTGGCACCAAACATACTGTCAACAAGGCAATGGTAAGGGAGATAATCCCAGATAATGTTGTTGATAATGATGGATCATACTTGCTCATAAAATACTTAATATATACTACTGAAAACAGCAGGGCAAGCTAAAACATAACAAACACTTTGTGCATTTTGATAAGTCAAATCATTGTGTTTAAATATTGAAAGCATGAGACCACTTAAAAGAGAATTTTCCACATAATTTACATTTTCAATGAGAAAATAAAAATAGTTTATTATAGTGTCACAATCTAACATACAGTATCATATACAAAATAAAAATCTTTAAAAACTAGATTAGATCCCTGCCTTTAGACATACGAGTCACTTCATCCTTTTCAAAATAAAAATATATGCTATAATGTAAAATGAATATTTAAATTATATTTATAAAAATAGTTTTCATATGATACTAAAAATTTCAAATACTTGTTAAAATTCATTTATACATTCAGAAAAGATTAAAAGTTTAGAAATTTATCTTCCTAAGTTTAAACATAAGATGCAATGTCTTAGCTAAAAAAACTTGGGTATCGTCACAGTTCATGATAAAGTCAAACTTGTCATCAGAATTAAAACCATTTAAAGAGTTGTTAAAAATATCAATATAATCAAAAAGCTCTGTCTTGTATCTGAGTAAAAATTACAGTCTATTAAAAAGTGTTTTTCTGTCTCTATAAAATTGTCATTGCAAAAGAGGACAAATTCTATCACATAATGGTATGGTCAGCTTGGTGTAATGTCCGGTCTCAACTGAAAGCGACAGTGATCCACACCAAAGAGTTTGATAAAATGTGACGATGGTCACGAAATTTGACTGTTTTAATGGATGTACTAGTTTTAGAATTGTTTTTAAACCCTTTGAATGTTCCTGGCTTGTTTCCATTTTCACAATTTTTATCGCCAAAAACATCAGTAGCCCAATTCTCATGATCTATAGCTGTCAATTTATTTTGAGCAGTATGTAGCTGTTGTATGTTTGTTAGTTGAGATTGTTTAAATAATCGAATTCACACATTTTCTCAGTAAAGCTAATACACACGAATGCCATGAACACTGTTTCTTCTTACTGGTTTCATGGATAGTCTGAACTTTTCTATCATCCTCTAAATTAGAAAGCTTGAAGAAGAATCTTATAACTTCAATGTTCTGTTTTGTTTTTACTGTTTTCCATCCCATATCACCATGGATGGCTAAATTTGATGAGTGTTTAAAAGGCCCCTAAAAAGTATCGACATGCCCTATTTTGCACAGTTTCTAGTTGCTTATTTTCCGATATACCGCAAATACTAGATCTGTACAACAAAACGGAGTGAACAAAGTTTTCATATAATTTTTCGTATATATCAAAGTCCATTCCGCCACAGGCTTTAAATTTCGTATAAAGTGCAGACAAAGCTCAACTGGCTAATTTTGGCACTTCTCTAACTGTAAACCTCCAGCCTAGGTGTTCATCTATCCAGATACCAAGATACCTATATTTGCAGTCGTATTAATAGTATTTTACAACGGTATTTCAACAATTAAAATCAAAGTTAGAGAGGCACCATATAAAAACTACAGCAGTTATTGTAAAATCGTAAAGATAAGAGCAAGAACACTGTAACCAGAAGGACTGATTTGCCTTCCAAAATTAATTACTGTGCCAGCAGAGATTCCAACTGAGCTAGTAAAGGAGAACTCCATGAATGCAGCTAATGGTGGGCAGTTAAATATCTACTAGGTAAGAGAAGCACCGCTACACTTCCCTAACCACAGGTCAATAAGGTCGATTTCTTTATCACTTTCCTTGGGTAGGTATTTCTTCTTACTGTGATGGTGGTTTTTTTTTTGTTGCCTGCTAATTTTGTAACCGGAGAGCATGATTTTCCTTCCAAAATTCATAACTGTTCCAACTGAGATTCGATTTCAGGACCCATGGCACAGTAAGCTACCACTCTACCTGCTGTTAACTGAGCTAAAAGAGAACTCGACTGGCACAGCTAATGAAGGGCTGTTATTGATCTATCAGGTAAGAAAATATGACTACAACACGTTAAATAAGTGAAAATAAGTTAAAATCTTAAGGAATATTTACTAAAAACATAATATATAGAATTGTTACACAAACTGGATCACTATGGCATCAGAGGGAAAACCAACAAATGAATCCAAAATTTCCTTTCTGACAGGAAACAAGTGGAAATTATAAAAGGGGAAAAATCTGAAACAATCAATGTAGAATCAATACTCTGCCCAGTTTGTTTCTCTTCTACATAAATGACATGCCAAAAGGTATTCACTCAAGGGTTAGACTCTTTGCCAACAATACAATAGTATATCTTACCATAGAATCAGACACAGAAAGTGACAACTTACAAGTGGATCTCAATAATTTGGCAATCTGAGAAACAAAATGGAAAATGGCCTTTTATCTTGATAAATGCAATGTACTTACAATTTCAAGAAAACACAAACCAATTGTCAGAGAGTACACACTACTTGGCCACACCCTTCAATATGTAAAGTCTGCAAGATATCTAGGTTTTACCATCAGTTCAGACATGAATGGAATGAATATATCAAAAATATATGCAACTAGGCAAACCAGACCATTGGATTTCTGAAACGGAACCTCAATATCAACAACACCATGATAAAGGAAACAAGACCAACCTTGGAGTATGCATAAACAGTCTGGGACCCTTTCCAGCAAAAAGACATACACTGACTGGAAATGGTACAAACAAGAGCAGCAAGACATGTCACTAACAGATATCTCAACACCTCATCTGTTAGTGACATGCTTAACCAACAAATTGAAAACCCTTGATGATGGAAGGAAAGTATCAAGACTCACAATGATATACAAACTTGCTAACAGGAAGGTCAATGTTGACACAGAAAACATTCTCACTCCGCCAGACAGACTATCCTGTAATATAAACATCAATGGTTTCCAAGAACCATCATGTAGAACAGAAGTGAGGAAAAAATCTTTCTACACAAGAACAATTAAAGACTGGAATCACTACCACATGCCGCCACCAGTGCAGGTAGTCTTGAATGTCTCAACACTCACCTACATGAAACGAACTAGACCACATGTTCAGTCCAGGATGTTTTTAACTTTGCTGTTTATAGAATGTATAGCATAATTCTCTCTTTTTCCTTATAAATTATTTACATGTGCTTCCAAAATTGGCTGAATAATAAGTTTATTGGTGGTGTCTGTGCAATACACCTTATCGCTGTTTGTCGCCATTACTGGACATCACAAAGGTTCCCATAAAATTTTGACGTCACAATAGAAAAAGAAAAAGTAATAGTTGTATTACGTCAATAGTTCAAGTGTCGCAGATTCCCAAATAGTGATAAGGTCTATGGTAGAAGAAGAAGAAAAAAGGGGTCCATTTTCCAGCACCTGTGGCATTGGCATAGAGAATCATTCCATTTCTTCATGTATATGCATATAAAAAAACAAAATAATGTGTTAATGTTTTTATCAATTTCTATAGTTTGTTAATTTAATTATTTTATGTCCTAACAGTAATACTATAGATATAATAGCCATACATGTAGATAAAGTACTCAGAATATGTCCCACTAAGCCCCATGTAGTTTCTTTTGAAATATCAAAAGCACGGCACTGCGCGTAGTGGCCTGTGATGTAGATGCTATTTGCAGACATCCTCCCAATAGGCTAATTACTTATCATAATTATATTTAAATTATTGAGCACTCGTCTTATCAGCCAATAATTAATGTGCGTTACCTGTCTCAAGTAAAAATATGCCAGGAGGCGGAAGCAATAAGAAGCGTCTGATTGTTAAAGTTGTTTGGATTGTAATTTATTTGGAGAAAATCGGTCAACAAATGAGAAGGTTATGCTGTTGTTGAAATAATAAAATAGAGAAATCATGGAAAATGGACTTAACAGGTATATAAAATTAAATTGTCATAGCACTTGCATTGGTTGCACTCGGGAAATAAGACCTGTATGATTGACAAGAAGAGACATATTGTTTACTGATGGTATGCATGGTTAAGAGGTCGAACAGAGTCGAATTTTTCTATGGCGATTTAAAGAAAAAAAAGTTTTTATCGAGATTCAAAATAGTGAAAACCTATTTTATGCCAGAAGGAAGAAATTATTAATTTTTAGAATAAAAAAGATTTTTACAAGTGTTAAAACTTTCTGTCATTATGGTAACACAACGTTTTTGAAAATAATGAGAAAAAAAGGAATACATTATACACTTTTTAAATTTCTGCACTGTGGATTATGAAAGCTTGAGCTAGTTGTTTAAATATACTTACATTAGAAATTTCCATGTCACATGATTTTATTGAATATTATTTGTTTAAATCTCAAATAAGTGATATTATTGTTATGTCAAAATTTATTCTTACTGAGTTTCAGCTTAAATTTACAGTGGAAGAGGGTATAAAACAGAAACTCGACTTGACATAAAAAAAATAATTTGCAAATATTTGTTGTTGTTAATATATCAGTAAAACATTTATCAACAACATCTTTTAATATATCTTCTTGTATATTTTGCCATGTAGTTCCTCTTATTTATATCTTAACATCGCATATTTCAATACTTTTAAACATTGGTGAAGAAAAGGTATTGTGGTGGACATACTGAAATACATTAAATAATTGGGAAATAGCACAGGCACATGTCTCTGAACTTTTTTCTTCTATATATTTCCGCTTACCATTTTTCGTGCTTGTTTTGCAATTAAATAGCTGGTGGTATATTCTGATTGTCGATTTCATTTTTGAAGTAAACAATATATATATTTTAAAAGCGTTATAATGGCTATGAGAAAATTAAAATATAGGAGTTTTGTCCTGTGTCATTCATGGTTTATTTTCCCTTCCTTCTTACAATTGTGCTAGAGGTATTATTTGTACCATAAATAATCTATATATATATATATATATATATATCCCTCTGTAAGTCTGCCCGTTCAGTTGTCAACATACTTTTTTTGTACTTTATTTATCACACTTCTTTGGTTTGGTATGAACCCAGTTGTGTGTATTTTTGATTACAGTGATTGATTACATGATCGTTGATTCGTTTATTTGATGCATATTTAGGACTAATAAGAACCATGTAAACATCAGTCATCTTTACTTGCATTTTAAGCACGTATATTAACATTCCAAACAAAATGCCAAGGAATTACACCGTGTATAATGAAAGGTATATACAAATTAAAACTGTATCAAATAACCTATTTTTAACAAAATAGTTTTACGCTCACATTGAGTAGTGAGTAGTCTTGTACAAAGAGATAAGGTGTTAAGTGTCATTTGTACGTACATGTACGTACATGTATGTATTTCCTTCTTTTTTCTTTCTCACATTGCTTTATAATAAATTTCAACATTCAGGAACTACCATGTAAATGATGTACCGGAAGATTACGATTACTACCAAAGAATGACATATTACTCTCCCAGTTCACAATAGACGTATTTACACTTGTATGCAAATTTGTCCGCCATTACGTACAATCACACAGGTTCCTGTAATCTTTTGACATCATAATTCAAAACATTTGACATCACAATTAAAAAGTGATTGTTGCCTGACGTCAAAAGGTGATTTGGAGTAGATCTAAGGTCATTCAGAGGCAAAATATAGCTAAATACCAAAAGTGTAAATACATTCTTCTTCTTCTTCTTCTTCCATATACTGCCCACATTCAACTTTCTGAATATACTGGCAAATTGGTTCTGCATGGTTAAAATTGATGTGTACGGATTGATAATTTAGTCTTAGATGCATGATTTTTTTTATTAGTTGTTAGTGACTTTGAACTAGCTGTCAGATAACTGCGAGTACTCTCAGATCTGTTCCTAATGTCTTTTTGTTGTTGGGATGTACAAGTTCCCTGCCACGTCCACTTGTATTTTTGTCCATCTGATGAGTTAAGCCTTTTTCAACTGATTTTTATAGTTCGTTCTTATGTTGTACTGTTATATCACTGTCCCAGGTTAGGGGGAGGGTTGGGATCCCGCTAACATGTTTAACCCCGCCACATTATGTATGTATGTGCCTGTCCCAAGTCAGGAGCCTGTAATTCAGTGGTTGTCGTTTGTTTATGTGTTACATATTTGTTTTTCGCTCATTTTTGTACATAAATAAGGCCGTTAGTTTTCTCGTTTAAATTGTTTTACATTGTCATTTCGGGGCCTTTTATAGCTGACTATGCGGTATGGGCTTTGCTCATTGTTGAAGGCCGTACGGTGACCTATAGTTGTTGATTTCTGTGTCATTTTGGTCTCTTGTGGACAGTTGTCTCATTGGCAATCATACCACATCTTCTTTTTTATATAAAAACAGGAAAAAAACAAATGTTCATCTTATTTTGTAAGGTTGGTCATTTGAGATTTGAATGTCTCAAATGACTGTGCTGTGGCGATCTCCGGGGAAAGCTTGTTCCAGTCTTTGGTGGTGTTCACAAAGAAGGACCATTTCCTGCAGTCTTTGGTTGCTGTTTGTACTACATGTATGTATCCATGCTGTTGTGTATGTCTGGATACTCTGGTTGGTCTTTGGAGGTACATGTCTTTGTTGATGGCTACTTTGTCGTTGACGATCTTGTACATCATTGCGAGCCTGGCCTCTCTGTGTCGTTCTTGGAGACTTTTCCAACCCATTTATTTATTAGATATTAATTGACGGCAATTTCCAATAAAGGCTAATTAACACCAAGCATGACATGTATATAATAAGAGGGTGATAAAATTTCGGCAAATATCATCTGCTTTTGATGTAGGTTCAGTACTTTATCTATGGCTATTATATCTATGGTAAATTATACTAACAGTAACAGGGTCATGACATGAGACAATGAATCACGGTGAGTACAGGGGCCATTCCACTGAAACCAGGAACACTTTACAGTGAAAATCTGAACTAATAGAAGAATAAAAGATGACATGACATTCTTACAATTATTATCACTACAAATGGAACCCAAGTAGCAGCAAGAGCTCCACTCAAGCTGACCATTTTGTTTTTGTTTTCGTTGAACGTCAAATTAAAGCTTTATCTAGATTTATCCCTGTTACTAAGCGTACAGATGCAGTTGAACGTAAAAATCAGTTGTCTATGGATAAAGTCCGAAATTTCCGAAAATATTTGTTTTAAGCGGGAAAAGCAAACAACAAAAAGTCAACAAAATGGATTTTGCAGGCAACACCGCCAACAGCAAAAAATCTGGCCGATCCACAAGAAATAAGAAACAATTCAACCGTGTTGGTCATAACTTACAGTTCTACAAAATCCCACCAACTGGGGAAATATCCTTGCAAGAGTTTGAAGAATATGCAATTGACAGATTAAAAGGTTTCACCAAATTTTAGATGATCAATATAAAAATCTATCCCCACTTGTCTTGTCTACTTACAATGACGGTGTGACCGTCTAACTAATTAGCGACAAGAAAGTTTATACACTATTGAAACAATTACATTTATAGAACAGAAGTCAATAAATAATAGTTGAGTACTTCTTTCTTCTACCGGTTAGTGACCACCGTCATCTAGTCCGAGATTACTCTGACGTCCAACGGCTGTTTTGCCAGACAAGCTGGGGCCGTGGGACGTCAGAGCTCGTCCCATATCAAAAAGTGGATATTTGCCCGTCCAAAATAGATGCGCTGCTTCGTCGCTACTGGTGCCAACGGACGGCCTTGGAATTATATAAATCGGGTATCAATTTGTTCATTTTTCGTTTATCTCTTCATTTATGTAAGTTTCACCTACCTGCCACCCTTTATTTTCTCATATTTAGACAGTTTTCACAGTGACCCACCGATTCTGGCATTTTAACTTTCATTTTGAAAGATTGTCATGTGATCACGAGAAAAAAGTAAAGCACAATGGACTATGGGAAATGATGTTTGCATATGACCCTAGGTCAATATGAATATATAATCTAACACCTCGCTCATTTACGATGCAAGCAATGTAAATATCCGAGAGCTTCCGAATGTTATCGTGGTTGGCTACTAAATGTTAAATATCGATCTCCTATAAAGGAGGTGTTAAAAGTATAAATATTTGCATATTTGAGTCTCGAGGTCGCGAAATCTCTCGTAACTTGACGTCTATTTGAAAACAAAAGTAAAAATGTCTGAATCGATGGGTCACTGTGAAAACTGTCTAAATATGAGAAAATAAAGGGTGGCAGGTAGGTGAAACTTACATAAATGAAGAGATAAATGAAAAATGAACAAATTTATACCCGATTTATATAATTCCAAGGCCGTCCGTTGGCACCAGAAGCGACGAAGCAGCGCATCTATTTTGGATGGGCAAATATCCACTTTTTGATATGGGACGAGCTCTGACGTCCCACGGCCCCAGCTTGTCTGGCAAAACAGCCGTTGGACGTCAGAGTTATCTCGGACTAACCGTCATCATGTTGACTATTCTGTCACTTTGAGGTATTTGGGGTACCACGATTTCATTTCCTGAAAACTCTCAAGAGCTGAATATTGACTCTAGAACCGTTATATATGTTTCCTGAAAATTTTATTTTATATGGTGTTGTACTGCTTTTACAGATATTTAAGTATATAATTTTGGAATATAAGTCATTTTTGTCGAGCCTTCGACTTTTGTTGAAAAAGCGAGACATAGCGATCCTACATTCCGTTGGCGTCGTCGTCAGCAGCATCCACAAATATTCACTCTGTGGTTCAAGTTTTTGAAATTTTAATAACTTTTTAAACTATCCTGGATTTCTACCAAACTTGGACAGAAGCTTGTTTATGATCATAAGATAATATCCAAAAGTAAATTTTGTAAAAAAAAAAATTCTATTTTTTCCGTATTTTACTTATAAATGAACTTAGTTTTTCTGCCAGGAAACATTACATTCACCCTGTGGTTAAAGTTTTTGAAATTTTAATAACTTTCTTAAACTATCTTGGATTTGTACCAAACTTGGACAGAAGCTTGTTTATGATCATTAGATAATATCCAAAAGTAAATTTTGTTAAAAAAAAAATTCCATTTTTTCCGTATTTTACTTATAAATGGACTTAGTTTTTCTGCCAGGAAACATTACATTCACCCTGTGGTTAAAGTTTTTGAAATTTTAATAACTTTCTTAAACTATCCTGGATTTCTACCAAACTTGGAAAGAAGCTTGTTTAGGCCGAGAAAAAAAAATCTGTGTTTCTGGTAAATGACCGACCCTGTTTTTTTAGCCCAGACCCTAATTTTTTTATTGGATCTTCAAAAAAAAAAAAATTGGTATCAACCGACCCTGATTTTGACACAGGCTTCTGTTAATCGACATAATTATTTATCTAACTTGCACAGAAAGCCAGTAAAACATTTTATTTATGTCAAAAGGTATTCCAAATAGGTTAAAATCCAAGAAATTTGCACAGCAGGTGCTTCTAAAAACATTGCAAATGGCCGCACTTCCGGTATTTGAAACTATTTACGGACCCGGACTTGGAAAAACCATGATAATTTTCCGGATTTCGTTTACAATGTCAAAAAAAAAAAAAAAAAAAAATCCGACCTACCGACCCTATTTTTCAAAATGATGTTACTGGAAACACAGATTTTTTTTTAGGCCTTATGATCATAAGATAGTATCCAGAAGAAAATTTTGTAAAAAAAAAATCATTTTTTTAAGTATTTGACTTATAAATGGACTTAGTTTTTCTGCCAGTTAACATTACATTCACTCTGTGGTTAAAGTTTTAAAAATTTTAACAACTTTCTTAAACTATCTTGGATTTGTACCAAACTTGGACAGAAGCTTGTTTATGATTAAAAGTTAGTATCTAGAAGGAAATTTTGTTAAAATTTTGTTAAAATTTTTTCCGTATTTTACTTATAAATGGACTTAGTTTTTCTTCCAGTTAACATTACATACAGTCTGCAGTTTAAGTTTTTAAAACATTTATTAGATTCATAAACTATCCTGGATTTTTACCAAACTTGGACAGAAGCTACGTATAATCAAAAGATAGTATAGAGAGGAATATTTTTATTAATTTTTTTCTTCATTTTTGTTGAGCCTGCGATTAACAACAAAAGTAGGCGAGACACTGGGTTCCACTGAACCCTTACGAATTTTTACTCAATAAAAGTACAATTCACTTCAGGAATTTGATTTGTGTGTCTTGTATGTGTAACGGTAGTCATTTTGCTGTTAGTTCTTCAATATTTCAGGGGTTTGGTTAAATTTCTTTCCTTTATTCTATCTCCGTTTTAATAATATTTCTTGTAGTTCCTGCCATTTTCTATCCCCCGAGGGGCCACTTCCGGTAGCCCAGCCGGGCCTATGACGTCATTTACAACGCTAGTTGATAGTCGACATTGTTAAATTACTATATTTTATCTAAAACTTCATATATATATCTTACTAACCAGGTAAGGACTAACACGTAAACTTGATTATTTTAGTATTTATCACTTTACTGTAATTGTAAACTAAATACACATGTTTGTCACATGTTTGTAAACAGCACAAAATAAACCATATATTGTTTACAAATCGTCATTTATTAGAGAACCAAGGAGAACTTTAGGCAAACGGGAACAGGTAAACACTTTCCTGTTACATATGTAAGTTCCATGTGGACAACAATATAGCGGATGTAATTATTCAAAAGATAGAAAACTTTATCTAAACTAAAGTATTAAAAAGTATTAATATTTTTTTTTAATTTAAGTTTTCCGAGTAAAATGAATAATGCATTTACTTTTCAAATTTCCATTTTTGTCTCGCCTTGACGGAGTCAAAAAGCGAGACATAGGTATGCTGTTTCCGGCGTTGGCGGCGGCGTCAACAATGTATTAGTTTAATTGTGATTAGGTCTAGTTTGTGGTGAACCACTAGTGGTAGGTCAATGATATTTGGTATGCATTTGTATTAGCATTGGCACATCTCATTTCCATGGAGATTATTTGGCCCTGCCCCCTCAGTCATGGACTATTGACTTTGAAACTTTTGCTTAGTTTACATGTATTAGTTTGCAGTGTCTTCCCTAGAAAATTTTTCATGCATGGTGGGTCCTTGGTGAATTTGCAACCCGGCGCGCGACGCTTCTTTTTCAGAATTAGTTACACTACATAATTTATATGTTTAAAGCCATATACCAATTTAATTGTTTTATTATAGGTACAGCAATTCATATAAGTCATGGAACTTTAAAGTATTTATCACAGATGATAGGAATTAATGAAAGACCTTATAAACAATAATAAAAATAATCCAGTCTGCAATAGTTATTTTCAAATTAATGTCATGTACACATTATTTTGTTGATATCTTCCTCTGTTTCAACTTTCCAAAGGTCACCACACATTTTTCAAAATCAAAATCTTCCTCCTTTGTTCCTTCAATTGATATATGCATTAAGCAATTCAGCACTTTTTGGCTGTCTGTTTCTCAACTTCATGGCTTTGCTCATGGTGAAGATTTTCATTTGTCTGACTACAATTTGATGAAGGAGTCGACTTCTCTAACCAACTTGCTGAGCCAACTTGTCAAAACAGTGGGCCAGTAAAAATAAGGCGACGTTTCTTTGGTGGTTGTTAAAATGATGATTGTTCTTCGAATTGTGCCGATAGAATGGTTTCAGAATCAACAGCAAGTTGTTAAATAAAACTTTGAATGTCATCATTGCTTCACAGAGATTTTACAGGAAACAATAAAAAAAACGTTTATTTGAGTTAATTACAGAAGTCGTCAATGAAGAATACCTGACATATGGACATACAGCTGACATATTTGGCAATTACCTGTTTGGAAGCTAAGCTGACATTTTATTTCATGACAATTAACTATTTTTTTTAAATACATCCCTGTCAGATTTATTTATAACACTTCATAATTGTAAAAATCCTATCTTGCCGAAGTGAAAGAAATTTAGTCCCACTTGTGTAAAAAATGGCAAATGAATCCCCTACATTTAAGCTTGTGACCCATTGAAATAAAAACAGAACAACACAAGTTTATTAAAAACAGTTTTTCCGTAAATAACTACGTATGTTTTGAAAGTTTTTCAATTAAATCTTTTAAATATTTCATAAGACACGTCTTTTTCTCGGTCCGGTGGCGGTGATGTGTATTCTTTGATATAATCAATCAACCGCGACTAATCTAAAAATAACTGGTTGTTGTGACCAATCAAAAAATAATTCATCGATGTAAATAGCTGATGAAATAACTGCTAAACTTTATCCACAAAAAATGTTTTGTCCATTCTCGGTGAAATTACGTTAGTTTTATTTTATAATACCAGAGACTATACTTTACTTTCTAAAGATACAGTAAAATAACGATGTCAAACACCTGTTTTAAAGGTGAAATTTATACTGGAAAAGGTTAAACTTTTTATTTAGCACAGAAAGATATGCATTGGAGATTAATCTGACTATTTATCAGCTAACTGGCAACTTCTATTATGTAACCGAGGTCTCGATGTATAACCAACTAATGATCACTAATCAAGAAGGTTGTAAAATCCCGGCAGGCGCAACATGATGCATCCAATTATCAGTCGGCTGAGTTTAAAACACCTGTGGATTGTTGTCACTTGTCACTTCCCTTTCAAAATATCGATAATAAATATTTTACACAGTTATAATTTTCACACATAGCGGGATGCATTGCTGCAATGATGAAAGCATGGCGGTCAAAATTTATGCTTAATGGTACCGCAATGCTGGAATAGCCTACGGAAAACACTGAGTTTGTGATTAGGTCAGTTTAAGGGGAACCACTAGTGGTAGGTCAATAATATTTGGTATGTAGTTTTATAAGCATTGGCATATCTCATTTCCAGGGAGATTATTTGGCCCCCAGTCATAGTCTATTGACTTTGAAACTTTTGCTTAGTTTACATGTATTAGTTTGTGATTAGGTCAGTTTATGAGGAACCACTAGTGGTAGGTCAATGATATTTGGTATGCAGTTGTATAAGCATTGACATATCTCATTTCCATGAAGATTATTTGACTCCGCCCCCTCAGTCATGGTCATTTGACTTTGAAACTTTTGCTTAGTTTGCATGTATTAGTTTGTGATTAGGTCAGTTTATGGGGAACTACTAGTGGTAGGTCAGTGATATTTGGTATGCAGTTGTATAAGCATTGGCACATCTCATTTCCATGGAGATTATTTGGCTCCACCCCTCAGTCATGGTCTATTGACTTTGAAACTTTTGCTTAGATTTGTCAACGTATATTTGTTCCGCCTAACAGAAGTTCCACTGGAAACTTTGTTATAAACAATGTCATAATATCTGTTCCTGTTGGGAACATTTTCTGTAATATTTATTCCAGTGGAAATAATATTCCAGAATATTGTTTCCATTTGGAACTTATATTATGAAGGAACTTCTATTCCGTGACAAGTTTACATGTATTAGTTTCAAGATGAACCACTTATGTTAAGTCAATGATATTTGGTATGCAAATTTATTGGCATTTGCAAGTCTCATTTTTATGGAGATTATATAGCCCCACCCCCTCATCATGGTTCATTGACTGAAACTTTTACATAGTTTACAGGTAAATGTTTGTGTTGATAGAAATGAAAGGATATGGAGTAAATGTACATGGGACAAAATCGCACACAATACATAGAAAACAGAAAATTATCAATGAACAGGGCTTTATTTGTTCTTCATCATGACAGTTGATGTGAGTTTGTTTAAAGGGAACGGCTTATGAAAAGTCAATGGTATTTGGTATGCAGTTGTATTGGCATCGGCGTATCTCATTTCCATGGAGATTGTGTAGCCCTGTACCTTCAGTCATGGTTCATCGACTTTGAATATTTTCATAACTTACATGTTAAAGTATTGCTATTTTAATTTCAACATTTGCATTATCAAAATTACAAAAAGGCGAGAAATATCTCTGTGATAACAGTTTATTAAGTAATTAAATGAAATTACATGTATAATATAAAAAATTAGCCTTGTTGCTAAATTATTCTTCTTGTCACTTGTTATTGAAACTCTATATCTGTATAATACCTGGGACTTATACATGAATATAAATAGTCCCAGACAATACTGGTAGTGGAAAGTAATCAACTTCTGAAAAAAAATCGCTCAGGACTTAGTAGGCGTGTGCAGAATAGACAGATTTCGATTTTATGAATGAATTGCCCCATTTGACCAGGGGTCATTCAGGGGAAAACGTGTCGTAGGACACATGACATTATGACATTTGCTTTGTGATGTCAAATTTGTCTGGATAAAAGCACCAGTTGGAAAATCATGGTTAGACCTTATCACTACCGTTGAGTCCTATTAATCTGCAAGTCCTGTAAATCCACTCTCCAAATATCTGTTTATATCAATATTGTTGATAAGAGTAGGTTGGATCAATATTCAGACAATATGCATGTATTGGCCACTGTTGAATTATGAAAGATAAACATATAAGTTCTATAGACATTTTCAGCTCAGGAATATTCGTCGTTTGAAAAAAAATACTGTTTTTTTTTCATGAATAGGTGCCATCTCCAGTAAATGTTGATTGAAAAAAAGAAATTCAAAAATATCCCTCATTTGGCCTTTTGTCCTCAACCTGGTAAACAACAGGTGAAATACAATGGAATAGCCAGACTTACTTTTATTGTATCTAACTGTAAAACGATTTTTGATGCAGCTAGTGGCTGGATTTATGTTATCATTCCTGATTTTAAGATGGTGCAAAACTTTGAATTGAAAACATATCATATATTTTATGACATGTAAACTGACTTGCAGAAAGTATATACATTTTAATCATCTACTTCCAAATTTTGACATGTAATTTGCCCTTAATATATAAAAAAAAAGAGGTTGAACTGCTACTAGATTTTGAAAATTCACCTTCACAAAAGAAAGAATCCCGAAATTTTTCATACCATTTCAGTTATTTTGAGAGGACTTGAAAGTTGGGATCCTTTTTTCAAACTGTCGAATTCATGCTAGATTCAAGGCCTAAATGAAGCTGTATTGATGGTCTCAAAGCATTTACTTCATGAAATTTCTTACCGTTTTTCTAAAAAATCTTTCAAGAATTTTAATGACTTGAAACTTCTGATTGCGTAATAAAAGTTTTGATTTTTTTTAATCGAAATTGCTGAATTTCTTGATGAAAAATTAAAAGATAATGAGGTAACTTGTCAAATTTGAGATTTGGAATATGCGTGTAAGTCTCCTATTGTACCAAGATTGTATACTGTGGATCTTTATTTGGAGCTTCAAGGATGACCGTTTTTAGATGAATCTTTATTTGATAATTTCTTCTGTTTCAAAAACTTTAAACTGTAAATATAATTTCATGAACTTCTCTATGCAAATTTAGTGACTCTTGGACATTGACACACATTTAAAAGCCAATTTTATCAACTGAAAGAAATGATTATCTTTCGAAACCTAATGCAATAGCATAATATTATTCATATTTTTTGGTTCACACCTGAAAATATGATATGAAATTATGCACACTACCCTTTCAATAGTTCCATTAGTGATTTCGATCACTTAGAATGTCTGAAGTACCTCAGAAGGCGCACACTTTTCTCAGAATTTCGAGAGCTGAAAGGTGAGATTTTTTAGTGCTTAACTGAAATAACTGACATGCTTTGTTAAGTATGTTTTGTCATACTTGTTCATTAGATTTAATTTTTTTAGTGTTGAAAGCTGTTGAAGTAGCTGGGATACGTCTCATGAAGGGTTCCAATGAATACACACAGAAACTACAAGACGAACTGAAAAAAACATCACTAGGACATGATCTCATACGGGTAAGCAGGGATAGATACTATTTTTCTTAATGCAGTTGGTCAAAGGAATAGCTGAAACAATGAATTGTCCTCGATTAATAACTGAAGTAGCTAAGTCACTATCATGTAGCTTTGAAAGCCTGTAGGCTAGGTTAACGTTTGAGGTCTACAAAACAATTTTGAGAAATAAGATGCAATATTCTACATTTTTGGCACATGCAGTGGCTACTAACATAGATTTGTTTGTCACAAATGCCCTTCTTTATCTGGTAACAGTAGAACTTGTTTTCAGAGACAAATGATTTTGCCAATTGCAAGGAATGCGCAATGCAATTAGATACTTAAAATTAAAATTCTTTTGGCAGCTTCATTGAAACCTAGTGGGAGGACTGCCACTGAAAAAAGAAGATTTGTTGATTAGAGTTTTTGGCTTGCTACAGGACAACTACTGGCAAAGGTTCCAAAGTGTACAACAAACTGCAATCCACCAATGCAGGAATCAGATTTCACCTTCCATTCTGTTTGAACCTATGCCTAATTTGAGAGACCCAAAATAAAAAAAAAATTTTAAGAGGCACAAACTTCTAATATATATTTGGTATTGACTTCCTCTTGTGTGAGAAATGTTGATAATAATAATACTGCATAAAATATTTGTCTGAACTCTTTTAACACAAATCTCTTTTATCTTAAAACTGAAGTGATAACATTTTGATGCAACCAAACTTTTCTCAAGGGGAGACAACTCCAGTTGATATGATCATGCATTACACTTGTGGATTTCTGCAGATTTTTGAGTCAATAGTGTTCAAGACAATAGGAGTCTACTATATGTACACTTGTTACACTTTGGATATACATGCATCCAAATGAGTGTACATTTATTAAATGCCTAATGCTTTATTTGTTTGTAGATAGACAAGAAAGAGGACAAAGACTTCAGACAGAAAGACTTAGTATCCCATTTTATTCTGAGACTTGCTTACTGTAGATCGTAAGTACCAGTTGTTATGGCTGTTATTGTTACAGTAGATAGTGGGTACAAGTCATATTAAATGACGTTATGGTAACTTGTTATGGCTGTTATTGTTACAGTAGATAGTGGGTACAAGTCATATTAAATGACGTTATCAGTGTGTGAAACCTTTTTTTGAACTGCCAAATTGGCGAGCAGCTTTCATTTCAACTGCCAAATTGAAATCCCACTAGCCAGCTTGGCGAGTTCCCAAAATTTTGAACTCGCCATCTTATTTGTACGTTATTGTATGTAATAAACATTTTAGAAATAGCTTTATTCTAGGTTTACTTATATATTTGGTTGAAGCTTTAGAGGAAGTATCTGTGATTTAATTCCCTTTCTCTTTGACAGTGTTTACGTATTAATTTTGTTCAGTGGCTTCTCATTCAGGAGTACTTGGTCAATAGAAAGGGTTAGTGGTATTTATATAATACCCTAAATAGGGTATACATTTATAAGTATAATATATAATAATGTAAATAGGGTTAACAGATTAACTGAAGAATTTAATTTAATTTGTGATTTAATAAATCACATTGAAAATGACATCATTTAAGCAACAATTTATGGGTTTTAACTTTTCTTGATAACTGTTTATATATTAACCTTGGTTCCAAAGAAAATGTTGGTTGAAGAGGACTATATAAATCAAGGACTTGTAAATTTTCTTTATCTTGAGAAGTTGTTTTAAAATGTTCATTATTCAAAAGTTGCTACTGTTGACCATAATTAATGCATTTTCAATATTTGTGCCATTAGAAAATTTCAATAACAAATATTGTTCTGCAATGTACACTGTTAAGATTATTTTGGTGACCTTTTCCTTCCTTTCATGTTATTTAAAACTGAATTAATAAGCATCTTATTTTTCCATGCTTTTCTATTTAATATCCATTATTAGAATTAAGTTTTTATTTACAGTTTATAGGAAATTTACTCTTGATTCAATCTTCAAAACGTGTATTAAAATTACATTGCCAAAAGGAAAGTGAAAGTAATTCTATCTATCTATAAAACACGTTTTGATTGGTTTAAGTTTTCATACAACTGTCATCTAGCCAATCAGAACACATGTAACATAATATTTATCATCTGGGTTCCTGTTTCAACAGATGTCATGGATAACAGTATTGATTTTATGGAAAAATGTTTTGTTAACGATCTTTTGGCTGGCTTGATTCAAAGTTACAGAAGGGTCACCGCCACAAGGCGAGTTCTATTGAATCTGGACTCGCCAAATATGATTCTTACTGCATTTGGCGAGTTGGAGCGGAGGTTTCACACACTGCGTTATGGTAACTTGTTATGGCTGTTATTGTTACAGTAGTTAGTGGGTACAAGTCATATTAAATGACGTTATGTAAACTTGTTATGGCTGTTATTGTTACAGTAGTTAGTGGGTACAAGTCATATTAAATGACATTATGGTAACTTGTTATGGCTGTTATTGTTACAGTAGATAGTGGGTACAAGTCATGTTAAATGACATTATGGTAACTTGTTATGGCTTGTTTGGTATTAGAAATGAAAAATAACAATATTTGTGAAGTTGAATATGTGAATGCAATATCTAATACTGTGAAAGTACTTTAATTTGTAGGTATCAATTTTCATGGTTTTAGCAAAAGTTACATGTTCGTGGGTTCTTAAATTCGTGGATTTTAGTTTTCTGAAGAAAAAAATTGTTATATAATTTCGTGAAAATAATCATATGTTGTTCTATAATAATTTGTTGGACATTGCAAAATAATGTGTTCGTTTTCGCTTACTTGTTTGTCTTTCATAACTGACAAAATTCATCAATTTTTTGATAAAATAATTGCTTTCGTAAATAAGCTGATTCATCTATGCTTACAAATTGTCTCGACTGAAGGAAATTGCAAAGTAAACATTTTAATTATTGCACATGTGTAATCAGAAGTGATGACACTAATTAACCCGAAATTTAATGATCATCAGATAAACGGTCATCAAAGGTGTTAATTGTGTCATAAACATGTCACTTAAAGCAAACAATTACATAAACAAATGCTACAAATGTACTTTGAAATGTAGAATTAATTCTGAATGAAATAAAATAGCAAGCCCAATATGATTTTTTTTTCGTATGAGAATTATGAGATAAATTCAACACTTCATCATCGAATATCATCACCATAAGTCTGACTTTCATTGATCGAAACTAACTTTTCATGACAATTCAAAGGTTAAAAGTCGTACATTTTAGGTTTTTAAAAGATTAAATGGATAAAATCCTGTCTGAAGTTGTATTAATTGTTCATATTGCGTTTGCTTATATTTGATGTACTATTGATATGCCGGTATAATATAGTAAAACCTACACCAATGTACACGGGGTTCTTTCCATGCCTTGATTTTTGGACAACAGTTGTTATATTTAGTTGGACACTTAAATTTGTGGATAAAGCCATCCACGAAAACCACGAAAATTGGTACCCCACGAATAAAAGTACTTTCACAGTATAACCAGTATTACATGTATATTTATGTGTCAGAGAAAGAGTGAAAATTAGTATGCAAAGAATTAACAGTCAATTGATTTAAAAGATGGTTGTTTATTTTATGTGAGACTGTTTTACCTTTTTATCTGGTGAAGAATTGAGATGCCTTAGCTTTTTTTAGAGAAGAATTAAGAAGATGGTTTATGCAGCAGGAATTGGAATTGTTTCGATTTCGTTTTCTAAGAGAAGGATCTGATAGCAGGGATGAATTCCTTAGAGAAAACTGCCTGAATTATGAACCAGTATGTATTTTACTTTTCCTTTGTTATCCTCCACGAGTTTTAACATTTCCATCCACTTTCTTCCTCCAAAACCACTTCAGGTTGCGTGATTATGCAATAAAACAATTGAAACCCCAATTCAATTGACCATAACACAGTTCAAAAACCCAATTCATGCAAAGGAATACCCAATTATATGTCAAAACTATGCGTTTGAAACCCTTCTAGTCATTATCATGTGCGTTATTCACCCTAATCGATAAATTGTTTTCGTGTAAATTTATTTTTGTAATATCAGGTTAATAGGAAATCTATTTTTGTTATAAAAATAGTGTTTTGCATCAAATAGCTAATCTGGGTCCAGGATGGAATTGTGCCTAGCTCAAAGCTGTATCCTTGGTAAACATAAGGGACCAGTTTATAAAAATATTTTGGGCAGATCATGAGTTGGAGAGGCAGAAAAAAAGCATCTCTAGTAACAAAGTCATATAGCCTGTAGAACTAACAGACCACCATGCAGAAGCAGAGAGGTGCACAAGTCACATAATCAATTTCTTAGTGGAGAAGGCGACAACTCCGTTTATAGGTGATATTTTAGACGACATCATTGACAGTGTCTTTTCTTCCTCTGATAAAAATATTGCATATTTAATCAAAGACACACACTGTCAGACAAGACAGTCTTTGCCTGGAAAGGAAAGTATCCATGGCTAAATAAAATATATGTATATGTATATAACGGAGTCTGACTCTCACTTCACCCTTATAAATGATGACAAAATATGGTTCAACACTATCTACCATACTTCAAAAAATGAAATGCAAACAAGCATTGTCAAAGGCAGAAGATACCTAGTTGACATTCAAAATTTTGGTCAACATAAACTGACAACACCATGGCAAGAAATGCAAGACAAAGAAAAGAAAAGTCCACAAATATTACATAAAACTCTAAAAACTTAGCCACACTAACGCCAACAAAAACCGAGGATGATGGTATGTGCTCTAGAAAGGTACTCCAAATTCAGAATTTATTGCAAGGTTTGTATTAATGCGAATAATGCGACTGGGTGAGTATCGCAATAATAAGAAATCGCATTCTAATATCTTATAGATATATCTTAATGCAGTTTTTCACGAAATCCCATTAATTAATCTCACATTTTTGCTTATTCTGCAAAAATCGCAATAATTTCTGAATTGAAAGTAATCAGTTACTGCCCCACTAGTGACACCATAAATAAGATGTGGTAAGTGCCAGTGAGACAACTCTCCATCCAAGTCAATGTATAAAAAGTTAACAATTATAGGTCTAAGTACAGCCTTCAACACGAAGCTTTGGCTCACACCAAACAGCAAGCTATAAAGGGCCCCAAAATGACTAGTGTAAAACAATTCAAACAGGAAAACCAACGGTCTAATCTATATAAAAACGAGAAACACCTATGAACCACACCAACAAACTACAACCACTGAACAATCCTCCTGACTTAGGACAGGTGCATAAAAATGCAACAGGTTTAAATGTTTTAACAGGCGCCAACCTTCACCCTAACCTGAGACAGTAGTGTAACATTACAACATAAAAAAGACACACTATAAAATATCAATTGAAATGGCTTAACTCGATCAAAAAGACATTTAAACAAAAACAAGTAAACATACACTGAAGGAATAAGTTTGATCTATGACACAATATAAATACCAATATTTAAACGTAGGTGACTACATAACATAAACGTTACAGGTAGTAATATAAAAGATATAGGAAGAGTGTCAATGAGACAACCAATTTATATAATTCGACAGAAAATACAAAACTGGCAGAACGGTTGATTTAACTGGGACTAATACAGTGATATTGTTGTCTTTTTTCAAAACTACCTCTACCCTTTTTTTTTGGGAAATATGCATCATTTTTTTTGGAAATTGGGAAGTTTTGAATAAGAATTAATTGTACTAAAACTTGAATTCGAAGACATAATATTTTGAATTGTGAGACATTTTGAACCGGAAAGGAACTTTTTGGGGAGGGGAAAGAAACATAAAAAATGACGGTACTTAATACATTGAAAACCACGTGTGTTACAAACACTGCGATGATTCTAATCAGAAACCTGGATCTCAAAAGCACTAACATAATATCAAAATAATAACATGAATACAAAATTTACGTACATTACTACCGATGCCATCACCGTTTGGGAAAAATGTACAACTTATTGGGAGGAATTTTATGCCATTTTTTTTTAGTTATTGGGAATTTTCTCTAGGAGTAAAACTGAATTTCGGAGGTAATTTGAAGCAAACACTATCACTGTAATAGATAAATTCAATGTAGTAGTCCAAGGTTGAAACAAAACAGACACAAATTGAACAAAAAAATGCTGATCAGTGTATAAACCAAATAAAACAGCTATCACATATATACTTGAAAGAAACATATTTAAGATAACAGTGGGTGAACCTCTTGGTTTGTTATGATTACATTACAACATGCCTCATTTCAATATCTTGATGATGAAAAAACCCAATGCATTCAGAACCTTGGTGGTGAAAACCCCAATTTGCTTGAGGGGTGAATTGGAATTAGTAATGCAATTAAAAAAAACTATTTCACTTAATTACAAAAAAAATGGTGGGTAAAAACCCCAATTTGTGAATTCTTATCTTGAGCTCTGATACCAACCAATTGTCATGGGCACTGTTACAAAAAAAAAAACAAAAGTAAAAAAGAAAATGTTGTGTGTCTGATTATTTATATGACCATTGTTTACTAACAACAAATTTTTATATTGCTGATCTTGATAATTTAAAAAAAAAATACATTTCACATTTTGAGCTCACCTGACCCAAAGGGTCAAATGAGCTTTTCTCATCACTTTGCATATCTCTTTCTCATCTGTTAAAATCTTCTCCACTGAAATAACTTTGGTAAAATTTAACCAAGTTGGCCACAATCATCATTAGTATCTAGTTTTTAAAATGTTTCCAGGGACCGGGCCTGCCAACCAACATAGCCTACATGGCTAAAAATAGAACATAGGGGTAAAATGCAAGTTCTGTCATTGATCATTAAAACCACTATAAAAAGAGACTATCTGACAGGAAGAAATGTTGAGATCTACGGATTGTCTATTTACATCAAAACTGTCAGATGACTTCTAGATCAGTTTTGTTAGTAACATGTCTATGCATATAAAGATATCTGACAGTCCAGAAAGAAGTCTTTAATAAAACATTGTCTTCTCTTTTTCTGTGTGAATGACGAGATGAAAATATAACCACCATAAATGTCATTAACAATGGAAAACATCAGGAAAGCCAAAATTCAAATTGATATCTTGATTTTCAAGTATATTTCATATGGTTCAGTTCAAATTAAAAAGATTGGGAATTTGTTCACAACTAATAGACCAACTGATATAGTTTAATTAAAATATGTGTGTTTTCCATATGATATGAAATAGATAGTTGGCAGAAAGGTGGCCTTAAGCACGAAGTCAATGAAAACTTAAATTATTAAATGACCCAAGTCATATTTGATCAGGACAATATTTGAATTTTTTTTAGAAAAATAGTTATGATACATTTGTTTCATTTCTATGATGATAAATTTTCCATCATTGGATGTCATTATATAAAACAGAATGAATTTAGAATAGAGAATGGAAACAGGGAATGTGTCAAAGAGACAACAACCCGACCAAAGAGCAGAAAACAGTCCAAGGCCACCAATGGGTCTTCAACACAGCAAGAAAATTCCGCATCCGAAGGCGGGCTTTGGCTGGCCCCTAAACAATAATGTATACTAGTTTAGCGAAATAGACTCCACACTAAACTCTGACAAACACAAATGAATCAAAATAATAAAAAACACACACACGACTAACAAACGCTAGAGATTCCTGACTTGGGACAGGCGAGGTTAAACATGTTTTGTGAGATCTAAACCCTCCCACTATACCTCTAGCCAATTTGGAATAAACAAACACACAGCAATATGCACATTGTCTGTTATTTCATTGAGAAGTTAAGGTGTTAATTATGACTTTGAATGTTATAGATCAGTGACGACTTAAAGACAGAATTGGATGCTGAACTAAGAGCAGCAGCAGGGAATAAATCAGGAGTTGTGGATACTATTGAATATTTTAAGGTTTGTATGAACTTGGTATGAGCAGTGTGTAATAGTTTGATATGGCCTTATAACTTACTATAAGCTTTTAACCCCAATGGATGAACATAAGTGATAGATTTCATCCATCAGTAAAACTTGAACACTGCTTTCCCTGAGGATATTTGTCGAGAAGCTTTCATACTTGGTTAGAATGTGTTTATGTTTAGTTAACCATTTTCTGTACTGCCAGTTTGATTTGACAATTTCTGTGGAACTCTTCAATAACAACAACAACAATACTTTATTTTAAGAGGGTTACACAGTTAGCTATATAACTAATCCTCCATGAGGCCCTCATCATATAAAAAGCATAAACAAAAATGCAAACATATACATGGCAAAGATTAGTATAAAAGTCAAGTATAATGATATACACCTTATCGCTAATCCCGACTGATCCGGCCGCTTGAACTTTTGACGCATACAACAATCACTTTTCCATTGTGGCGTCAGATATTTTGTTTTATGACGTCAAAATTTAGGGAACCTGTGTGATATCCAGTAATGGCGGACAAATAGCGATAAGGTGTATTGAGGAGCACAAAGAGTATAGTTTTTCACATCACACCTTCCATTCTGGTTTTCATATTTCTATAAAATTGCAGTTAAAATAAGATTTTTATAACTCTCAGTTTTTGTAATACATTGATGAATAATCTAAATTTAGTTGGATGAACTAAAAAATTCCTGTGTTGTCTGCATTTACTGGCAATTTCCACAGTTGCATCATTCTTCTAAAGTTAGGATAAGATGAATTGATGACTGTTCTGCTTACTCTGTAATTAAATTATGACTTGATTTCCTCAACCTAATATTCTGGTTCAAAATTATAAGCAACTGAACTCATATTTATCTGATTCAATGTATTGTGTTTGACTTGTTGAATATGTGAGTTGTGTTTATACTGATGCTGAATTGAATACAATAGAAGGGAGTAATGTCACACATATGAGAAATATAGCTGTTGCCTTGTTTTGTTAATTTAAAAGATTTATTCGAATATACCAAATCAATGGCTTTCTGACATTCTTTTAATGAGGAGAGATGTTTTTTTCCTTTCTTATAATATGGATAGATTCTCTATACAATAATATGGATAGATTCTCTATACAATAATATTATAATATGGATAGATTCTCTATACAATAATATGGATAGATTCTCTATACAATAATATTATAATATGGATAGATTCTCTATACAATAATATGGTTTCCTTTTCCTTTAATAAACAATCTTTAATTGTGATATTTACAATTCTATTCTTGCCTGAAATAATATAAATATATAAACATGTATTTTGCAGGTGCCCTTCACAGAAGTGTTTGATTTAGTCAGTAAAAGAAAAGTATATTTAGAGGATGGATATGCATATGTGTCTAGAGATGATATGATTTCCATTGTCATCACCCATTACAGAAGTCACCTGTCTCACTCATTGGCTGTAAGTAAAACTACTCGCCCATTACAGAAGTCACCTGTCTCACTCATTGGCTGTAAGTAAAACTACTCGCCCATTACAGAAGTCACCTGTCTCACTCATTGGCTGTAAGTAAAACTACTCGCCCATTACAGAAGTCACCTGTCTCACTCATTGGCTGTAAGTAAAACTAATCTGCCATTACAGAAGTCACCTGTCTCGCTCATTGGCTGTAAGTAAGATTACTCACCCATTACAGACGTCACCTGTCTCGCTCATTGGCTGTAAGTAAAACTACTCACCCAGTACAGAAGTCACCTGTCTCGCTTATTAGATGTAACTAAAACTACTCGCTCATTGGCTGTAAGTAAAACTACTCGTTTATTACAGAAGTCACCTGTCTCGCTCATTGGCTGTAAGTAAAACTACTTACCCATAACAGTGGTCACCTGTCTCGCTCATTTGCTGTAAGTAAAACTACTTGCCCTTTACAGTGGTCACCTGTCTCGCTCATTTGATGTAAGTAAAACTACTTGCCCATAACAGTGGTCACCTGTCTCACTCATTGGCTGTAAGTAAAACTACTCTCCCATTACAGAAGTCACCTGTCTCGCTCATTGTAAGTAAAACTACTTGCCCATAACAGTGGTCACCTGTCTCGCTCATTTGCTGTAAGTAAAACTACTTGCCCATAACAGTGGTCACCTGTCTCGCTCATTTGCTGTAAGTAAAACAACTTGCACACAACAGAAGTCACCTGTCATGCTCATTGGCTGTAACTAGAACTACTTGCCCATTACAGAGGTCACCTGTCTCGCTCATTGGCTGTAAGTAAAACTACTTGCCCACAACAGAAGTCACCTGTCACGCTCATTGGCTGTAACTAGAACTACTTGCCCATTACAGAGGTCACCTGTCTCGCTCATTGGCTGTAAGTAAAACTACTCTCCCATTAGAGAGGTCACCTGTCCAGCTCAATAGCTGTAAGTAAAACTACTTGCCCATTACATAAGTCACCCTTCTCATTTAAATGGTTGTTTGTACAACCATTTAAATAAATTAATATTTTGATAATGAAATTAGAGAACTCAGTCTCCTATGTTACTTATATATAACTACTTCTATGGCTATTAATTAGATGTGATTCTTCTTGAACAAATTATTTAAAGACAAAATTGAAAGGAAAGGAAACCTAACATTGTTTTTGTTTGTCTAATTTAGATGGTTTTGACCAGAAAAAATGTTAAACTAATGTTAAATATATAAAAAAACAAGTTATAGTATAAGATGATAACAAAGAACAAACAATATTCTAACAGTAAATATTGTTTCAGTATTTCAAAAATTATGTTACATTCAGACTTATTTTAATGATTCTTTTTGTATTAAATTTCATTTTCTAATGTTTTCCATCTTAAAATCTAATATTACAAAATTTCCAAAAAAAATGGAAGGACTAGCAAAAGTTTGCCTTCTGTCAGTTCTTAGTCTGGCCAAAAAAATTGAAGTTTGGCAAACTGTGTACATTCTTATACTTAATATGATCTTGCTGCATATAAACACTCATAAGTGGACATAATACTTGTTTCTCATTAAGTAACATTGAAGAAAAACATCAGAAGCTTAAACTTGATAATCTATACAATTTCAGGAGTTATTTTTTTTATCCAATTTTAAAGGTAATGTAAAAATGTGTATTTTCAGGTGACAACAAGAGCCCTCCCACACTTGGAGGAAGATGGTCGTTTATTGCCAATGTTATGTGGATTAAGCAAAAGATATTTGGGTCAAGATTTTAATGCTAAAAAGTCCAATGTTGGAGAAATAACAGCTGATATGATTGAAATGGTAGGAAGCCTAAACTTGCTAATATGATGGCATACTTACTTAGTACATACAATGGCATGCTATATAACCTTATAGGGCAATCATGATTTTTGTCCTTCTCATAAAATGGTAGGAAATGTTCAAAGTATTGTTTATGAACACATTATAAAGTACAGATTCAGATACAATCTGCTAGTGCAGAGTTCTCAAAAACTCTATTACTATTAAGTTGGTTTAGTCAATTGGCTCAAAATATATATGTGTAATTAATAGTATTTCATGCATTAGTTTCATGTGCAACGAACTCAATTTATTAAAAAAAAGTCCTGAAAAATTTACCCCAGTATGTACAGTCAAGGATATAACTCTATAGGGTTATTAGAGAAAAATAACATACATTTGTTATTGTGGACTAAAAAATCAAAGAACTGTGATAACATATGTATGTTACATGTTTCAAAGGGACAATATACATCATTAGTTTTGTTAAAATGTATACAAGTTCTATTGATATTACTTTTGTCTTTATGTATACTTAACTATAGAAAGATATAACAGTTCATAGTTTGCCAATCATGCATAGTAAACCTATGTTATTACAGAAAAAAATTGCCTATAATAACTAAAGGGTGTTGTTACAGCTTCTCTACATCACTCCTAAGCATTTGCTCAGACATTCATCATGCTTAATTACAATGAATTTTAATTTATTGTAAGAAATAATGATCAGAGCATGTAATGAGGTTCTGCGCAAGCTTCCCAGTAATTCCCAAGTGTCTCATATAACAAGTTGCATGCCTTTAATAACTAAGCCTTGTTATTAAAGCTAAGTTTATCTCTTAAAAGCCTCATCTCATTGATTTACCATGGTTAATGAAAAATGTATTAATTTAATTCAAAAATTAGTTATCAAGGCTATGCATTTAGTTTCTGCGCAGTTTCCAGAGTTCCCTAGAGCCCACTAAAAATCAAATTATGTATGATTTATTTTACAAATAACAAACATATGTTATTACAGATTTAGAAAATTTAAGGATTAAAGAGTAGACAACTCATGAAAGTATCTGTAATAACACATGCAAGTTATTTTCTGTAATTACCCTATAGAGTTATATCCCTGACTGATGTATCGGATGATTTGTTGTTTTATCAAGAATTGCTTGGCAATTAAAGCATTTGCTAATTTTACCTGATAACTGATTACACAATGTCTAGGGTCTTCTGTATATCAATCAAAGCTATCTAAGTATACAAAACTTTTAAGACCATCATTTCTATCAGTTTCATCTAGGTTATTTTTAAAGGATAAATTTAGATGATTGATAGTGGGTTGATTTTGGGAACAGAACCCTTAACCAGATATTATTCAAAGAAGTTATATTTTCAAAAGTTTACCACCAGCAGTAAAATGAGATATCTATAGTAAATTTGTGACCTAAAAACTTTCTACTTTTCTATTAATCTGTTTTGGAGAATGATTTATATCATAAATTACTTAATTTTGTTTTATAAATATTGGATGTCCAGGACATCATGTCAGTTGTAACTTGAGATTCTCATGAATGATTATAGGCCAATAAATGAAGATAGTTGTCTTTCACATATTAATTAACCAAGTATATATAAGGGCTAAAACTTTTTCATTAAAGATGTCAGATTTAAAGAATTGGATGTAGAAACAAAACAAGCTGCTGATCCCCAGCTGACCACACTTTGTACGTGTACTTGCAATCAAATTATCCATTGGCTGTTTTAAACTTTTCATATTTCAATTTTGATAAAATAATAGAAAGAAATCTGCCATTAATATCCACCCCTAAACCTACCGAAAAGTACAACTGGTCGGCTCGTAATAAATAGAAATATAACAAATCAGCTGAGTTATTACAAAACATTCTCATGACACAACTCATTCATTGTAGCAAGATAACTCAAACAATCACTTTGGGGGCCTCGGTGGCCGAGTGGTCTAAGTAGTTACTACTGTGATCACTAGCCAGTCAACACTGAGGTTGTGAGTTCGAACCCCGCTCGTGCGGGTGCACTCGACTCCAATCTTAATTGACTAGGATTGTCAGTTTTCCTATCGAAGGTCGGTGGTTTTCTCCGGGCACTCCGGCTTCCTCCACCAATAAATACTGACCGCCACGAAATAGCCCAAAAGTGGTGCTTAAAAGTGGCGTAAAAACACCAAAAATCAAATCAAATCAAACAATCACTTAGTTCTACATTACAGTTGTTTTGAATGTAAAATCCAAGGGGTACAAAGTCAATGCTGTATTTATTTTATTTAATTATTGACAGTATTAGTCCTTGGTGACGTTGAAAATCTTGATTTTCCTTGTCAGTCACCATTTTTGTTTACATGTGCAACTTGTACCGATTTTGATGGCAACACGACTTGTTATGAAGTCAGTCGACCGGAGAGTTTTACCGATTTTGAAATTTTTTAGCGACTTAAATCATCATTTCACAGGCAAGATTATGCTCTTAAATGAAATGGGCCATGCACCAGGTGCAAAGGCTGCCATTACAACTTAGATAACTGGTTCCTTATCAAAACTATTAAAGTAATTTTGAGCTATTGTACAAAAGTTTGTTTACAGCAGTTACAAGTTTAAAAGCTATCTGAATACCAAAAAGCCAAAAAAAATATATTGAACAACCACCAAAATTTAGTCGGTCATCAGGACTGCTACTACACACGCAACTGTCGATCCTAACTGATGTTTTTCAAGAACTCTGTAGTGTCTATTGCTGTTTTGAAAATACAATGTATATTAATTTAATAATTTCCTTAGGAATTTTATTTTGCTAGAAAACAAAATTCATTTGCACCAATTTACCTGTTCATTTATTGTTATGTCATATTTAAACTGAATATGCATTTCTATATTTAGTGATGATCTTTGTGACTGTTTTTCATACACACTTTACAACTCCCCAGGAAAATTCTTTTAATTTTCATTTCGAAATCTTAGTCTATATGCTGGATGTGAGGTCTCTTCACCAGAACATCATTTAGTGTAATTAAAATGCGAACTGTAGCATGTTGCTATGTTTAATTTCAATTTTAACAGCAATTTAAATCAGCTGATTATGATTTTCGAACAAAAATGTCTAAAAAAGGTGATTTTTATTCCTGATTACAATCTTTCTGCTGATGTTTACCACAGTAATTGCAGCATAAATATTCTACACAGCACTTATTATAAACTTACTTTAAAAAAAAAAATACCTGCAGACACAGAAAAATTTGTAAGACACCATTTCCAATTTAGATAACAAACTTATAATGACTGAAATCTGTATATATAACATTGCACTTGTTTTTATACGACCGCAAAAAATATGCGTTAGTATAATGCTATCGTCGTCATCATCATACGAAGACCAATTGGTTTCCTGTCAATAACTTTAGTTTAAGTGAATGAATCTCTATGAATTTTTACCAGAAGGTGCAATTCCACAAAAGGAAGGTTGGGATTTATTTTGGGGGTTATGGTACCAACAGTTTAGGAATTAGGGGCCAAAAACAAGCATTTTTGTAGTTTCCGGACAATAACTTGTGTGTAAGTGTATGGATCTCTGAAATTGTACCACAAGGTTCCATATCACAAAGGGAAGGCTGGGATTGAGTGTGGGGGTAATTGCCCCAAACGTTCAGGAATGAGGGGCAAAAAAGGGGCCAAAAACTAGCATGTTTCTAGTTTCCAGACAATAACTTGTGTTAAAGTGTATGGATCTCTCTAAAATTGTACTACAAGGTTAAATACCACAAAGGGAAGGCTGGGATTGAATTTGGGGGTAATTGCCCCAAACGTTTAGAAATTAGGGGCAAAAAAAGAACCAAAAACAAGCATTTTTCTAGTTTCCAGACAATAATTTGTGTTCAAGTTTATGGAACTCTCTGAAATTGTACATTTTTCCTGAAAAGAAAATAGTCTTAAAAATTTCAAAAAAAAGTGGGGGGTGTTCAAATTTTGGGGTTCATATCTTTTCTTCAAAATTTTTGAAATTTCTAATTTTTGAAAAAATTTTGGGGAAGGAGGGGGGGAGTTCATACTTTTTTCTTCAAGATTTTCAAATTTCACAATTTTTTCAAAATTTTTATTTTTCTGGGGGGGGGGGGGACAAATTTTTTGGGAGGATTTTTTTTTTTCATAATTTTTGGGGGTTTTTTTTCCCAAAAATTTCCATTTTTACATTGATTATTTCTGATTTATATATAAAAGCAACAAATACTGATATGGCAGGAGATACACACCAAACAGGGTGTGTAAATTATTATATATAACAGATTGACTTAAGTATTCTGCAACAGCATAGTATTGCGCAATAGCACAGTCTTCAATTGAAAATAAATACAAATCTTTTCAATGGGATTAAATTAAGTCTTTAATTTTTGGGGGTTCTAACATTGTATTTCTATTTTGGATATTGGGCCCAAATTTTAAATTGATCTACATTGAGGCCCAAAGGGTCCAAAAATTAAACTTTGTTCGATTTCATCAAAAACTGAATTATTGCGGCTCTATGATATGCTGAATCTTATTGTGCATTTAGATTTTTTATTTTGGGCCCTGTTTTTAAATTAGTCCATATTAAGGTTTGAAGGGTCCAAAATTAAACTTTGTTTGATTTCAACTAAAATTATTTTTTTTGTGTTTTTTTATATGCTGAATCTAACCATGTTGTTAGATTTTGGATATCAGACCATTCTAGGTAAATTAAATGTCCCATTTCAAATTTTTAAGATCTTTGACCACATTTATTTTGTGTCAGACACCGATATTATGTCAAAAATTTGATCACAATCCAAATTCAGACAGTATCAAGCTTGAATATTGTGTCCAAACTTTCCCCAACTGTTCACGGTTGGACCTCTGCGGTCGTATCAGGCTACGCTCAAAAGCATTTTATTCACTGATATCCTCAATTTTCAAAAATGTTGTCATCAATTACTACCATCATTAATAGCCATTGAAAGTAGAGATGTTGATCACTATAGCCTTTGAAAGGAGAGATATCGATCACAATAGCCTTTGAAAGGAGAGATATTGATCACAATAGACTTTGAAAGGAGAGATATGGATCACAATAGCCTTTGAAAGGAGAGATATGGATCACAATAGCCTTTGAAAGGAGAGATATGGATCACAATAGCCTTTGAAAGGAGAGATATGGATCACAATAGCCTTGGAAAGGAGAGATATGGATCACAATAGCTTTGGAAAGGAGAGATATGGATCACAATAGACTTGGAAAGGAGAGATATGGATCACAAATGAAAACGTAATGCAAATATATAAAAAAAAAAAATAAAAATGAATGCCATGTATAAATGTATACCTAAAGGATCATCAGCAGTCAGTTATGATAAATTCTATATCAAATCAGAGATTATCTTAGTAACATAATAATATGATTTGTCTTACAGCTCTCCAAGAAGTCCTTTCCTCTTTGTATGCAGCAATTACATCAATCATTGAGACAGAATCATCATTTACGCCATGGAGGGAGACAGCAGTATGGACTGTTCCTCAAGGGCATTGGTGTGTCCTTGGAGGAAGCAATGAGATTCTGGAGAACTGAGTTTTGTAAAGCTATGGATGTTGATAAGGTATTTTAAAGTTAATTATACCCCACGTAATGAAGTTGCGGAGGGTATAATGTTTTTGACCCGTCCGTCCGTCAGTCCTGTTTCTTGTCATCGCAACTCCTCTCAAACCACACAACAGAATTTCACGAAACCTTTTTAGATAATAAGGACATACTATCTAGTTGTGCATATCGACAGGAAATTGCAATTCAATTTTTTTTCTAGGAGTTACGCCCCTTTGAACTTATTTACTTTAATGTACTACTGCAACAGTTTGTCATCGCAACTCCTCTGAAACCACACAACAGAATTTCATGAAACTTTGTAGATAATAAGGACATACTATGTAGATGTGCATATTGACAGGAAATTACGATTCAATTTTTTTTCTAGGAGTTGCGCCCCTTTGAACTTATTTGCTTTAATGTACTTCTGCAACAGTTTGTCATCGCAACTCCTCTGAAACCACACAACAGAATTTCATGAAACCTTTTTAGATAATAATGACATACTATGTAGATATGCATATCGACAG
Source organism: Mytilus coruscus (assembly GCA_017311375.1). NCBI lineage: Eukaryota > Metazoa > Mollusca > Bivalvia > Mytilida > Mytilidae > Mytilus > Mytilus coruscus. Next base: position 8,939,179 of record CM029595.1, read on the forward strand.
GAAATTACGATTCATTTTTTTTTTCTAGGAGTTACGCCCCTTTGAACTTTGTACTTCTGCAACAGTTTGTCATCGCAACTCCTCTAAAAACAACACCAAAGAATTTCATGAAACTTTGTAGATAATAAGGACATACTATGTAGATGTGCATATTGACAGGAAATTATGATTCAATTTTTTTTTCTTACACTTATTTTATTTCTCCTATGACAATGTGGGCACGTGGGGTATGTGAGTGCGCTCACTAAGGTTCTTTAATTTTATCATGAAAAATTAACATACCACAAGAATTTACTGTATTCTTGTCAGTTTAAACCTTAAAAAAAAAAAAAATGAAAATAGATTATGATAAAGATATAGAGTGGTTTTTAAAAATCACTTTTTTTAATGGTAAAAACTGTAAACATGGCAGAAATAATATAAACATGATACATATTTCAATACACACAATTAAAAAAAAAGACTGAAAGGACGTAACATGACAATGGTTTGGCAGTATCATATGCTTGTGTTAAGTGCAAGTTGTGGGTGCCTTGAATGGATACACAATGTCAAATATCAGTCAAAAAGAAGCACAACTAAAGCACAAACAGTGTTGTAAATTACAAAATGCCTTAAGGATATATGTTTTTGTTTATAGTTTGATAAGCAGTATTCCTATAATATTCGTCACAATTATGGAAAAGAAGGAAAAAGAACCAACTACACACCGTACAGTTGTATGAAGATTATTACTACCAATCCACCGGGACCAGGAGATTTCCATGGTATTATCTTATCAAATCTGCATGTTCATTTTTGTTTTAAAATAGATGTAAAATTTTGAAAGGTTTAAAATTAATTAAATATTCAAAACCGCATGATCCTTAAACTGGCATTGTAATGTTCTGACTTATTTTATCTCAGAAAATTATGGGTATATATAATTGATATTTCACCACTACAGTCTTCTTATGTAATAAAATTCTGTTCAGCAACTATTGGGTCATAATCTGCATTTTGTGATTGAGTGGAAACATTTTTGTCCCCTGCACAACTCATTGACATAGAAATACTGGGCGTCCATCCGGTCTTGTTAGCGCTCTCACTCGTTTTTGTCAGATTTTTATGAAACTTGTATCATAGGTTTATATCAGCAATGTCTTGGACGAGTTCGAAAATCAGTGCCGATCTATTATTTTTTAAAGAGTTATGCCCCTTGGAAACATTAATTATATGGAAAATTGCAACGTTAGCACTCTCATTTATACAATTTTTGCCAGATTGTTATAAAACTTATAACATAAGTTTATATTAGCAATGTCTTGGACGAGTTCGAAAATCAGTGCCGATCAATTATTTTGAAAAGAGTAATGCCCTTGGAAACATTAATTATATTGAAAATTACATCAATATCACTCTCATGTGTACAATTCTTGCCCGATTTTTATGGCATTTATATTATAGGTTTATATCATCAGTGTCTATGACAAATTCAAAAATCAGTGCCAATCAATTATTTTTAAAATAGTTGTGCCCCTTGGAAATATTGAATTTATGGAAAATTGCATTGTTAGCGCTCTCGTGTGCAATTCTAGCCCGATTTTATGAAACTTAAATCATAGGTTTATATCAGCAATGTCTATTAACAAGTTATGCCCCTTGGAAATATTAATTATAACGAAATCGCATTGCATTTGCTCTGAAGCCTTCATTTCTCTTAAGATATTTATAAAAAGTTTTAAAGAACAAAAAAAAAAAAAAAGTGTTTTTTTTTTTTAGTTATTGCCCTTGTACCTTGGATAGATAAAATATATGAAACACGGGGGACATTGAAACTCTTTTTCATTCTACATTAAGTGAACTTTACCTACATTTAATGCCCCACCTATGATAGAAAGGGGGCTTTATGTTTTCCAGTCTGTGAGTGCGTTAGTCAGTTTATCTGTCCTATATCAAGATAAAGTTTTGGTTTAAGAAAATTTACTATGAAGTTGTGGTCAGATAAGCTAGAAACTTAGTTAACATACCGTTGGAACTCGAGTAATAGTCGATCCGACTATTAGTCGGTTGACCTTTCAGCTACAAATTCCAAGGATTTAGTCTTGACCTCGTATAAGTCGGACAAAATTTGGACATTTTTTGCAGCTGACAGTTACTGAACGCCGGTAAAACCAATGCAAATCCAGGAATTATATTCATTTTCTGCATGAATGTTTGTTTGGTTTGAATTTAGTTGATGTTGATCATGATATTTTATATATTATATAATTAATAAAGATGTATTCATTCCTCTTGTTTTGTTCACTGTTTCATTAGCCATGTGTTGTTTACGTAATGCATCAATGATTTTGTAGGGTATGACTAATAGCCTATTGTTTGAAAGCGAACATAAACCAATATGAACCTGAAAAAATTGAAAGTCAAACAAAATAATATTTTTACAGCACACATAACTCAGTGTTAAATGAGCATGTACACTTTATAATTCTTATTATATTGTGATGATTAAAGGATTCAAAAATTAAGTGAAGCTAATCAACTTTATATTAAAATAACTCCAAGTCATTAGTGTCATCTGTTTACCTATCACTGATATTTTTCACACCTTTAGTGAATACAACTCTTTGTCTCTTAATTAGGGTTATCAATGGATTATATTGGCTTGTCAATCAATTTTGTGATTTTGTTTACCTGAGACATTTTAATGAATAATATTTTGATCTTGGGAGTGAATCTTAAAATTATTTTTGATTATTGTATGATTTATAAGTATTGAATTGATATCATGATATCACAATAATGACACAATAACTCCGCTGAATACATCCTTTCACATAGTTGGTACATTGTTATCTCCTTTTCATTTTGGTTCTTGGCTCTTCTTTTGGGTTTATGAACAAACCATTTGACCATGAAAATCAATACCCAAACAGGAAACAGTGGAATTTCCTGAATTTGCAGAAAATTGATAACAAAGAACAAATAAAACACAAGGACAGTATTGTAGTCTTTTATTTTCAACAAAACTTTTATTTATTGATTTATGTAGGTTTGGCAATCACAAACGAAGTTTTGACCAGGAAATTCACTCCTGACCACTTTTCTCAAGCTTGGAATTTTCCTCTGGTCGCTGGATCTCGTCTATTAGTCGGTACCCTCTGTGGATTATGAATTTTACTCCCAATTTTCCGACTAATAAGCGAGAAGGTCTGTATTTAATTTTGTCTCGCCTGCGCCTTTTGTTGCAGTATGAGAGACATAGGTATTACTATCCGGCAGCGTAAACTATTTGTATAAAGCTTCATATTTCAGAAGGTAGAAGACCTGGATGCTTCATATCTTGTATGTCACGAAGTTTCCGTCAATCATATGTCCATTGTCCTTGACCTCATTTTCATGGTTCAACGACTGCTTGAAAAAAAAAAAGAGTTTTTTTGTCATGTGAATTTCTCACTTATTATGAGTAATAGGATATCTATATTTGGTATATGGGTTCCTTGCAATGTCTACATGTCTCTCAGACAGAGTTCACCTGACCCCGACCTCATTTCATGGATCAGTGATCAAGGTTAAAGTTACATGATTAGGTCCGTTTCTCAAATACTATAAGCAGTAGGTCAATTATATTTGGTGTATGGAATGATTGTAATGGGTACATGTTAGTCTGCCAGGTTTCATCTGACCTTGACCTCATTTTCATGGTTCATTGGTCAATGTTAAGTTTTTGTGTTTTTGTCTGTTTTTCAAGTACTATAAGCAATAGGTCAATTATATTTGGTGTATGGAATGATTGTAAAGTGTACATGTCTGTCTGGTAGGTATCATCTGACCTTTACCTCATTTTCATGGTTCATTGGTCAATGTTAAGTTTTTGTGTTTTGGTCTGTTTTTCAATTAGCACATTAATAGGTCAGCTATTTTTGGTGTATAAAAAAAATGTAAGGTGTATATGTCTGTCTGACATGATTTATCTGACCTTGACCTCATTGTCATAGATCTTTAAAAATGTTTAGTTTCTGTAATGCTTTTATTAAAACCTTTATCTTTAAGATTTTCAACATAAAATCAATGGTCAGTAAAGCAAGCGAGACATTTCAGCACGTGCACTCTTGTTTAAGATATATGCCTAATTAGAGTTAATGTCCTTTGATGATGATTTTTACCAATTTTTTGCATTTTTGCCTTATATTTTAAAAATATAATAGATAGAAAGAACTTTAAAGAAGCAAAAATGATCAGAAAGACAAGATCTACATTTAAGACAATACGGAGGAAATTTTCCGACTTCTCCTTATTGGAGTTCTTGCCCTTTAATGGCGATTTTTACCAATTTTTTTGCTTTTTGCCTTATATGATAAAAATTATAATAGATAGATAGAAACTTTAAAAAGCAAATAAGATCAGCAAGGCAAGATCCACAAACAAGTCAATCTTTGCCAATATAGTTAGTAGACTGTCACTCTCTATAGGAGTGATTGCCCCCTATATTTGGATTTTTTTTTTACCCTCTTCTGTGTTTTGAGCAAAAACTAAAGAAGATAGAGAGACAAAATGATCAGCAATACAAGATCAACAAAAAAGAAATTTTTGTCATGAATTGTATTCTTGTCTACAATGTTGGAGAGAGTCCATTGTTGATTATGCACAAAGACCTAGGTGAGCGACACAGGCTCTTTAGAGCCTCTAGTTTAGATTTACCTTCATCTAGTATGTTATGAATGTCTTTATTGTTTTTTTATCATGTTATTTCTTGCAGATAATCATTTATTTTTTTTACTTTACAGGTTGTCCATTTAAGCACATGGAAGTCGACATGTTGGCACAGAAACTTAGAGGTCAACACATATCAAAAGATAATGTGGAAAAGGTTGGTAATAATCATTCAAAAATATACACAGCAGTTATGCAGAGGTGTTTACTTGTACGGATTGTCCGTATTTTACACAGATTTTTGAATAAAATTACTCAATACGGATTCGTCATTAAAAAGTACGGATTTTCTACCAATCCGGAAAAAAATCATAGTTGCTTCCGTTTACAGCGATCGGTGTCTAAACGGCGCTTTTTTGACTGGGAATCGCCGCTCTTTAAAGCGCAAAATGACAGCGATCAAGTTTATTTCATGGACGGCATGGGTCAGGATGCCGGTGTTTCTGAAAAACGCAAAAATGAAATGTATATGTCCTCATAAACAAGTAAGATTTTATAAAAGGTTGGTAGGAAGTTAACTTATGCCCCATAAATCTATAAATAAAAAAGGTGTACAGTATCTTTTTTCTATTTACTAATACTTCTTTTTTTTTTGCTTATCATTCATGGTAATGCATCAAAGTCGAATTTTTACACACATGCATGTTGAATAGAGAAATCACATATTTTATTTAACCCCAAGGGTAACTGGGGAATGGAAATATGGTCACCATTGGTCTTCCTCCGACCGGCGGTAAAACCCTCGCTAAAGTGGGGCGTCCGTTTGGCTGTGCGGGATGTACAAATTTGCAGCCACGTCCGGTCAGAATGGGGACGTTAAATCCGATGCCTCGTGTAAAGAGAGTGCCACGATCTTTGCACGTTAAGAACCCTTGCAACAACTCTTTGAGGGGTCCGTAGGTGGCCTGTTGCAAGGCTAAATTTCTGTCCTTATCCAATTTACCCTCATTTCCCGTGGCAGTCCAAATTTCCCCGACCTTCATCCCGGACGGCCTCTATTGCAGGACCTACCTATTGTATTTATTGTTATCTTGTTCTCGTCCTGAACATGCAAGAAATGTTTGCCACTGGACGTTAAGCAACCAACAATCAATCAATCAATCATATTTTATTTGGTTGTGTTTTCATTGTTTATGATTTTACCATATGTACAAATATATATGCTATCACATTATTTTATGTTTTATTCAATTAAATGATGTTTCTTAATTGTCTTTTCTCTGTTAAAACTGAAATAAAACACTTTTGTTAACATTTTATGTGAGAAAGTAGATATGTGTTTGCAAATTATGATGGAAATTGGAAATTACTGATAAATGGCCAAAATTACTGAAAAATCCCATTAGGATTACTGAAGTTAACAAAAAGGGATAAACACCTCTGGTTATGTAACTGCAAAAGTTTATATTGCTGGTTTGTTAACCTCTATATGCTTTGTCAAAAGGGACAAATGGGTTAAGTGAGCTATTATCACCCAGCATCACTTATGGCTAAAAACAGAACAAAGGAGTTAAATGGAAGTTTTGTCTATTATCCTGAAAACTGCTTCATATGAATGAAAATCTGAAAGGGCAGAAATGTTCAGAATGCTGAGATCTACCTAATATCCATTTGCGCTAAGTCTTCTTTTATAGAAGTTATTGCCATTGAATTACAATTTTTACCATTTAATTTGCTGCTGGACATTAAGCAGACATCCATCATCATCATCTAGTAGTATACTCCCATCTTCTGAAACCCAATCTATCATTTCAAGACTTTTTAATATTTAGATATTGAGTTAATTATTTGGTTAATAAGTAAAGAATGGTGATTTACAGATCAAATAACTAAGTGTAATGAAGCATACAAGAGAGTTTTAAAAGCTGTCAACCAAAATCAGTTCATGTTGACCATCGTGTTGTGCTGCAGAAAAGTTTTTATCAAAGTTCAGTTTATAGATATTAAGTGTCCTACTATCATATAGCACTTTATTGGTTAAATAAGGGGGAATAATATGAACCTAGTTATACCTCATAACCTACATTTCTTCCAGTTAGAAACTTCTATAAGGTCTTATGGTTTTGCACATGTCCAATCTAGTTTTATATCTGATATTTTACTGCTACAGTATACAAATAAGAAGATGTGGTATGATTGCCAATGAGACAGCTATCCACCAGAGACCAAATAAAGTGGATGTAAGCAATTAAAGGCAACTGTACAGCCTTCAACAATGAGAATGAAATGCTCCGCTTGGCGCAGCTTAATACGACTGCATAGGTCAAACCCTGAACAGTTGGGGCAAGTATGGACACTACATGTTCATTCAAGCTTGAAACAGCTCTGAATTTGGACTGTAATTAAATACTTGACACATCATAGATTTCTGACACAAAATGAATGTGGTTAAAGAACTGAAAAATTTGAAATTGGGCTATTACTTATAATGGTCCAATGTCAAAATCTAAAAACATGGTTAGATTCAGCATATCAAAGAACCCCATATATTCAATTTTTGTTGAAATCAAACAAAGTTTAATTTTGGACCAACTTGAAAACTAGGCCCAAAATCAGAAATCTAAATACATGTTTAGATTTAGCATATCAAAGAACCCCTTGAAATCAATTTTGTTAAATCAAACTAAGTTTAATTTTGGACTCTTTGGATCTTAATGTGAACCTATTTGAAAACGGCCCAAAATCAAAAATCTAAATATAGGATTAGATTCAGCATTTCAAAGAACCCCATATATTCAATTTTTGTTGAAATCAAACAAAGTTTAATTTTGGACCAACTTGAAAACTAGGCCCAAAATCAAAAATCTAAATACATGTTTAGATTCAGCATATCAAAGAACCCCTTGAAATCAATTTTGTTAAAATCAAACTAAGTTTAATTTTGGACCCTTTGGATCTTAATGTGGACCAATTTTAAAACCGACCCAAAATTTTTAAATCTAAATCTAAATACACTGTTAGATTCGGCATATCAAAAACCCAGATAATTTAATTTTGGATGGAATCAAACAAAATTTAATTTTTGACCTTTTGGACCTCAATGTGGACTTATTTAAAAACAGGGCCCAAATTCCAAAAACATGGTTATATTCATCATATTTAAGAACCCAAAGAATTCAATACTTTGAATTAAACCCTATTGAAATTGGTCAAGAAATAAGCAATTTATACAAAGTTTTAGAAAAGTATAGTTTTGGCCCCTTTTTCCTAAATCAATCCCAAGGCCACACCAATTTGATTCCTAGTTCTTTGGATTTTCCCGCTCCTGTTTTGGAGAAATTGAGTTTTCAATAAAAAATAAATAATTACCGCTTCCGCAAATTTTTGGTTCGCATGCCGCTCCAAAATTAGTTTCTCCTTGAATTTTTTTTTCACATAGACGTTTTTCTATTGCATATATTGCTCTGATCGATTCAAGCGCATGTGTGATAAATTGATTTGTAAATAAAAGGTCAAAAAATGGGATGCCAACATGCAATTTGTGTCAGCTCATTGCTGTGGACAAGTAGTTATTGAACATACAGTTATCCGAAATGCATCTCATTTTACCTTTGAAGACCTGTTCTAAGAGGCAAAAATTAAAAATATTTCGTTAGATGACCACAAACACATCAATATTGGTTAGAACCATTGTCATCCCCAATCCTTGTTTCAACAAGCATAGACCTATCTATCTTGGATGAAATTAATTGTAAATTCCCATGAACTTTTTAAAAAATCACAGAATTATCTTATTTTAATGAAACCCCATATCCCCTTGTTTATAGTCTATTGGCATGCAAGCAGAACTCTTTTGTAAGGGGAAATTTAAGAGTTCATACGTTTGAGACCAAGGTGGTGGTATTGTGATTGGCATGCTCATAATAATTAGGGATGTGTAATTGGTTCAACCACTTCTAGTCAAGCTAAAGAGTTTTAAATGCATTGCAGCTTTTAGGAGCAATAGGAAAGAGTATTTTGCTGTCAGAATAATGCATGTGAATGTGGTGACTGGTATTTTAAGGGAATATTTTAATACATTGAGATCTACATGCATAGCAATATAACTATCTTACTCAGGATGTTGTTTTAGTACAAAGCAAGAAATATTCACCTCACTCATTATGTTGATCCTAAATATGGATAAATAGTTCCAACTGGATGTCAAGCAGCCAATGAACAATCATTACCATATAATGAAAACAACTATATCAAAAAATATTTAATATCTTTCAGGGGCATTTTTTTTTAAATTTTAATTTTATTCAACATATATGTCATTTACCTAACTAACATAATTCCTCTTGTAAAACTGCATCTGCTATGCTTCCTTAATATATATACATGTATGGATTTAAATGAAAATTCACACAGACAAAGCTTATTTGAAGAAAATAATAATTAACTAAACTACCGTGAGACAAGAAAGTCTGGTATGGTACAGGCACCAATGAATCAAATTATATGCATTAGAGCATGTTTTTCTCCTCGTTTTTCTATGAAGTAACCCAGTTATAACGTACATAAATTCTAAATCATACAATTTAAAAAAAATATGATACCGCTCACTTCACTTGTAGAGCACTCGCCTAAAAAAAATCATTTTCAAGAAAAAAAATAAAATCAAAAATTTCACTCGTTCGCCCCATATTTTTTGGAGCTTTTGTCTGAAGAACTACAAATCAAATTGGTGTGGCCCAACCTTCCTTTTTTGGTTTGGAACCTTGTGGTACAATTTCATAGAGATGTATGGACTTATACTCACGTTATTTTCCGGAAACCAGAAAATCCTAGTTTTGTGGCCCCTTATTCCTAAACCGTAGGGCCATAACCCCCAAAATCAATCCAAACCTTCCTTTTGAGGTATGGAATCTTGTGGTACAATATCATGGAGATCCATACAATTATACTCAAGTTATTGTCTGGAAACCAAATGTCTTCGGACGACTACGCAGACAACGTCGTAACAATATTCCATTGCAAATATTTTGCGGTCGTATAAAAACCGTTCATACCATATAGTCAGCTTTAAAAGACCCCAACATGAAAAATGTGAAACAATTCAAACAAGAAAACCAACAGCCTAATTTATAACAAAACAATTTATGAAAAACAAATGTGACAGACATGAACTAATGACAATCACTGAACAGGTTCTGTTAACTTTAACTTGGCAAAATGGTTAACAGCTTACACACTAGATCTTGATATAAACATCACTGTAATAATACAATTATTTATGTTTTAGATCACAAAATGTGTAAAAACAGGTCACTACCAGATAGCATGTGCACAGTATTTTGAAGCAACACATAATATTCGTAACCCTGAGGATTCTGCCAGTATAAACATTAATCATCCCAATGGTTATTTCCTTGACAGTTATAAACTACTGAATGGACCTAAAGAGGGTAGGTTATTAATGTGAGATAACTTCTACACATATTTTGTATAGAGGGATATAAAACTACTTAGGGCTGTTCCAAAATTGGTCATGGTATTTTGGCTGGGACTGGATGTAAAGTTGCATCTATAGGAGAATAACTGGTTCTCAACAAAATAATGTCACTTTTCCATCACTGCTTCAGTGACTTCCATTATTTCATTAGTATAGCAATTATTTGTAGAGAATACTTAAGATAAATGATGCAAATTGTCCTTGAAAAGCTTGTGCAATAGTTTATACACAACCAAGAACTGTAATGAGAAGCTGTGTAATACATGAATATTTTGAATTCCATAAACCTAGAACAATTGTCATAAGCTGATTAGATGTGTATTTAGTATCAAAGAGGTGTCTGAATAGTAGTGTTCTCCCCAGGGCCTTATAGCCCCATGGTACCATGTGTATTTAAGTATCAAAGAAGTGTCTGAATGCAGTGTTCTCCCCAGGGCCTCGTAGCCCTATGGTACCATGTGTATTTAGTATCAAAGAGGTGTCTGAATGCAGTGTTCTCCCCAGGGCCTTGTAGCCCATGATACCATGTGTATTAAGTATCAAAGAGGTGTCTGAATGCAGTGTTCTCCCCAGGGCCTTGTAGCCCATGGTACCATGTGTATTAAGTATCAAAGAGGTGTCTTTATGCAGTGTTCTCCCCAGGGCCTTATAGCCCCATGGTACCATATCTATTAAGTATCAAAGAGGTGTCCTAATGCAGTGTTCTTCCCAGTGCCTTATAGCCCCATGGTACCATATGTATTAAGTATCAAAGAGGTGTCTTAATGCAGTGTTCTCCCCAGGGCCTTATAGCCCCATGGTACCATGTGTATTTAAGTATCAAAGAGGTGTCTTAATGCAGTGTTCTCCCCAGGGCCTTATAGCCCCATGGTACCATGTGTATTTAAGTATCAAAGAGGTGTCTTTATGCAGTGTTCTCCCCAGGGCCTTATAGCCCCATAGTACCATTTTATATTTTGTACCATGGTGCTGAATAGATTTGATGAATGTATTTTAAATGTTGTTCAATAATATTTTGGGAAACATTGCTTTTTCATACCCATTGAAATATGAAAATAGTGTAGACAAAACTGTAAGTCATATTAAACCAAAACAGAGGTCAATGACAGGAAATCCTGAAAGTCCTGTTTTGAAGGCTTCCTTCATTTGAGATAACAAACACAAATGATGCTTTTTTAATCCTCTAAACATAGACTAGATTGAAGAAACGGTTTCTGAACAGGAATTAAAGTATATGTATTTATATGGAACAAAGTTTACAACCACTGCAAAACTTAGATTTATTACAAATTTTTAATTAAGCAGTACAAGGTATTGAAAGTTAGATGTATTTTCAGATTAATTCTTTATCATATATTTTCCGTTGAAGGTACCAAGCCAGTGCCAAACACGCCAAAAGTGATCAAAGTGAAGGTAGAAGGAACAGGTACCCCATCATCACAAACAAATAAACAATCTGATCTTAATGATATGGACGATGATGACCTGATAGCTAGTATGGAAACTGACATGTGATATTTCTCATTTTATTTATAATAAATATATATTATATTGTTGTGTTTTACTAAATAATAGTGATGGATCTTGGATCTCTCTTTCTTTGTATCGCCTTTCCTATCTCAAGTTTCAGTAGTTTCTCTGTACATAATAAATCTAGGTAAAATGCCACGTTTTTCAGCTACTTCACTGATATGAATAAAATATATATCAAGAGATAGAAATTACAAATTCTGGAAGAGTTGTAAGAGTTGACAATTTTGCATATTATGTTCAAAAGTATAATAGATAGACAGAATCTGTAACCAGTAAAAAGATCTTCACTACAAGAACAACAAAAAGCTGACTTACTGAAACCATCAATCCTTCCATACAAGAGTTATTGCCATTTTATGCAAACTGGCTGTTTAGGTTCTGTCTAATTCATGATATGTGAAACTTTAAATTTAGTCAAAATATCACCATGCAAGGCCAATAATTCCTAAAAGTCCTCAGATGGTTTCTGGTATTTTTTGTTAGGTATGCTGATCATTTTTGCTGTTTGACAGTTTTTGTCTATCTATTATAGGTTTCTAAATAATAGTTTAACATGTGATTAGTAATTACATCAGACAGTGTTATATTATTTGTGAATTAACAGGGCCAAACAAGTCCCCAAACGTACCTTGTCCTTTAAATTTAGGGTTTTTTTTTCCAAATGGGCAATTGATTCATCTGGAAATTTGCCAAAATTTTAGTCTATTCACTGCTGCTGTGAACTTGACTTTTAACCCAGAGGTTTAAAAATCAACAAGGTTCTTTTTTTTCCATGGTTTATTATCAACAAGATTAGTGTAGAAACAGGTACTGTGTCCTTGAACTTTGAACTACTGACCAAAATGGACCATTTTAGTACTAGTTTTGTGAAGGTTGGAAATGTGGTTCCATGATCCAGAAACAAGATTTTGCCTAAATTTAATTCTATCAATTGCTGATGTGAACTTGGACCTAGTGACCTACAAATAATATTAAAAAAATAGTTGACTTTTGAACCATTAAAATGAGGCCAAGGTCAGACCAACCTGCTTAACAGGCATGTACACCTTGCAATCATTTCATACACCGAATAGTTAACCTTTTGCTTACCAGTATATTATCCAACAAAACACCTTGACCAAAAAACCATGAAAATGAGGTCATGGTAGGGCACAATTAATCATTCCATACACCAAATATAGTAGACCTATTGCTTATACATGTAGTATCGAAGATGCAGACTTGACCACAAAAATTTAACCTTGATCACTGATCTATAAAATGAGGTCTTGGTCGGGTTGAACCCTGTTTGACGGACATGTAGACCATGCAAGGATTTGGTATACCAAATATAGTTATCCATTTACTTTTAACAAGTGAGAAATTCACATAACAAAAAAATAAACAGTTTAAAACTGGTTACAAGTTTCTGTTATGATAATTCCATAGATTAAATACAGTTTACCCATTCTCTTTTCCTTGAAAGTGACCTACCAAATTAGACTTCTCAATGGATTTGTACTTGCATGTCCAACATGACGGGTGCCACATGTGGAGCAGGATCTGCTTACCTTTCAGGAGCACCTTTTAGGTGGGATTCGTGTTGCTCAGTCTAGTTTTCTATGTTGTATCATGTTGACTTGTTTGTCATTTGGTCATTTTCCATTTTTTGCCATTGCATTGTCAGTTTATTTTCAACTTATGAGTTTGAATATCCCATTGGTATCTTCCACCTCGCCTTGACCAATTACTCAGTAAATACATTACTGACTTAATAATGAAAACTTGACTGTCGTAGAGTATGGTAATAATTAAACTCTTTACAAATAAATGGGGAATGTGTCCATGCCCCGCTTGCATATAACATTATAAAGGGACATAACTTGAGAACTGTACAAGTGACGCTACCCATATTTGTACTTGATTTGAGTTTTGTGGTACTAAGCATTGTGTATAAGTTTCATAAAATTTGGTTGAGGCAAACTTAGTTGGGGAACGGAAACAAAAAATTCAGCAATTTTTCCATTTGTAAAGGGACATAACTCTAGAAAGGTAAAAGAGACTCCACCCAAATTCAAACTTGATCTGTGTTTTGTGGTAATAAGCATTGTGTATAAGTTTCATAACATTTGGTTGAGGCAAACTAAAGTTAGAGAATGGAAACCAATTTTGGGATGTACAGACTGACAAGAGTAAAATTTAATGCCTCCTCCGCTACGGCAGGGGCATAAAAATGATGTTGCAGTTGTAGATAGGCATACATATGTCTTACCTTAAACATCATTTATCTGAGGCAAGACTAAAACTAAGTCAACAATCTTTGAAAATGTTTACTAATATTTCAAATGTTGATAGGAATGAACACATTACTAATGACATAAATGATGTAACTATTTTACCAAAATCTTGAAAGCTGTTACAAAATTATAATTACTTTCAAAATCACATTTTCATCAACTATTCATTGTAATACATTTACATAAGTTCAGCTCAATAGGCATGACAAAAAAAAAAGAGCAGACATTTGAAGAACAGGGGAACAAACTGCTGGAAAACTATTTGATCTCAGCTATAGTAAAGGGACCAAAAGAAAATAATGTGTATTGCCACATAAAACAAGCAATGATTCTAAAAATTATTTTACAAGGTATAGGATGTTTTACCAAAATGTCAAAATATTTCCCATAAAATCTGCAAACAATCCTTTTTTCAACAAATCATATTCTAACAGAAGTCCCTCCTTGCCTCGAAATTCATAACCTAAGAACTGAATCTGTCAAGTTCATAATTAACAAAAGAATCAATAAATGTATTACAAGTCTGTGTCTTCACTTTGACTTCGGTCTTTTATCTACACTACCATTGAATGGCCAATTTTACAATGAAGTTGCTAATTCAAAATTTTGATACATTTGTATTAGAGCTAAAGAAAACATGTAAAACATTTGCATTTTCCAAATAGATTACATATACTAGTCAACAAGACAAATGTTACAAGGCAATGCATTTTTCGTATATACATATATAATGGAATTGGTACATGTATTAAACTGGCTTATTTAATTTTACAGCATGTTTTTTTTTCTTCAAAACCACTGATTTCAGGCAAAAAATGCCAAATGATTCATTTGTAATTAAATTATTTAAAATAATTATATTTTCACCACAATTTCAAAAGCTTATACTTTATGTGCAAAACTTGATACCTGTTTTTGTCATGAATTTCAGCTAAATAAATTTAACCCCTTTGGTCAACAAAATAAATAAAAACCCTTTTTTGAATAATGCTGTATTTTCTCACTTTCTGACTTTAAAGATTCTCAGAATCATAAGTAACTTGCTTTGGAATTGAATAGTTTTTTAGTTATCATAATTTATAATAAATTCGAGTTCAAACTGGTATATTGTTACTTTTGTTGACTAGTTGCATACCCAGTATATATAATTTTATATACATTGTATATTCATAATGTTTGCAATTGTAACACAGTATCGTCCTGAATATGCATGAAATATTTGCCACTGGACGTTAAGCAACCAACAATCAATGTAACACAGTAAATATGTATATAACAGAAAGCATGGTAAATGAGAACTTTTTTGCATTGCCTTATAACTTACAGGAGAAGTTTACTTAAATTTCTGTAACATTTCAGTTGCACACTTATTTACAAATGAAATCTATACATGGTTTCAAACAAATTTCATCAAACTCTTCATTTTCCTAAAAAAAATTCAAACTAATTTCAGTAATGAAATCATGAATGTACCTAGATGGATAAAAAAATGCAAAATACCTTTATTCATATTTCAAAATGATATATATATTAAAACATAAATCAACAGATCAACATGTACAAAAAAAATATTTAACAAACTTATCAACTGGATGTAAAAACATTTTAATTCTCAATCTATTTCAATTTAGTCCTGAAGGATCCAAAAGATAACTTTTTATTTCTTCATAAGTTCAGAAGATTGTCAGAATTTTGTTTTCTCAAAATCTGAATCATTAAATAGATCTACATAGAATAAAATGCTCTGCAAGAAGTAGCTTGATACTACCGCAGAGGTAAAACCCTGAACAGTTGGGGCAAGTATGGACACAACATTCAAAATTGTTACAGCTGAATTCAGATTGTGATTAAATATTTGACACAGTATAGGTTTTGGACACAGGATGAATGTTGTCGAAGAACTTAAAAATTTGAATGGACATTTACCTATGTGACTGTCATACAACTGAGAGGTTTAGTTATCTATAAAACCAGGTTTAATCCATCATTTTCTGCATAAGGAAATGCCTTTAGCAGGTCAGGAATATGAGTTGTTTTTCATTCTTTTGATGTGTTTGAGCTTTTGATTTTGTCATTTGATAAGGGACTTTCGGTTTTGAATTTTCCTTGGAGTTCTGTATTTTTGTTATTTTACTTTTTATTTATAATGGTATAATATCCAAAATCTAAATACATAGTTAGATTCTGCAGAAAGAACCCCAAGAATTCAACTTTTGATGTAACCAAACAAAGTTTAATTTGAACCCTTTGGACCTCAATGTTAAACAACTTGAAAACTGGGCCGAAAATCTAAAATCTAAATACATGTTAATATTCAGAATATCAAAGAACCCCAAGAGTTCATTTTTTGTGAAAATCAAACTAATTTTAATTTTGGACCCTTTGGACCTTAATGTGGACCAATTTTAAAACCTGGCCCAAAACCATGAATCTAAATACACAGTTAGTTTCAGCATATCAAAGAACCCCAAGAATTCAGATTTGTTGAAATCAAACAAAGTTTAATTTTGGATCCTGTGGACTAATTTGAAAACAGGGCCCAAAATTAAAAATCTAAGTACACATTTAGATCTGGCTTATCAAAGAACCAAATAATTCAACTTTTGATGAAATCAAATAAAGTTTAATTTTGGACTCTTTGGACCTCAATATGGACCAATTTAAATCTGGATCCAAAATCAATATACACGGTTAGATTCAGCATAGTAAAGAACCCCAGAATTCAAGACTTTTAATTTAACCCCATTACACTTATACTCAAGTTATTGTCTGTAAACCAAATGTCTACGAACAAAGACATCGCCATACCATTAAATGGCCGCAATAATTTTGCGGTCGTATAAAAACATACTAAAAAATTAATAATTCAACACTCTATATTTCTTCTTGGCCAGTGCAAATGTATAAAAGTATAATCTGTTACCAAGAATGTTCAAAAAAAAAATCATGAGATAAACAGGTCAAACATTTCAATTTCTAGCAACATATGCATGATTTTTTTATGCATAGAACATTAGTGACAAACTTGAAATACATAATTTTACCATGCACTAGGATTTATTTACTGGTATATTTTATCTATACTTGTGATTTCCACACTTCTTCTTTTGTATCATTTGAATTACTTTTAAATGTATTTATTTTACATGAGAAAAACAATAAAATGCATTACTACTGGTATAAAACTTTTTGTTCATGTTTACAGTTTCTATATACTAAAAATATTATTCTGGTTCTTGTTTAATAACAGTTCCTCCAACTTTCTTTGCTACTCTGCCATCATTATCTAAATCTAAGTTGATTTCTATTGTTGTGACCTTTTCACCTTGATGTAAAGCAGCCATGTGTGCACCAACAGTATCCAGATTAGTTGTAAACCATTGACATTGGGAACATTCATAAATTGTGGCTTTTTCATGGGCTAACTTATGTAAGCTGATTTCTTTCTGATCTGTTGTGTTGTATGCACAAGTAATATCGGGACACATGAATACACGACATGCCCTTCGTGATTTCCTCAATAGACAGTCTCTGAATATTACATCTTCATCTGGATGCTTGGCCAGGATATGTTGCCTCATTTTGAGACAAGTTGTAAGCTGAACTGTGGTTGTACAATATAAACATTCATACTGAGCTGTTGAACTGTTTCCACTAGCTCTGACATGTTTTTCTGGAGAAGATGGAGGTATGAATGGTTCAAGGATGGCTTTAATGGCAGCAGTATCTCTGTCAATTGAGTGGGAATCTTCAGCATGTTTGGCAATATTTTCTTCACTCAGGTGTATATATCTGCACAAATCTTTGGGACAAAAACAGATGTAAGGATTAGACTTGTGTGTTTTCTTCTTCACATCCAATGCACGTAAAGCTACTCCTGGATGAATGGTGTTCATGTGACGCTTCATTAAATTCTCTCCAAAATGCATCTGTTGACACTGTAGACATTTGTACAATGACGGTGAATGCCCCTGGGCTTGCACTCTGGCAGAAGCTTTAGCTGCTGCAGCACGGTTTGGTCTTCCTGAAGATTTGCCTCTTGAAGCTTCATCAGTAATATATTCATCCATCATTTTCTGAATATCCTGCTCTGGGATTTCTAATTCGTCCAAGCCATCATCTGCTTCCTTTTGTTCAGGTTCACTATCATCATCGTCATTTAACTTGTCTTCTATGTCTGACCCAGATGGTGAGGAAGTTGGGGTTGCTGCATCTTTCCCTGACTTGACTGAAACTATTTTTGGCATCAGTGGAGGAGGTTCTTCAGGACCTGTTGGTGGTTCAGAGACTGGCTTTGAAGTAGGTGTTGATACTGGAAGTTCTTCATTGTGTTTTTCTTTTAGATGTTCACCAAGTTCTCCATCGATTCTAGTTTCCCACAGACATATCTTGCAGAAGTATACTGTGGTTTTCTTCTTCATCTTAGAGGCTTGAAGATCTCTCATCACAGTTTCCCCATCTTTGTGATTTGCTAATACATGTTTCTTCACTCTTGTATTGTTATTAGAAGTGTAAGAGCAGTGTACACAGGCATACTCTGCTGTTTTGGTAGTTTTGAAATTACGTGCCATCTGAAATGCTTTTTGAGATATCTTGGTTGAGAAATTACGAGTTAATTCTAGACATTTCTTTGCAGCTCCATCAATTTTCTCTGGACATCCTGGTTCTAACCAAGGGGTACAACTCTCTGAGTGATTGAGGTATTCTTCGGTTTTCTTACTGGTAAAAGAACAGTTCTGTCGATGACAAAAGAAAACATATCTTTTTTGTTTCAGTTTGACAGCTCTCATGTCAAGTGCATACAATACACATCCAGAGTGTTTAAACAATAAGTGTTCTTTGATCTTGAAGCAGACTGGGGCATTAAAATTGCAGTGAGCACATTTGTAAGTTAATGGATACTTCTTCTTTTCTTCGTCAGGAATGTATTCTTCATCACTGTCGCTATCCACAACACCTTCTGCATTATCCTCATTTTGTGTTACAGCTGGAGTTGTCTTCTCTTGTGCAGTTGTGGATGTCACTGTTGGACTACCCAGCAGTAAGGCAGGATTGGGACTTAAGTACATCTGGTTGTCTCTTTCTTTGATTTTGTTCATTTCATCCTGTGATGAGACTAACATTGCTACATACTTGTGAGCCTTTCCACCATGCTGGGTATTCAGATGCGTCTTTAGGAAGGTCTGACTTAATGTGACAAATTCACAGTAACCACAATTCCAACAAAGACCTGATGAGACTGTTACTGTATTTTGTGTTTTAGCTGGAGTGGTAGTTTTCTGTGCAGCAGGTGGGGGTGTTGGTTTTGATGCTACAGGAGTTATTTTGTCTGATGAATTTGTGGAGACAGGAGTCTCAATGTCTTTTGCTTTGGGTATTTCCTGAACAGGTTTGGCAACAATTGATGATCTTTTACTTCGAGGTACAATAACTTTCTCTGAAGGTTCTTCTTCATCTGAACTTTCATTATTATCTTCATCTACCTCATCAACTTCCATTTCAAACATGGTTTCTGTAGTAGGTATTTTGGGTTTTCCTTCTGTCTTTGATTTTGGACCTGCTTTACTTACTTTGGTTTTCTTTGGTGCTGGTTCGCCGTTTTCCTCACTCTTTCTCTTTTTTGAATTGACCTCTAGCTGAAGAAAATCAGGTAGGAATGTACAATATTTTAGACTTTCAGCAGTGGAGCGGAAGTCTTCGTGTTCTTTGGAAGCATGACGAATGACATCAGCTCTGGAAAAAGACTGATATGTACAAAACTTGCAATGAAACCTGTGTTCCATAACGTGCTGCAGTAATGTCTGCTTATGTTCTGTTTTAAATGGACAAAAGTTACACCAGTAATACTGCATATCAGTCTGAATATTTGCTCCTTCTTGAGTCATAACAAAAGCTTTAGAAGCAACACCACAAACCATTTCATGTGTCATAGTCTGAAATGAATATTCTGTCTTTTCATCATACACTCCCATTTCCATCAATGTTTGACCAATATGTGACATATCCTTTTGTGGTATCTCGCAAGTACGTGTTGGACTTTTTGGTCGTACCATGTTAGAATCTTTCACTTTGAAATCATCTTTTTTATATGTTGTTCTAGGATTAGGTTTAAACGGTAGTGGATCATTTTGTGCTATCACTGCTTCATTTTTCTGCAGCATATCTTCAATAACATTCTTGATTGACTGTCCCTGGTCAGATTTATCCAGAATTCCTCTAAGCAGTGATTTTATCTTCTGTCCCTCAACTGGTTCCCCACTGGATCCTTCCAATGCAGCCTCATAACCAGGGTCAACAGGTTCTGACTTGACCTGTATTTGACCACTCATTGTTTCAACCTGTAACAAATTTAAAAAGGGTTATTAGAAAAATAAGATGTGGTACAATTGCCAATGAGACAACTCTCCACAAGAGACCAAATGACACAGAAATTAACAAATATAGGTCACTGTACTGCCTTCAACAATGAGCAAAACCCATACTGCATAGTCAGCTATAAAACGGCCCAAAAAGACAAATGTAAAACAATTCAAACAAGAAAACTAACGGCCTATTTTATGTACAAAATAATGAACGAAAAACAAATATGATACACAGAAACAAACGACAACTACTAAATAACAGGCTCCTGACTTGGGACAGGCACATACAGAATGTGGCGGGGTTAAACATGTTAGCGGGCACCACGCTCCCCCTAACCTGGGACAGTGGTGTAACAGTACAACATAACAACAAACTATAATAAAATGCTCTGCTGGGCGCAGCTTGATACGACCGCAGAGGCTGAACCCTGAACAGTTGGGGCAAGTATGGACACAACATTCAAGCTTGATACAGCACTGAATTTGGATTGTGATTAAATATTTGACGCAGCATAGGTTTCTGACACAGAATGAATGTGGTCTAAGAACTTAAAAAATTTTAATTTACCTATTCAAACCATATCATTATTATTTGCTTTTATATATAAATCAGAAATAACCAATTTAAAATGGAAAATTTTAAAGAAAAAAAATGAAAAAAAAAATCCCCCCTCAAAATTTTTGAACCCCCTTATTATTCATCACCCCCGAAACTCAATCCCAGCCTTCCCTTTGTGGTATGATACCTTGCAGTACAATTCAGAGAGATCCATACACTTGAACACAAGTTATTGCCTAGAAACTAGAAAAATGCTTGTTTTTTGGCCCCAAATTCCTAAACGTTTAGGGCAGTTACCCCCAAACTCAAACCCAGCTTTCCCTTTGTGATATGGAACCTTGTAGTACAATTTCATAAAGATCCATACACTTACACACAAGTTATTGTCCTGAAACTAGAAAAATGCTCGTTTTTTTGCCCCTTTTTGGCCCCAATTCCTAAAATTTTGAGGCAATTACCCCCAAAATCAATCCCAGCCTTCCCTTTGTGGTATGGTACCTTGCAGTACAATTTCAGAGAGATCCATACACTCGAACACAAGTTATTGTCTGGAAACTAGAAAAATGCTTATTTTTGGCCCCTTTTTGGCCCCTTATTCCTAAACGTTTTGGGCAATTACCCCCAAACTCAATTCCAGCTTTCCCTTTGTGATATGGAACCTTGTAGTATAATTTCAGAAAGATCCATACACTTACAAGTTATTGTCATGAAACTAGAAGAATGCTTGTTTTTTGCCCCTAATTCCTAAAATTTGGAGGCAATTACCTCCAAAATCAATCTCAGCATTCCCTTTGTGATATGGAACCTTGTGGTACAATGTCAGAGAGATCCATACACTAACACACAAGTTATGTCTGGAAGTTACAAGAATGCTTATTTTTGGCCCTTAATTCCTTAACTGTTGGTACCATAACCCCCAAAATCAATCCCAACCTTCCTTTTGTGGTATTGAACCTTATGGTAAAATTTCATAGAGATCCATTCACTAAAACTAAAGTTAGAGTGCGAAAACCAATGTGTCTTTGGACGACGACGCCAACGTCATACCAATATACGACTGCTGCGGTCGTATAAAAATCAGTTGAAAAAGGCTTAACTCATCAGATGGATACAAACAGAAATACATATAACAATAAACTGCTTTGCTGAGCGCAGCTGGATACGCTCGCAGAGGTCCAACCCTGAACAGTTGGGGCAAAAATGGACACAATATTCAAGCTTGACACAGGTCTGAATTTGGATTGTAATTAAATATTTGACATATTATATAGGTTTCTGAATAAATGTAGTCAAAGAACTTGAAATTGGTTACATGAATTGAATTTATTTTCAATCAAAGATTTCTTGCTGTGCTGTTGCGCAATACTTAGTAAATCTGTTATCAGACTATAAACAAATAAAGTTCAATTTCTTCTCAATGTCATATTGGAAATTTATGAAAATCAAAAGGGAGATTACATCAATAGCTATAAATAATTCACCAAAGTTTAAGGAGAACTGCTGAAAGCCATTTTGAGTCAGGGATCACCACAGAATTTATTTTAAGGGTGGTGTTCACGAAAAAAAAATTATATTTTACAATCACACAAGATCTTTATTGTAGATCATAATTTGTTAATTAGGAAAAAGATAAACAAATTAAAGCCATTGTAAAAAATATTGTAATTAAGGCATGAATTTATACTTTTGAAGTAAAAATTGTCAAAAATTTTACCTTTTCATCACATTTTTCAAGAATTCAAGGGTGGTGCTGAGAAATTCAAGAGTGGTGCTGGAGATTTAAGGGTGGAGCTGAAAATTTAAGGGTGGAGGAGCTCCACCTTTAAATAGCCTGTGGTGATCCCTGTGAGTTATTGTCCAAAAACTGGAAAACCCCCAATGAATAAAACCCCATAACTCAGAAATGTAAAATCTAAGGATTTACATCAACAAATATAAACAATTCACCAAAGTTTCATGAGAACTGCTGAAAGCATTTTTTAGTTATTGTCCAAAAACTGGAAAATCCCCCTTTTTTTATGAATAAAACCCTGTAACTCAGAAACGTTAAATCTAAAATTTATAAAAATCCAAAAGGGAGCTCATGTCAATACAGATATAAACAATTCACCAAAATTTCTTGAAAGTTGGTGAAAGCTTTCTTGAGTTATTGTCGGAAAACTGGAAAATCACCCCTTTTTTAATGAATAAAACCCCAAAACTCGGAAACGGTATATCTGAAATTTATAAAAAAACGAAAGGGAGCTCACGTCAATAGATATAAACAATTCACCAAGGTTTCATGCATATTGGTTAAAGCTTTTTTGAGTTAATGTCCGACATGTTGACGACGGACAGACAGTCAACGGTATACCATAATACGTCCCGTAAACGGGCGTATAAAAACAGACCGGACGTGGCAGGGTACTTATACATCCCCACAACAAAAAGACACTAAGTACAGATCTGAGAGTACTCGCAGTTACTGACAGCAAGTTCAAAGCCAATAACAACTATTAAAATAAATGTGGAATGTGTCCATTGGACAGATGATGCCCCCGCTTGCATATCATATAAAGATATAAAGGGACATAACTGAAGAACGGTAAAAGTGACCCTACCCAAATGTGTACTTGATCTGAGTTTTGTGGTAATAAGCATTGTTTATAAGTCTCATAACATTTGATTGAGGCAAACTAAAGTTGGAGAATGGAAACGAATATTCAGCAATTTTTATGTTTATAAAGGGGCATAACTCAAGAACAGTAAAAATGATGCCACCCAATTTCAAACTTGATCTGAATTATGTTGTAATAAGCATTGAGTATAAGTTTCATAACATTTGGCTGAGGCAAACTAAAGTTAGAGAACGGAAACAAAATATTCAGCAATTTTATGTTTATAAAGGGGCATAACTAAAGAACGGTAAAAGTGACACCACCCAATTTTGAACTTGATCTGTATTATGTGGTAATAAGCATTGTGTATAAGTTTCATAACATTTGGTTGAGGCAAACTAAAGTTAGAGAACGGAAACGAAAAACTCAGCAATTTTTATGTTTATAAAGGGGCATAACTCAAGAACTGTTTTTTTTACGGCACCCAATTTCAAACTGGATCTGTGTTTTGCGGTAATAAGCATTGTGTATAAGTTTCATAACATTTTGTTTAGCAAACTAAAGTTAGAGAATAGAAACCAACTTTGGGATGTACGGACGTACGGACAGATGTAGGTACATACAGACGGACAAGGGTAAAACTTAATGCCCCCTCCGCTATGGTGAGGGCATAAAAATCAAGCATCTAAGACTTAAATATCAATCAGTACACATCCATTAGCATATTTGGTGAATTTTTCAATTTTAACTAGAATAAATATTAAATGACGGGTTCATAAAAATGAGACACCAACCCAACATTACAATTAATGGCATACCATACAGTAACAGGTATATTGTGACATAATGGAAAAAGATACATTTTTTCAACAGAGTTAAATCATAAGCTTGAAATTGAGTACATGGACTCCTTGTTTTTAAATGACAATGGGCTTGATTATGTATTTAATCTATTTGTACCAATTTTTATGAACAAATTACCAATTAATTTTTTCTAAATACATAAATAAACAGCATAAAATGGTGTTTTTTTTCTAAAATCTTAAAAATTTAATAAAACTGAATCATTTTCAGAGCATTGTTACACAAATTGAGAGCATACTTATGTAAAGAAGATATTCCAAATGTGTTTAAACAAATCCGCTTGTGTTTATCTTTTGAAAAAAAAAGAAAGTTAGGTATGTCTGTACAAAGGATAGAAATTTCCAAGAACCCGAAATTTTAAGTAAATGTCTAAAATTTCAGCCCAATTTACCTATACAGTAGCACATGAAGGTATCTTTTTTTTATTACATAATAGAAAAACAAAGGATATGGGGTATCCATCCATGACACAAAATTAGTACATGTACAGCAAAAAACACTCAAAAAGCAAAGGAAATATTTGAATTGAAGAGGTAAAAAATAGCTTGTATGCAAATTTTTGTAAAAAAATCACTGTGTTTTACATCATTCAAAGCTCTATATTGCCCTAAAAAAATTAAATTTTTTTATACAAAAAATATATGACTCCCTGATTTCAAAATGTCCCAATGAAATAATTCTGTAGAATTTCCTTCTATTCCTTGCAAACCAATATAGACTGTAACAGATTTTGTGGTGAGATATTTTTTTTATTATTTGCTCAGGGGAAACCCTTAAAATCTCTGATCCATAATAAATATGGAGATGCACAACTTT
This sequence comes from Mytilus coruscus, assembly GCA_017311375.1. Classification (NCBI taxonomy): domain Eukaryota; kingdom Metazoa; phylum Mollusca; class Bivalvia; order Mytilida; family Mytilidae; genus Mytilus; species Mytilus coruscus. The sequence continues at coordinate 8,964,315 of CM029595.1, forward strand.
TTCATGTGGTGTGAAGTATTTTGTAAAGTTTTGTTCCAGATGTACATGTATGTAATAAACTGTTGGAGGTTTTGCTTTGGTCAACTTTCATATGAGTACAAATGGTAAAGTCTAGGTTTTTTACAGTCAAGGGAAAGCCTTAAAATCAATCTGAACAAAACATAATATGGAGGTACACCACCAAATTAACTAGTTGTCAAGTTTCAATCAATTTTTCATATCAACAGATATAGTCTCAGATGACAAGGTTAAATTAGTTGAAATTGAATTTACAGTAGATTTCATTCAGTGTAAGTATTTTCAGATTGATGCTTTAATTTGTGTCCATGTCATTTGGTCAGTTGTTTTTTGCCATAGTACCATTCTAATTAGTCACTCATGTTTAGAGATTTTTAAGTTGGACCATTACACCACAGTCCTAAGGTGGAATGTTGAGCACTCGCAAATATGTTAACCCTGCCACAATCTGTATGTGCCTGCTCTAATCCTGTTATTCAGAGGTTGTTTTTTGCTGTCTGTCATAATTGTTTTTTTGTTTTGTTATAAATCCAGTGGTTCCCAAGACTTTGAAAAAAACAACTGGACATTTGGTCCAGTAAACCATTCTTCTTAACTCTTTTTTTATAGGACATTGACACATATAATTTGGACAAAATTAAAAATTTTACTGGTCATTTGGTCCAGTAATGCACTTAACTGGACCAAATCAATTTTTATTGGTCTTGGCAGAATGTCTGGCAACTTGGGAATGACTGTAAATCATGCTTGTGGATTTCTCTTTTGAATAATAATACATTTTGTTATCCCTGGAGCTTTAATCACTTTACTATATTTACTGGATTTTACTTTGATATTATGTTAAAGTCTGTTCAATAATCTTTAGCTGTTAACATCCTCACCATTTGGTCTTAGTTGGGTAGCTGCGTTATTGGCAACCATACCACGTCTCCTTATTTTAATACATTTGTATAATATAAATTTACTGACAGAAAAAAAGATATAATTCTTTATAATTCTGTTCAACAGGTTTATTCTTTAAATTCAGAAATTTCTGGGTGCATTTCTCGTCACCATTGTAGAAATATCAAACCAAAAATGCAATGGTGTTAACGTTGCAATCAAAATTTGAATAGTGAGTTTTTTTTACTTTTATGAAACCTATCCAGTCTCAATTTCAATGATAAAAAAAACATTGAAAAATTTTTGAATTTACAGTTATTATGTACTTACTGTTAAGATGTTCTTTTTTCTTCAGTTTTTAGAAAAAAAATCTTGTTCTACAAAATAAAATAATCTAATATAAAATTGTCAGCTTATAGTTAATAGTGCTTATCCTGGTGTCAAGTAACTAGACCTAGTATAGATTTACCATAGTTTACATATCAAGCAATTCTTATACCATCATCATACTCAATATCACTTCTAACTTAACTTACTTTATTTGGACATATCTTTAATAGAGTTAGTAATATATACTGAATTGCACAGCGAAGGAATTTTCATTTGGCCTTAGTTGACCGCAACAAAATCAGTTTAATTATTAATTTGGTCACATAAATTCATCTATTTTTTTAAATATTTTTTTGTCATATTATGTATTCAGTTGATCAGTAAAAATAAGGTTTAATATGGTTGTATAGTCAGGCAGTGTTTCTTTTCCCTGGCATCAGCATATACTTACATCTGATCCTAGATCAGGGGGCTTTCTCTTGACTGTGCAGTTATCATAACAGTGAACTGAAAGAAAAAAAAATTTATATGAAATGCATGGGAATATAAAATGTGTTTCTTAATAATTAGTGTTGCACATGTAAGTATGCTAAATTTGTGGGAATCCATTTTAACAATAAACAAAAAATGTTGAGTAGTTTTCATTTTAAATAATAGACCACTTTCCAGTTTGTTGCATTGCTGTCAAAAACTTTGATTTTAGTGAACATCATTCGTGCATTTAGGGGCATCGTCACTTCCTTCCAATGTTGAGGGAGTGGTTGAAAAAAATATGATGCTATATTGCACGAACTATTTGGCAAATTAAATTCTTATAAATGATAATCATCACTGCTGTCATTAGGGAATTGCGAATAAGTACCTACGAATCATTTTTTTTTAAACATTATTTCTAGTTATCCTGCATATTGACGATCACGAAGATGCTTGGTGAACTTTAATAGTGCTATCTGGTAAAAGGATACAGAACTTTTCCCGTGAAGGACATTACTTGAAAGTGGTCTATCAATTTTAACTGTAATTTTCAGTTATATCTATAAAAAAAATACAAATTGAATTCTTTGTTTTCATGTTAACAGTTTGACAAATTAAGACAGAATGGCAATTTCATAAATATTTAGGATTATTTATAAATCTTATTGAGAAAACTGTTCACATGTGTTTATGTACATTCAAATCTTTAAGTTGCTTGACCAATACTTTTTTAATTAAACACACTATATAATAAATTGCTTCGCCAGGTGCAGCTGGATATGACCACAGAGGTCCAACCCTGAACCGTTGGGGCAAAAATGGACACAATATTCCAGAGATGCAAACAGTTTTTTTTTTTCTGTCAGACATTGGGGCCTACAGGGTAGCAAGTTTTGTCAGACCCATCAATTTTTTGCCAGACCTACATTTTTTTTATATCAGCTTTTTATACAGTAAGAGAACGAAGATGGGATGTCTTTACAGTGACAGCTGCTTTAGTGGATTGTTTTTAGAAAATATCTAAAATTCAATTGAGTTCTTTTATTTAATAATTATTACAATATATTTTCAATTTTTTTTATTGTGTACCACTGAACTGCAGGCTAGGGCCATTCTCCATTTTTTTTGACAGTGCTCTAAGATTTTTAATTGATTACAACTTTCTCAGGAAAGTGAGGACTGAAAAGTCAATTCAGTTTTAAATTTCCCTCTTTAAAGTTCCATGTTACAACTCTCATCACAGGGATGCATGTACTTACAAAAATCAATCAGATTGATATAAGCTGTGTGCAGCTTGTTTCCAGATCTTACTTTTTGTTATCCTTGAATATTTTGATATATTTGTAAATTGCATGAATAAATATGTTTAAACTTCAAAAAGCAACATTTGAAAATTTTATAATTTTTACTATTATGTTGGTACACAAAATTTTGTTTTAATGGAAGACTACTTTCATATAATAAATGTCACATTTTAAGTGTTCAGATACATTAACTTTTATTTTGGTGGATAATTACTCATCAATTGAGGTGCTCCTTTATTGGAAGAAGATTCAAAATACAGTTACAGAAAGAATGAAAACTGCCGTTTCTCTCCCCAATCTCATGTATCCCCATTGTTTGACACGAAAGTTGACCTACAAAGCATTGATGTTTGAATCATCTACAGCAAACATACTAACTTTAATTAATAAATTTTCAACAAGGCAAATTTCAATTCCCCACTTATAGGTTAGCACCAAAAATGCTAAATCTTACTAAAATCCTAGAGAACTGCCTGCCGGTCATTAGGTCTTGCACAAAAGCCCAATTTGCTGGACCTGCTCAATTTCTGCCCCCTCGGGCCGACAGGTCAGACAATTAGTTGCATCTCTGATATTCACGCTTGATACAGGTCTAAATTTGGATTTTAATTAAATATTTGACACAGAATAACTATTGTCAAAGAACTTAGAATTGATTATATGATTTGAATTTATACTCAAATTTTTGCTTTTTTGCAATACACTATACTGTAACAAATTGCCCCCCCCTTCCAAAAATGAAAAAAATTGTATCCCCCAATTTTTTTTGCCAAAAAAAAAAAATAATATGAAGAAAATTTTTTTTTAATTTCTCAGAATCTGAAATCTGAAATGAGAAAAAAATGCCCCCACCCCCAATTTAAAAAAATAATATGAAGAAAATTTTTTTTTAATTTCTCAGAATCTGAAATCTGAAATGAGAAAAAAATGCCCCCCACCCCCAATTTCTTCCCCTTGCCAATTTTTTTTTTCACCTCCCCCACCCTTTTTCCAAAAAGATTCTTTCCCTCAAGAAATGGTCATGATCTCAATTCAAATTTCCATTGGAGATGCAACCATAATTACCCCTTTAAATACATCATAAAAGTCTTAAAATAGAAAATTAATATTCCTTAATCAGCATAAACTTAATAGTAACTTCTTAAAGTTATTGACAGCTTATCACCTCAAGACAATACAACATAATTTTTAAGCAGTGAAAGGAGGTAATCCAACATATTATGTTTGGATTACCTCAATATATTTGGATTACCTCCCTTACTCTGTTTAAAATTGTCTTAATTGTCCATTAACCAAGAAACCCTTGTTTTTCCCCCTTTTTTGCCCCTAATTCCTGAATGGTTTGAGCCATAACCCCCCAAAGCCAATCCTAACCATCTCTTTGTGGTATGGAAACTTGTGGTATAATTTCAGAGAGATCCATACACTTAAACAAAAGTTATTGTCTGGAAACTAGAAAAATGCCATTTAGGGCCTCTTTTTGGCCCCTAATTCCTTAACTGTTAGGACCATAACCCTAAAATCAATCCCAACCTTCCTTTTGTGGTTATAAACCTCATGTTTAAATTTCATATATTCTATTTACTTATACTTAAGTTATTGTTTGGAAACCAACTGTCTTCGAACGATGACAACGTGATACCAACCAATATATGACCACAAAATTTTTTTGGGGTCGTATAAAAAGGGTCTTAAACAAGAGAACATATAGGTTCAAATATGAAGTCATCTAACATATCTCTTAAGTATTGTGTCATTGATCACTGATTTCTCTTAAAGATCCAGGCCAGTATTTCACACTGGGCTGGGCAATACTCTAAAACCGGGTTTTTACCAAACTTGTTTTTGAGTATTTTATTTATAGCTGTTGGTTTTGTTAATCCATGGAATATAACATTCAACAGTGGACATTTCTATTTCAAACATCAATACAATACATTTCACTACATTATAAAGCAATACAAAATAAACACCTGCGCTACGAGCGCATGATACGCCCGTCGTGTTGTGTGTGAAGTTTTATGCAATAATCATAAATAGTTTCTGAGATACGGCGAGACATGTGAAAACCCCCCTTTTTTCTACAAAAAACTCAATAACTCTAAAAGCAAATTTTGAATCATCACCAAAAAGTAAACAGATCTTAAGATTAATATAACTAAGAAGTGTGTAAAGTTTTAAGCAATAATCATAAATCGTTTTTGAGATACGGCGTGACTTATGAAAACCCCCTCTTTTTTTTTAAAAACTCAATAACTCTAAAAATAAAATTTTGAATCATCACCAAAATGTATACAGATCTTAAGATTTATATAACTAAGAAGTGTGTAAAGTTTTAAGCAATAATCATAAATCGATTTTGAGATACAGCGCGACATGTAAAAAAAAAAACCTTTTTTACAAAAATCTCAATAACTGTAAAACAAAATTTTGAATCATCACCAAAAAGTATAACAGATCTTTAGATTAATATAACTAAAAAGTGTGTAAAGTTTTAAGCAATAATCATAAATCGTTTTTGAGATACGGCTCGACATGTGAAAACCCCCTTTTTACAAAAAACTCAATAACTCTAAAATTAAATTTTGAATCATCACCAAATGTATACAGATCTTTAGATTAATACAACTAACAAATGTGTAAAGTTTTGAGCAATAATCATAAATCGTTTTTGAGATACGGCGCAACATGAGAAAAAAACATACCCCTGTTTTAGTGACAAAGTCCCGTAACTCAAAAAGTTTTAATCTTATTTTCACCAAAAAGTATACAGATTGTTTAACCATCATAAGAAACAACTATGTTTAGTTTCATGAAATTTGGATAAGTTTTCAAGTTACGGTGCAACATGTTTAAGCCGGACAGACAGATGGTTGCCAGACATTTGTATACCATAATACATCCCGTCAAAATTTTGACAGGCTTACAAAAATAGAACTGTAACAACGAGAAGAAAAATTGGATCATAAATTTTCTATGAATGCATTTATAGGACTTTTAATTCCAGGTGTCAGGTTTGAACATGATTTGATGTTTGATTCTACAACAGTAAAATCACTTCTTTGATACATGTAGTTAAAAAGAAAAAAAGTTATAACCTTGCCACGTCCGGTCTGTGTTTTTGTTTGATGTTTTTCTGCTTTGAATCGATCTGATGAGTTAAGCCTTTTTCAACTGATTTTTATATTTTGTTCTTATGTTGTGCTGTTACACCACTGTCCCAGGTTAGGGGAGGTTGAGTGCTCACAAACATGTTTAACCCCGCCCCACATTTTTTATGTGCCTGTCCCAAGTCAGGAGCCTGTAGTTCAGTGGTTGTCGTTGGTTCATGTCTGTCATATTTGTTTTTCGTTTATTGTTTTGTTATAAATTAGGCCGTTAGTTTTCTCAATTGAATTGTTTCGTATTTTTCATGTTGGGGCCTTTTAAAGCCGACTATATGGCATGGGTTTTTCTCATTGTTGAAGGCCGCACGGTTGCCTATAATTGCTTACATCCAATTTATTTAAACTTTGGTGGATAGTTGTCTCATTGGCAATCATACCTCATCTCCTTATTTTTATACTGTTTGTACTGATAAGTTTTTAAAGTGATAACCAATCAAAACATGAATTTTTCAAAGAGAAAGCTAACTGATTGTTTTTTCCTAATTGCTTAATTACGAGTATTGATGTTTAAACAAAGTCCAAAATGAAGCTCTGATATTGTAAGTTTGGCCAAAAAATACACATGTATATAAAAAAAAAAAAATAAAACTATTCTCCCCATAATAATGGAAAGAAAACAGTAAAATATTAGGTGCCTGTTGAATAACCTAATGCCGAAATGACTTTAAATAGGTGTTGATTTGACCAGGTACAGATTTGACTTTTTCTATAGCTGTCGAATTGACCAGGTGCCAATACACCTTATTGCTATTTGTCCGCAATTTACTGGACATCATAAAGGTTCCTGTAAAATTTTGACGTCACATTAGAAAACAACTGAGGCCACAATGGAAAAGTGATTGTTGTATGACGTCAATAGTTCAAGAGGCACAGATTCTCGGGTCAAGCGGAGCAGATTTCCAAATCAAGTCGAAGGACCGGACCAGTATTCGACTCATCCGAGGTCGAGTGTGTCGTCATAAATTTTGAATGCATGAAATACGGTATGAGATTTGTGTAAACTAGATACAATGAAAAGTGTGCCTTTTTTCTATATGACACTTTATGATTGTGTATTCAATCTCCATGTTTGGTCCTTCGTTATAATTAAAAACACAAGTACAGATACAAATCATGCACAAATAAAATCAATAGTCTACACAAATATTTACAAAGGTCAGTCGCTATAAATTATGAAATCACTCGCGGCACGAAATAAGTTCTGAACGGTCTGTGATGAGGTCGTCTGCTTTACATTAAATTATCATGAATTTATTATAATTGTCCTAATCCCTTTATCTATTGTAATTAATGAGTTTTAAATCTAACGATTCATTTAATCTCGGCTTGGGTCATTTAAATTCGTTTGTTTTTTATCTCGGTGAAAATGTTCAACACACTAACATTCCGCTTGAACGATCAACAAAGGTGTTAATTGGCGGTAGCGATAAGGTCTATTTGACTGGTATCGCCCCAAAAATATCACCAATGTAACATCAGTATGAATAACCAAATAAAACATGTTTTTCATAAATCAAGAGATGTTGTAAAGCTGAAATAAATAATTAATTAAGTTGAACAATATCAGGAAAAGTTAAAACAAGTAAGACTGACTTTATTTTTTCGTCTAGACCAGCTTCAGCATTTTCACTGCAAGATTTATCTCCCCTGATTTGCCGACAGAAACTGCATTTAAAGAATGTTTCCCTTATTTTTTTGTAACATTATTTCATTGTAACGTAAGGATTGAAAACAATTTTTGATGTTTAAAAAATAGTAATGTGCCATGGACTGAATACACGAGTGCAAATCCTTGGTGTAATAAATGCACATGTATGTAGTAAACTGCATGATGTCGGCCATGGCTTTCGTTCTCATGTTGTCTTCCCATTCAAACTGCCTTTTCAGACAAAATAAATGCAGCAACACTTAACAGTTTGGGCGCCCGCATTCATAATTTTATATTTTGGATTCTTGCACCTTGAAAAATGTTTGTAGTCGCACCCAATCTCGCGATTATTGTCAGTCTTTACCTGCTTTACTTGAACATGGCGCCTTTGTTTATCACTGATGAGTGACGTGTGCAATGACATCACAATCAAGCGGAATAACTCTTGATGAATATGTTCTCTATTTGAGTGTAACCTTGTTATATTGGAGGTTACATTTACTGTTTATATATTTAATATATAGTGTATTTAAAAATGATATATATATATCTTTCATGAATCAGTTGTTTCAGTCACAATGATCGCATGGGGAATTGACCCACTGATCCCCCTTTTCTATATACCAGTCAGCTTAGGTCAAAAGTGTTTCACCTATCCCAAATCCCCCTATTATTTCATATAAAACACAATTTTTTAAGAAAAAAAAAACATTGTCAAAAACTAATTTGATGTCTGATTTTGATGATTTTTTAATGTTTAACCTGGGACTCTGTTATTATGGAATACCTTCGACATATCTTATCAACTTTCGTTATTCATTGTACATATTTTATTGAAGTTTGTTTGTATTTTGTTGCCATAACCATTTATTGTTAATGCGTTAGTGCTAGTAAAGTTATTATTATTATTATTATGACTGCAGAGAATTCATTATTTGTATTCAAAAATTGAAATTGAGTGTCATTTTTTTCCTTTATACTAAAGCCATATGATTTTTTCGTGCAGAAATTCATAGTGGTTCCCCATAAAATATAAATAATAAATAAATTTCATAATTATTGCAGGAAACTGCAAACATTTTTGTTTTTAATGAAAAGAAAATAATTCGATTTGGACAAGAAATATCTGCACTAGATTTTTTGTTGTTGTTCAAAATGTGTTTTTATATGAAATGATAGAGGAATTTCCGCTTGGTGAAAGACTGTATAAATTTTTTTTTTTTGTTAATTTAAAAAAACAACATCTATGGTTAAATCATGTGTCACTGGCGGGGGAGCGGGACAAAAGGGAAAAACAACGTTGCCCCGCACACTTTTTGCCAAAATAGAAAATGTATTGAAAAACTTTCAGAAATATTTCAAATATCTTCCGACAAATTTATTAATAAACAAACTTTTTTTTTTCAAAAGTAAACAGACACAAGGATTTTATATTAACTAGATGTAGTGGCAGTTATAATTAGTATAAACAAATGCATCCGCTATTTATTCTAAACTGTGACACTGTGACAACTTTCTATGTATCTATCATTTCGACCACACAGCAATTAATTATCTGCACATGATTTAATAAGGTTTTGTTAGGATTATAATCATTCTGTAACTGAAGTTCGATCGTTTGAGTTGTATGATAAATATTAGTTACTATACTTCGAGTCTGCTTTCATATATGTAGCATAAGATGCCACACTTGAACTCCAAGTCGTATTTATATATTTTCCCTAATTTAAAATTCTCTCTTCAGAAACAAATTATTTTTTTTCCAAGAAATTTAGAATCACTGAACTATTACTATTATTCTAAAGAGCCTGTGTCGCTCACCTTGGTCCGTATGTGCATATTCAACAAAGGACACTCTCCAACATTGTACACGAGAATAGAATTCATGACAAATATCTCTGTTTTGTTGATCTTGTATTGCTGATCATTTAGTCTGTTTAGTTCCTCTCTATCTTCTTTAGTTTTTGCTCAAAACACAAAAGAGGGTAACAAAAATTATTATTTAAGGGCAATCAATCCTATAAAGAGTGACAGTCTACTAACTATGTAGATCTTGTATTGCTGATCATTTTTGCTTATTTAAGTTTCTGTCTATCTATCATCATTTTTAAATATAAGACAAAAACGCAAAAAATGGTCAAATTCGTCATCAAAGGGCAATAACTCTAATAAGGAGTCAACTGACGATTTGGACCATGCAGATTTATTTGTAGAACTTGTCTTGCTGATCATTTTAGCAATTTTAAGTTTTCAAGATAATAGGTAACTAGAGGCTCTCAAGAGCCTGTGGCGCTCACCTGTATCGACTGTTGTTTTGGGAATCATGTAAAATAAGGTTAAAATCATAATTAATAGTATTTAATACTCTAATAACGATTGAGGCCAAATTTGGTTTAATTTGGCACAATAGTTAAATTAAAAGCAGGTCATCCCATTGTAGTCTTACAATAGTCACTGAAGACTGAAGACCCCTTATCATTATTTAAATTAGTTTTCAAGTTGTGACCATTTGAAATTTTTCCTGAGACTTCTATAGTAAACCCCTATGTTCTATTTTTAGCCATGGCGGCCATGGTTGGTTGGATGACAGGGTCATCGGATACATTTTTCAATCAAGATACCCTATTGAAAATTGTGGCTAAGTTTAATTCTATTTGGCCCAGTAGATTAAGTGGAGAAGAATTTTGTAAAAGATTACAAAAATTTACGAAAAACTGACTATAAAGGGCAATAACTCCTTGAGGGGTCAATTGGCAATTTTGGTCATGTTGACTTTTTTGTAGATCGTACTTTGCTGAACATTATTGCTGTTTACAGTTTATCTCTATCTATAATAATATTTAAGATAAAAAACCAAAAACTGCAAAATTTCCTTAAAATTACAATTTAAGGGCAGCAACCCAACAACGGGTTGTCTGATGCCTCTGAAAATTTTGGAGCAGATAGATCTTGACCTGATGAACACTTTTACCCCATGTCAGATTTGCTCAAAATGCTTTAGTTTCAGAAATATAAGCCAAACTGCATTTTACCCCACCCCATGTTCTATTTTTAGCCATGGCGGCTATCTTGGTTGATGGACAGTGTCATCGGATACATTTTTTAAACTAGAACCCTAAGGATGATTTAGGCAAAGTTTGGTTTTATTTGGTCCAGTAGTTTCAGAGGAGAAGATTTTTGTAAAAGATTAAAAAAATTTACGAAAATATGTGAAAAATTGACTTTAAAGGGCAATAACTCCTTATGGGCCCAATTGACAATTTTGGTCATATCGACTTATTTGTAGATCTTACTTTACTGAACAATTTTGCTGTTTACAGTTTATCTCTATCTATTATAATATTCAAGATAAAAACCAAAAACTGCAAAATTTCCTTAAAATTACCAATTTAGGGACAGCAACCCCACAACGGGTTGTCTGATGCGTCTGGAAATTTCAGGGCAGATAGATCTTGAGCTGATGAACATTTCTAACCATGTCAGATTTGCTCTAAATGCTATAGTTTCAGAGATATAAGCCAAAACCTGCATTTTACCCTTATGTTCTATTTTTAGCCATGGTGGCCATCTTGGTTGATGGGTGTGGTCGTAAGATATATTTTAGTCCCCTACCGACGAAGTCGAAGGGGACTTTAGGTTTGCACTCCGTCCGTTTGTCTATCTGTCTCTCTGTCTGTCTGTCTGTCCATCTGTCTGTCCGGCAAATCAGCTTTCCACACTTTTTTCTTCGTTCTTAAAGATATTGATTTAATATTTGTTATATGGTTATATCATGACAAGTTATAGATCAAGTCCGAATTTTGTTCCATTCTGATGATTAAGTCCAGAGTTATGGTCCATAAAAATCCACATCTAATGTTAGAGTACTATGTTAAACCATATTTCTATACAAAGAGAGATAACTCATTTTTTAAAAGAAATTCTTTAGTAAATTGTTCGAAAAATTTGTGCCAGTTTGGTTGTTATTTTGTATTAACTAATTTTCTGAATGCTATATGTATAAAATAAATATTATTAAGTGAGATCCTTTAATTAGATAATAATTTATTTTTATTAAGGTATATATTTCATTACATTACATTGTGTAGATTAAAGTTGTAGACACTTTATAGATAAGTTACAAATCAATATTAGTTTGTGACAAATGAAAGAAAAATATTTGGAACTATTAATTATATTTGATTATAATTTGAAAATAGATATACATTGTATTACATCATATCTAATTTTAGAGAACTATTAATCATATCCAATGTTAAGAGTGATTTCCACACTTTTTTTCATGATGCTTGAAGATATTGATTGATAATTGGTATATAGTTTTATCATTACAAGTTCCAGATCAAGTTCAAGTTTTTGTGTTGGTCTGATAATTTTCTACATGTTATGGTCCTTGGACTTGAAAAATTCACTCATATAATCAGTTATTCACACTGTTTTTAGTCATGCTTAAATATAATGACTTGATATTTACTTTTTGTTTAAACCATGACAAGTTATAGAACAAGTTAGCATTTTGTTCCAGTATAATGTAATTTTTACCCGGTAGGGGACTATGTATCGCCATGCAATACTCTCAGAATGCTTGTTTAAACTAGATATCCGAAGGATGATTTAGGCCAAGTTTGGTTTTCTTTGGCCCAGTAGTTTCAGAGGAGAAGATTTTTGTAAAAGTTAATGGACGACGACTGACGACGAACGCCAAGTGATGAGAAAAGCTCACTTTGCCCTTTTGGGCCAGGTGAGCTAAAAGGGAATACAATATCAAAAGGTAAATAACAAATAAAATAGTCGAATCCAAACAGCAGTCAAAAAAAAAAAAAATATCAAAAGGTAAATAACAAATAAAATAGTCGAAAGAAATCCGAACAGCAATAAAAAAAAAACCTGACTCTGCACTGGAAAAGAGAGGCGAAAGATACCATAGGGACATTCAAACTCATAAGTCGAAAATAAACTGACAACGCCATGACTCAAAAAGAAAAAGACCAACAGACAAACAATAGTACACAAAACACAATATAGAAAACTTAAGACTGAGCAACACGAACCCCACCAAAAACTGGGGATGATCTCAGGTGCTCCGGAAGGGTAAGCAGATCCTGCTCCACATGTGGCACCCGTCGTGTTGCTCATGTTAGTACAAACCCGGTAATAAGTCTAATTCGGTAGGTCACATTCGGGAAAAGCGGACGGGATTGTTGTTTCGACATTAGGAACATATCCGTTATCATCTGTTAAACAGATATTCCATAACGGTCAACCCACTCGTGATTGCGTACGTAAAACTTTCGAAGGGATGATTTCAACTTCACCACTTGGAACTCTTGGTTTAATAGCTTCCTTGTGAGCAGCAACCCTCTATCAAGGAAATCATGATAGGAAATATAAGCCCTGGAATATCTTATCAACTGGGAGATATATACTCCGTATGCAGGCGCTGCTGGAATCGGTTGCTACATAGAAATGGAAAGTTCACAATTGGGAAGCTGAAATCATCTCTTTTGTCGTAAAGTTTTGTTTTCAACCGACACTCATTGTCAATTTCTAGATGTAAGTCAAGATATGAGGCAGACTTAACTGTATCTGTTGTATCCTTTATCTCAAGTTCGATGGGATAGATGCGTTCAACATAGTCACCAAATTTTGAATTATTTAGTGAGAGAACATCATCTATATAGCGGAAAGTAAAGTTAAAGGATACTGCTAACTTATTTTCTTTCTTCCTAAGAAGTTCCTGTATGAAGTAAGCCTCATATGAATAAAGGAACAAGTCGGCAAGAAGAGGGGCACAGTTTGCTCCCATTGGAATGCCGATTGTTTGTTGAAAAGCACGTCCTCCGAACGTAAAAAATATGTTGTCAATCAAGAAATCAAGCATCTTGATAATATCAGTTTAAAAAAATTGGTTGTTTGAGTCAAAGTGATTTTTTTTACAAAGCAGGATTTATCCTTTTCCAAAGACAAGATACTTGTATCTACGTTGGCCATTCTTTTTTATGAAACAAAGCAGGACCAACTCTTTTAATTTGTCTTTTAGTTTGGAATGGGGAATGCTTGTATAAAGTGTAGACGAAGTCAAATGTTTTAATACTATTGTAAGATGAAAGAGTGTTAGATTGTATGTACTCCAAAAGATCGTTTGAATTTATTTAGTATCCACATCTGATTCATGCCACCTCTAGAATAGGTAGTTTCACAATAACTTTGAAGCCCGTCTTTGATTGTTGATAAAATTGATGTTAATAATTTAGATAGAGGTTTCGTGGAGCACTTGAAAGACCCAGCAATATACCGTTGTTTGTAGGACACTTGTGTAATTTAGGTAGCCAATACAGTGATGGAAGATCCAGTTCTTCATCTTTGGTCGAAATTCCAAAGGAACATAGAATAGACCTATGATTATCCAGGATTTCCTCTTTGGTAAGTGTCGTGGGGGTATATGTTGAGTTTCCGAGTTAATTGTCAATACCTAATTTATTTATCAAGCAGTTTATGTAATGTGATTTACACACACAAACGATGTTGTTTGGTGCTTTATCTGCGGAGACAACAACATATTTGTCATGGAGGTAGGGCAAGTGTTTTGCAAAATTTGGGTTTTTAAAGATTGATGTAGCATGGGTATTAATAGACCCATTCAGTTTCTTAATTCTGATTTGTATTAACGACCTCACAGCCTTAATCCATTTCTCGCGTTTATAGCCTATTGACTGGCTTAATCCTCGACTGAATCCATCAGTATTTTGAAGTTGTGTTTTCAACTGATAGATTTAGGCTCACGATATTTCGGGCCTTTGGATAACACATTTCGCAGAGAAGTGTTTTTGACAATTTTTAGGTCACCGGTAATAACGTATCCATCCGGATTATATATGAATGGGGACTGTGACTAGCACAGGTGCAATCAGGAGGTTTAGACTTGAAGTCGTCAATATTGAGATCCTGCAACACGTGTTTGTAATTAATTTTTTTAGTTGCAATTGATTTGGTATAGGTATAAGAAATGAAAGGTACAGACTGATCTTTAAAATAGGGAGGTATTTTCGAGTGAACTGATTTATGATGGAGGATATTACCCAAGTTGATGGAATCGAGACCTTTGTTGGCAAAGGAAAGTTTAAGAAAGGATCTTTTCTCCTTTTCATCTTTTTCCAATGCGAACTGGTTTGAAAAGCCTGTGACTTGCAATATCCGAAATGATAGCTGTAAGTTTGTATTAGTTTGAATGAGGCCGTTTTAGTAAGAGTGGTTTCCAAACATAAGTTGTACAGAGAATGAAGTTTTGAAAGGAGTAATGAATAAAGCTTCGTGCGAATGTGATGAATACCTAACGGCTTTTGTATAAATGGCAGCAGGTCATTAATAGAGACATCATGGAGAGAATGTGATGTATAATAACGATGACCATGACTGCGTCTACGTCGAGGAGTAGAGTTGAAAATGTTCATCACATTCACCGAGCTACAGGGGGGACTAGAAAGAATACCTATACCATCAATTTTGTCATTGCAACCAAGGCATATGGTGTCGCAGTTCCCAATTGTCGAATCCAGTAGTCTTCTTTTTGTCTATGGACAGGTGTTGCAAGATGAGGATTGTTAGTCATTTAAAAGGGGGTCCCAGCCCAGGATAAAGGGGGATCCAACTATATGTCCCCATTCAAATGCATTGATCGTCCAAAAAGGGGGTTCCAACATTTTTTTTTTTGGATGATGCGCCACTGCACACAATCCGTTTTTTTTAAATAAAACTTGTTATGAAAGTAAAATAACACTGGCCGACGAATGTTTACACGTTGTAAAACGACTGTTAAAACTTAAATTAATCTATAAAATTAATCCGATGACTACAGTGTATCTGTCTCTTGTTGTATAGAAGATCCACCGCGACATTTGAAATGGAAGCGATAAAATGTCTGAATTAACCATAAATGAAGCTAATAACCAACCCCGAGGCTACATGCAGTTATAATTGCAAGCAAATCAACCCAGTGTGAAGAGACGAACTTTTTCATTCATGACGACTTCTATAGTATCTTTATGCTGCAAATGGACAGACATTCCGACAATATTAACTCAGACAAAAATATTGTTTACAGAGGAGTAAGGAGTTCAAAATTAAATAAGGGGGACCTCGTCATCCGTTTAAGAAATATTATGAATGACAGTGACGCCTTTGACCAAAGATTTGTAAACTATACATTGTCAAATCTTTGTTTTAACGTTCGTAGTAACATAGTACATTCCATAGTCAGTCACCTGTGTCAATTCACGTGCACACTACGATTGTTGTTGTATTTGAATCTTTCGGCCAATGAAATGAGACGTTACAAGTTGTTTGTTTGTGATACGCCAGAATGTTATCAATGAACTATCAAACGCTAAAGTTGACTGCATTTCAGTGTATTATATACTGATGTAACTAAGTTTTCTTAACTTTAGTGGAATAACTACACAAATTTAATTTTCAACTACGATATTGCAGACCAGCTGTTGCTCGATCGTACAGATGAGGTTAACACTTAGTTTGATATTTGGTTTTTGGGACGGCGCTTTAATATTTCGAAAAGTAAGGCTTGAAAATATTTTATTCCTGGGTGCAGTTCTTGCTGAAAAACCAAAGGTTTTATATATATGTAGCCTGTGTGCTTATAGTATATATTCACTTTTTTCTTTATAAGACGTATACAGTTACTTCTGTCATAGGCGGATCCAGCTAGAGGTGGGGGCCTTGGGGGGCGGGCCCCTTTGTGGGAAAAATTTAGTTGATTATATAGGGAATCACTGAAGCATGACTGGAGCGGGCCCCCATTAGGCCAGTCAGAGCCCCCTTATAAAAGTTCTGGATCCGCCACTGTTCTGTTGATTTGAACTTTCCTCAGTAGATTATTCTGTGCATGAATTCTAAAATTTTATTCATTAGAAAGGATTTTCAAAGGTCTAACTCTTGGTAATCAAATAGTTTACTAGAACCTACGAAAACGTAGCTATAATCCGACAACCCGAATTTCCGACAGTTCAGTAGTCCGACGGTCCGATATACACCCTAATGTTATATTGTAATACTGTATTTCACTGTATTATATACATCAGGGACTTATATAAGAGTCTAATACGGATTAAGGATGAAAATCTACGAGACCTCTGTTTTGGAGTGGTTGGGAGGGGAGTTGGCAAAACACTAAATGACGCTTCTAAAACATAACTAATCATCGCTTTGAAATTACATGTTAGAGTCTTTGGTGGTTTAATGGCATTCATTTATATTAAGCATGGGCTGGATCATGATGTTATATACTACATACTATAGTAGTTGTATGTCGAGTAATTTTCTGCAAAAGAAATTGGAATCGAATACATAATAACTATAGGAATACATGGGCCGTGAAAGTTCAAAACTTCTCAAGCCCATATTCTAATCGCAAAGTTATATCTACATATGGCCCGACGCATCGATAGCATATATAGCGCAATTCATGCGGACACCAAAGTAATACGAAGATGTCACTCAATTTTGAGCATTATACGTAAGTCAAGCAAAAAGCACAAAACTCTCGTCTCTGTAGGAACGTCGGATTAGTGGATTGTTAAATTTTAGGACTGTCTCACTATAGGTCTGACCACAGAAATTCCTATGATTTGATAAAATTGTACCTGGTTTTTCTGATATATCACATTCGACCGGTCAAGACTATTTATTTTTTATTTATGTATGCGTTATAATTATTAATATTATGATTACCAAATGATTATAATCGACATGTAACCTGGGATTAGTATTCGTATAAAATTTATAATGTCCCACGTGTAACATATCAAATACAGATATATTTTAAGGACACGACACCTGGCCTGCAATACACTTAGAATCCTTATCTAATTACTTTATTATCTATAGCACATATAATTTTGCCGAGTTCAAGAACGACTTCACATTCTTGTGTTTACATTTAATTATATGCGGTCAGGGCATTTAGATCTATATCTTGTTTATATTTTATGTCAATAAATACGTTACCATCATAAATTCTGAGTACATCCATCTGCGCAAGTCTGACAGGCGGAAAACCCCAAATAAAAATATCATCCAATGAGAAGAGGGATGACCAAGCAGTGCCCGTATAACCATGCCTTTATATCATCCATTTAATTTCCGCCTGCGCATCGAGACACACGTGTTACAGAGAAGACTTTTAAGTTTTTGTTTTTCGATAGTGAATATTGTAGGTATCCCCATACCATTGTTTATTAATAATTGTTGTTATAATATTATATTTTATAAGTATTTAACTTCATACTTATTTAATTATGGAGTTTAATGCTTCCAGTCCTTTCGAGGCCATTACAGGTAATGATGTTTTTAGACGGTTCGTTACCCTTTACTGCTACCGCAACAACGGTAAGGCAGGGAACCCCTCCTATTAGTATTCAACTAACCGACGTTTTTACTTCGGTGACTACTAAGACCGGTCAACAGACCCTCAATTCAGGTTCTGTCGGTTATCATGGAGGTGTCCCTACCATTGCCACTGTTACGCACACATTTTCTAGGCCAGTTGACACCACTGGGTCTATTTCATCCTACCCTGGTATTTCTATGGGTCTAAACTTACCTGGGTCTAGAGCACCAGCGTCATACTGTGGCTTCACTTTACCTGCTTCGGCTAGTAATGCCATGTCTTGGTCTAGACCTCCTTGGTCTCAGGGTTATCCTTATTCAGGCTTTCCTGGTCAGGGTTTCATGGTCAAGGGTTTCCTGGTCAAGGTTTTCCTAATCAGGTTTTCCTAGTCAGGTTCCTGGTCAGCCTTTCCCAGGTTTCTGGCCTTATTGTGGACCAATTACCACACCAGTTATTGTTCCTCAGAGTACTACATCTAATCTGTCAGTTCCTGCTCCTCCTTTAGCAGTGTCATCTAGTAGTTGTAGTAGTGTATCTGTACCTGCTGCTCTGCCTACCTCTTCTGTTAGGCATCAGTTTAATCAGGTTACTGACTCTGGCCCCTCTTTAGATGGGTTCAAGAGTATCCTGGACGACTTTCGTCAGTCTATTTCTTCTGAATTGACGTCTTTCTCCAACTGCCTGGGTACACTAGAGAACATTGCCAATAAGTCAAATTCTCCAGTGATTTCACTCCTTCCAGATCATAATATTGGAAGTGACCCGGAGGACAGTGATGAGGAAGAACGATTTTCTGTGGCCCCAGGCAGTCAGGAAGAAGGTTTTACTTCTGATGAAGAAGGTAATAATCCAACTCAGGTCTCTCAGAATGTTTCTCAACCTTCTGTTCCTGTGTCTATCTCTTCTTCTGTAATTGGTCATTCTTCTACCAATTCCAGTAAGGATCCTGAGGCTGAAGATACTCCTTCTACCTTGAAGGATCTTAGAGATTCGGTTTATACCATTATGAGAGATGTCAACAAGGTACCATTTCAGTCTCCTCCCAGACCCAAGAGACTTACCTCTACTTTCGAGGCTTCATGTGGTCTGTCTATAGACAACGCTAAGTCACATACTAGTTTTCCACAATCCAACCATATGTCTACTTCTCTGCAGATCATCAATGATGGGATTGTGGCTAATGAGTCCCAATTTTCCCAAGTGAGTGGTTTTGGGCTTGCCTCATTTACTGAGCAGTTCCGTTCTAAAGATTATGATATCTTTGATTCTACCTTGGGTAAATTGGTACCTAAATGTGACAAGGTTTTTTCATCTTCGATTGCTTCTAAACCTGCCGATGGACTGCGTCTGTCTCAGTCTGTTTGGTCCAAAACAGAGAATCTTCTCAGGAATGCCTCTCATGTTTTAGGCACTGCTGAACACTTTTTAACTGCAGTTGCTCCAGTACTTAAAGACTCTTCTCTTCCACCAGAGGTCAAGCCTTTTCTATTACAGGTGGACAAGGCTTTGGGTGCCTCTCAGTTGTTGATTATGGGCTCTATAGCCAACTGCACTTTATCCAAAAGAGCTGAAATTTTGGATAAAGCAAAGGTTTCGGATAATCTTAAGGATGCTTTAATTAAGTCTCCCTTAAATGATAAGATTTTCGGGTTGCCACTTAATGAGGTACAGAAGCATCTCAATCAAACCCCAGCTCCAGTGAAGGTGAATGTATCTCTTTCTGGAAATAATTCTAAACGAGGTAGTTATTCTTCCGCTGGAGGCTCTTCTTATAATTCTCAAGAGAAGAGGAGGAAAATAACTAATGATGGAGGTAATAAACCTAAGAAGTCTTCATTCCTAAGTCTAAACCTAACAGTTTTAAGAGAGGTAGCAAGAGGCCAATCCTCTTCCTAGGAAGTTGCCCCTCGTACGTTACTGTCAGAACCCAATCCAGAGATGTACTACAAACTCCTCTTTCTCAATTGCCAGTAGGGGGGAGGTTAACTCATTTTCTAAAAAAATGGACAAGTATTACCTCAGATTGTTGGGTTCTGTCAGTAATTCGAGGGGGATTGACTCTTCAATTCAAAGAACAACCTCCTCTTTCTTCTGTTCCTATCCCACTGTCCAATACTCAAGATCCACAGAAGTTTCTTCTTCTGTCAACAGAAGTAGAGACTCTTTTGACAAAGAGGGCAGTGGAGGAAGTCCCTGTATCTTCAATAGATCCAGGTTTCTATTCTCGTCTCTTCCTGGTTTCGAAGAAGACAGGAGGAATGAGACCAGTCATCGATTTGTCTATCCTCAATTCTTACATGATTATTCCCCATTTCAAAATGGAGACCAATCGTTCAATCAGAGCTTCTATTCTTCCAGGTATGTGGACAACATCCCTGGATCTGACGGACGCTTATTTTCATGTTCCAGTTTGCCATTCATACCGCAAATTCCTTCGGTTTGTTTGGAACAAAAGGGTTTACCAATTCAGAGCTCTCCCTTTTGGTCTGTCAACTGCACCACTAGCTTTTACCAAACTCATGCAGGTAGCCAGAGCTCACCTTCATTCACAGGCTATTCAGATTCATTCTTACCTGGACGACTCACTGATCAAGGAACTCTCTCCCGAGAAACTCTATCTCAATACCGATGTAGTCATCAGATTGCTTCTCTCTCTGGGGTTTCTCATCTCTTGGAAAAGTCAGACCTTATTCCGTCTCAGGACTTTATTTTCCTAGGCAAACATTACCTTACTCATCAGTGCATAGTTCGACCTCCTCAGGAAAAGTTTCAGAATCTTTGTTCAAAAATTCATCTGTTTCTATCTCAAAAAACAGTTACTGCTCGCCAATTTTCACAACTGCTAGGTCTCTTGAATTCACTAGCGGATGTTGTTCCACTTGGTCGCCTTCACATTCGACCTCTTCAATTTTATCTACATCAACATTGGCTCCCAGCTTCACAGGATTGGGAATTTCCAGTTCCAATCATTCATCAGGAACTGTATCCTCATTTGGTTTGGTGGACTTCTCAAGCAAACGTTTTGAGAGGCCAACTTCTGTCCTCTCCAGTTCCAAATCAGACTCTGTTCACAGATGCCTCCAACCTCGGTTGGGGAGCTTATCTGGAAGGTCTGTCAGTTTCAGGAGTGTGGACTCCAGATCTTTTGAAGGAACATATCAACATACTAGAAATGAAGGCAGTTCTTCTTGCACTGTCTCATTTTCAGTCCCTACTGCAGAACAAATCTCTTGTTCTAGCATCGGACAACACCACTGTGGTGGCTTATTTGCGAAACCAAGGGGGAACTCATTGTTACGAGCTGTTCCTTTTAGCAAGAGAAATTCTCCTTCTTTGCAATCACCTTCATCTACAGATTGTAGTTCGTCATGTCCCAGGGAAACTCAATGTGTTAGCAGATGCTCTGTCCAGGACACTTTCCCAGTCAATACAGAGTGGGAACTTCTCCAATCAGTATTTCAGGCTAAAACACTTCAGTGGGGTCTCCTCATGTAGACCTGTTTGCAACAAGCCTCAATTACAAAGTTCAAGTGTTCATGTCTCCTGTACCAGATCCGAAAGCTTACGCAGTAGACTGCATGAGTGTTCCTTGGGACGGAATGTTCGCTTACGCCTTCCTCCGTTCAGATTTCTGTCAGAAGTTCTTCGGAAGATCTCAGCAGAGCAAGGGTTGATCATTCTTATTGCTCCAGCTTGGCCCAAACAAGCCTGGTTTCCAGATCTTCTTCATCTGTCTTGTGCTCGTCCACTGGTTCTACCAGTACGACACAACCTTCTGTCCCAGTTCAAGGGCAAGATTCTTCATCCCAATCCAGAGAAGCTACATCTGTTCGCGTGGCTTCTCTCAGGGATAACTTCAAGGAGAGAGGTTTTCTGAATGCGCAGCCAGACATCTCTCCCGAGCAGTTAGAGATTCCACTCACATCGTCTTCAGTAGTTGGTGTAGTGAGAAGGAGATTGATCCTTTCCAAATTTCTGTACAGCAACTAGCAGACTTTCTGATCCATCTTTTGAAGAGAAAGGATTATCTCCTCTACAATTAAAGGCTATAGATCAGCTATTTCTAGGACGATTCAGTTGTCTGGAGGTCCAGACTTTGGTAATAATGAATTCATTTCTCTTTAGTTAAGAATTTCACTCTTGAACGCCCTAGACAGAGAGTTTTAATCCCGTCTTGGAATTTGAGTGTAGTTTTATCAGCTTTAAAAACCCATCCTTTTGAACCTGCTGAAAAGGTTGAAATCAAGTTTTTATCATATAAGTGTTGTTTTCTTCTTGCCTTGGCCTCTGGTAGAAGAAGAAGTGAAATTCATGCGTTTTCCACTGCTGATTACTGCCTTCGTTTTAATAGGGATAAGTCATCTGTTACTCTATTAACAGATCCAGCCTTTTAGCCAAAATCAAATTCCGAGCAGAGGTTCAGAACCGATAGTGATTCCAGCCCTTCCTGATGATTCAAGTTCTAAAGTACTCTGTCCTATCCGAGTCTTACTTTTATATCTTCAGAGAACACGGAGTCTCCGCACTTCCTCAAATTCCAGGTTATTTATTCCTATTTACAAAGGAAAACAAGATTTGTCTGCTAAAACCATTTCAACTTGGATCTGTAAAACTATTCAATTAGCTTACAATTCTTCTAATGAAGAACTTCTGAATAGTATGCATGTTAAAGCCCATGATGTTAGAGCTATTTCTACCTCCAGGGCCCTTTTAATAACGCTTCTTTAGAGGAAGTCTTATCTGCAGGTTTCTGGAGAACTGAAAATTCTTTCATTTCTCACTATCTGCAGTCTTTATCTACTCAAGCTCAGAGTTTGTATTCATTAGGACCTTTAGTTTCCGCACAAAGAGTTGTTTTTCCTCCTGCATCTTCTGGTTCAGGGGATTCAGCTTTGCGTTAGATTCTATATTTTACTCAGAATTTATGATGGTAACGTATTTATTGACATAAAATTGTACATTTTTAAAGTAAAATGAGATTTTATTAAATAAATACTTACCATCATAAATTAAAGGTCCCTCCCAACCTCCCCTTCATCCCCTGTTTTTTTCCTAGGGTTTCTTGCTTACTTTAGGAAATTAAATGGATGATATAAAGGCATGGTTATACGGGCACTGCTTGGTCATCCCTCTTCTCATTGGATGATATTTTTATTTGGGGTTTTCCGCCTGTCAGACTTGCGCAGATGGATGTACTCAGAATTTATGATGGTAAGTATTTATTTAATAAAATCTCATTTTACTTTAAAATGTACAATTTTTCACGGTTGTAATGGCGATCGTACTACGACGACGCCTAGAGTCGCGTCACAAACTAAGGCAGATAATCGGAAAACCTGTCTATATGTTTAAACATGCGCTGCATATTTTGTGTTTTAATTATGCAGGAAACAATTCAAGACCCAATATTTTCCGTTAATCTCTTTTTACTAAATTTTCTCATTCCTTGCTTTCCTGGACCTGACACAGGGGAAGGGGGGTGGGGATGTGGGGTAGGGATTGCAAACAGGTTCTAAACTAAAGCATCTGTCTAACTGATGCAATTATTTTGTGGAGCCACTGTTGTTTGCCGTCTCATCGGTCTCATCATAGCCTACATGCATTCTTAGCATTATTTTCTGTTCAAATTGAACATGTTCATTTCAATTAACTACGCTCATGGTTGGGGGGAGAGAGGTAATTCTGAATTTTTTTTAAATAATACAGATAATGACAGCTAATGCATGAAGGGAAGTGATCAATAGCTTGTGCCGTTTTAGTAAAAAAAATAAACATTCAAAACCAATATATTTCTAAATATAGATGTTACTAATATAAAGCTGAACAAAATATGAATGGTCCTTCCCTTATGTATACGTTTACATGGTTAAGGGTTTGAATATCTCATCTCAAACACCCACAACAAAATAAGTGTTGAACGAATTAGTTATTTTGAAAGTTTAGTGGCATACTCAGGTAGCTAAACAATATTTTAGACTGGTAGCTTTCTAAACTTCCTTCAAACGGAATGAACATGCCTCAAGGTCAAATTTTAGAGTTGACCTTGATCTTGACCTTATACCTTGTTAGGGGTTACTCTCACAAACCGGGTCTTTTGCAATGACATCATGGACTAATGACATTGACAAAGCTCAAGCACAGCTAAAATGACATGAAAACAAAAGAACACAGAAATGTTACTTGCCAAGTATTGTTACCTTGGTCTTGATGAAAAGTCGTATATGGCTTCAGGGGCCAAAATAAGAGATCCAAATGATCTGATTTCAAAGAACCTCTCAAAAACCACTGAAGCAATTGAAAATGAAACATGCCAGATATGTTCTGTGAAGATCACTAACCAGTGTTGCTACTTTGATGCAGATCCGATCAGATAATTGAAAATACCACCAGCTGAGGTAATGGTTTATATTGAAACTGTATGGGATATTATATATTTTTCTTCTTCAATAAGTGGTGAGATTTTCAAAGCTCCTTTTTTTCAAAAACTATTGAACTAATTGAAACTTAAACCTGTCAGATATGTTCTGTATGGAAAGCCTTTTTTTTTTTGCTATTAGGGTGAATTTAAATCTAAGGAGTAATTCAGGCTCCTGGGAGCCTTTAGTTTAATTTTACATTGTTTGATGGCCTTTTAACAGAAAAGTAAGATATGTAGTGTCCATTTAACTGGAATGTTCTGTTATGAGATAAACATTTTGTTTCTTTGATAAGAATAGAAAGGATAATGACCAACCAGTGAAAGGATTCTTCGATACCCTGCCCACTTCCATGTTATTGTGCCTATCAGAAGTGTCAGGGACCTTACCAAAGGATGATTTTTTTTGTAAATTTCCTAGTTTGTTTTATCCTCTTAAGAATGAAGTTTTCATTACATGTTGTGATTTTTTTAAACAACTTTGCTTTGTACCCAATCTACAAGTTTATTGTATGTTATATGTTACATAGTGGGTACATTTTGTGAACTTTTATGTTAATATTTTATACTTATTGACTGGGTATGAGTTGAATAGTAAGTTTATTGTCCCCGAGGTGCAACTATTGTCCTAAGGCGTAGCAGAGGGCAATAGTTGTATCCGAGGGGACAATAAACTTACTACTCCACGAATATCCAGTCAGTAAGTGTTTTATTAAACCGAAAGAGACAACAGACAATAAATGTTGGGGCTAAATCAACTATCGTAATATAAAAAGCTGAAACCCAACCATACTGTTAACGTTTACTTCATATATATTCTGAAGCTAAGGCTATGTCCTGCACTGACGTCAACCCTAGATACAATAGGTAAAATGCGACGTCGTAACTCCCGCGGTATTCTCAACATCCTCCAATCCCATAGCTGCAGTTGAAATATAATGATGCTTGCAGTCAAATAGTTTCATCGAGGGCAAATAGTTGGAAACTATTGACCGGCCCAATAGTTCAACACTTGCAATTTGAAAAATTGTGAAAATATTGTGTACTTATTTTATATAGAAAATGATAACTGAGGTATAATAATTTATTTGATCTGTTGAATGTATCTGTTTTAGTATGCAATAGCGGAGTGTTCTACCTTTATCTGACTTGTAGGCTTTTTATTTGTTTTACAGTTCTAATGCTACATCATTAGCACCCTCTTGACAAACTTTATCTTCAATTATATATAGAAGATTGTTTTAATATTTATATTTGCTATAGTCTGCTATATATAGCTTTGGTCTGGTTCAAATAGAAGTAAAGATTAATTTTCCAAAGAGGCAAGTTACATATTTCAGCCTAAAAAGGTCAAATGAAGCATGAAGCAAACATTCTTCAGATGATGGATGGCCGTTTCACGTCCAGTTTATTGCATATTCAGGACGAAACATATTATAGCAATATGAATATGAACCTTGCTTTGTATTTGACTGACACACTGAGCCAGATTATAAATGTGCAAGTTCTCAAGACATGTCACACTACCAGGATACCTTAATCTGACTCTAAGATGACCTGTCCTTCCTCTGACTCTTTAATCCTAAGTGTCTAGCAGATAAGCAGCAAATATTAATTTTAAAGTCTGGTTTCTCACTGCTGGGGACCTAAACTACTACCTCAGGTACTCAAGGTGAGCACACTTCCACCAGACCACCAAGGCAGTTCAAACAGACTTCAGACCAGCCACGTTTAGTTCTTTAGGCACTGTAAGGCTGTTTACAATAATACTAAAAAGAAGTCAGGAATTGATATTCAACAGCCCAATATTGTTTTGTTATAATGATACTAATGTTTGAGTACAGAAGGAACATGTTATGTTCAGCCAGGTTTTTATGATGTCCAGATTTTTTACATTAATCTGGCATAGATATGTTCATGCGATGCCATGCCCATATCAAGCTATCAAATTTCCATGTTTGAGGCTTGAGGAACAGATGATAAGACACACAGACTGTAAATTATAATGCCCTGGCTATTGTAGGCAGTGCATGAACAACTTCCTTTTTATGTAAAATACATCCAAATAGAGTAGGAGTAATTACATACAAGAGGATAATAGGAATCACCAAAAATACTGGACAGCAAAACTGACCACATCAACCACCAACAACAGAATCCTCCTAAAAAATGGACATAAATACAAAACAAACAACAAAAAAACATAGTTCAGATAGCCAGACTTAGTACTGGCACACAATGTGGTGGGATTAAACCAGTGTTAAGTGCACACAAAAGAATACATTTAAGAAATACAAACACAAGTAAAAATGTAATTAAAAAACCAAGAACATTCACATGAATTTTGTTTAATAGCATAACCATATCACACATATATGTATCATAAGAATGTATTTAATTGTTTAAAGATGGAAGGAAAGTTCTTAACATATAACACTGATAACAAATAATTTATTCATCACAACCAGTTAACAAAATGTCTCTTGTCTGTCTATTGGAAGGAATAACTAGGATTAGGTGTAGCACCACACCATGCTCCAATAAACTTCAACACATCCTGTAGTTCTGTACTGTGGGAAACCTTTAACATAACATGACATCATAATATTACATGATCAATATACAGTTCAAAACCTTATTTAAAACAGATTTTTTTTCTCCAGCTTTTGATGGAGTAGTGTAGTTTTGCAGGTGTATATCAATTTGACAAAAGACAAATGCAAGAAATATAAAAAAAACAAGAATGTGTCCATAGTACATGGATGCCCCACTTGCACTATCATTTTCTATGTTCAGTGGACCGTGAAATTGGGGTCAAATCTCTAATTTGGCATTAAAATTAGAAAGATCATATCATAGGGAACATGTGTTGATTGGACTTAATTTCATCAAAAACTACCTCGACCAAACACTTTAACCTGAAGCGGGACAGACGGACAGACGAATGGACGGACGGACGGACGGACGAACGAATGGATGCACAAACTGATAAAAAATAGGTGGGGACATAAAAACCATTTATTTTGAGTAAAACAAATTCTAGTCGTTCTTAGTCTTGTGTTTTTTTCAATTTTGGTTCATTTGTATGTTTCTGAGTTTAGTGTGACGTCCATTTCAATGAATTAGTATATATTATTGTTGAGGGGACAGCTGGAGTCCATCTCCAGGTGCGGAATTTTCTCACTGCATTGAAGACCCATTGGTGGCTTTGGACTCTTTTATGCTCTTTAGCTATGATGAGTTTATTTGGTTGGGTTGTTGTCTCTGACACATTCCCCATTTACATTCTCTATTCTATACTTTTTCATATATATTAAAAGTTTATATGCATTTCTTTTTTTCCAATTCTATAACACATTATGATATCACAACATAAACAGACCAAATAACCTTTCTTAAAAAAGTAGTTAATGAAATCTGTCAAATGTTGAATTTTACACTATAGATATGTTACCTTTGTTGCCATAAGAAATTTATTCCAATCATCTTTGTTTGCTACATGTCCTGGTGTTTTGAAGTCCATCTGGTTTCTTAGTACTGGATAACCTAAAAGTAAAAAGTGAAAAGTTTAAAAAGTTATTCACTTAAATTAATGCATGCAAGGTCAAGAACAATGAAAATTTTTGGGTGGTAAAAAACAAAATTGTAAATTCAATAGCAAAGTGAACCTTCATTCAATAATAAAATTTGAATGATTGATGGATGATTAATGATCAGCAGCAAATATAACATCCATATTGAGGACAATAATATGTTTAAAACAAGATATGAATGAACCCTGCTCTGTGCAAGACTAATATTGAATTAGATTTTTAATATGGTAGCTGGATAAGGTGTCTAGAGGGAAACTGGTCATCCTATTTTAACACTTCATTCTGTCTGTAGGTTGACTTATTTTTGTAATTACTCCTGAATGTTGCATGCTTAGTAGACAGCACTGAGGCAATTTAAAACTTGGTAGAATTTTACGACATTCAATCCAATTTAAGTTTATACTGTAGGACATAAAAATATGCTAACAGACTGATTATTATAGGTCTTTAGCTGAAATCAGCACTTTGAATGGATTTACTTTTGTCATTTCGGGGCCTTTTATAGCTGGCTATGCAGTATAGGTTTTGCTCATTGTTAAAGGCTGTACAGTGACCTAAAGTTAACTTCTATGTCATTTGGTCTCTGGTGGCAATCATACCACATCTTCTTATTTTTATAAGACTAATAATCTGCCATAAAACCTCCACTGCCAGTATCAGTAGGCTTAAAGGGACACAACCAAAAATCTTTGGGCCTATGGTAGTAACCTATTTGGTATCAACTTTTTAAATGTCCATACTAACCTGTAATGACACATGGTAATGACTTAATGCCAGTATCTGGAGCTGCAAGGGATGCCTCGTAACAGTTTCTTTCATCCCTTGGCAGAATCTGTTCAACTTTTTGATCCATGGAAACAGCAAGGACCCATTCTTTTACTTCCTCATGCTGCTGACTCTGAATAAAGAAAATATTTCGTACATGGGTAATCAAATAATTTTCATGACCTTTCAAGGGTCATCATTCTTGTTCATTTCTGTGTTTTATTCAGTTATCCTATATATAAATAAAATGCTCCACTGGGCGCAGCTTGATACGACCGCAGAGGTTGAACCCTGAACAGTTGGGGCAAGTATGGACACAACATTCAAGCTTGATACAGCACTGAATTTGGATTGTGATTAAATATTTGACACAGCATAGGTTTCTGACACAGAATGAATGTGGTCTAAGAACTTAAAATTTTAATTTACCTATTCAAACCATATCATTATTATTTGCTTTTATATATAAATCAGAAATAACCAATTTAAAATGGAAAATTTTAAAGAAAAAAAATGAAAAAAAAATCCCCCCTCAAATTTTTTGAACCCCCTTATGATTCATCACCCCAAACTCAATCCCAGCCTTCCCTTGGTGGTATGGTACCTTGCAGTACAATTTCAGAGAGATCTGTACACTTGAACACAAGTTATTGTCTGGAAACTAGAAAAATGCTTGTTTTTTGGCCCCTTTTTGGCCCCAAATTCCTAAACGTTTAGGGCAATTACCCCCAAACTCAAACCCAGCTTTCCCTTTGTGATATGGAATCTTGTAGTACAATTTCATAAAGATCCATACACTTACACACAAGTTATTGTCCTGAAACTAGAAAAATGCGTTTTTTTGTTGCCCTTTTGCCCCTAATCCCTAAAATTTTGAGGCAATTACCCCAAAATCAATCCCAGCCTTCCCTTTGTGATATGGTACCTTGCAGTGCAATTTCAGAGATCCATACACTTGAACACAAGTTATTGTCTGGAAACTAGAAAATGCTTATTTTGACCCTTTTGGCCCCTAATTCCTAAACGTTTTAGGCAATTACCCCAAACTCAATTCCAGCTTTCCTTTGTGATATGGAACCTTGTAGTACAATTTCAGAAAGATCCATACACTTACACACAAGTTATTGTCATGAAACTAGAAAATGCTTGTTTTTTTTGTTGCCCTTTTGGCCCCTAATTCCTAAAATTTTGAGGCAATTACCCCAAAATCAATCCCAGCCTTCCCTTTGTGGTATGGTACCTTGCAGTGCAATTTCAGAGATCCATACACTTGAACACAAGTTATTGTCTGAAACTAGAAAATGCTTGTTTTTGGTCCCTTTGGCCCCAAATTCCTAAACGTTTAGGGCAATTACCCCCAAACTCAAACCCAGCTTTCCCTTTGTGATATGGAATCTTGTAGTACAATTTCATAAAGATCCATACACTTACACACAAGTTATTGTCCTGAAACTAGAAAAATGATTGTTTTTTTTGTTGCCCTTTTTGCCCCTAATCCCTAAAATTTTGAGGCAATTACCCCAAAATCAATCCCAGCCTTCCCTTTGTGATATGGTACCTTGCAGTGCAATTTCAGAGAGATCCATACACTTGAACACAAGTTATTGTCTGGAAACTAGAAAATGCTTATTTTGACCCCTTTTGGCCCCTAATTCCTAAACGTTTCAGGCAATTACCCCAAACTCAATTCCAGCTTTCCTTTGTGATATGGAACCTTGTAGTACAATTTCAGAAAGATCCATACACTTACACACAAGTTATTGTCATGAAACTAGAAAATGCTTGTTTTTGTTGTTGCCCCTTTTGGCCCCTAATTCCTAAAATTTTGAGGCAATTACCCCAAAATCAATCCCAGCCTTCCCTTTGTGGTATGGTACCTTGCAGTGCAATTTCAGAGATCCATACACTTGAACACAAGTTATTGTCTGGAAACTAGAAAATGCTTATTTTTGACCCCTTTTGGCCCCTAATTCCTAAACGTTTAAGGTAATTACCCCAAACTCAATTCCAGCTTTCCTTTGTGATATGGAACCTTGTAGTACAATTTCAGAAAGATCCATACACTTACACACAAGTTATTGTCATGAAACTAGAAAAATGCTTGTTTTTTGCCCCTTTTTTGGCCCCTAATTCCTAAAATTTGGAGGCAATTACCCCCAAAATCAATCCCAGCATTCCCTTTGTGATATGAAACCTTGTGGTACAATGTCAGAGAGATCCATACACTAACACACAAGTTATGTCTGGAAGTTACAAAAATGCTTATTTTTGGCCCCTTTTTGGCCCCTAATTCCTTAACTGTTGGTACCATAACCCTCAAAATCAATCCCAACCTTGTGGTATTGAACCTTATGGTAAAATTTCATAGAGACCCTTCACTTAAACTAAAGTTAGAGTGGGAAAACCAATGTGTCATCCGACGCGGCGGCACGATGACACCAATGTCATACCAATATCGACCGCAAATTTTTGAGGTCGTATAAAACTTCATATATATATATATAGTGATTGTATGCTTCTAAAAATAGAATAGCATCCTATAATTATACTGAAGAGATGAGTAGATGATCATTTCTGCACACTAAAAGAATACTTGTGTATTGTGTTAGATATCCTTGTTTAATTCCTACAAGAAAGTAACACCTCCGAAATGAAAGCTGATTTTTATTGGCTATAGTTAGACGAGATCAGGCGTCTGCGAAATGCTAGGCGGTGTTGTCTTAGAAGTGAGAAGTAAAAGTACAGGTTCCAGCCTCGCTCGGGAGGAAGTAAAGATTCAGATCTACTCTAACATTGTTAAGTTGATTTTCTAGGCATTATATATATATATATGAATATATATTTTATATATAGGATAACTGAATAAATTGCCAGCATAAATTTACATTATTTCTAATTGTGAAATATAAGAGATAATAGAAAAATCAAACAGATGTCATCATATTTCAAAATACAATACAGAAAATATCTGATCATATAGAAAGACTTTAAAGTAACATATGAAGTAAATAAAATGGAATAACTGTTTCTGATAAAAAGGAATATACCGTGAGATGTGCTTTCTCTGGTAGTGGAATTTCAAATGGTATATCTGTATCCTGGAAATCACTGTGGTCCAACATATCTAACGACCCTTCTTCTATAGCCTGTAATTAAACATTCAGTAAAACTTACTTTACTCTTCAATGACATCAAATATTTAGACTTACCATTTTTATTTTATTGTATATGAAATATTCTGCAATTACACAAATGGAAAATTTACTTATTTTAAAATAAACGAAAATAAAATAACAATTATATTGATTGGGTGGTAGATTTTTGATATTTTGTGTGTACACAGATTTTTTTTTACATAATGTTAGTTCAAATCAGAGAGGCAGAACATTTTCTATATGAACAAGCAAAAAATATTATATACCACTTTATTTTGAATATTTTTCATAAATACAGTCCTCCTTACAAATAACTACATTATAGTCAATTGTGCATTCCTGAGGATGTCTTATGTTTAAATAGAATACATTGTCTTCATAATATTTAAGATTCTGACAATTCAAATGTAGTATATACTCATTTTCTTTTCATTTGAATCTTTGTTATTCACTTTTCGTTTGAATTAAACTGCTGTTTGACTATTAATTAAAAACTTTCATACTTAAAAAAAAACTAATTTAAGGTTGACTGTACCTCTGATATATCTAGGTATCTGTTCAGGAACACAAATGCCATATTCTCCCAACCTAGTGCCTGCAATAGAACATAGATATAACATTATATTATCCCACAGTATAGCATATTCTATTAACAACAGCTGTACTGACCATCAGGTAACTGAGGGATTTTTTCTAAAAATAACTTATGACAAAATATAGAAACTATAATACAATAAAAGAAGAATGTGTCCATGGGACACAGATGTAAAATTACGGCAAATTCACATTTTTCAATTTTTAAAAGGACATAACTTATGAACGGTGAAATGAGATGCCAACAAAATTGGAACATAATCTGTTTTTGGTTGTAATAAGCATTGTGAATATGTTTCATAACATTTGATTGAGGCAAACTTAAGAGTGTGGAAAAGGCAAATTAAGCAATTTTTCCATTTATAAAAGGACATATCTCAAGAACGGTGAAAGTGACTCCATCAAAATTTTCTAACTTGATGTGTTTTTGTTGGTGAGAAGCATTGTGTATAAGTTTCAAAATATTTGGTTGAGGCAAACTAAAGTTAGAGAACTGAAACTAATTTTGGGATGTACGGACAAACGTACAGACAGACAAGGAGTAAAACTTAATGCCCCCTCCATCACGGCTGGGGACAAGAAAACATTCTTACAGAAAAATAATAATTCATGCTAATCCACTCATTTTTACAGAGAATATAATAATTCCTGCTATTTCACCCAATAGTTTATAAATACATAAAACCTTGGTAGAACTTACTCTGGCCATCATTCCTGCTTCAAAGAAAGCCTTGTCTGCTGGTATCACATCTGTATGTCTGAGTAGAGAGACGGATAATTTAGCAGCAATAGAGTCAAGAGATTTTTGGGCCATTGCTGCTGATCTGTTGGCGTAATAATGTGCTATTAGTAACATGGTCTGAAACTCCTGATGAGATGGTGAGTTAGCATCACCTGACTTAGACATGTTTTCACACTGAAATAAGAAAAACATTAATGTATTATCAATAAAATGTTCTAGGATTAGCAGCTACCTCAGAAATGTTCTTACACCATGAAAAAAGCTTTTGAACAAAAACAAGTTTCACCTTAAGCTATCCAGTAATTCTGAGTTATCAAAAAGTAATGACTGACTGTTCAATCAAGATGAAGTAAATTGTATAACCTAATGAAAGTACTTCTTATTGGTAAAAAAAACCAGTAAATCACTGACATCAAAGAGTATATGGAAAATGAATTGTATATACGTTGTTGGATAAATTTTCTATATTGAAGTGTGAATTACATCCAAATAAAGGTGTTTTTATAAGAAAATAAAATCATACCAGATCAAACATCACATCTCTAAGATCTGCCCAAATTTTATAAGCTTCTGGACGGTTTAAATCTCTTGAATTTATAATGTCACTAAATATCCTCTTGTATATGTTGAAATTCTGAAAATAAGGAAAATATAACAGTCTAATAAAAAGAATTACGTATTCCTTGTTTCAAAATCAAATTTATTTCCATAAGTTGACAAATTTTATGTCCAATAAGTCAAATCTTAAGATTAAACAAGAGTGCACACGCTGAAATGTCTCGCCTTCTTTACTAATCATTGATATTATGTTGATAGTCCTAAATGTAAAGCTTTATTACACTGTCATGTAAACTTAACATTAACCAAGAAAACTAAACATTGACCAATGAACCATGAAAATGAGGTAAGGGCAGATGAACCATGCCAGGCAGACATGTACAGCTAACAATTCTTCCATACAACAAATATAGTTGACCAATTGCTTATAGTTTAAGAAAAACAGACCAAAACACAAAAACTTAACACTGTTCAATGAACTGTTCAATGAGGTCAAGGTCAAATAAAACCTGCACGACTGACAAATAGATCATAAAATATTTCCATACACCAAATATAGTTGACCTATGGCATATAGTATTAGAAAAAAGACCAAAACTCAAAACTTAACTTTGACCACTGAACCATGAAAATGAGGTCAAGGTCAGATGACACCTGCCAACTAGACATGTACACCTTACAATCATTCCGTACACCAAATAAAGTAGACGTATTGAATACAGGATAAGAAAAACAGGCCAAAACACAAAAACTTAACACTGATCAATAATCCGTGAAAATGAGGTCAAGGTCAAATAAAACCTGCGCGACTGACATATAGATTATAAAATATTTCCATACACCAAATATAGTTGACCTATTGCATATAGTATTAGAAAAAAGACCAAAACTCAAAACTTAACTATAACCACTGAACTATGAAAATGAGGTCAAGGTCAGACGACACCTGCCAGTTGGACATGTACACCTTACAGTCCTTCCATACACCGAATATACTAGACCTATTGCTTATAGTATCCAAGATATGGACTTGACCACCAAAACTTAACCTTGTTCACTGATCCATGAAATGAGGTCGAGGTCAAGTGAAAACTGTCTGACGGGCATGAGGACCTTGCAAGGTACGCACATACCAAATAAAGTTATCCTATTACTAATAATAAGAGAATTTTACATTACAAAAATCTTAACTTTTTTTCAAGTAGTCACTGAACCATGAAAATGAGGTCAAGGACATTGGACATGTGACTGACGGAAACTTCGTAACATGAGGCATCTATATACAAAGTATGAAGCATCCAGGTCTTCCACCTTCTAAAATATAAAGCTTTTAAGAAGTTAGCTAACGCTGCCGCCACGCCGGATCACTATCCCTATGTCGAGCTTTCTGCGACAAAAGTCGCAGGCTCGACAAAAAAAAAAAAGAAGTGGCATTTGCAAAATTACCTATTGACAAATCATAATAGGATAATGGCACTTTTGGTTTTGGTACAGGCTTTATCAGCAAGATTATCAAGCACACCTAGCTAATGAAGTCAGTATAAAAAAATAAAATGCCAATATTCTTTTTAACAGTTATTTGTCTAAACAATATGTTTCTTTGTGAATGTGAAAAACTTTTTTTAAACATTAAACATTGCGATAGATGTTCTATTTTATAAATAACTTCTCCTTCATATCATTTATAAATTATAATTACCATGGATGGACATTGCTGCATTGTTGTGTGATGTCGTTGCCTTATATTTTTGATTATTGTGTTCTGTTCCTGATCTAAGAAACATAGTAATAGGTATGACCATTTGAAAAAAATCTGAATACTTTTAATTAAATCTATTAACTAGAACAGTACTATTTTGCTGTGTTGGGTTGAATTAGTCACAATATCACATGACCATACCTGTTGGAATGGTGGAGCTCCATATCGTACATACACATCCAGAGCCTGTCTACTATCTCCATTCTTTATCAAGTGAGTGGCATACAGAGCAGCATATTTGTGTAGAACTTTCGTATTCTACAAAAGTTATAAATCAGTAGTTGAAACACATAAAGGCAAGAATAAAGGTATAATGAAAATTTCTGTGTATAAATTGCTGAAAAAACATTTTTAAAGCATCTGTGCTATAAGACACATGGAATTTGTAAAACACCAGAATTAAACTATAAAACTAATGTCATGACTTCAGTTGAAACTTCAGTTGTAGTCAGCAAATTTATCAAACAGAATCTAAACAAAATTGACAGAAGTCTGACAACATATGAATTAAACTGATTATGTCATGTTGATATTAAAGAATCTTCTTCAATAGCAATATGGTTAAGAAATTCTGAAATTGTTATCATTTTCAATAAGTTTGATAAAGTTTTCCCCTGGCAAAAGAGCAACCAAATATCTGATTAAATTATTTATTTGTTAGACTTTTCTTCATGGCTATTACCCTTTGCTCATCTATTCTAATGTTATCTTAACAATTAACCTACCACACATTCTGGCCTTACTGTTATTTTCCCCCTTGGCCTTAGAAATTTCCTGAATTAATTCCCCTTATATTACCTGTTTAGCAGCTGTCTCCAGACATTTCTCCCATTCACCTTTCTCCACATACATATCTAATGCACCAACGACATCTACATTAGCAAGCTGTAACAGAAAGACATCAATATGTAAACAGATCTCTTAACAGTCTATTCTCTTGTTTTCAGTTTTGCTCTGCCAGTTTGCAATAATCTGAAATGGCTTAAAGTTTTTTTTTTTTATTCAGCCTACATGAAGTTGAATGTTACTGCAATAAATAATAATAAGATTTTAGTTTATTTATCTCACGTTGTAAATACAAGTCTACAAAGATATTCATTAACATTTCACATTTCTAGTGTATTGGCTTTATTTCATCTTAATGATTAAGCAATATAGATTAACTTGATATTATTAAACTGACCACATCAGCTTTTCCTTGATCCTTCAATTGGTTCTTGTATCTTTCATCAACGTACTGTTCTAATCTATAATTAAACAATCAATCTTCAAATGTATGTTGTTGCTACATGAAACATGGCCATTACATTCATGGATCAAAATGGTAGTATAGAAACATGTGACATGTGTGAATCACTAGTTTAACAGTTTGTTTACTTATGCAAATGACAAAATATGCCAATCACAGATGCAAAAGTCAAGTTTTCAAAGTTTTAACAACAGAAACCTATCATGGTATAAGATACCAAAACATTACATTTCTTATATCCCTAATTCAAAAGGGGTCAGAGCTGTAAGATTTTAACACAAGGTGTTACATGTATTGGGAAACACACAAGTGAAAAATATAGATAATTAAAGAACCTTTGTGAGCACGCTCACATACCCCATGCCCCCTCATTGTCACTGGGCAAACAAAATCTCACCAGATTCCTAGTTCAAAGACACATAACTCCTAAAAAAGTCAACTGATAAAAATTTCTTGTGGATATGAACATCTACATATTACCGGTATGTCCTTATTATCTACAAAGTTTCAAAAAATCCTGTTGTGGGTTTTCAGAGGATGTGCGATGACAAACTGATGCAGTAGTATATTGAGGCCAAAATTCTAAGTTCAAAGGGGCATAACTCATGGGAAAAAAATTGAATCATAATTTCTTGTGGATATGTACATCTTTAAAGTATATATCCTTATTATCTACAAAGTTTCATGAAATTCTGTTGTGTGGTTTCAGAGAAGTTGGAATGACAAACTGTAGCAGTAGTATATTTAGGCCAAAACTCTAAGTTCAAAGGGGCATAACTCCTAGAAAAAAAAGTTGAATCAAAATTTCCTGTCGATATGCACATCTACATAGTATGTCCTTATTATCTACAAAGTTTTATGAAACTCTGTTGTGTGGATGCAGAGGAGTTGCCATGACAAGAACAGGACTGATGGACGGACTGACGGGTCATAAACATTATAGGGTATAATAAAAAGCAATATGTTTCCTTGCTGTATTGTGGTAGGTAACATCATTCAGTCATTAATTGAGAGTCTGAGGAAGCGACATAGTGTTATATTATATTGAGGTATTCGATTTATCTGTCAAACCATTATACATCAATGACTCAACACTTTAGATTTTACAAGAAAAAAATCTTTACATTTAATTTCACTATTTTTTTATTTAACCATTCTTCTTTTCATAACTTTTGTGAACTCATTAATAGCTGTAATCTAATTTTGGGAGGAATGTCGAGTAACAAAGACCTTAATAACTGCCTTATTACAATCTATGTAAATAAATATTTGTACATGTTAGCCACCACTTTGTTAAGAAATGATATTAATATGATTACCTTGGTTCTAATTCCTTTGCAACCTTCTTGGCCTTGTTCCATTCTTCTCCAGCTATAAACATGTCTATAGCCTCTTTAATCAGGTCAACTGTAAGGTATAACTCGGCTGCCTAAAATGGTGTATAATAATATAGTAAAAAATAACTAAAAAATCACACACAGATAATTATTCTGAGAGAGAACTTATTAGAAATAACCAATCTATTAACACTCTAAACAAAGCATTGATAATATCTTTATAATGATGAAATACAAATGAATCCAGCCATTACCTGGCTAAACTTTCTATGTTCTCCCATTCTAGGTGCAACAGTTTCTACAACAGCTTGTGCTCTTTCATTTCCAAGGAATTTTATAGATATTTCTGCAGCCTGAAAAAGATATAAAATCTATTTAGAAAAGAATAATTATACCAAATGTTTATTCTACTATAAAAGTAATGAAGTTTGAAACAGAAGCAATCTAGTAAAAAAAGCAGAGTATTAAAATGAACATTTCTTGGTGAATTCAAATCCAGGTTAAATGCATTTATTTTTAAAATCTTATTATCAAATATAGGTTACAGTGCTTATTTTTATTATCATTTTTTCTAAAATTAGTTTTAGTATTATTTTCAAAAATTTTTTAATGATCACTTACTTTCAGGTAGTAAAAGTAAAATCAGGTTAAGTGTTTTTTCTAACTCACCCTAAATAATTTATAATAAAATTAAAAAGCTAACTATTTGTAGTATCATCAATTAATTAACATCTAATATTGAACACATTCCTGCATAAATTACCTCCCTTGCAAAATCAGATTTTCAAAAATTAGTAAAGAAATCTATAATTTTATTGTATTTCTGAACTTTATTTTATTTTGAAAAATAATTTGTCTTAAGCAATTGAATGTCCAAGATAATGTTGATGAATTTTCTGTTTGTCTCAATGTTTTACTAATTTCAAAACATAAGATACCATCAAATAAACTAAAGCAACATATACAAGATAGAAGTGTAACTGTATATCTACAATAACTTCCAAAATACAATTATTTTACGCTTTAGATAAAGACGAAGATGTCTGGATAAAAAGCTAAGACAATACTGAAGGTCAACAAGCTAAGATAAATGTAAGAAATTTTACCTTCATCCAACATTTTTCCATGACAGTTAAATCACTGGTGAGTTTGGGAGTGACCTTCATGTAACACTCCACTGCTCTGGCATATTCTCCAGAGGATTCCCATTCTCTTGCTTGTTGTATCATTGCCTCTAATCCACTGGAAAAAAAAAGATTTTAATAAATGTATCTTCATCTGAATTTGAATATAATATGTAATAACTTAAAGAACTAATCCTAATAAAATTGGGAGAAGGCAGGCAAATTTATCTTTTATTTTTGATGTTCCTGGCAGGTAAAAATCTATTAGTTTCTAGGCTGATTTGTGTTTCTTTTTTAAATGGCATATAATAGAATTAAAAGCAAGAATTTTCATGTATCCCTGTCTCTCCTACATCATCAATTATGATTTTTAAACATTCATCATTGAACCATTAAACTAAGGTCAAGTGATCTCAGCAATTAAAAATATACATCTAAAAATTACTCCATTGATCAAATGTATTTTACTGATTTGATATAGTGTATGAGAAACTAAAACAAGCAAGTAAACTTAACATTGATTATTGAAAATGAGTCCAATTTCAAGTGATCCCTATCAGATTACGTAGTGTTTGTTGGTCATGCAAGGATGAGAATATTTGTATGAAGGCCTTACATCACACAAAAAAATATATTTCTTTTTTGTTCGGCGGTATTTTTCAGCTAGAATGCTATTTTCAGCTTAATGAACTACTTTGAAGGCCATATGGACAAGAGGATGAATTTTAATTTGCGGTCTCAGCAAACAGCATATTCATAAATAGCTTCCTTATGAATTACATACTCTTGATTTTTAAGAAGATATATTTATCATTTCTTTGCAAATGACAATTTAAAACGGCCAGGAAAGCAAATCTGATATCTGGGAAAATACAATTTCACTGAAATTTACTACATTCATACTTTGTTCTCACAAGTGTAAACTGTTTTTTGGCAATAAACTTAAATCTTTCACAAATCACATTTACACAACAATTTATACTTATTCTGTATACGATAATTAGTTAAAAATCTTTTTACATCTATGAAGAAGGGTATTATTTTACCTAGTAGAGCTGGATGTCATCTCTCTATCATATTCATCCTGTAGTTGTTGTAACTTGTGGGGTACATATTCTTTACAGACTCGTAAAGCATCCTGCCACATACCAGACTCCTGCAATCATTATAATTTACATATTGATTAATCACAAACTAAGAGTATCACAGATATACATCCTTTATCACAGGTTTGACACATAATCAAAGTTTCATGGTGGACTTTTCAAACTTTATATGATATATTTATTTACAAATTTGAACCACATTGCTTGTTAAAAGTGTCTATAGCTCACTGGTTTGATCGAAATGTCATATATATTTAGAAGAGTTTTTAAGATGTTTGGCTC
The DNA here is from genome assembly GCA_017311375.1 of Mytilus coruscus. Lineage (NCBI taxonomy): Eukaryota > Metazoa > Mollusca > Bivalvia > Mytilida > Mytilidae > Mytilus > Mytilus coruscus. The sequence goes on from CM029595.1 coordinate 9,005,219, forward strand.
TTTTTTGTTAGATAGTTTACTTTTTGTAGCTAATTAACTAATCAGTTTCATTGTAACCATAATTTCTATATATAATAAATCAATCAATCTATTGTTTTAAGCATTTCCCTCTCCCAATGAACTATTGTTCTAATATTCCAAAAATTATTAAAGATTGACCACTTACCCTGTAATATTTCACAGCAAGTTCAGGCCTCTGTGCCCTCAGTAGATATGACTCAGCCTTGGCAAACTCCTTCTCTTCAAAAGCAAACCTTGCCTGACCAACCAATACATCAGACACCGAGTCTGAATCATGACTCTCGGCTACCCTCTGTGCTGAATCCCAGTCTTGGTTGTGAACATACCTGTTTTATGTAGAAAATTTTGTGTAATGTGCAGGTATAAATGCATTGCTATTATTAACTTTGTTATCTTGATTACATTACTGGGATATACAATTATGAAAGAAATAAAATGGATCAAAGACTTAAATGGTCGGGGGTTGCACAGAATGTTTTATCAACAATGGAGTAAGGTCTATAATATACATTTAAAAATGGGTAAAAACCATTAGAAAAACCTCCATAGTGAGATATGCATAACCTCAACAGGACTGCAAACTTTCTGTGATGTTTCAAGGATCTGGGTTGAAAACTGTACAACGATTCGATTACACAAAATAGGTACCCACTTATCCTGGCCAACCCATGGAAGTCTAGAAAAATGGGACAAAGCCTAAAATGGCCAGGTTGCAATATTTGTGACTAATCAATATAGAATGTTTACAATGTAGTTGCAAGTACATGAAGGAGAAGAACAAGGTTAAACTTGTTCTCTCTTTCATAAATTTTGCTGAAAAATTACTAAGTTCTAAAGTCTAGAAAAATGAAAAAATATTCCTCAAACAATTCCATGATAGCTGGTGCACAACTTCAACATTTGTGCAATCTTCCTGTAAAGTTTCAGGGATCTGGGTTGAAAACTGTAGGAGGAGTTGATTACACAAATAAGGAACCAACTTTTCAACGCCTGATATCACTATACTATTTGCCAGTTATGCCTTTGTGTAACCCTACCAATAAAAAATTTATGTTGAGTAAATTGGCTTCCAGTACATATCTTGTATTGGATTTCCCAATTCAGATTCTTCTGATAATCACACTATTCCAAGGTTAGATCAGTTGAAACCTTCATACAATTTTGAAGAGGAACTGATTAAAGATTATGGCGCTGTCCTGCCAATAACAAACCAATGATGATGGGCAGACAGACTTATGATAGATCAAAAACATTATGCTCTTAGTAACTTTATGCCTGGAATATGTTTTCTAACTTACATGAGAACAGCTTCTTTAGGTTTGGCTGCCTTGATAAATTCATCTTCAGCTTCCTGGAATTTTCCTTCATCTTCAAGATACATGGCATATTTCAGGTGGATATCAGGCAACTTGTTCTTCATAGCTAGGCGGGCAAGCTCGAAAGCAAACTCAAATGCACTGAAAATACAACAGATAACAAGTCAATTTTACCTTTGTTGCTAGTCAAGCCACTTAATAAAAAGCAAAGTCTGTTGTCATAGGAATAACAAGGAAGTAAAATAGATAATCTGGTAATTTTTTTTTCAAACTGCAAGCCATATATATCAAAAGATTATCAATAAAACCTACCAATTTTCACTAGCATAATCAATGGCAGCTTCAACTAATCCAAATTTATTGAGAAGTTTGACAGCAGAATCTCCTCCCAGACTCTTTGCCCATAGATAAGCCACCTGTTTAGCTGCTGTTGCCCCACCAGCACTCTTGGCAACCTAAAAAAAATATAAATAGATAAGATGACTACAATCCTCTTAAACTTTTGGTCCATTGATGGGACATCTGTCAAGTTGTTGCTTCTCAAGTGTCCTTTGAAACCCTCAAAATATAGAATTACACTTGGAGACATTCCAAAGATATCTCTACCTAACCCATACTGTATACTAAGGTTTTTATCAGCAAATCCAAAAAGTAGTTACTGATTAAGCACTTTTGCAAGTTATACTAAAAAGACTTAGGATAATACAGGATATTATCCATGTGTGTTAAATCTGTTATGTAAGCTAAACAAAGCATCTCTCTCTTATGCAACAAACAATGATTAACAACAATTATCCAAATGGCTAAACTTTACTCAACATATATTTCATGTCATTACTAAGATATCAGCCTTATCCAACATATCATGAAATCAACTCATACAGACTACCAACTCAACCTATGAGCTTCAACCCACATATCATGTTAACTGTACCCACTGACTCACTACCATCACATCATGTGATCTTCAGATTACAATTCTTGTCATCTGTACAGATATGTGATCTGTGTACACACTAATTCACTTCCAACACACCTTGTGAGCTTCATCCCACATATCCTTTGATCTGTACACACTGACTCACTACCAACTCACCCTATGAGCTTTATCCCATATATCCTGTAATCTGTACACACTGACTCATTACCAACTCACCCTATGAGCTTCATCTCACATATCCTGTGATCTGTATCCACTTACTCACTACACTCACCCTATGAGCTTTATCCCATATATCCTGTGATCTGTACACACTGACTCACTACCAACTCACCCTATGAGCTTCATCTCACATATCCTGTGATCTGTACACACTGACTCACTACCAACTCACCCTATGAGCTTCATCTCACATATCCTGTGTTCTGTATCCACTTACTCACTACAAACTCACCCTATGAGCTTCATCCCACATATCCTGTGATCTGTACATATTGACTGCTGCCTTCCAGTCTCCACCTTCTACAAAGTGATGTTCAGCTTGTCTAAGATTTCCTTCACCTTGTAGTTCCTACAAGTTAAAACAATAATAAATACCAAACTGCTTTTAACATATCAAGTAATTAGTTTGTCTGTTTATGAAAATGTTAAAACACTTGCAAAATGTTCAATGTTATCTATGAAAGCAGAAGGTTTTATCTTTAGTTCCAAAAAAACAGATTTTTTTGCACAAAATTGAAGTTTTTTAAAGAGGTCAAAAAATTCTTTCGTGGATTAATTTGTACAAGAAATATGACTATCAGGGGTTAAAAAATTTTGTTACAGCTCACTAGCCCAGGACTTATTGGTAGCAGGATTTTACTAGTCCTGTTGGAAGAACTGATAGCCCAGAAAAACAGACCTGCTAGTCCGAGTATGTTTTACAAGTTAAGAGTGTGCTTCATAATGCAAAGAGGGTGTCCATTGTTTTGTAGGCCATGATATTTAATCAAATAAATCAAATGAATTTGTGTTTTATTATAACAATGGTTTTTAATGTGTTGGTTTACAGATTTTTCATGTGAAAGATTTGGGATGGTAGGTTTGGAAAAAAAGAAAACGACGTTTTACTAGACATAAATAGGTAAAGAACTTCAACTTTATTACAGTATTTGTGTTCTCCTGTTTTGCCATCATTCATTAAATTTTAGTGCCAATCAATTTTTTTCTGCTTTCTTTTAAAAAATAATATGTATGTCATCATCATATAAATTTGTAATAAATTGCTTCGCTGAGCGCAGCTGGATAAGACTGCAGAGGTCCAACCCTGAACAGTTGGGGCAAAAATGGACACAATATTCGCACTTGATACAGGTCTGAATTTGGATTGTAATTAAATATTTGACACATAATAGGTTTCTGACAAAGATCTTGAATTGGTTATGTGATTTGAATTTATATTCATTTTTTTGCTTTTGCGCAAGACAATATGCTGTTGCGAATTGACACCCCTCCCCCAAAAAATTTTTAATATTTTTTTTTTGCAAAAAAAAAAAATAGTATTTGAAGAAATTTTCTTTTAATTTCTGAAATCTTGAGAACAAATTGTCCCCACCCCTAATTTTTTAACCTCCCACCTTTTCCAAAAAATTTCTTTCCCTCAAGAAATGGTCATAATCTCAATTCAAATTTCCAATGGAGTTTGCAACCATAATAACCCATTTAAATACATCATAAAAGTCTTAAAATAGAAAATGACATACATAATCATGCTAAAATTAAATTACCTTCATCAGCATTTTAAAAATAGTAACTTCTAAAAATAAATTGACAGCTAATCACCTCAAGACAATACCACATTTCTTTATGCATAATTTAAAAGACGTGTAAGGGAGGTAATTCAAAATGTTGTGTTTGAATTACTTCCCTTACACTGCTTTTAAATTATGTTTTGTACTTAAGTAATTGTCAATTAACCAGGACACCCTTGTTTTTCCCCTTTTTTGCCCCTAATTCCTAAACGGTTTGAGCCATAACCCCCCAAAGCCAATTTGTACCATCCCTTTGAGGTATGAAATCTTGTGGTATAATTTCAGAGAGATCCATACACCATTCCACAAGTTATTGTCTGGAAACTAGAAAAATGCTTATTTGGGCCCCTTTTTGGCCCCTAATTCCTAAACTGTTGGGACCATAACCCCCAAAATCAATCCCAACCTTCCTTCTGTTGCCATAAACCTTGTGTTTAAAGTTATTGTGCGGAAACCAAATGTCTTCGGATGACGACGACGTGATACCAATATACGACCGCAAAATTTTTTGTGGTTGTATAAAAAGGGCGGTAATGTGCATTTACAAACGGGACATAAATAGTAATTTCACGATGAACCAAAAATGAAAGAAAGCTATATTTTCCTTTTTATCAATGGTCCTGAAACACGGTGAATAATGAGCTTTCAGCACGTGAAAATAAATTGCAAACACGTTGCATGAAAATGACTTAACAACCTGTTCAATCAGGAAGATGGGGATACTAGATTAGTCTTTTTGGACAGGTAACCCTGTTTTTTTATATTCAAATGCATGAAAATTTTTCGTGCAATCTATGAAAAAGAAAATTCCAAATTGTTTGTGGACATCTTCTGTTGCTTTTACTTAGCATCTTTCCTGTTTGGAAGAGTCCTTTCATATATGAGATGAAAGAGATTATTGAAATTAAATCTTAAGGAATTATGACAACAAAGGAAAACAAACTTATTGTAAAGGCCTATTAACATAGGGTTTCATTTTGTAAAATTATTTGTGTAAACATGACATGTCATATCAATTAATGTATCATACCTCCCAGTACTGTTAATTTAACTTGGCATGATCAATGTACTATACCCCCAAGTACTGAGAAATCAATATTGAAACTATGGGAATTGCGATCAATACATGATACCAGTCCACCCCAGGGCTTCCAAAACGGTCATATTTTCCGGACAAGTCCGATAAATTATATAAATGACTTGTTGTGCCAAGGCTGAAACGGTCATTTAAATATAGTTTAGAAAAAAATTGAAGTTTATGCGATCTTTTTGACCTGACCTTTTGCCTTAAACAGCCACACATTTCCGGTCATATTAGTGACATAAATAATAATTACTATCAAAACAAACCCTACTAAAATACCTTCTCATTACAATCAGGATTAATTAGTCCGGCTGGCTCAAATATTTCAAATTATGCATCCGAATTTTCAAAATGCTAAAAATATCATGGATACCTATATCTAACGTTCTTGTCGAGTCTTTTCCTGTAGAAAAAACGTGGAAAGATATACTTAACTCAATCTTGCTTTGTAAACGTACACAGATTTTATGTATCCGTCTCTGGTCCGTGTTTTACCATTGTCAAGGCAACAACCGGTAATAGGAAAAGTACTTTTTAAAAACGAAAGTGAAGTTATTGACAGCGTAATTATGCACAAATAAAGAGTCTTAGCAGATATTAATACTCTGATGTTGCACACTGCGAATGGTGCACTGTCAATTTAACAGTTAGCGCCAGAACATCGAATTTTTATTAAAATTCAAGTCAAATACGGTTTTGTGTCAATCATAATGGATATGATGCCCAACTGATTACTATGGTTGCCTTTTGTTACTAATTATATATAAGTCTTAAGGGATTAAAATCGGGATAAGACAAAAATGTCCGGCTGGCTCAAATATTTTTTGGAAGCCCTGGTCCACCCAGTAATTCGTTTTATTTTAAAAAATGTACAAAATCAGTTTAAATTCCTGGAATCCTGGATGTAGTAATTGAATCCCATTGGCTAAGATGACAATAGTGAGGAAGGAATTTTCCTTTTTTTTTCGGTAACGCCAAGAATTTTTACTAGTCCGTTGAGCATATTTGATTATAAGTTTTGATTGCCCGAGGCGTAAATGTACTAGTCTGAGGTGTCAGGCTAGTGGATTTTTTAATCTCTGGACTATGTTAGATCTTCAATAAAAATATTGAATAACTTACTACAGCTAGATGAAGATGTGTATCCTGTAGAAGGTCAGGGTGGTATGTTTTAACTAGACGGATCATGTCAGAATACATCTTATGTTTCTTGTACATAGTAATGGCCATATCTGGTTCCTGGACAGACACATACAATCTAAAACACAGAGTTAATAGTAATGGCCATATCTGGTTCCTGGACAGACACATACAATCTAAAACACAGAGTTAATAAATTCCTGAATATATATTCTTGACTAGTGAAATTAGTTATCAAGTTGAATATAATATTAATAAAAAATATGGTAAATATATATGCAAAAACAGCAATTTAAAGTCTATTAATTGACTCTACCATGCTTTCAATGCAACATTAAATTAACAAAGTGAAAGTAAGTATAAATTAAGATTTTTAAGCTGTAAAACAGTATTCAATAAAACTTCTACAGTCTTTATGATATATTAGATTGAACCTACTTTTCAGCATCTTTGAATTTCATCTCATCCTCTAGCTGTCTGGCCTGTGAGATATATAGTGTTGACACATCATCAGATTTCATATAAGTAGCAGCTAACTTATGAGCCATATCCCACTTGCCAGCATTGTTATACATGTCTACTGCTTCTCTAGTACTGCCTGCTTCCACATATAACTTCTCTGCCATCTGAACAAAACAAAATCAAATCTTAAAATTGATATTTCATTTGAAACAAGAGTTAGCCATCATCTCAGGCATATCTTAGCATTTCTTACACATCAGTGGTCCTGTGCTGATGTGGTGGGTTGGGGTTTCAACCTCTGGCTGGGTCAAGCCAAAGTTTTTAAGATTGGTATTTGCAGCATCTCTGGTAGGCACTCAGCATTGAACAAGAGTAAGAGGGGTCAAAGTCAGAATAATGTTACCAGGTAAAGTGACATGTCGTCCTACAATAGAAAAACAAAGGATATGGGGGGTACCCATCCATGACACAAAATCAGTACACGCAATGATTGACTATAGTCTGTTTGTTACCTTGTGAACATGCACATTAAATATCTAGATCAGTTTGTTGGTCTAGTACAAAGAAAAGCTCATATTTATAAAGCAGAAACATTTTCTCAACCTGAATATTTATTTAATTTGCCAAGGACGTTTAACAGCCATAACAGTGATACAACAAAAAAAGCCAGCATGCCTGATGATGTTACATTACTCATCTTTCTCAAATCATTGAAAAAGAAAGATGAATTTTGTCTACAAATCTTCTAAAAATAATAAGAGAAAGATTCCACCACAGAATCTTGTGCAATACAAAATTTCTCCCCTCAACAGTTTGATTTTAGATATTTTATATACTCAGCAAGCCCTTTTTTTATTGAAAATTTAACAGTCTCAATTGGAGAAATATTGTATTACACTTGATGCATTCATTAATAATGTGCATGTTTAAATTAAAGAAGAGTGGTTTATTTTGCATTCACAATCAAACTTGCATTCGCAAACTCCATTAAGGTGGGGCAATTATTCAAACATAGTTGAATATGTTTGTTTTCTTATGAACAAATGAATTTGTTTCCCTTTAATATTTTAAAAAAATAATCATAATCAAATACCTCATAATCTCCAATAGAAGCATAGTGATCAGCAATTTTCTTGTAATATTTGGATGACATGGCAGAATCTTGTAGCTCCAGGATTTGAACTGCCTTTGACCATTGTCTAGAATCAATAGCAGCTTCCACAGCTTTCATGTTAGCTCTGTAAAAGAAATAAAAATTGAACATCTTAGCTAAAACACTGCATTCTTCCATTTCAAATATAAGATCATTTTGCATGATATATTACCATTTCAAAGGTTAAGATAAAAAGCTATAATAAATTAGGTAATATATGTATACAAACCCAGCCTCTATGTAATGGTTGATAGCAGAATCTAGCTGTTTCTGTGAAACCAAATAGTTTCCCCATTCCTCTTCAAGTTTAACAACTTCTGCAGGGAAAGCTTCTCTGGCAAGTTTAACAGCTGTAATATAAAGCATTTCACTCAAACCATGGTGATAGAATCTGTAATATAAAGCATTTCACTCAAACCATGGTGATAGAATCTGTAATATAAAGCATTTCACTCAAACCATGGTGATAGAATCTGTAATATAAAGCATTTCACTCAAACCATGGTGATAGAATCTGTAATATAAAGCATTTCACTCAAACCATGGTGATAGAATCTGTAATATAAAGCATTTCACTCAAACCATGGTGATAGAATCTGTAATATAAAGCATTTCACTCAAACCATGGTGATAGAATCTGTAATATAAAGCATTTCACTCAAACCATGGTGATAGAATCTGTTACTCCAAGTAACATGTTCAAGACAACTGTGGAAACAGGAAAGTCTGTTTTTTTCACTTTCTATCACATGCACTAAGCAAGAAATTCTTATTGTATGAAGTAAAACGCAAAGCTAAAAATATATCATAGCCACAGAATTTAGGTAAGGCTTTGGTGTAATATATGTATGAATAACTATATGTAATAGACAAGCTGTATAAACCAACCTGCAGGAAGTCTTAAACTAAAGTGTTTAAATTAAGTTCAGTTTATATCCATCTTGTTTTTGCTTAATACTAACAATAATGATAAGTAGCCATTATTTATTTAAGTTAACTTGTGAACTGGCTATAGACTGCTGTCTAGTTAATTACCTTGAAGATAAGCTTTCCCTTTCTTGTAGCATTCCATTGCTTTTTGTTTATCTTTGATATGTTCATACAAATCTCCAGCCTAAAACAATTGTAAAACAGATAAGTAACATTTCTTAATAATGCAAAGCATTTAAAAAAATTCCTCTACAATTATTATACACAATTATGAATCATCTGACAAAATTCAAATGAGAAAAGTTAAAATAATGAGTAAAAAATGACCAAAACATAGTATTCAGTCTCATCTAACTAACACTTGACTTATATTATTCTAATAAGTTTTTCTGACCTATAATAGTAAAACTCACCCTCTCATATAACTCAGATTTAATCAGTGCAGAAGCTATTCGTCCAATCAAGTCAGAGTTACTCATTAACTCCTAAAAACAAATAAAAAACAACAATAACTAGAAGAACCTAAAGTTATAACATGATATACCACCATTTTAACTCTTGTAATATATCTGTAATGTTACATGAATGACATATACTCCAAATTGGTACACATTTCTTTTTACGTCAATAGAACCAAAAAATGAATGAATGAAAGGTTTAATGTCCACCATGCAATCTTTCAAAAATTATAAGGAAAAATCTTGTCGTTTGAATACATGCTAAACATAATTTTTAAAATCCCAAAGAAAAAAAATCTACTGGAAGGAATCTATCCAATCTATAATCTTTAATTTCATAAATCTTTCATTTGACCTAGCCTTGGATTGATGATACAACTTCTTACATTTGAGACAAGTATGCTACAATGATTCCATAAGTCATTACACAACTTAACAAGCAAATCACAAATTGATATGGAATTGTTTGAAAACCATTTATAAATCACAAGAAAAGACATACTTCTCTACTAGTAGCGAGTCGAGCAGCTCTTGCAGGCAGACCAGATTTCATATATAGATTAATGGCTGCCAAATAATCTTCATCCTTTTCTTTCAACTGAAACAAATATACAATGAACCTAATGCAAATAACTAATCAAAATAACTAATTAAGAATATATCTTGTTAGCCTGAGTTTGAAATAACTTACACTGTATGTCAACTTTCTTTTTTTTTTTTATCCTCTGTATTTAATTTTACTGTAAAACTATTTTTGACTTGACTATACCATTTGGTCATTACATGCATTTTCAATTGAATAACTGTTATTATTACATTGGTTGCAATGAATTACCGTGATTCCCCAGTGTATAAAACCAATAATTTCACTCGTCTGACGTCATACGACAATCGGTGTTGTCAAGAGGTTGTCGATGACCTTGCATCAAACTAATTGAGAATGCATAGAGAAAAGATATAATGCCTTTCATTTAATAGTTTAAGGCCAATGTAATAAAAAGAATAGCTAATCTATTAAAGTAAAATTAAAATTAAAATATCGACTAAACACATTCGTGAATGTGTTGAATGGTCACTCATGGAATATTTTTCTCTATTTGAATTCTTGGATTAGTTATTCTATAATTCTAAAACTTTTATCATCATATCATAAAGAAGTTTTAATGATAGCACTTCAGTTATGATTCGTATCTAACTATCTTCCATAATACCATGTGGATATTTAATCTATTATTTTAAATCTCAAAAGTCATAAGATTTTTACCTCTCCTGCTTTTTCTTCTTGTCCAGTGTCCATCAACCATTGGTAATAATTACGCTGTAGGTTCTCTAATTCTGGGTGCATCTTAAAATGAAAATTTGGCTTTATTAACTTCCTGTGTTTTCATTATGTCTAAAATATTTTGGAACCATAAAAATAAAATGCTCCGCTGGGCGCAGCTTGATACGACCGCAGAGGTCGAACCTTGAACAGTTGGGGCAAGTATGGACACAACATTCAAGCTTGATACAGCTCTGAATTTGGATTGTGATTAAATATTTGACACAGCATAGGTTTCTGACACAGAATGAATGTGGTCTAAGAACTTAAAAATTTTAATTTACCTATTCAAACCATATCATTATTATTTGCTTTTATATATAAATCAGAAATAACCAATTTAAAATGGAACATTTTACAAGAAAAAAGGAAAAAAGGAAAAAAATCCACCCCTCCCAATTTTTGAACCCCTTATGATTCATCACCCCAAACTCAATCCCAGCCTTCCCTTATTGTATGGGACCTTGCAGTACAATTTCAGAGAGATCCATACACTTGAACACAAGTTATTGTCTGAAACTAGAAAATGCTTCTTTTTGGCCCCAAATTCCTAAACTTTTAGGGCAATTACCCCAAACTCAAACCCAGCTTTCCTTTGTGATATGGAACCTTGTAGTACAATTTCATAAAGATCCATACACTTACACACAAGTTATTGTCCTGAAACTAGAAAAATGCTTGTTTTTGCCCTTTTGGCGCTAATTCCTAAAATTTTGAGGCAATCACCCCAAAATAAATCCCAGCCTTCTCTTTGTGGTATGGTACCTTGCAGTACAATTTCAGAGATCCATACACTAACACACAAGTTATTGTCTGGAAACTAGAAAATGCTTATTTTGGCTCCTTAATCCTAAACGTTTTGGGCAATTACCCCAAACTCAATTTCAGCTTTCCCTTTGTGATATGGAACCTTGTAGTACAATTTCAGAAAGATCCATACACTTACACACAAGTTATTGTCATGAAACTAGAAAATGCTTGTTTTTTCCCCTTTTGGCCCCTAATTCCTAAAGTTTTGAGGCAATTACCCCAAACTCAATCCCAGCATTCCCTTTGTGATATGGAACCTTGTGGTACAATGTCAGACAGATCCATACACTAACACACAAGTTATGTCTGGAAGTTACAAAATGCTTATTTTTGGCCCCTTTTCCTTAACTGTTGGTACCATAACCCCAAAATCAATCTCAACCTTCCTTTTGTGGTATTGAACCTTATGGTAAAATTTCATAGAGATCCATTCACTTAAACTAAAGTTAGAGTGCGAAACCAATGTGTCGGACGACAGCGACACCGACGCCAACGTCATACCAATATACGACCGCAAAATTTTTTGCGGTCGTATAAAAGCTAAAATTTAATTCAATTTTTACATTTTGGTGAAATCTGCTTCAGACAATTATGTAATATGTGTTATCAATAGGTATATGGTATATATAAAGGTAGGGGTATAAATAACTTACCTTGGCTTCAGCTACTTCTATTGCTTCATCCCACATGTGCATTTCTTGGTACATTTCCATGGCTTCATCTACATGATTCTGTCAAATTGATCATTGATTATCAATAACATTCAGGTGTGAAACATTCACTTAGAACAATAAATCTGCATAATACTTGCTACTCATAACTGTTTAGTGTTATACTGTTTTATCTAGAACTAAGTCTTTTAAATTGTTAAATTTGAAAACACAAATTTTTATTGGCTGTTATTTTTATGTCCCTTTTTGTCATGTAGCTCCTGATAAGTTCATAAATTTATACATGCTTGGTTTTCAAATGTTTGGGTTTAAGTGTTCCTGATGAAGGTAAATCCAGGGAGGCCCATTGAATGCACATAACTTGCAAAGTGTTATTTGCATTTATTAAAGAGAATGCAAACCTTTTTTAGTTTCAGTATATTTAATTAAAAATTTTAAAGTACCTTACTGAGGCTTGTATAGTCCACGTTTTTTTCTCCAAAATTAATATTGCCACGCAAGGGTACGGCGGATCATAGAGCATGATAAGCAAGAAATGAGAAAAACTCTATTTCCCACGGATAGTTTAGTTTCCGCCATGTTTGTTATTGAAAATGTAGAGGGCACCCTTATAATTTTCAGAACTAATAATTTACCTAATCAATATGCAATTTTAATTACAAATCCATATCAAAATTAAATGCTTCATTACAAATTACTTGTTTCTTTTCATAGCATTGCACAACATAAACTGGAATCTGCTTGTATTTACCGGAATGAAAAAAGTATATAAATCAGCTGAGAACCAGCTTATGCATTACAATGTATAAACTACAAAAGGTAATCAGTTATTCGTTCCGTGTTGGTGTTTCATACTGATGCATGCGTTTTGTTTTAGCTGAGATAATTCAACATTAATGTTATTGATATATTTAACAGTAATAGTATTTAACTAAAGAACAGTACTGTTTTAGCTTCAAAGTTGTATTCTAATAGTAATTATAAAGTACCGATTTTCCGTACACTCTCACTGTATTTTTTTTTATTTACAATTGCTATACGAACTTCTGGTTAAAAAGAAATACAACTTTCCCAATTGTTTATTCATAATTTTGACTTAACACTCGTGGTGTGTTCTGGAATCATTTACAAGCATTTTCACACACAATTTGAAATTACCAGAGTTTCATATGACATTTTCAAGCAGTTACAAAGTTTTTTTCTGAATTCTCGTGGCCAAAAGGGGGGTGCGGACAATGTACCAGTGCAGACTTTACAAGTGTGATTACAGTAATCTTTTCATTTTGTATTGTTTAACGTTAATATCATATCTTGCCGTGTTGCCTACATTGACAACAAAACAAAACAGAACTAATTTACCTGTTCTAGATAGACACTCTCTGCCTCTTTGTACTTCTTCTCCATAATAGCAAATCTGGCTCTTACTTTATAGTGGTTAAAACCATCTCCACCCTAAAATATCAGTATCAAATCAATTATGGTTACACCGAAGTATCATACATTCTATTCTTATAAATATAAAAACTCATTTATTACAAATACTAATTACAAAGTCTAAAATATTAGGAATACACAAAACTTTAACTAAATACTTACATGCTGTTTCTGGACGTCTTCAGCAATTCTAAATGTCTCTTTCATATACCTGGCTTTAGCTATATCCCCAAGAGCTGAGTAACACCTGTAGTTAAAAGTGGAAATGATTTAGCTTTAAACTAATTTATAACCACTTATGGCAGTCAATCACTGTTCCTGTGGTAATAATTTGATGAGATTTTTACCAAAGGCAACAAGTGTATATAGGCTTTGATTTCTCAGAGTAAACCTTGAGCTTAAGTAGATTTGTTATTCTTCATTCTTTTAAATACAAATTCTCTAACCCTCAACAAATTAAAAAGTAACAAGTCCAAAATTCAAGTACTCATTGTAATTTCAATTCTCCTCCAGACTATAAACTGACATCAGCTACCAGTATATGGCACTGTTGATCTTCCATAGCAAGCTTACTCAGCATTATGCACATAACTGACCTTTCACCAGTATGTTACTGTCAATCTCCCATGCCCAGCTTAATTAATTACCTTTCAGCAATATGTAATTGTCTATCTTCCATGGCCAGCTTGCTTAGGGTTTTCCACATAGCTTCTGTTTCAGCAGATAACTCCAAAGTTTCCAAGAAAGATACAGCTCTAAAATAAAATTAATGTTCAAAGTAATTTATGTCAGATCAAAGTACATGTGTAATATAGTTAAAGGGCTATCAGGACAACAAATGAGACCCTTTATGCTGGTCAAAATGTCAGACTCTAAATTCCTAATCAATTCTATCTACTTTCTCTATGTAAAACTTGAGTTACTTTTCTAAATCTGGATGGAATACTGAATACTGGATATTAAAACATTATGAATAAACTAACTAAATCATATTGATTATGTTTTTCTTAATAAGTTAACTCTTACTTACCATGACACCAAATTAAAAATATAATCTACTATAAAAGTGTGTATAACTCTCACATGTAAAAATGTGTGTACCTTTTACTTTTAAAAAAGTGTGTGTATACCTTTCTTATGTAAAATAAAGTGTATGTTATATTTCACTTTTAAATAAGAGTGTGTATACCTTTCAAAGTCTCCATCATCAATTGCTGTACCAAACTCTATTAAGCCTTCATCTAGAGTATAAGATATTGTAGACACACCTTCATTGACCAGGACTTCTGTTTTACCATCTGTTCTCTCTAAATCTACAATATCTCCCTACAATATAAAATACACAATCAAGCTGAAATATTTGTACATAAAATTTGATATATCTTTGTCAAAGCTTCATTTGTATCAATAATATTGAACTTTTAAGAATTTTGTCAATTTCATGATTCAGTGCAAGCAGAAGGCGGTTTCATTATAATAAATTGTTGACACAGAGATATGTCTCGCCTGTTGACAGAAAATTAAATGATGAAGAATGTGTAAATGGGATACAGATGCCCCAACTTGTAAATATACGGCAAATTATACAATTTTTCAATTAACAAAGGGAAAGCACTCAAGAATATCAAAATTAACACCACCCAAATTCAAACTTCATATGTGTTTGATGGTAATAAGCATTGTGTATAAGTTTCATAACATTTGGTTGAGGCACACTAAAGTTAGAAAACGGAAACTAATTTTGGGATGTACAGACGGACAAGGGTAAAACTTAATGCTCCCTCCCCCGCAGCGGGACATAAAAAAAGAATGATGGACAGCAACATTGCTAATTAACTAAATTAAACTGATATGTACTGATAGTAATGCAACTTTACAGAAAATATGATTGATCTATCACAAGTAGTTCCTATCAAACTGACTTAAGCAGAAAACTTGAAAATTGCTTATTAATTGAAAGCCCCTGTACCATGACCTAGGGGACAGGGCCTCGAAATAGTCGTCAAACTGATATGTACTGATAGTAATGCAACTTTATATGGTCCAATATCCAAAATCTAAATACATGGTTAGATTCAGCATATCAAAGAACCCCAAGAGTTCAATTTTGATGTAATCAAACAAAGTTTAATTTTGGACCCTTTTGACCTCAATGTGGACAAAGTTGATAACAGGGCCAAAAATCAAAAATCTAAATACATGGTTAGATTCAGCATATCAAAGAACCCCATATATTCAATTTTGTTGAAATCAAACAAAGTTTAATTTTAGACCCGATTTGGACCAACTTGAAAACTGGGCCCATAATCAAAATCTAAATACATGTTTAGATTCAGCATATCAAAGAACCCTAAGAATTCAATTTTGTTAAAATCAAACTAAGTTTAATTTTGGACCCTTTGGACCTTAATGTAGACCAATTTGAAAACGGGACCAAAAATTAAGAATCTAAATACATGGTTAGATTCGCATATCAAAGAACCCCAATAATTCAATTTTGATGAAATCAAACAAACTTTAATTTTGGACCCTTTTGACCTCAATGTGGACAAAGTTGATAACGAGGCCCAAAAACAAAAATCTAAATACATGGTTAGATTCAGCATATCAAAGAACCCCATATATTCAATTTTGTTGAAATCAAGCAAAGTTTAATTTTGGACCCGATTTGGTCCAACTTGGAAACTGGGCCCATTATCAAAATCTAAATACATGTTTAGATTCAGCATATCAAAGAACCCTAAGAATTCAATTTTGTTAAAATCAAACTAAGTTTAATTTTGGACCCTTTGGACCTTAATGTAGACCAATTTGAAAACGGACCAAAATTAAGAATCTAAATACACGGTTCGATTCGGCATATCAAAGAACCCCAATAATTCAATTTTTGATGACATCAAACAAAAAAAAGTTTAATTTTGGACCCTTTTGACCTCAATGTGGACAAAGTTGATAACAGGGCCCAAAAATCAAAAATCTAAATACATGGTTAGATTCAGCATATCAAAGAACCCCATATATTCAATTTTTGTTGAAATCAAACAAAGTTTAATTTTAGACCCCGATTTGGACCAACTTGAAAACTGGGCCCATAATCAAAAATCTAAATACATGTTTAGATTCAGCATATCAAAGAACCCTAAGAATTCAATTTTTGTTAAAATCAAACTAAGTTTAATTTTGGACCCTTTGGACCTTAATGTAGACCAATTTGAAAACGGGACCAAAAATTAAGAATCTAAATACATGGTTAGATTCGGCATATCAAAGAACCCCAATAATTCAATTTTTGATGAAATCAAACAAACTTTAATTTTGGACCCTTTTGACCTCAATGTGGACAAAGTTGATAACGAGGCCCAAAAAACAAAAATCTAAATACATGGTTAGATTCAGCATATCAAAGAACCCCATATATTCAATTTTTGTTGAAATCAAGCAAAGTTTAATTTTGGACCCCGATTTGGACCAACTTGGAAACTGGGCCCATTATCAAAAATCTAAATACATGTTTAGATTCAGCATATCAAAGAACCCTAAGAATTCAATTTTTGTTAAAATCAAACTAAGTTTAATTTTGGACCCTTTGGACCTTAATGTAGACCAATTTGAAAACGGGACCAAAAATTAAGAATCTAAATACACGGTTCGATTCGGCATATCAAAGAACCCCAATAATTCAATTTTTGATGACATCAAACAAAAAAAAGTTTAATTTTGGACCCTTTTGACCTCAATGTGGACAAAGTTGATAACAGGGCCCAAAAATCAAAAATCTAAATACATGGTTAGATTCAGCATATCAAAGATCCCCATATATTCAATTTTTGTTGAAATCAAACAAAGTTTAATTTTGGACCCCGATTTGGACCAACTTGAAAACTGGACCCATAATTAAAAATCTAAATACATGTTTAGATTCAGCATATCAAAGAACCCTAAGAATTCAATTTTTGTTAAAATCAAACTAAGTTTAATTTTGAACCCTTTGGACCTTAATGTAGACCAATTTGAAAAACAGGACCAAAAATTAAGAATCTAAATACACAGTTAGATTCGGCATATCAAAGAACCCCAATAATTCAATTTTTGATGAAATCAAACAAAGTTTAATTTTGGACCCTTTGGACCTCAATGTGGACCAATTTAAAACGGGCCCAAAATCCAAAAACTTAATACACGGTTAGATTCAGCATATTAAAGAACCCCAAGAGTTCAAGAATAAACCCCATTGAAATTGGTCAAGAAATAAGCAATTTATACAAAGTATCTTCTTTTGCACAATACTGTGCAATTGAATATTTCTTGCAATTGCGCAATACTGTGCAATTGAATATTTCTTGCTATTGCGCAATACTGTACAATTGACAATTTCTTGCTATTTCGCAATATTGTGCTATTGGATATTTCTTGCTATTGCGCAATACTGTGCAATTGAAGATTTCTTGCTATTGCGCAATACTGTGCAATTGAAAATTTCTTGCTATTGCACAATACTTATTATATAATAATTTACACATCCTGTTTGGTGTGTATCTCCTGCCATATCATTATTATTTGCTTTTAAATATAAATCAGAAATAACCAACTTAAAATGGAAAATTTTAAAGAAAAAAAAGGAAAAAAGGAAAAAAAAATCCCCCAAATTCTTTGAACCCCTTATGATTCATCATCCCCAAACTCTATCCCAGCCTTCCTTTGAGGTATGGTACCTTGCAGTACAATTTCAGAGAGATCCATACACTTGAACACAAGTTATTGTCTGGAAACTAGAAAAATGCTTATTTTGGCCCTTTTGGCCCCTAATTCCTAAACGTTTCAGGCAATTACCCCAAACTCAATTCCAGCTTTCCTTTGTAATATGGAACCTTGTAGTACAATTTCAGAAAGATCCATACACTTACACACAAGTTATTGTCATGAAACTAGAAAATGCTTGTTTTTGCCCCTTTTGGCCCCTAATACCTAAAATTTTGAGGCAATTACCCCCAAAAATCCCAGCATTCCCTTTGTGATATGGAACCTTGTGGTACAAAGTCAGAGAGATCCATACACTAACACACAAGTTATGTCTGGAAATTACAAAAATTCTTATTTTCGGCCCCTTTTTGGCCCCTAATTCCTTAACTGTTGGTACCATAACCCCCAAAATCAATCCCAACCTTCCTTTTGTGATATTGAACCTTATGGTAAAATTTCATAGAGATCCATTCACTTAAACTAAAGTTAGAGTGCGAAAACCAATGCGTCTTCGGACGACGACGACGACGACACCAACGTCATACCAATATACGACCACAAAATTTTTTTGCGGTCGTATAAAAATATCATTGATCTATCACAAGTAGTTCCTGTCAAACTGACTTCAGCAGAAACCTAACAATTGTTGACTACCCTGCCATCGTCTCCAGAAAAGCATCACCTATGTCTCCCATTCCCCGACTTTTGTTGCAGGCGAGACAAAAATTGTGGTGGAAATAATTTATTTTGTTTTGAGAAAATAATTGATACATAACATAAAATGGTGGCAGTAGTTGTCCTTTGTTTAATGAAGTTTAAATGAAATGTATGAAAGGAATGATTACACAAAAAAACATCCTTAAGATCATTTATCACAAAATGAGTACAAACTGTAAATGACAAATTAACATTTTTATATTTATATCCTGTAATAATTGAACTATCAGATTGTTTACTGAATTTGTGTTAACATTTGTATTATATACTTATAAGGATTTCAGGTAAGATTGATTATTGTAACTAATTGTGTTTTCCCTCTTTAAAAAGTGGATTTTTTTATGATTATCATTATAATATATAAGAACATTGTTACTCTTGTTGGAGTATTATTGTTAAACTAGACACACAAATACCCTCTGTTTTGGCTTGTTATCTAACTCACCTTAATGGGAAACATTGTAACTCTCTCTGGAGCATCAATGTTATACCAGACACATAAATTTCCTCTGTTCTGCCCTACAACAACATCACTGCCAGGTACCCACTGGACGTATGAACAGTAGTTTAGGATTGTAGTTCTGTTTTGGGATTCTATATCAATCAAGTTCAGCTGTAAGATATTAGTAAATCATGACATTTTGGATCTGTCCAAATTATTATAGACCTAATACATATTTGGCCATATGTATCATTTATAAGTTATTATAGACCTAATACATATTTGGCCTTTGTATCATTTATAAATTATTATAGACCTAATACATATTTGGCCATATGTATCATTTATAAGTTATTATAGACCTAATACATATTTGGCCATATGTATCATTTATAAGTTATTATAGACCTAATACATATTTGGCCATATGTATCATTTATAAGTTATTATAGACCTAATACATATTTGGCCATATGTATCATTTATAAGTTATGAAGTATACAACTCTTCATTTAGGCAACATGATTTGTATTGCATTTCTGTATTGGCAGACAATCAGGAATACATAAAATAGAATATGGAAATACTTAAATTCATAAAAAAAAAATTTTCCTGATAATCCAAACAAGTCAGTGTACTTTTTTCTTCTCAGTTATAATGGTTTGTAAATAAAAGTTTATTTGTGGATCTGTAATTAGTGGTTTCTAATTTGGCATGTAGTACATAAAATTAAAGTTATGTTTCTTTTGGGTAATAAAGTGGTTTTAGTGAAATCTACTGGTCCTGGTGTCTTTGTCTAGAAGACAGACTCTATTTTGATTACCAAATCAACTAATTATAATGGAATAGGTTAAGCAACAATTTCATGCATAGAAAGAAATGATAACAAATAGCTTTTTTTACATAGTATTCTTACCCTTAGTCTTTTGTCTCTAAACAGAAGTTTTCTGCCAGTCTCATTCAACTAAAAATAGATTAAAAGAATAATGAATAGAAAAGATTACCACAGCACAATTGATATTAATGTAAATATGTGAAACCTCTAACAAGATCGCTATAAAGTGTCCAATATACTGGAATTTACCATTCCAAGGAGTACTACATCTTCATAAATAATCTATCTGAGGTGATTTTCATACTAGGGTTCTCATTAAGGATTTTTGAAGGCAAGTCCAGGGACTCGTCAATTTTGGCCATGGAGCGTTCAACAGTATGAAGATGGAACTTTATTGCTATGTAATTCATTATTTTCGTCTCCATGACAAAATAGAGCAAGAAAATGACATTTATTTATTCAAGTGTATATATTGTTATGTGATGATGTATCTGAATAAATATTGTTTAAACTAAATGACATTTAAATTCAGGTTATTTTAAAATTTGGTTATAAAACGAGATATATGTGCTCAGTTAATTCAACATTTTACAGTACTGATGCATCTTTGGACTCACCAGTTTTGAAAATGATGAGTCACAGTGACACAGTCATAAAACTTTAAGTACGATAATTGTACTCAGAAATCAACCAATCAAAACACTGGATTTGTTGTTTCAAGCACAAATTTTGTACTCCCGAGTACTGAGTAAGGTTTTATGACCAAGAGCCCAGGACTTGCAGTCATAAAACTTTCGAGTACGATTCTCATACTCACTCAGAAACCAACCAATCAAAACACTGGATTTAGTGTTTCGAGCACAAATTTTGTACTCCCGAGTACTGAGTAAAGTTTTATGACCAACAGCCCTGGCCTTAGTGAGAACCTGCATACTCATTCAAGATATATCTGATGTTAACCTTTGACATACATTTTATTTACCTCCAATGAGAAAATGTAGATGTAAAAGCAATTACAATGTTGATTTTCCATACCATATACATAGCCAAAGGGCACAAATCCTTCAAAATTATTCCATCAGATTTCCAAAACTCTTTCAAGATAAAACCCTTGTATAGCAATGACATAAAGTTTCATTACAAATCAAATGAATAATGTAAGTGAAAGCCCTTATGGTGTTAATTTTCAATATAATTTACATATCAAAGGCACAAAACTCACAATAAAAATAAACGATCAGCGTCGATTTTTTTATTAATTATCCAAGATATTGCTGATAATAACCTTTGACAAAAACATCATTAAACTTTGATAAGAACTGTTGGAAAAAGATTGCTTTCAATGTCCATTTTTAATTATATTTACATTTCAAAGGGGCAAAACCCAACAAGAAAGAACAATGGGCTCTGATTTTTAGCAGTTAATACTGGCGAATACTTTGTGTTCATAATAAATTTAACAAAGCTTCTGTTTAATAACATATGCATGCCATCATTTAGCTTTTAATACCATTTTTGTATTTGCAAAGTTCATGAAATATAAGCATATACTTTGTATCACTTACCTCTAACCAGTCAATTTTGGATTCATGAGTAATCTGTGCTAATGTCGCACCAGTCAGTAGATCAACTGAAAAAATCAAACATTTCATAAGCACTATTTCTATTTGTACAAAAATAAATGGAGATTCTTCATATGTGATTTTCAAATGACCAAAAGAACTCATCCTGTACTTTTTCGCTGACTGTGATATAAATCTATAACAAATTCAATGTTTTTCTTGTCGATAAAACTAAACTTTAAATGTCATCAGCAGTCAGTGTTCTCCTCAGGGACTAATAGCACCATAGTTACAGGGTGTTATCTAATTAGAATTCAGTATAGACTGTATTATAAATTTGGTACTATAACTTTAGGGAAACAGTGCTATTTCATATCCCATGGTACTGTTTGAAAATACTGAGGAGAACACTGCAGCTTATGCTCTATGAAATCTTTTTTTATTAAGTTGTCTTTTTGTTGTCTTATGCTTTTATATCAACTTACCAATAGCAACAGTTTTTAGATCAAGTAAATATGCTATCTTTTTATTGTCCTCAACACCTCTCTGTTTTCTTTCATTTAATCTTACACTGTGAAATAAAATGAAAACATTGTATATACATGTAAATGGATATTGATATCAATTAGAATCTGCCTCAATAGTTCAAATGACAAAACCTGCAATTCAATGATAAAAAATTTACATTGATTAACTGGATCTTAGAGAATTGTCATCCACATGTTATATACCAGCACGTACTTAATTTGTAAGCATTCAAGTGCATACAATAAAGGAGATCTTATTGCAAATTTATATGAACATTGTATTAATCTCACCTTATTAAATGTGGATTCATGAACTCAGTTCTAACACATCCAAGAACTTCATTGGATCCATATTCAATTAAGGCCAGTTCCCCAGCATTGAAGATCATGCATACCTAAAATAAATAGCAAAGGATAACATCAAAATTCATATCTATTCAATAAATTTAAAACATTTATTTAAAGATTTTCCTTTTGCTACAACAAATATGTTTTAATGTTATGGTTAATATTTGCAAAAGAAATAGCTTATCTTTCTTTTTTTGTCTTTTATTTTTAGTTTTAAAATATTTTATTTTTGTACTATAACAAATTGATAAAGTAAAATTTGCACATCATTCAAAAAAGTCTGCTCTAGAATGTTAATTTAAAAATAAGAAATTTTACAATAATACAAGAGTTTTATCAAAACTTACATTTTCATTGTCGAAGTAATATTTTTCATTTCCTCCAGATGTATGCCAGGGAACCTGTTAATACAAAGTTTTATTTAGGTAACACATTACAAAAAGATCTTTTTTTTAAATGTTTTAAATATGCAAAAGTTAATTGTACTGAGAGTTCAATTTAAAAATAGTTCCTATAAGATTTGATTTGATTTTGATTTTTGGTGTTTTAACGCCACTTTTAAGCACGGCTTTTGGGCTATTTCGTGGCGGCCAGTTTTTATTGGTGGAGGAAGCCGGAGTGCCCGGAGAAAACCACCGACCTTCGATAGGAAAACTGACAATCCTAGTCAATTAAGATTGGAGTCGAGTGCACCCGCACGAGCGGGGTTCGAACTCACAACCAAAGTGTTGACTGGCTAGTGATTACAGTAGTAACTACTTAGACCACTCGGCCACCGAGGCCCCTGGTTCTTATAAGAAAACACCTACCTACAAAAAGACGTTAAAGTTTTCTGAATTTCTAAAAAACAAAAAAAGCAATACCTGTAAAACATACTTATTTTATTATTTCTATTTTCAATTCTTTTGTAATTGAACAAATCTTCTGATAGAATTGATGGAATGGTGGAGTGATATTTTTATGGGCTATCTACCCATTACTCATCATGAATTTTGTTACTTTGTAAATCTCCAATTGGAATAATATCTGAAGTAGATCTCAATTAAGTATAGTATCTGATGTACAAGTGATCTACCACTTTCTTCGTAAGTCTCAAAACAGGATAGGAGTTTATTACTATCTGATGTATGTGTCATCTATTTTTCGCTCACCTTACAGAGTTTGTTACTCTGTAAATTTCTAAGCAGGGTGGTATCTGATGTAAGCACCATCTACCCTTTACTCACCTCACTGAGTTTGTTACTCTGTAAATCTCCAAGCAGGGTGGTATCTGATGTAAGCACCATCTACCCTTTACTCACCTCACTGAGTTTGTTACTCTGTAAATCTCCAAGCAGGATGGTATCTGATGTATGAGCTATTAGGTATCTGTCTTTTCCCATGATTCTAACTTCATCAATCTCATAACCATAATGAGATTTTAAAACAACCCTTTGACCGCTTGACATATTCTTAACAATAACCTAAAGAGAAATGTTTTTTGAACAAATTATATGTAATCCTTAAATTTAAATGTGTGTACATAAACTTAATTATAACAACTGATGTGATCAAAATCAAAATATGTATAAACAACACTTATATAACATATAAGTTCCTATTTAAATATGGATACAGAAACAAGAAAACATAATGGTTACTACAATAGTAGGCGGGCATCAAAATCTGTAGTAAGTGACCTTGAACGCGAAGTCTCTGACCTCAAAATCAATAGGTTTCTTCTTCTTACCTATGTTTTCCATCAGCATAAGTTTCTTATTAATTGAGCAATCTAATCTTAAGATTTTATCAAAAAACATTTGGTTAAAAAAATAAGTAAATTTATAAATTAGTAAAAGCGACCTTGATGTTTGACTGTTAACCCTAAAATCAATTCTCCCCTTTCCCTTTAACTTCAATTGGTATAAGTTTGGTTTTAGTTAAGGATGGGAAACTCATTGTTTAATCAGTAAACCTTTGTTTCAGACTGACAAGTGACAACTTTATCGGAAGAAAATTATTTTGCAGGGAGCATAATTATATACATATAAATACATTACTAATCAAAATTTGAAAAGAAAATATGCTAATCAAATCTGATCAAGTCTTACATTAACTTGAAAACAAAACCTGAGAAATATCTAAAACAAACCTGGCTAAGTCCAACATGTGTCATTTCAAACTTGTTCTTGTAAATGGTTCTCTTAAGACAACAATCAAACAACTCTACACCGCCACATAATGTACCCTGAAAAAACAAACATCCTTTATATTATACCAATATTTTTAATATGTAAGATTAGAAAATAATTGTTTCATGATAGTATAACTTCATGTCAGCTTCATGTATTACTAATACTGAGAAACCCTATTTGTATGGGTTTACTTTTATTTTTTGATGCAAAAGTATATGCAATATTTTATTAAAAAGAAGGCATATAAAATGAATGTTCATAATAAAAAATTTAATGAATTACATTCCACCTGACTATAATTAAGTAAGAAACAAACAAAAGATCTTACACAAGTAACCCTGGATCCATCCTTCTTCCAGGCAAGAGCTGTGACAGTGTACAGATTTTTTATATCTTTGTTTTTTGGTTCGTCCCACATTTGTTTCCTTGGACTCCAGTTTAAAACTCTCAACCTGCAATCAAAAGTGGTCCATTAATAAACCAGGCTAATACCACAATCTACTTACTGACTGGTAAGTTTTAAAGGTTGGTTAGTTAAACATATGAGGACTGTTCTGATTAATTATCTAAGAAACTAAAAAAAAGTTCTATCATGAATTAATGCACCTCCACAAAAAGATTTCAAATAATATAAATAAATAAAAGTATCACTATTTTACCTGTCAAAACTTCCAACAACAACAGACTGGCCACTGGGACTACATACAGCAATAGTAAATTCATGTTCATCATCTTCACGAGAGAAATCAAAGTGCTGAAAACTACGTCCATCACGTCCATAGGCAATAATTCTCTTGTCACAACCTGCTGCTACTATGGAATTCTGGGAGAAAGCCAAGGCATAAGGTGGACATGGATGAGTACTGATCTTTCCCTGCAATGTTTATAATAATATAGCTCTTAATGTTTCATTATCGGTTGCTGTTTAATTTAAAGATCATTCAACCCAAAAATTGGATACTACACCTACATTGTATCTGCAGCAGACTTTAGATTTGATGCTATATTATTTTAGACTTATGAGTCATATGAAATGAGTTTCTGGTGATTATAATGTTGAGAACTAAGTCCTATGTGCACTTCCACGTTTGTTTAATTTATCTTTTATTATGGGTTTTTCCCTTCTCACTTGTGTTGTGCGACTGCAGGATATCAAACAAAAAGTGTCATGGTTTAGATCACTGTTTATGGAAAAATAGTCAGCAAATGAGAGTGTAAGAAGTCAACAATTCAATAGCAGTTAATTTCTATAGTTTTTGATAAAACAAAGTATTTTCTTTTAAAACAAAATCCATGTACACATGTTTTATAGTAACACTTAGTCATTCAAGTATATAAAACATATCCATCTCTTTTGTAAAATTTGAAGGATCATATGGCTTTAAATATTTCTTTTTATGACTGAAAAATATTACCGAAAAAACTTTCATATTCATGCTATATCATGTAAAAAATGACTGCATATATACCTGTGTGTCACCAGATCCTTCGTCATCAAAGAAATATCTGACAATAGCACCATCAGCATGGCCTGACAGGAAACCTTTTCCTGATGGACTGAAATGTGAATAAACAAATAGGGTAGATAATTAAACAAAAATATTTGTGTATATTCTTCAAATTGCAAATGGCAATTCTTAACTTTGAATATGAAATATAAATAATTTGATTTTTTTTAATATCTATAGGTAAGGCCAAATAAAACAACATGCTTTTTATACCTTCATTTCCTCTTACATGTTTAATATTATAAGAAAACTATAAAAGCTCGTTAAAACAGTGGGAATAAATTAGAGAGAGACAAACAAACAGTCTAAGTAAAGTCAGTGATATAGGCTCTTACATTAAACTAACATAATATGAAAAATGTTTTGTTACAATTAACATTCAATTAGTAGTCTCTTTCTGTTACAAGTAGTCTCTTTCTCTTTCTGTTACTATTTACATTCAATAAGCAGTCTTTCTCTATAATAAACTTACTTAGAGGCTAGAGATACAACATAAGAATCTGTGCCATAAATAGTGGAGGACTTGTTGGTCTTTATATTAGCAGATCTCACCTAGAAAATTCAGATTACATGTTAAGGAACTATTTTCAGTGCAAGTTTTCTAAAATAATAATTTAAATTTATTCAACCGATCAAATAATTTTCAGATTATCAATAATAACAAAAGACTGGATAATCCCAGGTTAAGATATTGTACAGTAAACCAGTCTAATTATTACCCTTTAAGGACAAGGAATGTTGTTTAAGTTCAAGGTGTTTGGTCTAAGAATAAATGATTTACACAATTATTCAAATACTCAAGAACATTTACACTCTTTCCTGATTCAAGAGCTCAGATTAAACAAGTTCCAGTTTTAAAGAAGGGTTTTGTTTATCTGTTTAGTTTCTGGTATCAGTTAACAATCATCACCTTTAGTTTTATTGTTTCAACTTGCATGAAAAAACAATATTTACATGAGTGTCTGAATTATTAAGTTCAGTTCTATCAATTATTTGATTACATTATATTGAAAATGAACGGAAAATTAAAATGACTAATTGACCATAAGAGAAACTCTGTTATTAGGTAGCTATACCTTTCCATCAGCAAGTCCAAACACAATAGGTTGTTCTGGTGGCCACATTAAACAAGTCACAGCACTCTGTTGAACAAACTTATTACAGATCACCTTTTTCTCGCCCCTGAAATATTAATGCCTATTGTTAACTGTAAAACATAGCTATTAGACCAACTCAATTATCCCCCCTGAATAATCAATGGAAACTGAATTTTATTTGTTTCCATTTTTCCTGTAATAATTCAAGCAAAAACTTAACAAGATTTAAGAAAAGTAAAATGATATTAAGATACTTTCACACGTCACAATTGTGAACAAAAGTCAACCATTTGTACCAATCTATCCAAAGAATATTTTCCAAACTTAAATCTCTTTCTGACAAATCTCATAAGCATTGATGGTCTTGTTCTCAAGCTTCATTTTATGTACAGCACATTTCTCAGTTTGTTAGATATGTTTGCAATGACATCTCAGAGGTCAATAAGGATGGTCCTCTCATTGGTAAACACTTTTACAACAGGAACATAGACACCATAAATTGATCAGTGCTTTTGCTAAATTTTACAACTGTCAAGTATTGAAATTTATTTTAAAAGTATGATTCAATCTACAGGAGTGTAGTAGGCATGGTATTACACTCATTGCTTTTCCTCGTAATCTTATTTATAAAGCAAAGATTTTTGGAATTTACTTTTTTTGGCTACACATACTTACTGAAAAAGATTATAATCATACTGTAGGTGTTTAAACAATCTGTCTTGGGTTTTTTTATAATAAGCATCACCTGTTTCGTTATATAGTTAGAAGCAAGATGTAAATGTTTCTTTTAAATTTGATGCAGTGAAATGATTTCATATGATGTTTTGTGTAAGGCAGCATGATTTCATAAGATGTTTTGTGTAGGGCAGCATGATTGCATATGATGTTTTGTGTAGGGCAGCATGATTTCATATGATGTTTTGTGTAAGGCAGCATGATTTCATATGATGTTTTATGTAGGGCAGCATGATTTCATATTAACAGGCTGCTTTTAAGTACCTTTTGTTATTCCATTAATCAAAATTAATAACTAGTTAAACATTGTCATGTGATAATGTGCCTCTCCAAAGTCAGGAATCTGGTCAGTGGTTGTCTTCAATTTCTTTTTTACATGTATTGTTATTTAGGGATTTTGCTTCAGACAACACTATGATATTTTCTGTGAAATTTATTACAACTTTTCCAGACCAGAATCAATTAAGAGTTTGAAATATTGCAAATACTCTTGTCGTAGTATTTTTGAAAACTTTATTTTGACCACTTGATTTCTTTTATTTGGGGTTGCTGTCTCATTGATGGGTAATTTACAACTCCTTTTATTTGGGGTTGCTGTATCATTGATGTGTAATTTACAACTCCTTTTATTTGGGGTTGCTGTCTCATTGATGTGTAATTTACAACTCCTTTTATTTGTATACAAAGTGTATCAAGTTCTTAGTTGTTCTAAATTTAGACACTTGCACAAAAAAATGAGTGCATGTGTTTATGGTTACTTAATTAACTCTATTTTTTATTGCCAACCTGAACATTTTTTTCAAAACACTGGAACAGAATTATTGAGTTATCTTTCTTTGCCACGAATATCTGATTGTAGATTTTTGAAAGGATTTCACTTCTAATGAATTTACTCTTCTTTCTAAATTATGTTTTTGACATTGAACTGGGATAAACTTGTGGCAAACTGTGACTTTGTAAAAATAAATAAATAAAATATAATTCAAATGCTGACAGACCCTATATTTTTCCCAGATTTGACCATAAACAATTCTCCTCAGAACATAAAACATTAGGCAATAGATGGTGACAACGCAACTCATCTCAGTGTTTAATATAAATATAAATTCTCAAACATGTTCTTACCAATCATCTCCAATTTTGTAAACATATATTATATTATCAGTTTGTCCTACAGCAATCTTTGTGGAATCTGGAGAAAATGCTAAACCTTTCACAGTGTAACTTTTCTTTCCATACTGAAATAAACAACCAAAAGTAGGTTGAATTTAATTTTTTTTAAGAAATGTAAGACTTAGAATTGTAAATAATAAAGAAATAATAGCAACAGGTATAAATATATAATTTCAATCAGAAATTAATGTTCAAACATACATGTACAGGGCTCACACTACTTCAGAATCATGGGGAGAAGTGACTTCTCTTTTTGAAACTGATAGGGAGAAGTGGTGAGACTTAAAAGAGAAGTGCTTGTTTGCTCGTGGCGCTACAATGTTTTGTTTTTACATTAATATAAAGAGCCATATGTATCCTATTTATTTAATTCTTTTTTATATTGTTCAATTCATACTTGAGAATACAATTAAAGTAACAGTTGTTTCAGTTTATGTCTTAAATAATCATTTATATTTACTCAATTATATTTTTTCCTCTTGTCAGAAACTTCCAAACTAAAAGATCTTTTTATAGCCAAAAGAAAAGAAAGAATCATATATTAATTAAAATTCAATCAAAAAACTATTCTGTTTATCATGTTTATGAAATTCTTTGTTTCTCATTAAAAAGATATATAAATTTAACAAAGTAAAGCAACTTTAATCAATAAATTGAAACAATGCATTTACATGGAAACATAAACATTTAGCAAGGATATCTAACCAAAAGTTTTTTATGCACTTGGAATGCAAAATTTTCACTTTTGGGATCTTTATTCTTCTATCAGCTGTTCCATTGGTGTGTCTGTAGTTTTTATAGTAAGAATCTGATCCGCTTCCGATGAATCCCGCCTTCAATCCGTGCTTTGTACAAATATTTCAATGGCGGACAAAGAAAAATTTACAAAAATATAAACAATGTTTGACAAGCGATTTGGAAAGGAATATGACGCTTTTAATGCAATTAATGGATGAAGCATTAACTAAAGGCAATTTTTATCCTGTTCTAATGAAGAAACAAACTTATATTGCTGAAAATCAGAATGTTTTGATATACGCTCTGGAGTAACAATTTACCCGAAGTGAAAGAAAATACTTCATTAAAGTTGTTTCTTTGAAATAACATACGACCAATCTGTACATCCAATACTTTCAAAGCTTTTGTTTAAGAAATAAATCGTTTCTGTCTTTGAATTTCTTCATTTATAAATGAAAAATTGCTGTTTTATTGACTTGGTAAAAATGGAAAATTGCCGATGACAAAAGCAACTGCAAGCGACTATTTAGAACACCAGGGCGACTAGATATCGCTTTTGACTGTCGAGCAAAGCGAAGTGACGGACCTGAAAGCGACTTTTTCGCCCCAGTTGCCTGCTAGCGTGAGCCCTCATGTATAAAGATTTCTTGAAAGTGAGTTAGACAGCCTCTGAGAACAATTGATCCCTGTTATTATTTAGACATTCAGAAAAAACCTTTCATCATATTCATCAAATTGTTTTGTATTTACACCAAATTTCTTTTTTTGGCACAACATATTTTCATTCCAAATTGATTATTATATCTCTTTTGGATGATTGGTTTCAACTGAATAATAGACTAACACAATACATGTAGTATGAAGAGAAAATGTGAAGATAACCTTAGGATCTGCTGGTTTCAGGGAAAATTTATCTCTTTTTTCTCCTTGTTCATCAAACAGTAAAATGACTCTATCTGATGTACACACTGCCATCTTTTGGTTGTTTGGTGACCATGTAATAACACAGACCTTGGCTGCCCCATCCTATGAAAATAAAAAAAAATTAAAACTGTTAAAACCTTCAATGATAAAGGAAGAATTCATAATGATGTCATATATATTGCAGTCAATGATCCTAAATACAACAACAAAGCTGACATTTGGAATTTGCATAAATATTTTTTAATGGAAATATATGACACATTGAGTAATTGTACACACACAATATTTGTAAACACACCCATGTGTGCTTCTTGCATATAGTCTGCTGCAAAACAGGAAATTCATGAGAAAAAAAAAACATGTTTGACATTATATTTTGTGATATAATCTTATCTAATCTTAAAGAATAATAAATGAAACATTTTTTAAGGAATTATCAGACCGTATAAGCCTCATTGATAATTGTCTTACAAAAGAGTCTTGCTCTTGTTTTGTCATTTTTTTCAAAAATAAATGTATTGACCCGGGGGTAAAAACAGTCCAGACAGGATGAGGGGAACCAACAATCTTTTTTGCATGGTCTAACTGCATTTGGCTTAAGTTCCACAACTTAAGACAACAGTGGCAGTAAACTAGTTTGATTTCAGACAGAAGAAGTGAAAAAGATTGAAGAAAAAAAAAAACAGGGCAATACCTCACATTTAAATCACCACTTTTAAAGTTTAATTATTCTATAAAAATTGTTAGTCACAAATTTACAATTCATAAGAAATTTGTCAGTTTCAAATTCAGTAAAGACTGGCTCTAAAGAAGGCTCCAAGGTTTCAAAACTGGCGAAAACATATGGCAGCCAGGGGTCACCACACCAGGCGAAGTGAGCGTCAAATTTATGTCGCCCTCAATTTTCAGTAAAATTCCCCAATGTTGCCTCGTGATTTTTGAAAAATTCTCAATCCAAACGTAAACGACCTGATAGCTGACGAAATACAAAACATGTTATCCCAAAATTCAGAACTGAGTTGTCCACGGTATTATACTCCAACAATAAAATTGCTTGACAGGATGTACTAAAAGCAAGAAACAAGAAAAAAACTTGATTTTGCGATGTTTGTTTATTGTCCGCCATCTTTGTTATTGAAAATTGTAGATGGTGCCCTTTTATCTTTTCAAAACTCTTATCATTTACCTAAGGGGTCATCCATAATTGTCAACCATTTTCCAAAGTGTACAAAACATACACTTTTTCAGACCCCCCACCCTCCCTCAAAAAGTGTACATCAACCATTTTCAGATTTCTAGACAAGAATCAATCATTCTCAATAAAAAGAAGATCCTGTCTATTATAGTTTAGTTTAATATAGAAATTTGCATTGAAAATAAACTGAAACATATCTGACTGTTATATTTGATGACATCTATCTGTGATGCTTGTGTTTTGTCAGAATAAAGAGTATAAAAATACCATTTTGTTGTTTTGTTGGTTTTAATGAATGGGATAGATGCATTTACACGCAGATTATATACAAAGAAATAACACTGAAAGCAAGCAATCAAGCATTCCGGAAATTAAAAAAAAAGCGTACGGTAAAAATGTTGATTTTTTAACCCCCTCCCCCCAAGTGTACGTTTTGTACACTTTGGATAATGGTTCACAATTATGGATGACCCCTAATCCATATTAATATGCAATTTTAATTTTGATTATCTTATATTTACTGATAGATATCAAAATTTGATGCTTCAGTAAAAAATTCTCATTTCTTTTCAAATGTTGCATATTGTAAACTGGAATCTGCTTGTATTTTAAGTACATACAAAGTTTAGGAGTCAGCCGGGAACCAGCACAACGATGTATAAACTACAAAACTTAAGTCGGTTTTCAGTTCAGGATTTGGTGTTACAGACTGCTGCATGTGCTTTGTTTTAGCTAAAGGTCCTTTAAACAATATTCTGATGAATACTATAACATTAATTCGCTAAAGGACGGCACTATTTTACTTCCAAAGTCAAATATTTTTGTAAAATATTAAGTATGAATTTTTGCCGCGTCTCGTATTTGTTTTTGATTTACAAGTACTTATTCAATTTCCGGTAATGAAAAATAGAACTTTTCCTATGTTACTTATTGTGATTTTGTCATATTTAACACTCTTGAAGTGTTCTAGAATCATTTATATGCATTTCGAACGAGAACTTGATGCAGGGAAATGGCCTTTTCCATGAAAATACCGCAAACAATTGCACACAATTTGAAATTAACAGAGTTTTAATATATGTTTTCAACAAGTGACAAACATTTTTTTTTCTGAATTCCTATTTAAAATAATTTAAAGAACAAATATATTTTTTAACTATGATCTTAGCAATGAAAGACAGTGAAACCATTTTCAAGATATTTTAACTTACTTATCAACATGATCAATAATGACAATTGATTATTATTTTGTTTTTTAAAGGGTTCTTGCTTTATTTAATGTTATTAAACACAACTGTGAGCAATTCAAAACATACTTTTGTTTGAAAAAATCTTTGAGATGCAGCAAAATATGACCAATGTCAAATCTTCAATTCATTCAGACCTAGCTGCACAACCGTAGCTCTTATGGTCCTTATGATATTTTTTGACAATTTCCATACGTAGGTACAAATGGAATTCAGACCACAAGCATGGCAAGGCAAGGAAATACCACCTTAGCAGTTGTCATGCAAAAATGATTTAAAAATAACAAAAAGGTATAGATGCTTGGAAATTTTGATTATTAAAAAGTATTAACGTGATTCTTCAATTTTCCCTGAAGTCTCCCTGTTGGGTCTTCACGTCTCCCTCTTTGGCTGCCAGGAAGAAGTGACTTCTCCCTCACTTCTCCCTATAATTCTGAAGTGTGGTGACCCCTGGGCAGCTGGCAATTTTTTTGACTCCATCTTTTGGAGCAGCACCTGAAGATGTTGTATATAAGAGCGTTCTTAACTTAGGTAGAAATTCCTAGTTTTAAATAAGAAAAATTTGTAGCTCTATGGTCTGCAAGTTAACTGTTATTCAAAAATATTCGACAGCTAGGCAATATTCCCAGATCAGGGGACTAATATTGTCAAGGGGAAGAGTGCAAGCTATACAATATAGCTGGGCGATCACACTGTCCCTGTTATCAGTGGAAAGTGCTATAGGTGGTCCTACC
This sequence comes from Mytilus coruscus, assembly GCA_017311375.1. Lineage (NCBI taxonomy): Eukaryota > Metazoa > Mollusca > Bivalvia > Mytilida > Mytilidae > Mytilus > Mytilus coruscus. The sequence continues at coordinate 9,039,445 of CM029595.1, forward strand.
AAATCTGGTTTTTCAACTATTGAATCATTGGTAGAAATGTTATCATCAAACAGATAGCTGTTAATTAGTCTCCTTGAGTGTTTGATTAATTATCAGTTTGTTGAAAATAAAATGAGCTAACTTAGTGTGTTAAAAAAAAAGTTTCTTATTGTCAATAATTTAAAACTTCATTTTCAACATTTAGAAAATGATATAAAATTTTATAAAAGAATACATTGGTACCATTTATCATTAAATTGTGCATGAGGCAAAAGAAAACTGTAAAAACTATATCAAATCTGCCGTGACTAAAAATGTATCATCTATTTAAAAGATATAGTTGCTTTTGTCAAAATATAGTCATAATTGTTTCCATTTTTAAATAGAACGTTGTGTTGACAAATTATGTCTCGGTTTAATATTTACAGCATCAAGGAAGCTATATACCGTGATGTGTAAGTGGAAGACAGGTTTCTTTTTTTGCTAGTACATGTAGTACAAAAATACATTTGTCAAAAATGTGCTCCGCCTGGAGCAGCTGGATACGACCGCAGAGGTCGAACTCTGAACAGTTGGGGCAAGTATGGACACAATATTCAAGCTTGATACAACTCTGAATTTGGATAGTGATTAAATATTTGACACATTACAGATTTCTGACACAGAATAAATGTGGTCAGGCCAAAAAAAAATATATGTCTGTTTCAGGTTACATGCTTAAAAAAAAAGGGGTAGGTAGGTGGGTATTTCCATTTTATTTTATTTTTTCATTTTATTTTTTGTGACATAATTTTGTGTCATGCCGTTTCGTCTTGTCTTGGTCCGAGTTGTTCATGGGCCGAGTTTACCTGAATTTTTAATGATTGGATTATTTCCCTTTCTTATTGGTTGGAAAAAAATAGTAAAGCAAAGTAGTTATTTCATCACATGAGTCGGGAATTTCCTTAAAACAGCTATCGTATTCACGATTGTGAACATTGGGATGTATCAGACAATTAATTTATATTATTGGCAACACTAACTTCACTTTTGACACGAGTTCAGTTTATTTTTCACTTTACGACGGAAATAAAATGACTTAGGGTCGGCGCTCAAAAATAGGGACGGTCGGGTAACCGTAAACAGACATATATTTTTTTTTGGCCTCAGATAACTTAAAAATTTGAAATGGGACATTTAATCTACTTAATGGTCCAATATCCAAAATCTAATTCCATGGTTAGATTCAGCATATAAAAAAAAAAAAAAAAACCATGAATTCAAACAAAGTTTAATTTTGGACCCTTTGAACCTTAATATGGACTAATTTGAAAACGGCCCAAAAATTAAAAATCTGAATGCAGTTAGATTCAGCATATCATAGAACCACAAGAATTCAGTTTTTTATGAAATCAAACAAAGTCTAATTTTGGACCCTTTGGACCTCAATGTAGACCTATTTAAAAATGTCCAAATATCCAATATAGTAATACATGGTAAAACCCTCAAACAATTCAAGACTTTAAATTACAGTGTCATGAGTCAATAATTATATGGTATCTAGGATCTGCTATTCATTAACACGTCGATGGTCAAACATTATTTTCAACCGTTTGATAATTGAGTTATAGAGTGTTTTGCATAAATTATCTCTACCCAGAATGCATTGCAAAATATTTGGCCATAGACTTTTGTAACTATTAATAGCAATTTTGCTCAATTCCTGTTTGATTCACAGTTGGAAGTATGGGGACTTCGTGATCGCCTTACTATATAGCGGGTTGCACACTTTCCTCTAGTAATGGACTTCTGATAATTGTGATTATCACTATCCCGCAATGGTGGTAAGTCGTACACTTAAGGACATTTTTTATTTAATTTTTCTGTTGACTTAGCTTTGGTTTTTTATTACTGTGTATTGTCAAGCTTGGTTACTCATAATTGTTTCTCAGTCACTGAATGTTCGATGTTGTTCCATACTGGAGCAGCTGACCCGGTTTGTTTACATTCAAATTCTAATGGCTTGAAAACTACGTGACACATTGAATCGATATATCCAATCAAATTGCTCTACTGTCAAATAGGTGATTTTTTAGTACAAGGCAATTACATTATTTGTTTGTATGATATTGCTTTGAAATAGTTTGCAATAAATTGGGGGTTTATTCAATAGGAAACCTCATTATTAGCCATGAAATTTGACATCAATGGAATTTTATATGAATATTTACTTATGGTCAGAATATCGATCTCTTTATATTGAACCAGCATTTTTTTTATGAAAAATATATGTATATTGTTTTTTATTAACCTACTCTATATTCCTGAACAAAAATATGGCATGATTATTGTTTGTTTCCCAAAGTTTTTCTTTCAATTTGGATGGGGTTTTTTCGTGGGAAAATCGCGTAAAGACATTAGGTGCTTGTCATTTTGAAATTCTTAAAAATACGATTTGCTTGGCCTGTTTGATCTGCCTTTAAGATTGATGACGCTTAATGGAATGTAAACAAAGCAATGGAGGCCGGAAGAGGATTTTCTGAAGTTCTGGAATGTTTTAGGCATTCGAAGTCAGGTTTGAAACGCCATTAGAAAATTGGCATTTTGTACAATAGTTTAGAATAACAATGAAAACATATCTTTAGAAATGTTTTTTATTTAGAAGAGTAGAAAAAATGTATTCTGCACTAATTTTGTACGCTGGTATAAGCGTAGTGACGTCAATGCAGAGTTTTCCCGTGTGATAAGTACAATAACAAAGTCCGAACGAACCGACATGATGTCTTTGATGACCGATTATAAACTACGGTAGGATACTTAAAACTAAAATTTTTCCCAACATTATTCAACCTTTTGCCACAATGGTTGGTTTCACACTGTCATTCTAGAGGAAACGCATAAATTGGCAACCTAATATTATGTTTTTTCACACTGACCATAACTACAAGTAGAAGCTAGATAAATGTAACTGGTAAATGACATTCTCCTAATTTGGATGTCTTCAATTCAGGTTTCATTTTACTGTATTCATGATCTTCGGTATGTTTTGTATCAATTTGTCTCCCAATCGGGAGATTATCTTTTATATGGAGGCTGTTTCCTGATCGGAGAATATTGCCTAGCTGTTCCGTGTTCGACGGACCAACAGATAAGAGCTTCGTCCATACCAAATAATTAGCGATTACTTTTTATTGAACGCTGTTTACCTGTGGGGACAGCAAGTTTTTCATATGTTTTAGCTGCATTCTTATGATTTAACCATGTGTCACTTTAAATATAGCGAATCCTTTCAGTATAAAATTCTTCGAACACTTGCCCGTCGAATTGTTTGTGGAATGCTAGGCAGCGCCTCGTTATGAAATAATCTAGTTTCGTAAATATAAGAAAGATAATGATAGTTATGACCGTTAAATTTTTTTAAGACTCAACAAAATATACTGACCTTTTATATAAAGTAAAACCAAATATTTTCTTGCTTTTCTCCCGATAAACAGATTATGTTCAAAGATCCGAAATTTCATTTACAAATAAGTCTCAGAGTCAAACCGGGAAATGACACAATATATTTCCGAAACATTATATATTTTCTTACTTTTTAGGCTGAAAACAGTCTAATAATTAGTTACAGTAACCTTAGGCAGAGTTTCTAAAAAATCATTTGAAGATAGTTCTTTGATTGGTCTGTTCTACGTCTGAGATTAACAGAATGGAGACTAATGGCCAAAAAATTAACAAAATAAAGAATAACAGTGGAAAATTAAAGAATTAAGTATTTAGGTACTGATTACAGAAATAAACGATGTACAGAATAAATAAATCATATAATTACGCAAATTTTTGATAGTAAGCGCATTTAAATCAAAATTAAATGAATACGCCTGTGGTAAATTCATCACTAACACCATACCCAAGACATATATGCCTCGATCTGGTATAGTCACTGGTTTGCAAATGATTGGCAATAGACATCAATAAATTAGATGGGAGGAAAAATATCTGCTTTAAATTTCCGTAAGCCTGTTCTTCTTCCAATTGTTATATTTAAATTAATTTTGGTTTTGTAAATTATCAAACCAATTGAAAAGTACATGTTCCTATCATTTTATGTTTTCTTAAAGTCACATAATATAAATTGGAACTTGATTGTGTTTTTTATATTCTAACATGAACTTATATTTTGATGAGACAATGACAACTGAATTAAAGAGAACAATATTTTCAAAAACTTTTCTGCTAAATATTTTTTTAAAGGTGAAAAAGAACATTGTAAATTTCGTCATAAAAATTGACAAATAAACCAGACTGAAAAGTAAATTAGATTTCTTGTGCTTTTTAGTTGACTAGCCTTCCCCAGGCACACTGGAGTCAAATATCTTGAAAGTCGTCGCTTAGGCTTCGAAACCTAATGAACTTTAAATGAACAGGCAAAACAGTCTGAGATTTACTATATCTGAGAAAGTAACAATCTTAATTTTAGTACTATTTTATGAGGATTATAAACAAAACATTTACACCAACTAATTTAATGCCTTTAGAATTGATTGCTTGATGATTGGGTGTTCTCTTTCCATTGCTGGATTTGGATCCGTTTACGGAAAATATCATTAATGATCAGTGTTAATACCCGTTTAAATCTTTCTCCCGCATACAAGAGATTTTTAATAGCCATGCATAATATATCATCAGATTTCCCTTTATAAAAATGTCTATTGCTTCCAAAGCTTCCTGAGTAGTAACAGAATGGCTAGACAGAATAAAGAGGTTGGGTTTTGAGATTTGTCATACTTCCTTCTTGTTTTTGAAAGTACAGTCATAATGTAATAAAAATGATAATCTTGGAGGTTTGACGAAATGGTCTTCCAAAGTGGATCGAAAGGAAGCTAAAACTGTCATATAGCTTTACGTACCACTAAATATATGTTCTTTGAACAATTCAGTTTGGTAACTATGCCAATCGAATATATCCCAATGAAATAAAGGATATTATATACAAATGCAGCAAGACCTGTTCCATTCCTTAACTTACACATATAAACAGTTGGTAATGAGGGTTACGGTACTAGGGTTTTGAACTAGTATTTACGACAAAAAAAAAAGGTAGATGATTTCAATTTGTCAATGTGTTTTCATTAAGGGCATGCGATACAGTTTTGATCCCATATTGATTTTTTTACGAAAATTTGCTTATAAGCTATTTTTCACCCAGTCAATTCAAATATGTAATAAAAAATATACCTTCATGTGCTAATTTCGGAGATAAATGGGGTCAAAATTTTAGACATTTACCAAACATTAAGTTTTTTTTTTATATTTTTATCCTTTGGATAGACATGCCTTACCCTTTTGTTTCAAAAGAGAAACACACGCGAATTTTTGTAAAAACATCTAGAAAATCTTCTTTACATAAGTATGCTCTAATTTTGGATAAAAATTCTTTGGAAATATTTTTTTTTTATCAAAGTTCCATGGGTTTAGGAAAAAAAAGGCATTTTTTGCTGTATATTTATCTAATTTAAAAAAATTCCATTAATGCCTTTTTCATAAAAATTGGTACAAATAATCTTCTTACGTAATCAAACCTAATGTCATTTTAAAAAAGAGGGGTCCATCAACTCGTTTTCTAGTTAAATCAGTCTGAATGATAAAAATCAGTCGAAAAATGCATCTTTTCCCGGTATGTCGCAGTTTGACGTCGCGAAAATAACATTTTACGTTAGCAACGTCATTACCTCCCCTGTAACTGTATCGTATGCCCTTAAGGGCATACGATACAGTTTTGATCCCGTATTTACATTTTGATAAAAATTTCCATATAGACTATTTTTTACCTGATTAAATCAAATATGTAATAAAAAATATACCTTCATGTGCTACTTTTTGAGTAAAATGAGGTCGAAATTTTGTATATTTGCTCAAAATTAGGATTTGTGGCCGTATTTTCCCTTTCGAAAGAAAGACATAACTTTTTTGTTTTAAAAGATAAACACAAATTGTTTTTTATTAAATAATTTGTAATTTCTGTATTTTATAAGTATCCTAAAAATTCATACATTTTTTATTCAGAAATAACTCATATTTATCAAATGTTCATAATGTAGAGAAAAAAACACCATTTTTTGCTGTATATTTATCAAATTTAAAAAAATTGCACTATTTACGTTTTCATGAAAATTAGCACACATAATCTTCTCGCGTAATCAAACCAAATGGCATTTTAAAAAAGAGGGGTCCATGAACTCGTTTTCAAGTCAAATAAGTTTGAATGATAAAAATCAGTCGAAAACTGAATCTTTTCCTGATAAGTCATAGTTTGACGTCGCGAAAATAACAATTTACGTTAGCAACGTCATTACCTCCCCTGTAACTGTATCGTATGCCCTTAATATGTACCAGGAGCGTTCATTTCATATCAGGATTTTGTTGATAGAAGGTAAATGATAACGAAGAAGCTTATACAAATGGTTAATTTTAAGTTTAAGTAATCTCCTCGGAAGTTTTACGGACGCAATCGGTTTAATCGTTATGGACTATCTATGTTACAGATGACAAAAGGAATATCCGATTTGACATAGCCGTAATTTTGTTATCTTTTCTCCATCTATTATCACCGATATTTCACTTGTTGTAAGAATCCGTGACAACAGGGACTTTAGTGGTGCAGGGGTTTTACCTTCCCAAACCCTGGGTATATCCTTGTTTTTTTTTCGGGCCGGTTAGTGTTGCAGAGTCTGTCTTAGGTTTCTTATTGGTGTCTTGTGAACTTTTCTATTAAAAAACTCATTAAAGATACCATGCAGGCTTATTATATTATCATGGTATCGTCCGTTCTTTCTTTTTTATTGTCGTATTTTCAGTCATAATGACTTTGAAATACGACATATTGACGTATAAATTCAATAGAACCTTATACATGTATAACTCTATATCTTTATAAGAATTCTTAATTATTACCAGAGTTTTAGTTACATTTGAGAATATATATATATATAGTAGAAATTGAAAGCTAAGGACAGTTTCCCCAGAGGACATAAATGAAAAAAACATAGAATGTTTCACTCATTTTCCCTACCATCACTCATTTTCCTGCCATCACTTATTTTCCTGCCATCACTTGTTTCCAGTTACTCCGGCTTCTGTACTGGACTCCTACACTTTTAAGGAATTTTTTAATTATACTAGTTTTAATTACAGGGTTCTATTCATTTGGGAGGGATGTAAAAGTACGCAGTCACGTTCAATTATTTTTCTCATCATTATCAAACTGCTATTTATTTGGGGTGTTTACATACGCAGCCTCTGTTTTAATTACTCTACCGTTGTCAAATTTGAAATATTATACTAGCTTAGATCGGTCAGTGCTGTTTATTGGGAATGTATTTCCACGCAGTTGTTGTAACACCTTAACTGTCGTCACCTTTGGAATTTTAAAGTTGTGCAAGCTCATATCGCAAATTATTACTATCTTTATTTTAGGTATGTCGTTGCGCCGTGTTTGGAAATTTTAGAATTGTACTAGCGTCTCTATGATGTTCTGGTAAAACTGTTTTTTTTTTGTATAGAATTCAAGATTGCTATAGTTTTATAATCAGAATAGATTGATAAGATTCATTTTACATCGTGATCATACTGATGAAGGATATCTGTAATCCGAAATATTTATACTTACATTTGTTCATTTTATTGTTATTTTTTGGTGATGTTGTATCCTTTTAGACTGGTTATATATATAAAATTCAAGAGTCTATCCTAAATTGAGGTAAATTGTATGGCTTTCCAAATACCGTTTCGATTCCTAACATCACTGAAGAGACATTAATTGTCGAAATCCGGATATGGTGTACAAAAACCTTTGCGCCTTTTGTTTGCGGTATACCATCTTTTCCGCAAGTTTATTGTTTTCTGTTTAGTATTAAATTTATAATTAAGATCCATTTATTACATCGGTGGTCCGTTTATTTGGCAGTCAGCAGGGTTTAAGAACATTTGTTGTTCGACCTGTTAGTCAAATGCGTTTTGTTAAAATATACTTTTTCACTTTTTTGGTCTTTGGAAAATGTTGTTTGTGTTGTATTTAGACTCGTCTAACAAGAAATTTGTTTTGCATGCACATGTATAAAAATTGCGGTTTCATCCAACGCAATCATAGGTTTAAACGTTGTTTTCAATTTAGACTTGTAAACAACGTTCAAATCTCGTTCAAATCTATGATTGCGTTGGATAAAAATATTTCTCTAATTCTTCGTGAATTTATCCCTTTCTGCACCCATTGTATAAAAAAAATTTAATCAACGTGTGGTTCGTTTGATCTCAGTTCATCATTGGTTAAAATCCGATTATGACGTCGAATTTTCTTACTTTCCTCTGAATTTCCTATTGTGACAGCATGAAAAAAGGCGACCATGCCTGATGACGTCACATAGAAAGAACACATCTTTTTGCAGATCATTCGAAAAGAAGGAATAAGTTTGCCTGCATATTGTTTGAAAATCATTAGAGAAACAGATTCTACCATCAAATCTCGTGTAATACGATATTTATCCACTCTCGACAGTTAAATTTTAAATATTTAAAACGCTCGGGCAAGCCTCGCGTTTAAAATTTGAAAATTTAACTGTCTCGAGTGGATAAATATCGTATCACACTCGATGCAGTGGTAGAATCTATATATATATATATATACAAGTCTAAATTGAAAACAACGTTCAAACCTATGATTGCGTTGGATAAAAACCGCAATTTTTATACGTGTGCATGCAAAACAAATTTCTTGGTAGAGGGGTCTAAATACAGCACTAACAACATTTTCCAAAAGACCAAATCAGTGAAAAAGTATATTTTAACAAAACGCATTTGACTAGCAGGTCGAACAACTGATGTTCTTAAACCCTACTGACTGCCATTGGCGATTGCCAAATAAACGGATCACAAGATGTAACAAATAGATCTTATTATTAATTTATTACCAAACAGAAAACAATAAACTTGCGGAAAAGATGGTACACTTAAACATGAGGTGCAAAAATTTGTACACCATATCCGGATTTCGACAATTAATGTCTCTTCAGTGATGTTAGGAATCGAAAGGTATTTGGAAGGCCATATAATTTACCTCAATCTAGGATAGACTCTTGAATTTTGAAGAGTCGATATAGGATGAACGGATCATATAAACCCGAAGGCAAATATAATACAAGCCCAAACGAAAAAATATAAACAAGTCAAAATTGAAAACAACGTTAAAACCTATGATTGCGTTGGATAAAAACCTCAATTTTTATACGTGTGCATGCAAAACAAATTTCTTGATAGAGGGGTCTAAATACAGCACAAATAACATTTTCCAAAAGACCAAAAGAGTGAAAAAGTTTATTTGAACAAAACGCATTTGACTAGCAGGTCGAACAACTGATGTTCTTAAACCCTGCTGACTGCCATTGGCGATTGCCAAATAAACGGATACAAAATAGATATATATATATATGTAGACATCATTTGATGTCTACTGTCCTTGATCGGTTCTTTAAAGATGTCTCTGTCGTGTTACGTCTTTCTGTATCGATTTTTTGCTTTAATTCAATTACTCATGTTTAGAGAGTCTCTAGTATCTACTGAACAATTGAAAAATAGACAACAGTGGTGGGTAATGTTTTGATATGGTTACATGAGTAGATATGAAATCCCAAACATTAAGAAGATTTGGTAATCCAATGAGACAACTATCCATCCAAGTCACAATGTGTATAAAGTAAACAATTATAGGTCAAAGTAAGGCCTTCAACACGGAGCCTTGGCTCACACCGAACATGTCTATAGTTAATGAAGGACGCCAACACGTGTCCTTTTTATAAACGCCCAGGCTTGTCCATATTTTAAAAGCGCCCAAACGTGTCCATCGTTATTAAAAAGTAATTCTTAATCTCATATCAGTTGTCTGAAAACAATTCTAGTCGAGAATATTACAGGAACCTTAGACCCGGTCGTAAAGTGTTGAAATAGAATTTGTTTTCAAAAGTTATCAATGTTCTTCCATGATTATAATTTTTCAGAGAGATGCTGTTTTGCTGTTCTAGAAAAGGAGGGGGCTAGTAGGACAGACGCTCTTTAAAAGATTATGGTTCCATTACTTTAGACAAAATGGGCACATGATGTAAAATAAAAATAGTGGGCGCTGCTGCGTTTAAAAATTGCCCAGCTTTGGGACACTGGGTCAAAGTACTTTTCAAGATTCCAAATTGTGTGTTCATCTCATTTATACCATGCAGGTTTTCCAGATGTCGGCTGTGACCACAAATATTGATTAATTGTTATTATTTTATTTGTTTAATCAAAATAAAGTTGCACATTTTAAATAGCTTCAATTGAAATTGTAGACCTCTGACCATCGCTCCAATATATCGAATCTTCAGATTTAGATTTTCTTCTTTTACTTCAGTAACTTTTTGACAATGACGTTTTTGAGTATAACACGTATACATATTAACCATATACATAATACCAAAGTCATGACATCTATTAAGTGCCAAAGTCAGGAAAATGGACACACTGTAATTATGTCAGACATGCGATTTCAAACAGATTCAAAATGTCACTAGAATACAAAGACTATCGATCAACCAATTCGTGTTGGCAATAAAAAAATCCACCTTGGAAATGATAACTTTAGTTGTTCTTTTTTCTTTCTTTCTCATAACTTTACTTGTTTTTAAGTTTAAAGTATACATCTATAAGTATAAACAAGTCTAAATTGAAAACAACGTTCAAACCTATGATTGCGTTGGATAAAAACCGCAATTTTTATACGTGTGCATGCAAAACAAATTTCTTGGTAGAGGGGTCTAAATACAACACAAACAACATTTTCCAAAAGACCAAAAGAGTGAAAAAGTATATTTTAACAAAACGCATTTGACTAGCAGGTCGAACAACTGATGTTTTTAAACCCTGCTGACTGCCATTGGCGATTGCCAAATAAACGGATCACAAGATATAACAAAATAGATCTTATTATTAGTTTAATACCAAACAGAAAACAATAAACTTGCGGAAAAGATGGTATACCGCAAACATGAGGTGCAAAAATTTGTACACCATCTCCAGATTTCGACAACTTATGTCTCTTCAGTGATGTTAGGAATCGAAACGGTATTTGGAAGGCCATATAATTTACCTCAATTTAGGATAGACTCTTGAATTTTGAAGAGTCGAAATAGGATGAACGGATCATATAAACCCGAAGGCAAATATAATACAAGCCCAAACGAAAAAATATAAACACGTCAAAATTGAAAACAACGTTAAAACCTATGATTGCGTTGGATAAAAACCTCAGTTTTTATACGTTTGCATGCAAAACAAATTTCTTGGTAGAGGGGTCTAAATACAGCACAAATAACATTTTCCAAAAGACCAAAAGAGTAAAAAAGTATATTTTAACAAAACGCATGTGACTAGCAGGTCGAACAACGGATGTTCTTAAACCCTGCTGACTGCCATTGGCGATTGCCAAATAAACGGATCACAAGATGTAACAAAATAGATCTTATTATGAATTTAGTACCAAACAGAAAACAATAAACTTGCGGAAAAGATGGTATACCGCAAACATGAGGTGCAAAAATTTGTACATCATATCCGGATTTCGACAATTAATGTCTCTTTAGTGATGTTAGGAATCGAAATGGTATTTGGAAGGCCATATAATTTACCTCAATTTTGGATAGACTCTTGAATTTTGAAGAGTCGATATAGGATGAACGGATCATATAAACCCGAAGGCAAATATAATACAAGCCCAAACGAAAAAATATAAAGAAGTCAAAATTGAAAACAACGTTAAAACCTATGATTGCGTTGGATAAAAACCTCAATTTTTATACGTTTGCATGCAAAACAAATTTCTTGGTAGAGGGGTCTAAATACAGCACAAACAACATTTTCCAAAAGACCAAAAGAGTGAAAAAGTATATTTTAACAAAACGCATTTGACTAGCAGGTCGAACAACGGATGTTCTTAAACCCTGCTGACTGCCATCTATAAGTATATATATACGCTTTAAAAAGATCAATCTATCAAATAAGATTTGTAAACGCCATAGGCTTTGGCAAATGGAATGTTACTACTCAAAAATGGAAAGTTGAAATTTGAAATACTGAAGTCACTTGACCTTGTTTTTTTTTTTTTGGTTATAAATCATCACCATCAGTTTCTGGAAAACATATCTAGATATGAGACCAACCTTCTTTTCTTCAATATGATTCAAATTCAGTTCAACTGGAACTCGCGCACTTGTCGAAGCTCTTATGAGGATAGATCTATATTTCAATTATATTGATTGTCTCTGTGATATCCTTATTTTCATGAGCACAAAATTGCACGATAAACAATACTCAAAACTTTACTAAGTTATCTATTGATATAAGTTATGTTATCACGAACAAAATATCAAACTGTCCTGTTTAACAAGTCCACCAGTTAGACAGCAACTTCTTTGAAACTAAAGATTTGTTTTACTTCTATGATCTTCCAGGTGAATTTCTCCTTCTCGAAACTCACGAAATAAAAAATATCTTTCATTAGCATGTGAGTTTTTAGGAGACATGTTACTAGCGACAGCGATCATTAATTTTGAATTCCTTATAACTCTTGGGTCGCCTTTACAATATTTCTATAAATTGTTTTATCACATCTAGAACATTTTCTTAATGCTACAATATCTTACTTGCTGTATCTAACCTTTTACACACAGTATCATTCATCGTTCAAGCAGGGGCCAATATCTACGTTTGCTTCCCGTCTGTAACCATACTGATTAGTATTTATTATAATAATCACAACCATACAATCTTTTAGGATATTACCTTTATATCATGTTATTTGAAATGCAGATACATTACATGCAGAAAGACATCATATTATCTTGTTTTACTATTTATCAATTCGAAATAATTACATTTGACACTTGTTACACTGATATTTAAAAACAAAATATTCATATCTTTGTTGTAATCAATAAAAAATTGAAAAAAATCAAATGGGTACAAAAGCTCTTTCCATGAACCAATATTAAGGCGGTTCCATAGTTCTTAGTATGATATATTTTCCGGAATTTACCTTTTTTCCACGACTACATGTTCGAGTACGGCCATCTGTTCATTGTCAAAGAAAATTTCAATATAGAAATATCGTAATTGTGGGAATAAAACAATTTAGAAGTTTTGTCTTTTGGAGTTTAAAAGATCAAAACAACAATATATAAATTGCATGCGTCCGAAGCGCTTTTCTGTATTTTCCTTCATCAGGAATGCTCAAAGCCGAAACTATATTCTAAAATATTTTACAAAACTCTCAATTGCCGTTAAAGATTTTACAATTTTTTCAAACAATTCTAAGAATATGTCATTTCAATTATTGTTTATGAAAAATACACCAACTATAGTTGACATATTGTTTATAGTAAATGTAAAGGTGTATACCAAGTGAGTACAAGTTAAAATTAGCCAGAGGGAATTAATGGAATCAAGTGATGTTGCAACAGTGTATATAAAGTGCGAATCCAGTTAGTTCATTTTCACTGTTGTATGCGAGTATGTCTATTGTAGAATAAAGGATGATGGGAAAAACTTCGTTTGTTTACTTTTTGAAAATACAAAATAATTGATTTGAGTGTATATTTTAACACAATTTCATTAGAATATAACTTTTTAATGTATAATAACAGGATTTAATTCCAAAAAAGTGTAATTAAAGCAGCAGAATTCATAATATTGATTACTGAATGCGATTCATTTTGACTATAGATGCGATGAATTATCACTGTAAGTGCAATCATTTCTGATGTGGAATTTTTGGAGGTGCGATGAATTTTCATTGTTTTTTTAATATATATTCGACATGCAACAACTGAAAATAGTTTGTAAATTACTTTAATATTGATGATAGTCGTAGATGCTTACTTGAATATACACGTGTATAACCACGTTCATATCATGTATATTCAAATATTGTTGGTGAGTTTGCTATTAGCTTGTCATGGATCCGAAATTTAAATTTACTGGAGCAGAACATTCATGAATGTTACGTATTTCTACGGAGAATTTTCCTTTAAAAATTATAGAACTCGCTTAAAAAAATTTGTCACGCCGTGTCATACGTATGTCTACCCTATTGATAGGCTTTTTCACAACGAACAGTACAATAATGTACAACGAACGGTGCTAAAGAAAGTAAACAAACTATAATGTGAATGAATCGTACAGTGCCAAAATTGTGAAGTCAATTTTGCAAGTAAATGTCTTCAAAAATAATTAAAACAACGGGTTTCTCATTCGCATTATGTATTTTTTACAACAACAAATCACAAAATACACGGTCGCATTTAGTGTAAGAGCCAACCAACTATGCTCTATTTGTAGATTAATCAAGTTTTAGTAACACAGAGTGTTTGTTTCACGATGTTTTCAAGTAACTCACAGACCTGTCTATTTAAAATAGTGACATGGTGTTTATGTAATATAAATGATATACAATGCTGCCAGGAGCGGTAAACTTTGTTTTCATAAATATTGAATACTTAACTGAACATTACGTCAATTAGTCTTTGGTGAAAATAATGACCTATAATGGTATACTTTTACAAATTGTGACATGGATGGAGAGTTGTCTCATTGGCACTCATGCCACATCTTCTTATATCTAAGAACGGTACCGGTATGTCTAACAACATCGCTTCGCGAAGTAGCGATTAACGTCCGGAATCAACTGTACGGTGGTTATACCACGTGGTATAGAACCATTTAAACATGTAATAATAAACTGTTTTCAATATTTCCTTGTATTCTTACAACTGCGTATTTGCTTATTTGTAACACCAACTTATAAGAAATTCAAACATAAATTAAGGTGACTCGACTGTTGCTCGAACATTCTTTACTGTATTAGATGTATACACAATGGCACGATAAATATCAATTATCCAGTCATCAAAGCGTCAATTGTTTGTACAAGATGAAAACGTATCCACTCATTTAATCGTGAAATGAAGATCGTTTTGTGAATGCTCTTTATTATCTAAAATGCATCCATTAGAGTTCTTTTCCTAATGCTTGTAGTTTAAAGGTTTGGTTGGCTTGCATGCTTTGTTTGTATAAATGTTTGCTCAATCTTAATTATAATGCTTAAGCAAACATTTATACAAACAAAGCAAGCAAGCCAACCTAACCTTTAAACTACAAGCATTAGGAAAATAGCTCTCATTACGTTTAATTTATTAGTATGCGATGTAGATTGAGACCGAAACAGAAACTTTGCTTTTTCTGTGACGTGGATTGGCTTAACTTTCCAAAATATATGTATTCAATGATGGCGTGTCATAGGGAAGGATAAATTTTATCCTACATATAGATCTGGATCTGGACAAATTATTAGAGAAAATATTTTTGACTATATTAGCAATAAATGCCATTTTTAAGGAATTTATTGATATATTACCTCAGACTTTCGCTCACTAAGTATGCATATATAATCAATCCTTCTGACTTAATAAATTTTGTTAGAGAGTCGGCTGAATTAAGACTTTATATAATGAAAATTAATTTTTAATTTCCTTCTGTGAAAATGCATCGCATATACAATAGAAATGAATCGCCCTACAGTGAAAATGAAAGTCTAGTATCATTATTCGACAGTAAACATGAATCGCATAACGAAAACAACATAGTGGAATTTGATTCAATATCAACAAGCTGAATAACAAAACCAGTTTTAAGTTATACAACATTAATAATCATGTTAAAAGGTTCATT
Organism: Mytilus coruscus; assembly: GCA_017311375.1. NCBI lineage: Eukaryota > Metazoa > Mollusca > Bivalvia > Mytilida > Mytilidae > Mytilus > Mytilus coruscus. The sequence goes on from CM029595.1 coordinate 9,055,204, forward strand.
TTTCTACAAATGAAACTTAACTGCTACTTTGAAATCTCTTGCACGCTCTGTTCGTGAACTTTTCTTAATATTTATCTATTTGTGTATCAATTTTGCACCTGGATGGCTGTAGACGCGATGAAAACCCGCCCGCATCTCAAACCAATATCATGAATTTATAAAAACAGTACACATTGTATATTATCTGAATTTTATTAAAAAATCATGAATTTGTCGTCTGTTTATTTATCATTCTACATCAGAAATTCATCACGGAAACAGTGAAAATGACATTTCAGGATTCGCACATAACATGCACTGTTGCAAGGTGTTGAATATTGAATATTGATCGTAGTAAATCTGATTGGTAGTGGATATTTGTCATCGTTCATTGCTAACGTCACGGTACCCAAATTGCACCTATTCAACATAAACAGCTGAGAAATTCTTTAAAGTTTTCTTTGAGACTAAACAATTTGTATTTTGATTATTTGACATTATACACTTCTTACAAAATAGGTGAATATATTCAAATATGCACTTAACGTTCACAGTTTATATCAACAGATGAAGCTTTCACTTGAAAAGAAAAATGTACGAAAACGCCGCCATGCGACGTTCACAAAAAGTCATCTTTTAAAAATGAACAAAAAAAATATGTTACAAGCATCCATTTTAAAAAAATGAACAGTGAGCATGTACTAATGTCAAATTGTTCTAAATATTTGAAAAAATAAAACAAATAATCTGTTATTTGATTTTTAATGACGTGAATTTGAGCATGGATGTAATTTGGGTACTCCTCATTACGGAATCATGGATAGTTTGGAGGTTGATTCAAACCCATTCTTTTATGACTCAATAGGGATTAAAAATCAAATTGGTGTACCTAACGTCACGGTACCCAAATTGCACCGAGTACCCAAATTGCACCTATTCAACATAAACAGCTGAGAAATTAAAAGTTTTCTTTGAGACTAAACAATTTATATTTTAGTTATTTGACTTTATACACGTCTTACAAAATAGGTGAATATATTCAAATATACACTAAACGTTCACAGTTTATATCAACAGCTGAAGCTTTCACTGGAAAAAGAAAATGTACGAAAACGCCGCCATGCGACGTTCACAAAAAGTCATCTTTTAAAATGAAAAAAAAATGTTACAAGCATCCATTTTAAAAGAAATGAATAGTGAGCATGTACTACTGTCAAATTGTTCTAAATATTTGAAAAATAAAACAAAACATCTGTTATTTGATTTTAATGATGTGAATTTAAGCATGGATGCAATTTGAGTACTCCTCATTACGGAATCATGGATAGTTTGGAGGTCGATTCAAACCCATTTTTCTATGACTCAATAGGGATTAAAAATCAAATTGGTGTACCTATATAATAAAGAAGGATACGGCTACAAAATAAACACAGAATGGAAATTTTTGTCTTTATCATAAAAAAACTTAGGTGAAAAAACTGTCAAAATAGGTGCAATTTGGGTACCGTCACGTTATATAATTAAGAAGGATACGGCTACAAAATAAACACAGAACGGAAATTTTTGTCTTTATCATAAAAAAACGTAGGTGAAAAAACTGTCAAAATAGGTGCAATTTGGGTACCGTCACGTTATAATAAGTTTTCTGGAGTTCATACAAAAGCAAAGATCAATTATTCAAACATACAAAAAATTCCATGTTAAAAATAAGATTTACATTGACCCTTCAAATATAAGATCACTTATCGCACCGCGGGTAAATTATCACGTTGTGATTGGTTAAACGCCGTCACGTAGTAAATTTCATAGGGGGTTCATGACGTCACGTCTACTGTTAATGGTGACGTCATCTATTGATGTTGTTGTATTTCATTGTTTATTTTTCTACAAAACGCAGCAGGAACAGAGTCCTGCGTGCGATAAATTCGTTATATGGTTCACTACTAACAGAATTAACAGAAAAAAAGAAGAAAGAAGATACCAAGGGGACATTCAAAAACATGATACCTCCGTATTTTGAAAACATAGAGATAGATACCTGTTATTTCGTATACATATTAAGATGATCGGAAAGGTTTCCGCGGAATCCCGTATCTCGACTACGATTGCCGCCGTCAGTGTCAAAGTGTGATGTTGACTGTCAAAATCGGTCCATTTACCAGTAAAATACGAAAAAAGTATTAAAAATCTCAGTTTTTTCTTCATATGTTGTTTCTTGATCGTGAAGCTTCTGTTAAAGTTTCATAACAATCCATGAACGTTTGACACAGTTATTGATATCTAAAATGTTTAACCTCAGGCTGTATCTAAATGTTAGCTGCATAAAAAAACGACAATCATACCACATCTTCTTATTTTCGAAAGAGTGTCAAACTGGTTCTAAAGAGGTTTTGTTGTTAAAATATACAAAGATTTCCATTTCAAATTTTGCATGTCATGACATTTTCAGAACTTCTAAAAGCTGAAAGTTCTCGCCTGCTTTACTGATCATTGATCAAATGTTGAAAGTCTTAAAGATAAAGGTTTTACTATTCACACTGTAACCATTGTTGAAGAATATATTATTCTAAAAGGCCCATTTAAACGAAAGAAATTTAAAATAAAAATCTTTTATAAAATATTATGTTTCAAACTAGATGTTTAGCAAGCCACAATCAATCAAAAAGTATAAAGAAGACAACAACATTTGCTAAACGAAAACCCAATCATCTTAAAATATCATAGATCTTTGGTTTCGTTATGTTTATAAACAGGAGTCACATAAACTTAACATTTTAAAAGATACATGATAATGAGGTAGAGGTCAGATAAATCATATCAGACAGACATGTACACCTTACAAATATTCCATACACCAAATATAGTTGACCTATTGCTTATAATAATTGAAAAGCAGACCCAAACAAAAAAACTTTACATTGACCAATGAACCATGAAAATGAGGCCAAGGTCAGATAATACCTGCCAGACAAACATGTTAACATTACACTCATTCCATACACCAAATATAGTTAAAAGCAAAATCACAAAAATACCGAACTCCGATGAAAATTAAAAAAGGAAAGTCCCCAATCAAATGGCAAAATCAAAAGCTCAAACACATCAAACGAATGGATAACAACTGTCATATTCCTGACTTGGTACAGGCATTTTCCTACTGCTCATAGTATTTGAAGAACAGACCAAAACACAAAAACCTAACATTGGCAAATGAGGTCAAGGTCAGATAAAACCTGTCAGACTGACATGTATCCATTATAATCATTCCATACATTACATACAGTTGACATACTGTATGCAGTATCTGAGATACGGACTTAATCATGTAGCTTCAACTGATCCATGAATTGAAGTTGAGGTCAGGTGAGCCCTGTACCAAATATAGTTATCCTATTACTCATAATAAGTAAGAAATTCACATTACAAAAAAAAAACGATATTTGTTTCAAGCAGTCACTGAACCATGAAAATGAGGTCAAGGACCATGGACATATCACAGACGGAAACTTCATAACATAAGGTATCTGCATACAAGGTATGAAGCATCCTGGTCTTCTACCTTCTAAAATATATAAACCTTTATACAAATACTAGTAGTTTAGTCCGCCGCCGCTGCCGGATAGTTATCCCTATGTCTCAGATTCCATGACTTTCGTCGCAGGCCAGAAAAAACGTTAACCACAGCTGACTTAAATGTTAATGCGGCCAGCACCAACGCTGGTGACTATGGGTCAAAATGTTGCGGATGAGTTTTACATCACATGTCAGTATAGAAATTTATTTTTGTTTAACATAAGACTGAACCATTGAAGTTTTAACGTTATTCTGAAAAAAATTGGAAAGAGTGTCGTCAGGTCACCAAAGATAATTTTTCATCTAATTATACAATTTCTTAGAAAACAACATTCAAGTACCTATAACACGTATTGTGTTCGTATTGGCCGACAAAGCAACCAACAATGTAGTAATGGCATGAGGGAGATAGATTCCTTATTTACCATTTCAGGAGTATAAAAAGCTCTTTGTTATTTAAGACAAATTACATGCTTTTGGTGCTTATTTCAATTTGGTTGAGTTACGACATTTCTACTCTCTACACTATACTGTCAAACAATCTTGTCAAACAGAAATTTTATTTTTTAATCAAATGGTCCTTTAAAAAATCTGATAACAAATGTAAGTGTTGCAACCCATATTTAAAACCTTCTTCTATAGTTAAAAAGATAAATAAGAGAGATTAACTTTCTGTAACTGTAACTAAAGGATTAAAGCTGTAAATTTTGTTCCTTGAAAAAATCTATGTACATTTCATCAATCAAGGTTATCATCATGTTGTAGGTATTCCTACAAGTACTAATTGTTCCCCTTTAATAGTAGCCTTGTTTTAAATGTTTGGGAGTTTAGTGTGACGTCCATTTTCGCTGAACTAGTATACATTTTTGTTAAGGGGCCAGCTGAAGCCCGCCTCCGGGTGCAGGATTTTCTCACTGTGTTGAAGAACCATTGTTGGCCTTGGGCTGTTTTCTCCTCTTTGGTCGGTTTGTTGTCTCTTTGACATATTCTTCGTTTCAATCTTAATTTTATTGTTCCTGATTTGTGATTATAGTTTATGGCAAAAACTCTGTAAAGATCTGTCTAATTTCAATTTAATTGAAAACATTAATAATTTTACCATAGCCTTGATTATATGTTTGCTTTAGATAATCAAGAATTTTCGAATTATAAATACTGCAGAAATTGACCCGAGGAACCGACGTGAAATAAATCTAATATAAACAGCAATATTTGTCTTTTTTCTCGACTAGGATATTTCAGTTTCACTAAACAAAAATGTTCATTCGCTACTGTTGATTTTTTTCTTCGGAGGTGTTCATGTTATCAACTCTTAAAGTTTGAACCAAGATCCTGCGTTCTGGTGGGTCAAGCTATCTTGAACTGAATTTTTTAGTTTGTTCAACTGTTGTTGTACTTTAACACCACTGTCCAAGATTTTTATAGAGTGTGGAGTGCTAACAAACATGCTTAACCCTGCCACATTCTTTGTGTGTCTGTCCCAAATCTGGAGCCTGTAATACATTGGTTAATGTAAGTTTCTGTCTGACGTATTTGTTTTTTGTTTTTTTTATTGTTTAAGTACAAATCAGGGATCTTGGTTCAAACTTTAAGAGTTGATAACATGAAATAAATATCCACTCTTGAGAGCAAAGCTCACAAGACATCATACTATAACACAGTAAAAAATATAGAAACAACACTTTATAAATTTCATGTGTCCAAAGTGCATTTCTGGATTTACCTTCATCGAAACATGCCAAGCCGGATATTTGAAAGCCAAAGATACATAAGAACTGAAACAGTTGAAGAGATATATGACCAAAAGGACCTAAAAATAACAGTCAAATTCATCTAAGGTTATCTTTGCGTGAGGTAGTGGAAACCTTAGTTTCTTCTTAAGTTCTAAATCTGTAAACCGTATTAAAACAATATTCAATCTGTATGGTTTAAAACACTGTTCTATTGAATCATTATTTGCTGTCTGGTGTACTTAAAAGTTCAGAATCATGCACCGTGCAATGCATCAGTCTTCAAAGTCAAATAAAATAAAACAAAATTAGCGATATTTTTTTTTATTTTGCAACAACCTGTGTCAAAAGAAACAGGATTCAAAAGATATTGTATACTTCTTTTTCAAAAAATACATGGTCAAATCATTTAAAATGTGTTTAAACTTTTAACAAAAGAACATCATCACTAATACATGCATCTTCCTATATCTATATACAATTTCAAATGTATGATTGTTTGCTTTACACAATTCAAGTCATTATGAGGCAGATCTAATTCAAGATAAACATGTTGATTGTATACTTAAATCAACATAAACAACATACACAAGTGCTGAAAAAAAATTGTAATTTGTTCAACTAAAAAAATTGTTTCAATAGTAATGTTTTTAAGACATCCAATGGTTTAAATTGGTAAAATGTAGTTTGTCCTTAAGTATTGGACTCTATTCATAAAAGAAAAATTGTCTTGAACCAATTAACAGTTCAAACTTTAAAAACCTTGTATTGTTACAGATTCTTTTAGAATTGTTGGTAAGAATACACAGACTATTGGGTTCAATATTATCACATGACTGACAGAGTGGTTAGTTTTTATTTTTGGATTTTTAAAAAAATTTATGCCTTTCTACATTGTTGGAATCACATCTAGAGAAAGACAGTGCGAAAACACACATAACTGATGTCTGTTCTTAAGAACCTTCTTTGAATGTGTTTAATAGATTGGATTATTTTACATAAAGGTTGTAATGGAGTATCATAACAAAAACTTATCAAAGATATCAGGCTTATAATTGTGGAAAGTTTTTTCTTCATCAATTTGATGTAAAATAACATTTTAACAAATGGTAAAGAACATAACCAACATCAAATATCAGTGAAGTAAAATTTGAGAACAATTTACTTTCACTCTCTCTCACTCAATGGATTTTCACAATGAAGGAAGGATAACAGAAAAACATCCAATTGTTAAAATAAGCATGCTTACTGTCAACCAGTTTATAAAACTAAAACCACTTTTTTGTCAAAATAAACAGATCTTTCAGAAAGTCCACATGGCTCATGTTTTTTTTTTCTTCACATCCCCATATAAACTGAGATTGACAATAAAATAAAACACAATTTAATTTTAACAGAAAAAAAAGCATGTTGAGCAATAAAAAATCCCGAAAATAATATAATGAGGATTATACAAAAAATGCATTATACAAAAACAAGTTACTATTTGAATCTTGAATAACTTTGATTGAAGTAATTGACATTTTGTTTTCATTTTAACTCTTGACAAAGCACCTATGGAAACTGCATGCATACCAAAGAGAGAGATTACTTTTATATTTACAAACTAGAGGCTCCAAGGACCCTGTGTCGCTCACCTGATATTTTTATTTACAATTGATGCATGATAAATGCAACTGTTGTACTGTCGTTTAGTTTCAGAGATATAAGACTAAAAAGTGCGTTTTATTTCAGCCATGTGTGCCATGTTGGCAGGCAGGGTCATCATACACAGTGGTCCCTGGATATCCTAGTGGTGATTTAAACCAAGTTTGGTTTAATTTGACAGTAGTTTCAGGGAGAATTTTGTAAAATTTATCTAACGAGAAATGCTAAGTGATGAGAAAGTTTGTTGTGAAGGTTTGTTGTTGCTAACACCCCCACAAAAAAACAAAAGGTAATAAAAATTATCATTTAAGGGCAATCTTTCCTATTAATGATTTCTGCAAAATTCAGTTGATTGTGCAAGGGTTGTATAGCCAGCTGAGGTCGTTGAAAACTCTCATTTGTTGTTGCAAAATTCAAGTGGTTTTGAATTGCTTTGTTGATCTTTTTGTATTCAACTTTTAAACAACAAAGTACAACAAATATGATGACTGATACTCATGACACTGAAAATATGGTCTTCATTCTTGTGAAGAAAATGGTAAGGTTTGAAATATTTCTTAAATATTAATTCAATACCAATACTTTAATTTGTATTGGATTTATCCCAGGAAATGAGAACAAGGGACACAATTAAATTCAATTTTTTCCTAAATTTCTGATAAAATATAAAATGAAGAACTATATTTTTTAATGAGAATTTTTTTTTAATAGTTAATTGATAATTTGAACAATATTAATTAAGTTTTAGATCTTGCATGGTTGATTAATTTTCTCTCAAAATTTCTGATATTCTATTAAAGTTTTAAATATAATATGAGGCAGGCATTACCTGTGAAAGGGGATGAAGTCTGTATAAATTAGTGTAGGAATTCAAGCATCATTTGCACTTGAATCTGTAGAAAATGAAGCCAAAGTACTGAAACATATCTGACATTCGACCTATTGTTCGGGATTATAGTTGTAACATCATTTTCAATGTAAAGAAAGAAACACCATCATCAGGTATTAATGTGTTTTTTTTCATGTTATAGAATTATCAATTATTTTTATTGCCAGTACATTAGTAGATTGTTTTCTATATTGATTTTCTACTGCAGTTTCAGAAAAGAAGATTACAAAAGGAAAACATTTTGTAAAACTTACCAAAATTTACCAAATTAATGAAAATTGTTAAAATTGACTATAAAGGGCAATAACTCCTTAAGGGTCAACTGACCGTTTTGGTCATGTTGACTTATTTGAAGATCTTACTTTGCTGAACATTATTGCTGTTTACCGTTTATCTCTATCTGTAATAATTTTCAAGATAATAACCAAAACGGCAAAATTTCCTTAAAATTACCAATTCAGGGCAGCAACCCAACAACCAGTTGTCCAATTCATCTGAAAATTTGAGGGCAGATAGATATTTACTTGATAAACAAGTTAATCCCTGTAAGATTTGCTTTAAATGCTTTGGTTTCAGAGTTACAAGCCAAAATCTACATTTTACCCTATGTTCTATTTTTAGCCATGGCAGCCATCTTGGTTGGTTGGCTGGGTCACTGCACACATTTTTAAACTAAATACCCTAATAATGATTGTGGCTAAGTTTGGTTGAATTTGGTCCAGTAGTTTCAGAGGAGAAGATTTTGTAAAGATTACAAAATTTACAAAAATTGGTAAAAATTACTTTAAAGGGCAATAACTCCTTAAGGGTCAACTGACCATTTTGATCATGTTGACTTATTTGAAGATCTTACTTTGCTGAACATTATTGCTGTTTACAGTTTATCTCTATCTGTAATAATTTTCAAGATAATAACCAAAACGGAAAAATTTCCTTAAAATTACCAATTCAGGGCAGCAACCCAACAACCAGTTGTCCAATTCATCTGAAAATTTGAGGGCAGATAGATATTTACTTGATAAACAAGTTAATCCCTGTAAGATTTGCTTTAAATGCTTTGGTTTCAGAGTTACAAGCCAAAATCTACATTTTACCCTATGTTCTATTTTTAGCCATGGCAGCCACCTTGGTTGGTTGGCTGGGTCACTGCACACATTTTTAAACTAAATACCCTAATAATGATTGTGGCTAAGTTTGGTTGAATTTGGTCCAGTAGTTTCAGAGGAGAAGATTTTGTAAAGATTACAAAATTTACAAAAATTGGTAAAAATTACTTTAAAGGGCAATAACTCCTTAAGGGTCAACTGACCATTTTGATCATGTTGACTTATTTGAAGATCTTACTTTGCTGAACATTATTGCTGTTTACAGTTTATCTCTATCTGTAATAATTTTCAAGATAATAACCAAAAGCGGCAAAATTTCCTTAAAATTACCAATTCAGGGCAGCAACCCAACAACCAGTTGTCCAATTCATCTGAAAATTTGAGGGCAGATAGATATTTACTTGATAAACAAGTTAATCCCTGTAAGATTTGCTTTAAATGCTTTGGTTTCAGAGGCAACCCAACAACCAGTTGTCCAATTCATCTGAAAATTTGAGGGCAGATAGATATTTACTTGATAAACAAGTTAATCCCTGTAAGATTTGCTTTAAATGCTTTGGTTTCAGAGTTACAAGCCAAAATCTACATTTTACCCCTATGTTCTATTTTTAGCCATGGCAGCCATCTTGGTTGGTTGGCTGGGTCACCCACACATTTTTAAACTAAATACCCTAATAATGATTGTGGCTAAGTTTGGTTGAATTTGGTCCAGTAGTTTCAGAGGAGAAGATTTTGTAAAGATTACAAAAATTTACAAAAATTGGTGAAAAATTACTTTAAAGGGCAATAACTCCTTAAGGGTCAACTGACCATTTTGATCATGTTGAATTATTTGTAGATCTTACTTTGCTGAACATTATTGCTGTTTACAGTTTATCTCTATCTATAATAATTTTCAAGATAATAACCAAAACGGAAAAAATCCTTAAAATTACTAATTCAGGGCAGCAACCCAACAACCCATTGTCCGATTCATCTGAAAATTTCAGGGCAGATAGATCTTGACTTGATCAACAATTTTACCCTGTCAGATTTGCTCTAAATGCTTTGGTTTCAGAGATATAAGCCAAAATCTACATTTTACCCTATGTTCTATTTTTAGCCATGGTGGCCATCTTGGTTGGTTGGCGGGTCACGGACATAATTTTAAACTAGATACCCCAATGATGATTGTGGCCAAGTTTGGTTAAATTTGGCCAAGTAGTTTCAGAGGAGAAGATTTTGTAAAGTTAACGGACGACGGACGACGACGGACGACGGACGCCAAGTGATGAGAAAAGCTCACTTGGCCCTCTGGGCCAGGTGAGCTAAAAATAGTTCAAATCTTCACCTAAAGTTCATGGCTAGGAATAACTTCTGTTTATATTGATATCTAGTTTACTTTAGGTATTAGTCACTCATTCATAAATAAAATTACACTAGTCATTATACCATTCAAAAGATGAACAACCCTTCTACTTGTCATGAATAATCTATTTTCTACTGGTGAGTAAACCTTTTGAGCCTTTTGATTTTTACATGAGCTATCTTCCATACAAATGATGTCAATGTCATCTAAACACAAAATTTGAAAATAGGTGGACAATCCTGATGAAAAAAATCTGGCATAATCCTTAAAACAACTTGAGCTTGAATGAGGTGTTTAGCAATCAAAACATAGAACAATTTACAAATAGTACCAGGCATAAGTTGCATTCTAAGTCTCATATAATTCTCTGACACCAATGTTATGACAATGTTTAAAGGTATGGGCTTCTATAATAGACAATGGTTTGAATGGTCTACTTCTGTTTAATTGGTACAATTAAACATTAAACAATGGTGACCCTTCAAAAGGGATGAGGCCAAAACAAATTTAACATTTTCTCTTCTGGAGCTTCTACCATCATTTTATATTGTTCGTAGATAATATCATAGGTTAATCATTCAATACACAGTTAAGAAAAGTAATGATGTGTAGCTCAGATATGGCATGCAAACATGACTAACCATATACACTTATGCATTTTATATGGCAAAAAGAAAAGAAAAATGTTGATTTGATGAAAATAAATCCAGATTCAAGCATAAATTTGTTTAACTTACATTTGACTAGAACATATCAAAGGTGCATGTCTTTATATGTCATTAAATTTAAAAAGATTCTGCACAATAAAGATCAATGGTATCTTCATTGTACTGTTGTTATTTATTGCAAAATGACTTTGATTCATAATTTTAGGTTTTCCTCATAAAAACTTTAATTCTACATTACTACATCTATGCTAGATAGGGTTGCAATCCAGCCCCCTCCTCTACAAAAGAATGGGCTGAATCATAACCCTTGGCTAGCTAAGATGTCAATACTGCAATATCTCTAAAGATTAACGACAAAATACACCCTTCTTTATGTATGTACATTGAGACAGGCATTAATTTAAATAACTTAACAGCAGTAGAGGTTAAATGACTTTTCCAAACCGGGTTCTCAAAACTGAACCATGTTTATGGTAAAAAAAAAAACCTTTGACCTCTTCATTCTTTCAGGAGTAGACCTGAGTAGATCCAACTCAAGACTTTAAACAAAATGTGTCCTGTTATATTCTAACTTTAACAGTAAGTATTATTTTTTGTCAATTGTTAAGACAGGGACACTTAATTACTAGTTACAAGGGTTGTACATCAAGTAATTTGTAAAGAAAGCAAAATCTTTCATGTTATAATATGATGCTCTTTTTTCCATTCGTCAACAAAGTTGTGTTCTAATTCCAATAAAAATGTGGTGCACATGCTTAAATTGCAATCAAAATTAAAATTCAATTGTCAATTCAATTTTAAGTGACACCAAAGGTTAAAATGTACATTTCTGTTGGTGTTGCTTGCCAAAAATTAAATAAAATCATTCTAAAAAGTCAATCTTTCTGTATTTGAACATTTTAATAGTGAAAAGGTAAACTTTCAAGAATAGTTTTACTTTGTCAGATCAAAATGGCTGTCTTTTCAGTATGTCTTATTGGTCTACTTGGAAGTACAAAAGTTCTGAATTTTGTATAAGTAAGAACCAATAGAATTGATATGCTCTATGTTCATTTTAGAATTCAGCTTTACATTTGTCAAAATTTTACACATCACTGTTGCTCGTTGTAAAGATATTGACAAATATAATACCCACCAATGTTAAAATGAGCAAAAAGATGACATGAAAGAATTATTTCTTAATTAAAACATTATCTAATGGTTCTAAAACTATTATTGGCATAAAATTATGTTTCTAATTTGGCAATTGAGATTCTGATATATTGTAGAACTTAACAAAATGTATTACACCAAATTTCAATAACATCATATTAGCTAAGTTTTCCTGACCTTCAGAAGGACACATATAAGCTAAGCTTCCATGACCTCAAAAAGAATGCATATAAGCTAAGCTTCCCTTGCCTCCAGAAGGATACATTTAAGCTTAGCTTTCCTCGTCTCCAGAAGGATATAAGTAAAGCACACTATCACCTTCAGCTAAAATAACACACACACAAACACTTTGAATTCCTTTTTCATATTAATTGATAAAATATGATCCTCAATTTATATATTAAACATAGCATGTTCAATTAAAAATGAAAACTAGTGAAGATGATGACATTTTGGTTTAAAATGAGAGGATCACATTAAGTAGCAAAAATATATTAAAACTTTGGAAGAACATTGAGTTATACCAAATACTGCTATATGATAATATGACATATACTACTCAAAAAGTTTAGCAACACAACTTCTGACTGAAAATAAAGTAAAACAAAACCTCTATTTATCTTTCAAGATTGTGTATTTTTAATTTTGAACCATTTGTGTATTAAAAAAGGCATACATTTATGTTGGTCAAATTTCATACAGTTGCAAACTTTGAGGGAAGGGTTCAAAATTGAAAGTCACAATTTTAACAATTTGTTGCACATGGTCTAGTTAAATAATGCATATTACGAGCACACTTGATAAAGTGATGAATCTGATGACATACTTGATCACATATGAACAAAAATCAACATTTCCCTTGCAAAACATTTTTTTTTAATTGGGAGGGCATTTTTTTACCCCCAAATTTTTAACATATTGTTTTAGTTTTTTTTTTAATCAATTCAACATCCTTTAAAACAGGAATGCTGTTAATTTCAGATCAGTTTCAGCATTTTCTAAAAAGATATGAACCTTTACAGTTTGACCCCATTACAAAACTTTCTTTGAGTAGTATTAACTATTGACAACAATCCACATATTTAGATAAGTAAATATGACATAGGAATCGACTTTTTATTGTAACTTTGATAAAACCTATTATTTTTTATTTAATAGTCGTAAATCAACTTATGGTAACATGTGCATTTAAAAGCTATATAAAACTGACAATGTATACTGTTTTAAAGATATTACTTCAATACGTAAGGTTCTAACAAAATTAATGTTACTCTAGCAAATTTAACAAGTAGAATAAAATGGATTTTATAATTGAGATTAAAGCCTCAGACTAGTTCAAGAATATTATTAATTCAATAAAATGATTGAGCACATCAAATTTATAAAAAATAAACTGTTAACACAGAGATATGTCTCGCCTATTGGCATAAAATTCAGAAAAAGACAATCTGATGGACAGCAACATTTCTTATTAATTATTAATTAATGATCTGGGCCTTAAAATGGTCGACAAACTGATGTTCAGACAGTAATGTAACTTTATAGAAAATATTGTTGTTTATTGTAAGTAGTTCCTATCAATATATAACGTAAGCAGAAAAACTTAACATCGAAAATTGCTAATTAATTCAAAGTCACAGGACCATGTCCTAGGGGTGAGGGCCTCAAAATAGTCTTCAAACTGATATGTACTGATAGTAATGCGACTTCATACAAAATATCATTGATCTATCACAAGTAGATCCTATCAAACTAACTTAAGCAGAAAACTTAACATTGAAAATTGCTGATTAATTCAAAGTCACTGGACCTTGTCCTAGGGGGCAGGGCCTCAAAATAGTGGTCAAACTGATATGTACTGATAGTAATGCAACTTTATATTAAATATCAATGATCTATCACAAGAAGTTCCTATCAAACTAACTTAAGCAGAAAACTTAACAATTGTTGACGCCTTCGCAGCAATCCCTATGTCTCGCTTTCCGCGCCTTTTGTCGCAGGTGAGACAAAAATGACATATGTTATACAAAAATTATAAAACATAACAATCAAATGATTTTTTTTGGGGGTCCTGTGATACTCAGAATTTTACAGTTACATAAAGATAGAAATTACAAGAAACAAATGAAAATATCATATTTCAAGATTTGAATCTCTGCCAGTCTAGTAGACATGTTGAGAGTTATTTGACAGAGATTACCATTCAACTGCCATCAACATCAAATTCTTTTAAGAACATTAAGAGATAGCTTCAGAGAATCACCTACAGTGCATATGCACATTAAGATGTAGCAATTTTTACAATTCTTCATTTCATAATAGATCAGATAGCAGGAATAAAAGCTAGATTTTTTATTTCTAGTTTCTTCTACATTAACTATTTGTTATTCATCTTGATATCAGAACATTATTAATAGAAATAATATTTTAAACCAGTAAAGAAGTATCAGTAAGAAAATACACTATATGAAATGCTTACTAAAAAATTACCCTTTAAAAAAGATCAAGAACAGAATATGGGGGATCCATGTAAAGATACCCCTTCTCCCAAAAAAAAACCAAACAAACAAAAACCAAAACTACATACACACACACAAACATGTATACAGTAAATTTATGTAAAAAAATTAACTTCTTAAAGTTTGATCCAATAAAATGGTCGGCCATTATTTTAATATACTTAATATTAAAATGTAAATATTTACAAAACCTTCAATTTTAAATATTGTACTCTACTTTGTAGTCATCTTGATGAAACACTGCAAGAAAAAATGTACTATAAAATATGGCTAGCATAATTTTCACTAAAAAGCAGAAATTAAAAAAAAACCTATCAACATAGGGATATGCCTTGCTTGCTTAGCCTCAATTTGATATAATGTACCATATCCCTAGTGGGTACAACTTACAAAGGATATGTATAAAATAGTATGCTTAAAGTCTATGATGGATTAATAAATGGAAAATATTTTTTAGTGTTTGACATGAACTGCATGGATGCAACTACTGGCACTTAATATATATGTCAAAGTTCTTTCATAAAGTTTTTCTCATAAAATTATCTAATGAAAAATATTGGAACAAAGTGAAAATTACAAAGTCATTGGAGCATGAGCGAGGGAGTGTGGCTCATATACTACATATTATACAACAGATACTAAATGCAGAAATCTTATTCTGAAACAAAACACAATAAAAGAAATCAACATTAACTGTTAATGTAACATAAGACAAATATAATGCTATAAGTTTGAATAATTTTACTTCAATATGAAAAGGACTGTGCAAAATAAAGGACAAAGTGATCTACTTTATTGTGGGCTGTTGCTTAACTCCTCTAATTGCACCGATACGTCAAATCATATAATATACATCACTTTGTACTAGAGATTTGAACTAAAATATAAGTTAACTCTAAAATTTAGGTCACAGACAGATACCATCTTTGTGTGGGATTCTACTCTCTCCCAGATCCATTATTACACAAAATTGGAATATCATAGGTTACTTAGTATCTTCTGTAAAACTTAAAATAAGTTGGTATTTATTCTATGTCAAAGTTACATACCTTTTGAGAGATTCTGTATCTATGAAGATAAGTTGGTTTACCTATCTCCCCTTACACTTATGTAGGTTATTAAGTATCTGAGATCTGAATTCAGGCATTAAACATAATAAAAGTCAGTAAATGGTAAAATATTATTTTAGTTTGAGCTGTTAACACTGCTAGATGTGCTGATTATATGACTGTCAGCCACTAATTATCTAAGATCAGAACTTGGAGGTAAACTTTATGTCAGTTAAGTGTAAAAATATAAGTTCAACAAGTTATACAATTAAAGGTCATTTAGTATATGAGAATGGGATCTATAGTTGCTTACATCTATCCCACTTAGTCTCTGGTGGATAGTTCTCTCAATGGCAATCATAACACATCTCCTTATTTTCCTATTAACTCAAATCTTATGACACATGGTCAAAATGGCATCTAAACACCTAAAATCATGCTGTATGTCTTTTTGTTTCTGAGAACAGACAGACAGACTTAGGCATCGACTCCAAGAGGTAAACAATAGTAAATTTCTGAGATCATCTTAGTCAACTTTTGTTGATAGATTAAATTCTTTGTTCATATCAAGAGTATTTCTCCATTTGATTACATTATATAACCAATTACTTTTTGTATCAAATCATTTCTTGCATTTTTAACTGGTGCAATTAATCATATGTAAAAATTGATTAAAAACTTTGTTCACTGCATTTTCTACATCAAAACTTTTCCCCCCACAAATATTAATTCTTTAATGCTGGTAGAAATCTACCCAATTGCAGAATAATTTTAATTATGAAATAAAAAAATGCAAATCTTATAATAAATGAAATAAAAAGGAGGTTCTAAATATATATATATGACCATAACATAGCATTAGGATATTCAAGGTACCCCCAAGAACAAATTGTTCAGCATTTTTTAAAGATTGTTTACCCTTTTTAGTGATAAACTTTAATCTAAAACAGACAAAATTAATGCATTATTTGTTAAATCAGGTAGCATTTCAACTATCATGATATTTTTAAAATTCTTTCCTTAATAAAATCTAAAATAAAAAGAATGAGAAAATAGTTTGATAATGCCAAGTCAAGCTACCAGTATATAAAAATACAAGGACTCGAGACAACCAATAAAACATTGAAAACCCAGCTATCCTGAAATGTATGTCAGCAGGAATGATTTATTTTGTACAATCTTCTCTGTATCATTCTGCTTGTTCTACATCACGACATCCAGGTTCTGAATAACATCTTGTCATCTGAGTCCTGTCTACCTGTACTAGCTTTTCAAAGTCTGTTCCAAAATATCTGTCTCCAAAGTTCCCTGGAAAATAAATACTTTTAAGATCAAAGCATCTGTAAAGATCGTGCACTACAGTATATGATAATATTTGCAGCAAGTCTTTATTTCTTTTATTCTGCATCATTATAAATGCTTAAACACACACGAAAGGTAGTGTTTGACAATCTTCTGAATTGTATTAAAATGGTGTCTTCCCAATTGTCCCACTTTTTGAAATTACAGGTAAAAAAATAATGAAATTTTATGGGAAAATTGGGAATATGTATTAAAACAACTACCATACTGAAGCATGTGCCAATATCAATTCATTACATTAACAGGAATATTAGCAATACTGATATCAATACATAAAACTTTCTTATATTATTCTATATTTGTTATATTTACTAAATATTGTTTTTCTTTATAAGTCTTTACCAAAGACATATTTTCTAAGTTTCAAGAAGCACTATGCACTTTATGAACAACTGAGTTATATAACTTGAATTCATATCACTGTAAACTTGCACAATTTGAATTTGATTCTTAAATGAATTGAAGTTTACCAACCTTTACAAATAAAATACCATAAATAAAAGCACTGTATAGTGTTAAATCCACAAGAAATCTTGACTTATTTGCATATATTAAAACTTTTTAAAATCTACTCTCTTCAACATAAAAACAATATTTTCCTTAAAATTATTTAGTGAAAATAGGTTTCATTGAAAACTAATCTAAAGATGCTTAGACTTGATTTTTTATTAGTTGTTATTGCCTTTGAACTAGCTTTCAGTAACTGTGTTTCATTTCCAGACCAAACAACTGATTTGTTGTTGATTTATGACAGTGGCAAATATTTTATGCATATATATAAGACGCAAACAAAATAAATTTAAATTATATACATTCTGCAAAAATGGGTTGACCAGGTTGAAAGGCAAGACATTCAGACTGAAACTAAAAAGGAGGGTATGCTGGATAGGAGCAGGTACTTTGCCTGGCAATAGGCTGACTAAGCATCCTCAAAAGGTTTGTTGCTAGGGTTCTTTAGTGTTCATAGAGCATGGCACCTTACACAAGGCATCTGATATAACATCCCTTTTCAAATTGGACATGGCTGCATATTTATACATTCAGCACAGCCAAATCGATGCCCCTGAACATTGACTATTTACTACAGGATGGGAAAGGTCAATGTAGCCATATTTCAATACCTTCATCAACAACTGAGGTTGCGATGGAAAGAAAATTGAAGGACAGAGTCTAACTCTATATATATATGTATGTAGTACTTTGGTCATTTGTAGATAGTTGTCTCATTTGAAATCATACCACATCTTATTTTTTGATATCCCATTTAACAGCTTTGGAGGGAGATACTTATGTATGCATATAATAATGCACATAATGGATTTACTGAGATCTAAGACAAAGTATAAATGATAGCAGTTTTTTTACCTGTCAAGACCTTACCTACTCATGGAAGTCACTTCTTGTGTATACAATGACAACATAGTTTACATACCTATTCCAGGTAGAATATGGTATTTTTCATTCACTTCTTTATCAACAGCTGTTGTGACAATCTTAACCTTAGGAAAGGCATAGGCAACTGAGTGAACACCTACAAATATCAAATACAACCATTTATTACTTAATCTTAAGGAACACCTACAAATATCAAATACAACCATTTATTACTTAATCTTAGGAAAGGCATAGGTAACTGAGTGAACACCTACAAATATCAAATACAAGCATGTATTACTTAATCTTAGGAAAGGCATAGGCAACTGAGTGAACACCTACAAATATCAAATACAACCAACCATGAACAATGTTTCTTTCACCAGTCTGTCATATATCAACCAATAGTCTGTCATATTTCAAACAATAACAAGTAAAACTTAGTCAAGCATTGTCTTTTAAGGGCAATAACTCCTTTAAGGATTCATCTGAAAATGTTCATGAAAATAGAAAGAAGTTAGTCATTGATATTTTGAGATTTTCTCCCATCTTTTATGGTTTTCATGATATAAGACAAAATAAATGCATTTTACCCTTAGGTTCATGTTATACCCACGGTGGCCAAATTTATTGAGAGACAGATATAAAAAACAAAAACTTTCTACTAAATACCCTTAGTATCATTTAGCCCAAGTTTGGTTGAAATTTCAGAGGGTAAAAGTTAACATAGATGAAAATGGACGGACACTAAGTGATGGCAATAGCCCACTTGGCCCATAGATGTAAAACTTTATAAATAAATAAATATCAATAATAGCTCATGTTCATGGATGTATCTTATTAAGTTGCTTTTCTTCAGTTCCCTAACAATAAATAAAAGAAGAATGGGTTTGAGGACACGAATGACCCTGCTCAAGCTTGCTTAAAATATGTGAAAATACTTTTGGGACGGACAGAATGACGGACAGTCAAGGGTAACACTTAATTGCCACTTCACCTAGCGGTGGGGGCATACAAAATTTAACAGGTGTGAGGAACAGGAATTCTGTACTGCAAATAAGGGACTTTATACCCATTAAAAAACAGTTATGTTTTTGGTACAATTTATCATTTGAATAAAAATAAATTGCTTAGCTGAGCGCAGCTGTATATGACCGCAGATGTCTAACCCTGAAAAGTTAGGGCCAAAATGGACACAATATTCATGCTTGATACAGGTCTGAATTTGGATTGTAATTAAATTTTTGACACATAATAGGTTTCTGACACAGAATAACTGTAGTCAAAGAACTTCAAATTGGTTATATGATTTGAATTTATATTCAATTTTTTGCTTTTGTGCAATACAATATGCTAATTGACCCCCCCAACAACAAAAAAATGTTACCCCGTTTTTTTTGCCTTTGTGCAATACACTATGCTGTTGAATATTAACCCCCAAAAAAAATATTTGAAGAAATTTTCTTTTAATTTCTGAAATCTGAAATGAGAAAAATTGTCCCCCTCCAATTTTTTTCACCTCCCCCTTTCCCTTATTCCAAAAAATAATTCTTTCCCTCAAGTTATGGTCAGTATCTCAGACAATCATCATTTCTTAATACATAATTTACAAGCAGTGTAAGGGAGGTAATCAAACATTGTTATTTAAATTGATTTGGATTTTGATTTGGATTACCTCCCTTACACTGCTTTTAAATTGTCTCAATTGTCCTTTAACCAGAAAACCCTTGTTTTTCCCTTTTTGCCCCTAATTCCTAAATGGTTTGAGCCATAACCCCAAAAGTCAATCCTAACCATCCCTTTGTAGTATGGAAACTTGTGGTATAATTTCAGAGATTCATACACTTTAACACAAGTTATTGTCTGGAAACTACAAAAATGCTTATTTGGGCCCCTTTTTTGGCCCCTAATTCCTAAACAGTTGGGACCATAACCCCCAAAATCAATCCCAACCTTCCTTTAGTGGTTATAAACCTTGTGTTAAAATTTTATTGATTTCTATTTACTTATACTAAAGTTATTATCCGGAAACCATCTGTCTTCGGACGACGACGACGACGTGATACCAATATACGACCAAAAAATTTTTAATTTTTGCGGTCGTATAAAAAGTGGAGTAAATAAACCAACCAGTCAAAACCAAATTAATGACAGTACAAATAGTCAGAACATGTAGGGGATTCACTGAATTATCTGCACCAGACATTGATGCACTTGTTACTATTACCCATGGACAGAAAAAAACCAGGATAATTAACTTGTGAATATCAAAAGAATCTTCAGTATAAAATATATTCTAAGTAATTCTTCATTTTTTCCCTAAACTTGAAAAAAAATGAAAATGACAATTCCCAAAACTCACCAATGAAACACTGGGTTTTCAAAATATTTTAATGATTATCAAGATTAACATACCAGATTCAGCCATCAATAAAGATGTCACAGTTATATTTTCCTCTGGAACATCATGATCCAGAAGAACACGTATAGCCATCATGGCAGCTGCTCCTGTGGCCACAGTGGCATCCATTAAAATCACCTGACTTTCTTTTATGTCCTTTGGCAACCTCAGGTAATGCAACTACAATAAAGTTTGATATATAAACTTTTAATTGTAATGCTTTTATATCCAAATATCTGGAAAAGAGACTATTTTTTTTTCCCTATTGTAAATTTTCCTTTTTGGATGTTGATGTTCCTTTGGTCCCATCTTTCAGTGTGTATATTTTCCAACTCATTCACTATGCCTGTGTTTGTAGAGACTTTTGTATCTTAATGAAGGTAATTTATGTATACAGTAACTGGTTCATTATTTTCTACAAATTAATAATTACCTTAACTTTCAAAGATACATTTGTACAAAGATTTGGTTTGGATGTTTGACTGTACCTTTGAATAAACTTATTTCCTTTGTTACTGGCTGACATATTTGTTTTTTGTTTGTTGTTTTTCAGCAGAAAACAGGATGTTAGTTTTCTCTTATGTCACATTTTGCCATGGTTCTCCTGTTACCTTGTACATAATTTTGACATAGCCGAAATGCCTACCTCTGGTTCTCCTGTATCAAAGTTTGTCTGTATGAGTATTTTACCAAGACGCACATCTTTACAAACTTCACATAAGGCTTGTTCCATTGTTTCTCCAGCTCTCAAGATTGATACTCCACAAATCTGACAAAATTAATGATGCTTTTGTAAGACAAGAACAATAGAATACTTTTCAGGTATCATTCAGAAAAATTATTACAGACATACAAGAGAAAAATTATATCTCCTAACAGATGCATGTTTCCATGACTGTTTACATATCACGTCATTAAATTATTTTAAATTATTCAAGATTAAATTATTTAAGATTGATATCTTTCCAACTCAATGGAACCTAAATGTGGGAAAGGTCAAACAAAACAATGTATAACTCTTTATGTTGTTGTATGTGATTTACATTGAAGAATACAGCATTGAAATTTGATTAAATATATAAATTTTGTGTATAAAAATCTTGCTTTTTGAGTGTATTATGACTATATGGATTATTATGAGAAGATCTCATAGTGCTACAGGAAATATACCAAAAGTCTTTGCTTGGTGGTAATAGCTAAAACTTTGGGCTACAAGTAAATTACAAGTGTTAATGAATTTGTATATTGCAAAAAGACCTTGTCCTTTATTAAAATAAATAAGACAGACAAGTATACGGTGAAAATTGTCAGGTTAGAAAACAGCTCATAGCATACAACAACTATGAGATTATTAGCACATACACAAGAAATAAATGCGATACTTTAGTAGGAAAATATTGGTATAATCATGCATTTTTTTTCTCAACCAGAACTATGAACCCTTCATCTACAAAAAGAACACATTGTTCACAAAAATATCACTAAAAAAAAAAATATATCTGTTAATTATCATCTGAAAAAAACATCAGAGAATGTGATTAATCTTATGACTATTCGTCACTTAGTGAATTGTTAGCCTGGTTCCAATGTTAATCTGTACAAGAAAATTCAATTAAATGAACAATAAAGCAATGACAAACACCTAAAAAAATATGTTCCATGTTTTGTTTATTAATAAATAATATATGTATATTTAAAACCATTACTAAAAATTGCTGATTTATCTACAAGACATCATCATTTAACTGAAAACAAAAAATATATGTGATGTGTAAAAGCACTATAAAAACATCGAGTGCATGAATGCTATGCAAGAAAAATTAAACAATTCAGCTTGCAGTCTGGCATAAGTCAAACCTGCTTCACAACACAACAAAATCATTGTGACACAAGTTGTCAAACAAGTGTTTTAGCTTAGAGGATTTTCCAGTAAAGAAATCTTAAAGAAATGTAGTTTAAAAATTTACTAGTTGTTCACCAGAATAAAATGAATATCTGAAGATAAAAAGTACTATTTTTTTTAAGATTTACTTTGGAAAAACCATCAACAAATCAAACAAAATATCTATTCACAGCTAAACTCTCATACAAACTCCTGTTTAATATATCAATGCTATAAATAACAGCAATCATGTGCAGAGGTTTCCATAGTTAATATAATCATTAAAAGTATACATAACTGATTAGTTCAATTTTAGTGGTTCAAATGTTTTGGATCAATCACGAAAACATCGTGATAGGTTTCTAAGACAAAGACTTAATCATAAAACAAATCTGATGAAAAGGCAGACAAAGATATATCCACATACTCAAGAAACACTTGTGGCAGTGAATCAAAATCTGGTTAAATACAAAGAAAAAACATGCATTTTTGTGGACCTTTTGTCATTTATAGACAGGAAGTTATAACAAAAATTCCAGCCAAACATGGTAACCACAGAGAGATCAATGGCCTGGAATTTGGTCATAACATATGAAAATGGTAATCTCCTACTTTGCTACAGGTCCCATTAACTGACAATGCATCCCTTGAAATGTTGAACATAAGAAGACTAAGTTTGAGATACTGGGTGTTGACTTTATCATGTTAAAACTCAGAACAGTGATGATATAATGAAACCTGCGTAAATTTTGTCAAACATCCTCAAAATGTAGTAATTTTTTTTCAAATTTTATTACCCACCTACGATAGTTAAGGGCATTATGTTTTTGGTCTGTGCGTCTGTTCGTTTGTTCATCTGCCTGTTCGTCCGTCTGTCCATCCGTCCATTCCTATGTCTGTCCCGCTTCAGGTTAAAGTTTTTGGTCAAAGTAGTTTTTGATGAAGTTGAAGTCCAATCAACTTGAAACTTAGTACACATGTTCCCTATGATATGATCTTTCTAATTTTAATGCCAAATTAGAGTTTTGACCCTAATTTCATGGTCCACTGAACATAGAAAATGATAGTGCGAGTGGGGCATCTGTGTACTATGGACACATTCTTGTTCATCATGCTTAAACTTGGATAAAAATATATAAGATACCTGATAAAACCTTTTTATTTCTTCTGAAGACTTTCTGATCATAAAGTTTCACACATGTACAAAATTGTTCTGTAGATATTTTTCTCAAAGAACTTTTGAATTTAACTAGTATTAATATTGTTACAAGCACAAGCTGTAATAGGCTTTTGGATGCACCTGAGTGTGTGTGCACAATTTTTATCAACTGCTTCAATATGATATCTTAAAACCTTTTCAAATCAAATCATCAAGACAGATCTTATATAAATTTATATTTAAATAGGAACCATGCAAGTCATTTAAATTTAGTCACTGTTCAACCTCTTTTTTTAATTTTATTTAAGGGCAAACAACATGTCAAAAGTTAGGGTAGATGATTAAATGGAGTTTTATAATTTCTGCTAGTCATTACACATCCTCAAACACATCTATGATTTTATCAAATGCCTTCATTTTATAATTCTGCACTATCTTTAAATCTGGAGTAGTGACATAAAAATTGGACAAGTTAAGATAATTTGACAATTTTGGAAACCCTTGTTTATAAGTTTGTCAAAATTCCTTTTTTTGAGTAACAATACAATATGGTTGGCCATAACAGCACACCAAAAGTTGTTAATAACTTGTTACTTGTTACAAGCTAAAGCTATAAAAGGGAACAACAAGGAATTTTCTACTTCAACTGGTAAACTATTTGAAGACTAAACTTCAACACTACCTGTTCTGAAGCATGTTTTTAAAGTTTCAAATCTTCTTTTACATACCTCCTGCAAAAACACCAAATAATATAAGTTGTACAAAACTAAGTGATTAATCAAAGTGCTTGTAAGCTCTGAAGGGTAAAGATTGCTTTAATTTATCAGTGGGAAGTAAAATTAAATATTGCATTGTATAAAGCATTGGTTGTAGTTGATTCAACTACAATTCTGAACAAAGGAAGATAACTCCAATTCTTAAAGATGACTTTAACAATGACATCATTGATATTTTTAGAACAGATATTAGATTCCTGCACCTTGCAAAATTTATGTAATTTTCTTGACAAGTATAACATCATTTTGTGACTTGAATATCTGAGCATATATTTCATTGATAAATTTCTGGAAATGTTCATGGAAAGGGTGTATATAATGTTATGGTCAATGCACAAATTTTTGTGTATCTCAAAGGTAGTGATAAACCTTGGAAGATTTAGATATCAAGTCAGTACCGTAGGGTTTTGATTGCATTTCATGCAATCTTTACCCAAAAATACCTTTCAAGAGGACTTCATTTTTTTTAAATCTCAGTCACTGGGCATTTTTATTCTTATTTCAATAATTCCTTAAAAAAATCAGTTCAGCATTTTTGCATAGCTCTAACAGCAGATAATACTGCTTTATTTTGTATAATTTTCAGACAAGTTTAACATTTAAGAGATCCATCATCAAATTTCTATAACCAGGACATCATCTGCTGTCTTTGACAGTAAATAATGGACAATTTCTTAAAGTTATTTCCAAACTTTTCAATACAGGACAAATACTTTGAGTAAAGTATAAACTAGTGACTAATTACAATCAATTTTATAATTAGACAGGCATTTTTACAAAAAAAAAAAGGTCAAATTAATCTTTAAAGAAGACAAAATTTATGAATAGAAGACCTGGAAACCTCTGCATCTATCTATTTGTCTTTAGAGGAAATAAAAGTTATAAGAGGAGAAAAAGCACGGTTAAAGGAAAACCTTACACATATGCTTACCATTGGACTAGAGTTCTAGAAATACATGCAATGATTATAAAATATTATTGGCACTATTCAGCACTGCATAATATTTCATCTACTACAATACTTTATCTAAAAAAATCTTCTCAAAATACTTTTGACCTTAGCCTAATGTTTTCTGAAAATATTGAGAAAAGGAAATCTCTAGCTAATTAAGCCAGTTTGCCTTATTAGAATTTATAGGCAAATGCATAAATTGAAAAGAAAATTAAACTTTTGTTGCTGCATCTATTCATTAAGACAATAAGAAATTAACTTTAAGAATTTTCTTTAACCAATGTTTGAAAGATGTGTATGAAAAAAACTTCATTTTAATAAAAATTAGTAAAAGATTTTTCAAGGAAACATTAAGAAAAAACTGTAATGAATATTCTTGATTATACTTATTGCAAATAACTGTTGCACCATTACATGCTTAAAATAAAATTCCCCATCACCTTATTAAATCCCAGCACATTCATGAAGCTGACAGTGTAAAAGGTATACATTTTTTCTGCATATCAATTATTTGAATTGTATAACTTTGCCCCATTAGATATACAGAAATATATATCCCACTCTACAGACATTTCTAGATAATACTTGAATAAAGTTTTGTGCAATATCAAAAAGTATGAATTTGCTTGGTTGAAGATGTCCGTTTTAGTCCTAAAGTATTATTAAACATATTGTACATTTCTAAGGTTATAACTCACCTTGTCAGCATCTAATCTTCTCCCATGATATGTGGTTCCTTGTGGTGTATCTACACTGACAGTCTACCAATAAATGTAGTATACAACATTAGAAATGTTTGTAAACTTTTACAAAAAATGTCAGTTAACTAAAACTTTGAAGATTTCAAGGACCAAACCTGTTTGCAAGGTTTTATTTTCATGTTTTTCTTGTTCTTGATTCTGATCATCGTTTCTGAACATCGTGGATGGTTTATGGACCATTAGATACTGGAAATGAACCTTATGTCCTATGAAAAATTAAAACAGCCAAATTCACTCTAAATAGGTCAAATGCTTCATATTGATTTATTGAAGTGGTTTTTAAAGGCAATAATGTAAAGTGCACATTGGTTCAATGTTAAATGACGTTCTGCAGCAGAGGCCATTTTGAATGTTGGATTGGATTATCAAATGTAATTTAGAAAGAAAACAACCACAGAATATTATATGTTATATAAAATCATCAATAGAGCTAGATTTAATTAGATGTCAGATGGACATGAGAACCTCACATATGTATATATATGAACTCTACTTACCAGGATTTAAGACATACAAAACTCACTCGCAGAAAGAAATGTCACCCTACCACAGCTGCTTCTGAGCATAATTTTGCCCACATTTGTAAATACAGCCTGCTTTAGAAGAGGAAGTGCAAATGTCAATTTTAAAGTCATTGATTATACCCTGTGTGGAATCCACAACCTCCTGCAGTATCAGGAGATCACACCAAGGGAGTCAATAATAAAACAATGCATTACTTTACTTTTTATGTAAAAATGAAACAGGCATATTCACTTACTTTAAAAGGTAACAAAGAAACAGCATATTCAAACAACAACCGCATTAGTCTTTTGGAATAAAATATGAATTCATCTCGTGGAGTCTCTCTATTCCTGTAAGATGTAAGTATATATTTGCCATTTGCCAATAAGACTATGGAGTTTTTTCTGAGGCTCCACATATTTGAAAATCAAAGAGATAGCTTTATAAACTATTTTATTCTAATCAGATAGCTTGTAAAAAGGATCGATTGTCAGTAAACTCCTGTTGCCTCATATCGTACATTCATATACCCAAAATAAAAGATTATAACAGTACCATAAAAATAAAAAGTATATTAAATGCCCTGACAGGCTAAAAGGTTTGCTGAATGAATCTGAACTGGATAACAATCCTGTAATGATCAGTCATGCAAAAAACTATTCGTCAACATTTTCTTTCCATTTCTTTTTGGGTTTTTTAATTGTCAATCTCAAAAATGGTCAAAGGACATATAATGTCAATATGCCAATCTAAGTATTGTTTTGAAGACCTACCTTACAAATGTGTGTAATCCCTGAATCTGTGGGGTTTGTTCTAATACAAATAGAGTGTCTGGTTTCTTACAACCATTGTCTGCAGAATGTGCCAGTTTGGACCTCAACTTGAAACCTCTCTGAAATTAAATTTATCAATAAAACATGTCAATGTATCCATATTTCATAGTACAATATTTGCTTCAATCTCAAAAGGTTTATTAAGTTAATACTCAACTGACTCTATCATTTCTATTCAAAATGTGATGAATACAAACATGTACTTGAGGGGTTGTGTTGTCCTTTTGCAAACAACAATCATACAATCAATCAATTGATTTGTTTTTCATGTTTATAAAGACGTATTTAGGAGGTTGGTCACTACTTTTGAACGTTTCACATTTGAGTATGATGTGTCTCTAACAGCCTGATCATACTGTAAGAGTCACTGCTGATTGTTAGATGACTTTCAAAACATTTTGATTTTCACTCCAATTGTTATTTATTTAACTAACTTTCACATTGGAAATATTACATCAACTCCATATGTTTACATTCAATCCAATTAAATGTTTTCCTTTGTTTTATAAGTGGTGGATCCAGAATTTTTTGTAAGGGGGGGGGTGCTGACTGACCTAAGGAGGGGCCCGCTCCAGTCATGCTTTGGTGATTCCCTATATAATCAACCAAATTTTTCCCACGAAAGGGGGCCCCCCCTGTGGATCCGTCTATGTATAAGGACCGAAGCATTTTCTACTGT
The DNA here is from genome assembly GCA_017311375.1 of Mytilus coruscus. Taxonomy (NCBI): domain Eukaryota; kingdom Metazoa; phylum Mollusca; class Bivalvia; order Mytilida; family Mytilidae; genus Mytilus; species Mytilus coruscus. The sequence goes on from CM029595.1 coordinate 9,083,547, forward strand.
TTACATGAACTCCATATTTTACATTCAATTCATTACATCTTTTTCTTTGTTTTGTAAGAACAGAACCATTTTTACTGTTCTTTGTTCTTACCTTTTGTAACTGACCATGGACATGCAACACAACCAACTGGATGGCAACAATATTCTCTCCTCCTGTCAGCAAAGTATATCAAATCAATAAGGAACATATATCACACAACTCAGGTTAACAAGATGCATTAGAATTTTTATTGAATTTTTAGTTTCATTTATCCAGAGTAGCATGTTTGAAGGCAGTAGGGGTCGTCAACATAATTCTTAAATGGGATCCCAAATATATATCATTTAACTTAAGTTAAGGCAAAATCTAATTAATCAATTCTAGGCTGGGAATTTTATATGGAATTTAAAGGAAAAAACCTAGAAGCATCAACATTGAAAATATAAAAAAGAATCTAAATTTGAGTTTTGACACCTGTTTGAACCTTATTTCACCTAAATGGTATGTGCTTTATTTCAATTGATGGAATTCAGTAAGGAATACCAAGAAAAAAATGATTTAAAATCAATCTTATTTTATACACACAGAAGAAGAAGTATACTTAACAACAAAATTATTTTTATTTACCTGTGTATAATATGACGCAGGTTTTTTCAAAAGTGATGATATTCTAAAAATTGTTTAACATTTCACAGTGGTATCATACTTTAACTTTGTTTAAACCTGTTTATTTACTTTTGACCTTAATTATTTATCCCTTATAATTTTTATTAACTATGTATTTGCATTCAGGTATCGCAGATCAAATTTATTCATTCATTGTGAGTTAATTTATGTTTTTTGATTGAGTTAAGCCTTCCAATTGATATATTGATTTATAGTGTGTCTTTCTATGTTGTTATGTTATGTTATACTATTGTTTCAGAAAAGGGAGAAGGTTTGGTACCATTAAAACGTTTAATCCCGCTGCAAATGTTTGCACCTGTCCTAAGTCAGGAATCTGATGTACAGTAGTTGTCGTCTGTTTATGTAGTTCATACATGTTTTTCGTTTCTAGTTTTTATATAGATTAGACTGTTGGTTTTCCCGTTTAAATGGTTTTACACTAGTAATTTTTAGGGTCCTTTATAGCTTGCTGTTCGGTGTGAGCCAATGCTGCGTGTTGAAGGCCATACCTTGACCTATAATGGTTTACTTTTATAAATTGTTACTTGGATGGAGAGTTGTCTCATTGGCACTCATACCACATCTTCCTATATCTATTATGTAAACATTCAAAATCAAACACAACAAGCATTCTGAGAGTATTGCATGGCAAAACATAGTCCCCTACCGGGTAAAAATTCATTATACTGGAACAAAATGCTAACTTGTTCTATAACTTGTCATGGTGTAAACAAAAAGTAAATATCATGTCAATATCTTCAAGCATGACTAAAAACAGTGTGGAAAACTGATTATATGAGTGAATTTTTCAAGTCCAAGGACCATAACTCTGCACAAAATTATTAGACTGAAACAAAAATTTGAACTTGATCTGTAACTTGTCATGATAAAACTATATACCAATTATCAATCAATATCTTATAAGCATGATGAAAAAAACATTAGATATGATTAATAGTTCAGTGTTCCAGCTAGGTCGTTTTCACAGGGCGGTCCACCCGCTCTTTCCCGAGTGCTGCCCTGTGCCTTTTTTTCAGAAGCCCTGCTCTTTTTCTCAAGTCCATGCCTTTATTGTCGTAATATTTTGATGAAAATACTATTATTCTACCTGTCTTCATATTTATGACAGGTTTATGACCCTCAGCTAATTAACATTTACAGCAGGTGTAATAAGTTGTGATTACAAATAATCCTCTTATCGCCATTGAAGGGTCGTTTATCTGTTAATTAAACCTCATAATTGACCATTGTAATTATTTTTCCCATTAAATTCGGTCAGTCAGCATTTCAATTTTAAGATTTCTCAAAAGACCACAATTTGCAGTTCGTTTATCCATAGATGTTTTTGAAGATTCGTCAATTTAACAAAATTGTTTTTCCCTGGAGTGTTCATTTAATTTCATATTTTCTCAAACGATAACTTATTCCAGCTCAGTTGACGTAGTTTCGTCATTTGAACGTATTTTCGTCACATTTTATAAAACTTTTCGTGAAATCTTTTGACAATTTCGATTATAAAGATAAAACTTCAATAATATTTTCACGATTCAAACATGTGCTTTCTTTATCATGAATCGCGCATGTGTGAAGGTTTCTTTATAAATAGACACTTAAATGTATTTGATACAAAATCATTTAGTTTCAAATTAACCAGAGAGACAAATATTTATTTTACTGAGCAACTGAATTTAAAAAAAGTGATAATTTCTTGCCTTTACTTTAAACACAAACCAATCAGTAGATGAACCCCGATTCATTTCAAAATTTATTATCCTCTTGTTACTTCCTGTTTTCATTTCCCTTAAAAATCGAAAGTAACGTAAACGTGATCTTTTCTTGATATATTTAAAATAGACAGTCTTTTTAATCATTTCAAGTTCATCCTTGTTCGTATCTTTATATTTAAGTATCACATCAGCAGAATCATACCATGACTGCCTACATTTGTAGCATGCATAAGGCCTTCAAAGATCCTTGTCCTTACAGGACTAGGGCATATGTATAGCTAGTAATATACACCATTGGTCCTTTACTGTTTCCCAAAATCAGGTTGATTTTCATCTAGCGTAAAAGTTACTAAACACTCTCAAAACTCCTAGCTGAAACCCCTTGCAGTTTACATAGGACATGCCCTTTTTGAAATATCAATTATCGTGCTTAAGTGCCCTTTTCATGATTGGCTCCCTGCCCTTTTGAAATCCTAGCTGGAACACTGTAGTTCTCTAAAATTAGATATGATGTAATACAGTGTATATCTATTTTCAAATTATAATCAAATATAATTAATAGTTCCAAAAATTTTTTCTTTCATTTGTCACAAACTAATATAGATTTGTAACTTATCTATAAAATGTGTACAACTTTTATCTACACAATGTAATGTATTGAAATATATACATTAATAAAAATAGATTATTATCTAATTAAAGGATATCTCTTCATAATTTTTTTATATATATATATATAGCATTCAGAAAATTAGTTTATACTAAATAACAAACAAACCGGCCAAAAAATTCTTCAAATAATTTAACAAAGAATGTCTTTTAAAACATGAGTTATCTCTCTTTGTACAGAAATATGGTTTCACATAGTACTCTAACATTAGATATGGTCCAGAGTTATCGTCCATAACTCTGGACTAAATCATCAGACCGGAACAAAATTCGAACTTAATCTATAACTTGTCATGATAAAACTATATACCAAATATCAAATCAATATCTTCAAGAACGAAGAAAAAAGTGTGGAAAGCTGATTTGCTGGACTGACGGATGGACAGACAGACGGACTGAGTGCAAACCTAAAGTCCCCTTCGAATTGGTTGGTAGGGGATTAATAACTTGACCATTTGGGTCTCTTATTAAGCAAAGCCTTGAGTTTCAATCCCCATTTCCCATACGTAAGTGGCATGGATCAATGTGTTATAATGATACCTCTGGGTACAATTATATCTGCACATGACATTGTAGGAGAAATCCAATGATCAAAGGCTGGCTTTACAAATGTATTATACTGCTTAAGAACACCCTCTAGTTCTCTTCCTCGTTCAGCTATGTCACGCTTCAATCGTCGTGCCAGCCGTACATCAGAATCTGTATCTACAAATATCTTCATGTCCATTAACTAAAATGTATAAAACAATTAAACTTTGGTTAAAAATTGTAAACAATGACATCCCTCATCCTTACCATGCATATTCTAAAACATTCAAAATACAATACAGCACTGTAATACTACCGGTAATTACAAATTTAAATGAATCACTTATAAATATTTAAATAGAATTGAGAATGTAAATGGGGAATATGTCAGAGACAACAACCCGACCAAAGAGCAGACAACAGCCGAAGGCCACCAATGGGTCTTCAACGCAGCGAGAAAATCCCGCACCCGGAGGTGGTCCTCAGCTGGCCCCTAAATAAAAAGAATCTCGAATAGAAAATCTTGGAAAAATCTGCTACAACCTACAAAATCATTCATAAGTTCCTTTATCATTTCATAACATTTCATGATTACCAGCAGAATGCATAAATGTGTTAAATAATTTCAGGAGCTATTAAAAAATGTTTGAAATCAATATGATTCAGGTTAGACAGCCTGATTTTGGTTTTATATTACTATACAATTATCTGAGTTCAATCTGAGCAATTTTATTTCAATATCCGACAAAAATTAATAGCTCTTGACAAAATTAATATAGAAATGACTGTGTGGAAGAAAATTTGGTAAATTGGTTTCACGGGAAGCTGTATAATCAATTAATATCATTTTTATAATTAGTTTTTCTGGCAGTTTGTTTGCATCTTATATCAAAATATGTAGTATGCCAGATATCCAAAATCTAAATACATAAAATTGAGAATGGAAATGGGGAATGTGTCAAAGAGACAACAACCCGACCACAGAACAGACAACAACAGAAGGTCACCAATAGGTCTTCAATGCAGCGAAATTCCACACCCGGAGGCGTCCTTCAGCTGGCCCCTAAACAGCTTCCCGTGAAACCAACTTACCAAATTTTCTTCCACACAGTCATTTCTATTTTAATTTTGTCAAGAGCTATTAATTTTTGTCGGGTATTGAAATAAAATTGCTCAGATTGAACTCATATAATGTTTAGAATCAGCATATCAAAGAACCCCAATAATTCAATTTTTGATGATATCAAACAAAAGTTTAATTTTGGACCCTTTGGACCTCAATGTACACCAATATGATAACGGAGCCCAAAATCCAAAATCTAAATACAAGGTTATATTCAGCATATCAAAGAACCCCATATATTCAATTTTTGTTGAAATCAAACAAAGTTTAATTTTGGACCCCGATTTGGACTAACTTGAAAACTGGACACAAAATCAAAAATCTACATACATGGTTAGATTCGGCATATCAAAGAACCCCAATAATTTAATTTTTGATGAAATCAAAGTTTAATTTTGGACCTTTTGGACCTCAATGTGGACCAATTCAAAAACGTGGCCTTATATCCAAAATCTAAACACACCGTTAGATTCAGCATATTAAAGAACCCCAAGAATTCAAGACTTTGAATTAAAACCACATTGAAATTGGTCAAGAAATAAACAATTTATACAAAATATTAGGAAAGTATTGTTTTAGGCCCTTAATTCCTAAACAGTTGGAGCCGTAACCCCCAAAATCAATCCCAACCTTCCTTTTGAGGTATGGCACTTTGTGGTACAATTTCATAGAGATCCATTGACTTATACACAAGTTAAGGTCCTGAAACAAGAATAATGCTTGTTTTTGGACCCTAATTCCTTAACAGTTAGAACAATAACCCCAAAATCAATTCCAACCTTCCTTTTGTGGTATGGAACCTTGTGGTACAATTTTATAAAGATCCATACACTAATTTCAAGTTATTGTCTGAAACCATGTCTTCTGACAACGATACAGTCATATAAAACACAAGTGAAGAAATAGACAATTATCTAAAAGCTGTACTTACATCTAATAATTCTTTATTCACAAAACTCATTATGCCTTCAAATATTACAACATTGGCACCATATATTGTTCTCTAAAATAATAAACACAAATATTACAACATTGGCACCATATATTGTTTTCTAAAATGATAAACACAAATATTACAACATTGGCACCATATATTGTTCTCTAAAATAATGAACACAAATATTACAACATTGGCCTTATATATTGTTCTCTAAAATAATAAACACAAATATTACAACATTCGCACCATATATTGTTCTCTAAAATCATAAACACAAATATTACAACATTGGCACCATATATTGTCCTCTAAAATAATAAACACAAATATTACAACATTGGCACCATATATTGTCCTCTAAAATAATAAACACAAATATTACAACATTGGCACCATATATTGTCCTCTAAAATAATAAACACAAATATTACAACATTGGCACCATATATTGTTCTCTAAAATAATAAACACAAATATTACAACATTGGCACCATATATTGTCCTCTAAAATAATAAACACAAATATTACAACATTGGCACCATATATTGTCCTCTAAAATAATAAACACAAATATTACAACATTGGCACCATATATTGTCCTCTAAAATAATAAACACAAATATTACAACATTGGAACCATATATTGTTCTCTAAAGTAATAAACACAAATATTACAACATTGGCACCATATATTGTTCTCTAAAATAATAAACAATGATGCATATGTATTTTATATAAAAATAAGGAGATGTGGTATGATTACCAACTATCCACCAAAGTTCAAATGAAGTGGATGTAAGCAATTTTAGGTAACCGTACGGCCTTTAGCAATGAGAAAACCCATACCATATAGTTGGCTATAAAAGGCCCTGACAAGAAAAATATGAAACAATTCAATTGAGAAAACCAAAGGCCCAATTTATAACAAAACAATTTACGAAAAACAAATATGACAGACATGAACCAGGGATGTCCATGACCTGCTTTATGATGGTGCACTACCATCGTTAAATTATCTTCCACCATCGTCAAATGATCCCTTCAATTGTTAAATTATCTTCCGCCATAGTCAAATTCTCCCCACCATTGTCAAAATTTGATTTTGTATCGTTAGCCGCCGCTATTTTTGTTAGCAATTATAATCAATTGCATAACCCTTATTGTATTATAATCCAAAGGGTCCTCCTAATTATAGAGGCCCTGAGGGATATCCGGCTAAAGATATCAATCACTTGTACAGGTAGATTGACACACCTAACAGGAGAACACTTGATCAAGATAGACAATTTATTGCATTATTTAATTACATTTCAGCAAATGCTAATGAAAATTTAGATTAAATAATAAATTCTAAATCCAGTTAGAAAGAAAAAAGTTTAACAAGTTGAACACATGCTTTTATGTTGACTTGAGCAATCAGCATTCCCCTTTTTAAATGAGTACAAAATAAGACGTAAAACAGAACATAATTTCATGCTAAATAACACAAGTACAATAATTATTGATAATATTGAACCACTTAGCAGGTTCAAAAGTAAATACATAAATAGTAACTGCAACTTGATAATCTGAAGAAATTTCGTATCGTAATTCCGAATTCATTTGTAGTTTACAATCAAATTAAATTCAAATATTTTTATTTTATAAAGCACATATGATAAATTGCATACTCCAAGTGTACAACATACATGACATATACAACCTGACAAATAATGTAAATTAAACAATGCATAACAAGAGAAAATTAATGACAATTAATGATATGCTATATATATATATATGTAGGACTCAAATCTATGGCGGGTTCCAAATCTATGGCACATTCCTAATCTATGGCAAATATGACGTTACAAACGCCAAAAACAAATCAAATCTATGGCAGTTTTTTGTTTTCTCCAAATCTATGGCAGATCTTGAAATTGCGTAATTTCCGGGAAAAAGAGTAACATATAACGTCACAATTAAATAACGCCATATTACATCGTCGCTGCTGCTAATGATGGCATAGATTATTTTTTTATTTGTAGAATGTAAACAGATATTTAACACAAGACTCACAAATTTTTACAAACAAATGGGAAACACTTTCCTCTTTCACTCTACAGTAATTTGCCGATGGTTTAAAGGAAGATGTGACCTTTTATCCAGAGGAGGGACAATATGTGCTATTCCGTCCGAATCCTGCGATGAAGAAAGGAACCGCTGTTTCAGTAGTGGATATCTTAGGAAAGGAGTTATAGTAAATATGTTAGCGTCTACGGCTGGCAAAGTACTAGTATATAAAGTGAGAGATTACTAGTTGGTTAAATGAATGGGTTTAACAGGCACCATGCACAGATTAGAAAATACTTATTTTTATGGGGCACATCATTTCAATCCTGAAGTCTGTATTATGGTATATCACTGCTACACTTAGGACATTTTATGGTTGCCATCACGATTTGGTTGAACATTATGGAATGTTTATTTCACAAATTTTTATAGACATGCTCACGTTGTCGTGCATTTCGACTTGTTTAAGACAAGTCATTGATCGTATATTTTCTGCCTTGTTCTCCATTTGCACAAAATCTGCCATAGATTTGAAAACAACAAAAATCCGCCGTAGATTAGGAAATTACAAAACATGCCATTGATTAGGATTTTTAAAAATCTGCCATAAATTTGGGATGGCATGACGTCATATTTACCATAGGTTTCAGAACCTGCCATAGATCTGGAACCCACCATAGATTTGAGTCCTACATATATATATATATATATATATAATTTGTCTAAAAAACAGCCCAACAATGTTAGATCCATTTAAGTTGTAAACGTTTGCCTCCAAATCTTTCTTCAATGTTTTACAAAACAGGTACGCAACTTCTTGTTGTTGGTACTGCAAATTGTCGATTACGGTTCATGACTTCTGAATTTGACCATGAATAAAAAATCCCTCCTATTTTTAAGTTCTAAACCATTATCAAAATAGCGAGAAAACGACTTGCGAACCTTAAAGACCAGACAGCCTATTGTTGATGTGCATCAACTAACGCAACTTGGTAGTGACATAAAAGCTCTATGACATTGTTTCTAGCCATGAAAAAAAACGTCAAATTATAACGTCCTATTTCGCATTTTTCACGGACTCCAACATGGTGTACGCTAAAACTACCTCAGAAAAGTGGAATTGAGCGTCGCGCTGATACCTAGTGGAAATTAAACACAAATGGACACAAAAGATACTACACTATCTGTAACCTCCGTTCTAATAAAAATTAAAATTTTGAACTCTGCTTTTTGCATTTGCACCGATCTGCATTTCACTTTTTTTCTATCACTTGTGCTGATTTTGTCTTTCATTTGTGCCAATTGTGTACAGGTAAATTAGAGATGAAAGTTATTTTTTATATTTATCATATAAACCTCTTCCGTTAGCCAGTTGTACAGTTGTTCTTTCTCGTGTCATAACGAAGTTCTTGAACAATATGACCAAAATTATCTTAAACATAAGGGAACACTATTTATATCCATATATTACCATGCAGTATACATTCTAGGTTTACTACATGTACATGTATTTACTCGTATAGCAAATATAGTATCAGGGCTAGTGATAAAACAAATAAAATAGGAGCTAATGAAAGAATCAAATCGGCACAAATTAAAGATCAAATTTTTTTTTAAATCGGTGCAAATCTCGTACGCCCGTGTAACTTTACACTGGTAAATTTAAATGACTTACGCTTAGAATTTTAACTTAATATGTGATTTTCAAAATTCAGTTTTCAGAAGGTTAGGCAAATAAACAATACTTTCTAGAAGTTTCGATATACTGGCAACGTATGCATGTTGAGATTAACTTATTTCTTTAAGATTCTCGTAAAATAATGGTGATCTTGCAATGAAGTTAAATTTGATCCATACTGCTTAAATGACAAAATCTTATAGTAAAAATTAAAATGATAAAGGTTCATTGTCTTTTGTCATTTGTTTCATTTCAAATTGTCTCAAGGAGAAATGATGAAGATTTCGCCTGATCTCACTGAAGCTTAAGGCAAAAAATATAAAGAAATTAATATACTCAGTGAATGTGAATTAAAATCAAAATTTAAGGTTTTTAAAACTAAACTTGTTGTAAATTTAACTTATGACAAAAACAATTACTTCAAGAATAAGATCCAACATAAAATTTCTCACTTTCAAAAAGCTACAATGACCGGAAAGATTGAAAACAAATTTCGATTTTCAATGCCGCCAATCTATACATACAACCTTGTCTTTGTTTTAATTTCCAAAATGAGCTATTTAGATTCATAATATTTCATTCTGTTTTGAGAAACACTTTATAGTTTTCAACGGAAAATTATTTCTTAGATTCTAAATCAATTTTTGAATTAAAAATTTATTTGTATTTTATATTTACTGTCTCGTTTATTCAAAACACGTGAGGTATTTTATGATAGGTTAAATGGATGTTAAACGTTTTAGTATCAAAAACTTTAATTCATATATTATACCTATAATTTTAATTTTCTTATATTTCAAATATTCAGAAATAATGAATCCACAAACTAGATGGAATAATTTGTATACGCTCGTCTTAGTCGGGACACATAATGGTATAAAGAAGTCGGTCCGTGCTAATGTCTGTCAACAGTAGCGAAAGAGTGCGCTTGGGCAAAGTTCTGAAATTGACGCGACAAAGAACCCCACACATCTAGTCTAATATTGTCAAATAGTCTGTAAGTTAGCCAGTGTCATCTTTCATTTCTCTTTTTATTTTCAATTATTTTGCTAATGAGAAGGAGAGGACAAAAACAGACTTTCCTTTCTAAAGCATTGTAAAAGGTTATTTCGAACAATTTTTCATTCCGATGGATGGTGTTTCTGAAGGTTAATTTTGTGCGGCAACAATATCATGAGATCTGATACTGATACATAAATGTGATTTCTTGTATTTCCGGATAATAAAGTAGGTGAATATTATAGTTGTTATTCTTGATTCTTGAAAATTTAAATGAGGGTTTCAAACGTCCAATTTGCATTTTTTTTTCAAATAGTGCGCCAGCAAGGAAAACTTGTACTATGACGTCAGAGTCAATGTTCTGAAGAAAGACAACTCTTTTCTTCAAAACAAACGAGAAAAAAACATGAAAATTAATCAGAACTTTTTTGAAAGGTCGGTGACATATACATTATTTTGCTTTATTTTGAAGAGTACACATGACACTTTCCTTCTTGAAATTTTTATGAAAATATCACTGGTAGATATTTTTTAATACTTGAAACGTTTTTCATTCTTGCGTTTTATTTTTGGCGGGAATGAAATAAATCGTATTTTTTAAGATCAAAGCAATAAGAGTCTTAAACTCTTGAACCTGTATTTGATAGACACAAATCTACTGTTTAACATGAAACAAGAATTATGCTTGTAGGTTTGATATAATGGGATTTTTTGAGAGTTTAAATAACAAGCAAATATCATGTTAATATTTGGGAAAACACGACACTGAGGTTGCTATAGTGACAAAACTAATTCGGTGACCCCCAATTTTTTTTTATCATATTTTGTTCCTCAAATCATGAAATACCTTCACACAAAATGTTAAGGAAAAATCACTGGTAGAACTGAATAGGCTGTTTGGTCTTTAAGGACAGCTTTTGGTCATTCTTGACTAAGGGGGAGCCATGCAGGCTTGACATTTGAATTGTTACAAATGACAATTGATAAAAATATTGGTTATTCTATAATGAAATAAATATAATAAAAGAACAGAGTTCCAATGTCCCCCCGCATTGCACATATTTTATCTATCCAAGGGAAATAACTAAAAAAAAATACATTTTTTTTGTTGTTCTTTAAAACAATTTATAAAAAAAAACCCATAACTCGGAAACGTAAATAAAATTTATGAAAATTGAAAGGGAGCTCACATCAATAGATATAAACAATTCACCAAAGCTTCATCAAAACTGTTCAAAGCATTTTTTAGTTATTGTCCGAAAACTGGAAAATCCCCCTTTTTTAATAAATAAAACCCCATAACTCAGAAACATAAAATGGAAATTTATAAAATTGAAAGGGAGCTCACATCAATAGATATAAACAATCTACTAAAGTTTCATGAAAACTGTTCAAAGCATTTTTGAGTTATTGTCCGAAAACTGGAAAATCCCCCTTTCTTAATGAATAAAACCCCAAAACTCGGAAACGTAAAATCCAAAATTTATAAAAATCGAAAGGAAGCTCACGTCAATAGATATAAACAATTCACCAAAGTTTCATGCAAATTGGTTAAAGCGTTTTTGAGTTATTGTCCTACATGTTGATGACGGACGGACGGACAGACGGACGGACAACGGTATACCATAACACGTCCTGTAAACAGGCGTATAAGAAAAAGCATGCGCGGGGGACAAAAAGTTTTGTTCTTGTATACTAAATATTTCAAACAGACCTTCAAGGGCATTACTTATAGTGGTACCCATTAGAGCGCTTACGAGGCCAATTTCTATAAATTTAATATTTCCAAGGGTCATAACTCTCTTAAAAAGTCGCAAGATATTGTTGATATTAACCTATTATATAAGTTTTATAAAAATAACAAGGCCAATTTCTATAAATTTAATATTTCCAAGGGTCATAACTCTCTTAAAAAAAGTCGATTGCCCACCATTATAGAACTTGTCCAAGATATTGTTGATATTAACCTATTATATAAGTTTTATAAAAATCTGGCAAGAATTGTACCCGTGAGAGCGTCAACGAGGCCAATTTCCATAAATTTAATATTTCCAAGGGTCATAACTCTTTTAAAAAAAGTCAATCGTCCACCATTATATAACTTGTCTGAGAAATTGCTGATATTAATCTATAGTGTAAGTTTTATAAAAATCTGGCAAGAATTGTACCCGTGAGAGTGCTAAGGAGGCCATTTTCCATAAGTTTAATATTTCCAAGGGGCATAACTCTTTTTAAAAAAGTCGATCAGCCACCATTACAGAACTTCTCTGAGATATTGCTGATATTACCCTATAGTATAAGTTTTATAAAAATCTGGCAAGAACAAAGCATTACAAAGCATTATGCGGGGGACAATAAGCAATATATCAGTCTTTTTATCATTTTTTTACATAGAAATGGAGAAATGAAATACTTTCAATAAGTACATGCCGTAGACGCATGGTTTTATCATGGTGAAAGCTCCTCCATCATTAAATTTTCATCCATGGAGATCCCTGTGAACCAACAACAACTACTGAACTACAGGCTCCTAACTTGGGACAGGCACATAAAGAATGTGGCGGGGTTAAACATGTTTGTGAGCGCTCAACCCTTCCCTAACTTGGGACAGTGGTGTTACAGCACAACATAAGAACAAAACTATAAAAATCGGTTGAAAATGGCTTAATTCATCAGATCGATACAAAGCAGAAAAACATCTAACAAAAACAGACCGGACATGGCAGGGTATTTATCCATCCCTCATCCCTAACAACAAAAAAGACACTAAGTACAGATCTGAGAGTACTCACAGTTATTGACAGCTAGTTCAAAGCCAATTACAACTAATTAATAAAATAAATGGGGAATGTGTCGACGGGACACACATGATGCCCCCGCTTGCATATAACGTTATAAAGGGACATAACTCAAGAACGGTAAAAGTGACCCTACCCAAATTCATACTTGATCTGAGTTTTGTGGTAATAAGCATTGTGTATAAGTTTCATAACATTTGGTAGAGGCAAACTTAAGTTAAAGAACGGAAACGAAAAATTCAGCAATTTTTCCATTTGTAAAGGGGCATAACTCTAGAACGGTAAAAGTGACGCCACCAAAATTCAAACTTTATCTGTCTTTTGTGGTAATAAGCATAGTGTATAAGATTCATAACATTTGGTTAATGCAAACTAAAATCCCCGGATTTCCAGACATACAGACGGACAAGGGTAAAACTTAATACCCCCTCCACTACAGCGGGGGCATAAAAATCATGTATCTAAGACTAAATTATCAATCAGTACACATCCAACATCCCATGGATTTAGTGTAAAGATGTCATAAACAGTCAAGAGAAAATCATGACCTTGTGCAATGCCAAAATAAAGGTATCCACAGATTGTAGTACCAATAAAGTGCATATGTATAACAATACTATTTAGTATGTTTTTAATTTACTGATAACAAAATCAATTAATTCATCAAACAGTAAACTGTGTAACATATTACCTCACCTTGATATATTTCATGAAAATAGATGACTTTACAATTATATTTGCCCCTCTCCCCCAAAAGAAACATCAGAAAATGATAACTGCTGTTATTGAGGTCCCTGACTAGGATTAGATATTAACACATGATAGCGTTAAAACTAGTTTTGTAAGGACATTTTAATTGTGTGTGTTATGTCTGGACAAGTGAACTGGTTTCCTAAAATAGATCTTGCAAGTAGCATTACCCATAATAATATGTAAGAAAAGTGTACGCCACTAAGCTTAACTTACTGTATTTTGATCTCTACTGTGTGTGATGAAGTTATAAATAGGAACTTCCACACTTTTGCCATCTTTTAATCGGCGTAGTGTGTCTATCAATAAATCAAAATCAAAGGCATCAGGATGATCAAAGTTGTATTCATTTCTATTAGCAGTCTCATGCATTTCTTCATTTAATACCTGCAAAAATAATCAAAATCTTCATTTCTTATAAAACAACTAATCCAATATGAGCAGGAGTGAATTAGCACGGTTGTTCTGTCACTCTTTGAATATCTTTTATGCTTGAATTCTTGGATTACTTTTTATTGCATTGACTTATAATATATATATATAAGGTAGACAATACAAGGAACTATACATGTATCTTTTTTAGTCATTATCATTTATGTTGATGGATCGTTATGGACAACATCTTGACAAAACCTTTTGTTGTATGATGTCATAGTAGAGAAATTACAGGAATTCTTTCAAATGTAAAATTATTTGTTTTTATTTAAATGGGAAATCAAGATATTCCATTGCAACTAATGTAATAATTGTTGATTTGGAAGAATAATTAAATACCAAACTGATTAGCTTTTACCATCTTACTTCCTTAAATGAAAAAGTCAGATCTTTCCTGAGATTTGAAAAAAGTGCTTTTGGTTTTCATAGATTTAAAACCAAGCCCACATTTAAATGTACTTTTTAGAATGAATTTATACTGCAAAAACTGACCATGTAAACATCTAAGATTTCCTTGTAGTAGTTTAACACCCCACCTCACATCAATACTTAATTTGATCTATGAACTAATTTTAAGTAAACTGACCTATGTGATATCTTATGCCACTATTATACGCCTGGTTACAGTAGTTTTACCTTATGCACTACAATCCTACTTAAACTAAAAGCCACACTTACTTTGTAGAAAGAGTCCAAACTCAGTAAACTGACCCAGGGAACATCTAAAGCTTCTATTATCTTCCTGGCCACAGTGGTTTTACCAGAAGCACTGCCACCACATACACCTATTCATATTTAAATTCTATGCATGTAAAAGATTCAAAGCAAATGCTAGTTTTAAGGACTAACTTTAACTTTATTATATCAAAGAGATTTTTAGATATATGAAATCATTTAATTGGTGTTTAAATGCATAAAAAACAATATCTATATTTTCAAATGTAGCTGCACTGAACAAGTTTTTATTGTGTGTTTTAGTTTTAAGACATATGGTCTAGATAGGCAAAGGGGGAGATTTGTAAACACCTAAAACTGGTTTAACCCCACCACTATTTGTCCTGCACCGAGTAAAGCTAGCTGGACCATGTGTAATTTGTTGATGTTTGTCTTTGTTTGTATGTCTGTTCAGAGGATTGAAGGGTTGGTGGCTAATGTGATCTGTTGTACTGTGCTGTATTTTCATGATTTTTGACGATTCCTGTAATCCATTTTTATGTAAAATGTATGTGAATTAAAAATGGTTTCAGCATTTTGTTGCAAACCATGAAGGTAAGCTCGTTAGACCATTAATGACCTTCTAATAACGGAAGGATGGTCTATGACCAACACTCCAACAAAACAAGGTAAATGCAGACAAAACAAAACCTTCTCTGTTATTAAATAAAAGGTCATTTATCTAGTTAAAACCTTCTCTGTTATTAAATAAAAGGTCATTTATCTAGTTAAAACCTTCTCTGTTATTAAATAAAAGGTCATTTATCTAGTTAAAACCTTCTCTGTTATTAAATAAAATTTGTAAGGGTTCTGCGGAACCCAGTGTCTCGCCTACTTTTGCTCTAATCGCAGGCTCAACAAAAATGAGGAAAAAAATCAATAAAAATATTCCTTTAGATACTATCTTTTGATTGTAAGAAGCTTCTGTCAAAATTTGGTATAAATCCAGGATAGTTTATGAATCTAATAAATGTTTTAAAAACTTTAACTGCAGACTGTATTTAATGTTAACTGGAAGAAAAACTAAGTCCATTTATAAGTAAAATACAGATAAACAGGTACAAAATTTTAACAAAATTTCCTTCTAGATACTAGCTTTTATCATAAACAAGCTTCTGTCCAAGTTTGGTACAAATCCAGGATAGTTTAAGAAAGTTATTAAAATTTTAAAAACTTTAACCACAGAGTGAATGTATTGTTTCCTGGCAGAAAAACTAAGTCCATTTATAAGTAAAATACGTAAAAAATGAAATTTTTTTTTTAACAAATTCACTTCTGGATACTATCTTATGATCATAAACAAGCTTCTGTCCAAGTTTGGTACAAATCCAGGATAGTTTAAGAAAGTTATTAAAATTTTAAAAACTTTAACCACAGAGTGAATGTAATGTTTCCTGGCAGAAAATCTAAGTCCATTTACAAGTAAAATACGGAAAAACAGGAATTTTATTTTTACAAAACTTACTTCTGGATACTATCTTATGATCATAAACAAGCTTCTGTCCAAGTTTGGTACAAATCTAGGATAGTTTAAGAAAGTTATTAAAATTTTAAAAACTTTAACCACAGAGTGAATGTAATGTTTCCTGGCAGAAAAACTAAGTCCATTTACAAGTAAAATACGGAAAAACAGGAATTTTATTTTTACAAAATTTACTTCTGTATACTATCTTATGATCATAAACAAGATTCTGTCCAAGTTTGGTACAAATCCAGGATAGTTTAAGAAAGTTAATAAAATTTCAAAAACTTTAATCACATAGTGAATATTTGTGGACGCCGCCGACGACTCCGACTCCGACGGAATGTAGGATCGCTATGTCTCGCTTTTTCGACTAAAGTCGAAGGCTCGACAAAAAGGTCATTTATCTAGTTTTCTACAAACACACCATATTTCTTCTGCAATATTTATAATTCTGCATGTTTGGTAGATACATTTTTAAGCTGAAATCTTATATACTCTGGATATCAAAGAACAGAACTGTCAAACCTTAGAGCATCTTTTTTGACAGGTATATCAATTTGTTAGTGTTTTGGAATAGATGTTTAAACTCACTGTTGTAAATTTTAAAATGATTGCATGGTTTTTATTAATGTAAATAAAATGTGCCAATGATAAAAAGATGAGATCAATTCTTACTAACCTATAACAAATGGTTCTTTCAATGATCCATGTGAATCATACCATGGAGGTCTACCAGATGTATATAAAGTTCTTAACCCGGACTGATAAACACGATGAGATTTAGATGATGTAGTGAAGGATATTTTTTTGTTTATTCCTGACTTTGTTGGTGATTTTGGTGCTTTAAGTGGTGATTTTGGTCCTTTCAATGGAGATTCTGGAAGATTAGTGATAATGGTCAGTTCTTCTAATCCATGGTCCACATCTTCTCCACTGCCACTACTGATTAAAATATACAATACAAATGTTAATAAATTCAATAACTTTTTGCAACAATATTTTTATTATTCTTAATATTCATAACAGAGACTTTTATCAACAGTTATGTAGTCATAAATACATGTACATGTAGTTGTCACTGTTCCTTTTGATATTTCTTAATTTATAAAATTTGCATGTTCATGTTATGTTTTTAAATTCAAATATTTGGTCATGCATGTTCAATTCAGTAGTTAGAACATCAAAACCATGCTCATTTTTTATGACAGTTGGATTCTTAATGACATACAATGTACATCCCCCTTTGTGTATTCATAATATAACATTTAAAAAAAGACTATACATGTACCTATAAACATGAGTATATTATAAGTTTTGGTTCCTAATCTGTAAAAATCTCATATTTGAATTAATCTTTGATGGGGGATTTTATCAATCACTTTTGAAAAGTCTATAGGTATAACTTCCATTTGCTAATGACTTTTCTAGATCTTGGATACTGATAATGAGTTGGGTCTTGCAAAACCTTTTACTCCTAAACCTATGTTGACAGTCAATTAAAATATTTTCATTTGTAAGATCTTACTTGTTAAAATATGTTCCAATATTTTACAACACATTGCCGTTAGTGAAACGGGTCTATAATTTATAACGTTATGCTTGTCATCTTTTCTAAATATAGGTTCAACATAAACCTCCGTCCAAACTGTTGGAATTTTAACAGAATCAATTTTTTTTTGAAAAAAGAATGTCATCTGAAGACAATTCATCTGAAAAATTATGTAAAAACTATGCTGGCAGATTATCAGGGCCAGTGGCTTTATGGGGATTTAAGTTTTAGAGTAACTTCAATATTCAGAGTTCTCAATATCATTTTTGCCTGGTGGTCCTTGAAGAAATCTGCTGGTCCTCACTATCATTTCTATTGCAAAACACCAAAATTGTGTTGGTCCTTTGCAAAATTTTGGTAGCTAGAACCTTCGGATCATTGCTTTTAGAAAACTCTGAATATTCTGTATTTATTAATATTTATGTCTTGCATGGTTGGATGGGGACTTGAATCTTTTTTTTGACATGGAAAATCTATCTTTAGCAGTGAAAGCACTTTTAAATTGTTCCTTTGGGATGTTGGCTTGTGTTTTAAGGTTACTGTATAATAAACCATCCTTTCTTTTAAGTGTTTCTGTTTTCTTACTTTTCATAAATTGCCATAAAGATTTAGGTTTTTTTTTTAAATTGGGGGCTAATTATGTTACACTATAACAGAAAATCAGTGCATAGTTTTAAATAGCAACACAATTTGAAACATTATAATAAATAATCAACAAATGTATGTTAAACTTTCTTGTCGCTAAATATGTCATCCTGTTAATAGATGGATTTTTATTGACACAATTTGAGCAAGAGTTACATGTACTTCTCTTTTGTCACCATGTTGATGGTTTATGTGCGTAAATTCCTTCATAAATTAGCCAAATTCAACTTTTTGTACTGACCACGAGACTCTAGAAAGAGTTTTTCTAAACAAGTTTTTTTACTTTATTTACTATTTCAGTAACTGTCAGTTACCGTCACCTTCCATTTTATGCAATTATGGATGCATTACATAAATACGGCATACTGCTATTATCTTCATAAAAATACTCTATAATATTTTATTTTTATAACTTGGTGTTGTCTGATCCAATGAAGACTTTGAAAAACTTGATTTTTTTATTCTTTTACCATGTCGTGGGAATATATGCGTGCAGGAACATGACATCATCACTTTATGACATCCTCCGTTTAAGAAAACTTACCGTTTTCAGATAAAGTAATAGCAAAGATTACATTGGACATAAAATTTCCTTCAAAGGAAATAAAGGTTTATCAATTCTAGAATCAATTTCCATGATCCCTTTCAATGCAAACTGTCAGTGTAACTTGTTGATTTTAGATGACGTAAATTTGAGATCCATTCATATTGAGCAAAAGACGGAATTTATGGACAGAATGACAATATTTTTGGTTCATTTGACAAATCTCCATCTCTGTTTGCCTCATAACAACAAAATATAACATTTATATCATAAAGGAACTGGGCTCATAATTAACAGTAACTGGTCCTTGTATCCATAAAATTTCAAGCAAAAATCGGCACACCAGTATAAAGCCACTTTTCTCTGTATATAAGAGGAATTAAAATCTGAGTCTGTGGTCCTAGACCTAACTTATGGTATAAACAATTTTCGTGTTAAACATGTTAAAAGAATATTTAAAAAGTATTTCCTGTTAAAATTAAGTTATTTGAGAAAAACTGTGAATTTCTGACAGTATCTGGTACTGGGCTAGTACGATATAGTAAGGATCTCTTTTCAGACTTGAGAGTATCCAATGTTTCAATTTGGTTATAAATCAAATAAGAAAGACCAACTGTTTATCCCTCAAAAATGAAACCAAGGGAAAAAATGCAAACTCAAATTATGCCATTCAAAACCTATCTACAATGTATACACAAGTGACCTATCTCAAGTTGTTTTAAGTGAACAGCTGGTGAATGAGTTATACCAGTTGACCTGAGGTAACTGATTGTTCGATGACTTTGTTTACGCCAAATTGTTGTAAACAAAGTCATCAAACAATCATTTCTTACAGTGACATATCAACATAAGCATTGTCACATAGGAAATTTATGGGAAGTAGTCTATTAATAAGACCCAATAAGGTCTATCCTCGTATTATGGGTTATCGTGCTATTAAGAATGCTAGTCGTTTCGTAACTAGGTCAATTCGTAACTGAGACGTTTCATACCTGGTGTAATTATATATGGTTTTAAAGTGTGTCTCTATTAGTTTTGTCTTAATTTAACAGTTAAAGACAATATAAATTAATTCACTAGTTTTGTCTCTGGAAGTGTAGATCTCTTAGAAATGTCTATATATGATCATATATTGAAGCCAGAATAAATTTCTTGTGTTTTTTCATATAATACAGGAAACAATTGAAATAAACTAAAAGTAATTTTTATCACAGTTCTGCATACTTAATATATTTTTATTGAAAATGATCAAAGTATGCATCAAATAATAACAATATTGTAATAATTTTAAACTGTTTTAAATTATTTAATTCTTGGCTAATTGGTGATTATGCCTGGTGTTGAACCTTAATGGTTTTATGACAGCTATTGACAGGTGATTATAAGTAATAAGGTGTCACATGTTACTTTTATTATTCTTCCCTTAGTTTATTTATTTTGTATTTACATTGTATCATAGGTCAAATTTATTTGTTCAGTGTATGTTCACTGGTGTTAATATGTCCTTTGATTGAGTTAAGCTATTTCAGTTGATATTTTATAGTGTGTCTTTCTATGTTGTGATGTTACACTATTGTTTCAGAAAAAGGGTGAAGGTTTGGTACCATTAAAACGTTTAAACCCGCTGCATTTGTTTGCACCTGTCCAAAGTCAGGAATCTGATGTTCAGTAGTTGTCGTTTGATGATGTGGTTCATAAGGTGTCTCGTTTCTTGTGTTTTATATAGATTAGACCGTTGGTTTTCCCATTTGAATGGTTTTACACTAGTAATTTTAGGGGCCCTTTATAGCTTACTGTTTGGTGTGAGTCAAGGCTCCGTGTTGCAGACCGTACTTTGACCTATAATGGTTTACTTTTATAAATTTTGACTTGGATGGAGAGTTGTCTCATTGGCACTCATACCAAATCTTCTTATATCTATCAAGTGATTAAGTAGAGGATTAAAAATGGCACATGACCTGAAAAAAATTATTATTTTCTACTTTTTTTTTCACTTTGACATGCAATTGCATAACCGTCCTCCTTTTTCACCCGGGCTTGGGACCAGCGTTGGCACAGTTCAAGTTTTTTTTTGTTTTTGTTTGTTTGTAAATCATCTTCCTTTAGAACATTAACTTACTCATCTTTTTTTCTTTCTTTGCGATTCATCATTATGTTGTCCTTTGTTAATGTTATATATATCAATAAGTCTTTTTATATTTTTAATCGAAATATTTATTCAACATTTCTTCCATAACCTACAACTCATATCATAATATATTGTTATAAGGTTACGAAACATCTCAGTTACAAAATGACCTAGTTAGTTACGAATCGACTAGGTACGAAACGACCAGGTTACAAAATGACCTGCACCCGCTATTAAGAATGTATTGTGACATCACAATTACCATTGAAAGTATAAATTCATATAACGTACGAAAACATATGATCTGACCATAGATGGTAAATAATGTCCATAAACAGCAAGAAGGTGTATTTTTTCTCTACATCAAATTTCTAACTTAATTTGAACTAGATAAAGTTATACCAACTGAAAACATCTACATAAATTTACAAGTAACGCAGGAATATAATTTGCTGTAAAATGTTTTTTTTTTTTTTTCGCTGTTTTCGCATGAAAATAAAAGATTTGGGAGAATGCCAATAAACATGCAGAATTGCACGTGGCTGCATGACAGCGAAAATGCATTTCAATTGCTCTATTACGGTTGAAATATATAAGTAATCATGAATTGGGAAAGTTATTTATCACATATACCTATCTGAAATACAACTATTTGATCTCGGATTTTCGAATTTAATAGCAGGTTCCATTGTTTATTTTCCCAAGAAATTAAAGTTATTGCCCCTGAAGATCATATCCGCTTCCTGTCTCCAACATCAACAGCCCACACATCATGGGTTTTTCAGATAGGTTTGGTGATTCTGGTTCGGCAACATTCATGCGTCTTTTCTCTGCGTTGTTTTATGGATTTTCTTCTTTCCTGATTATAGTTGTCAATAAAATAGTACTCACTACATACAAGTAAGTACGGCGCAGTCCTGTGTATCCACGGAATCCGGGTCCGTTCGCCCTGATTCGCGTTCGCCCTAGTACCTGTTCGCCCTAATTCCCCTAATTCCTGTTCGCCCTGATTTCTATTTTCTAAAGTTTGTTGAAAATTCCGCCGAAACATTTTGTCAGATCATACGTTTTCGTACGTCATATGAATTCGTACTATGCATGCTTTTTCAATAGAAATTGTGATGCACAATGTATTCTTAATACACCTTATCGCTATTTGTCCGCCATTATGGGATATCACACAGGTTCCCGTAAAATTTTGACGTCATAAAATAAAATATCTGACACCACAATGGAAAAGTGATTGTTGTATGCGTCAAAAGTTCAAGCGGCCAGGTCAGCCGGGATTAGCGATAAGGTGTATAGCACGAAAACCCTTGAGACGAGGATTTATGTTGTATTGATGCTTCTAGATAATGATTTTTCTTTTGATTTGCATTGAATATTCTTGCAAGAATATTCATCATGTTGAATGTGGACAGTATTTTGAAGAAGAAGAAGTGTTCAGGAACTGGAGACCAAAAAGTTATCTGTATGAATTTATTGTTTTTGAAACCTTGTAACAATTTCAAAACAATCCAAACAGGTATAACAAGATCCAACTCTTTCAACACCTTGAGATCAAAGAAGCCAATTAAGCAGCGAAAACAATTTCCATTTAATGTCTTACAATTCTTACATCATTGTTTTAACTCATTCCAAGCTGACTTGTTTATTTGAAAAAAACAATTTCATTATTAATCCACCAAAAATAATAACTACAACAATCAGCGAGACCAAAGACCGGCATTTTGCATTTGCGCCGATTTTTTTACAGGTAAATTACAGGTGAATGTTATTTTTCATTTATCATTATAGATCTCTTCCGTTCGCCAGTTGTACAAATGTTATGAATTGTCAGTCATAACATGTATATAACTGTTGTCCTCTGCTTACCTCGGGGAGGTGGAAGTAGGATTTTGAGCAGGATAAGTCAATTTAAAAGCACAATGTTCACATACTTTAAAATCAAGAAGTAAAAACCTAAGATAAAAGCACTCTGTTTTTACTCTGTGTATACTAAAATGCCGAATTAAAAATCTATTTACATCATTAAAATGCATAAAAACGGAATACATTAAAATCATAAATCTGTTCTTGCCGAGTATTTATAGGCAACACATCTAATATATTCCTTTCTTGTGATTTCGTCTCTATATTTGTCGTAATTGTCAATAACGAAGTCCATCTTTTCTTTCTCTGGCCAACGTACTGATGCAGGCATTTCTAGAGTTCGCATTTTAACATACGTAACAGCCTGGATTTTTTAACTTAAACATAAGTGAACAACGTTTATAACCAGATTTTACCAATATACATTCAAGGTATAGTACATGTACAAATATTTACTCACCTGTGTTAAACTGTAAATGCAATTAGGAGCAAATATAAAATCGGCGCAAATGAAAAAATGAGATCGGCGCAAATGAATGAATGAAAATTTTAAAAATCGGCGCAAATGTTATACGCCCCCAAAAACATCTTAATCATATCTAATCAAAATTCTAAATTACAAAACCTTGAATTTTCAGAATACTACTGAAGGCTTTTCCACCTCAGAAATATATTACCTTAGCTGTATTTGGCAAAACTTTTAGGAATTTTGGGTCCTCAATGCTGTTCAACTTCGTACTTTATTTAGCCTTATTAACTTTTTTGATTCGAGCGTCACTGAGGAGTCTTTTTTAGACGAAACGTGTGTCTGGCGTACACAGTTTCAATCTTGGTATCTATGATGAGTTTATTTACAATCAGCAGTCATTAAAAGTAATTCTGAATAAAAACAAATGTAACAATGAAGCCAATTAGCCTGATTAATGCTCCAAAACAATAACCTTTTTTTTTAATTTCAATCATGTCAATGTTTATTCATGAATTTGGAGATATATTTTTTAATATTTACCATTTAACTATCTTAATAAGATTACAAAACTTAAAATTAAACCATTAATATTATTTTTTTTGTAAAAATTAGGGCGAACAGACTCTATGGGCGAACGGACTCAGGGCGAACGGACCCGATACTGTATCCACGCACCTAAGTCTAAGATTTTTGGTTTCACTTTGGTAAACTAATAAAACCAATAATTGGATAATATTGTGTGAACAAATTCATGACATACTTTAATTTCATGAAATTTTTTTTATGTATGGTTATGTTGACCCTATGTTTAAAATGGCTGTGTTTTCACCTACATGTAAAAATTTACTCCGAGTACAGACAAATCTGAGTATCTGGAAAAGTTATAAGGCATAGCATGCCCTAGATAAATAAAATTCAAATGCATTTTATGTTTTAGAAAATTAAAAACTTAACTGGATTTTGCAGTGCACTTTAATCGTTCCTTCAGAAGGTGCCAAAATAAAGTTGGGAAAGAGGTTTGAGAACTTCCCCATAGGTAATAATTGAAGTGAACTGTATTGATTGAAATGGACAATAGAGGGACAATAGATACCTGACAATAATTGTGATTTAAACTGTGTCATTGAGTGGACTCAAGTGAAACTCAACTGTATGTTAATTTTATCATCTTCTGCAGGGACGAAAAAAGTTTACTGCAAAATCAAGGATTTGTATAGTAAGATTACAATTTTTTGTGTTACAATGTGGACATGAAGAAATCAGGTAATGCATGATATCACCTGCCGCATGTACACTAGGAACTCCACTGTTAAGTGGAAATTTGCACATGAAATCATGTTCTGTGAATTTCTCAGTTGACTGTAGGAATTTTTTTAGGGTCAATGAAAGCAGGAAAATATAATTCTTTTATGGAAAGGATTTGGCAAATCAACAACATTAATTTTTCAATTTAAGTAATTATTACAACTTTATTTAAAAAAAAATTAATATTTATCTAAGACTTATCTATTGAAATGAATATTTTTGAAGTATGCCTTGCTTATGATGTCATTTTTTACATTTACTGTATGAAATTGTCATCAAAATTGTCTTCTAAGTGTGAAGAATAAGTGCTTAATATCAATTTGTATAAGATTAAACACAATTGAAAAGTAAATTAAATGTACAAAATGAACATGATGCACCTTGGTAATTTGTCTAATAAACAACATTCATTGTATAAATCATTTTCCCAAATTCATAGATTTCATTTTTGATATACATCTGACTATAAAGCAATTATTTTGTGCTTCTAAATAGAAAAATGTTTCATATCTGATCAGAATGTTTCAAATTTTCTCAACATTTCAGTTTAAGTCTTGTGATTTTTGCACAAAATTGAATTTTAGAAGTCATTTGAGGTTATACCTCAATATGCAATGACCTTTCTAATGCAGCATTATCTTTTTGAACTAATAGATATTCAAAAGCTCAGCCTTATACACCTATTGAAATCTTTTTTTGGAAGTGCTGTTAGTTGAGAACTTTTGTCTTAAATAAATGGTCTATGGTACATGTAGTTACAAATACCTAGAAAGCTAATGAGATGTATGACTGAATATTTGTAATGGATATCCAGAAACTGCAGCTGTTTTAAATTTGTCAGCCTGTATGTCATGTTCAGAGATACCATGACCCTAGTATTTTACTTGTTTTTTGCAGAGTGACATTTAATTGTTGTAATTGTAAATTTTGATTGTATCAGGTTTTTTTAAAATGGTTGTACTTCCAAAAACCTTATCTTGTAATGAGATATGCAATAACTTCAAAGTTACTGGAAGATACTGATATATCATTAATACAACCAAGATGTTGTTCAATGAAATTGGATACCCTGCATTTTTCATGCTTTTCAATAACACATGGTCAAATCGCTGAAAGACCTTTCTGAATTATTGTGAACTATCATTCTGCATTGACAATAATGTTCTTGTTTTAAATAAGATATACCCATTTGGGCTAATGCCCTCAATGTGTATCTAATACTTACATCCGTCTTAGTCTACAACTAGATGTATATACATGTACATACCATGATACATGTATGTTTTCAAAATTATTGAGATTTAAGTTTAATTAACCATTAAAATTGTAAGAAAGGTTATTTGTAATTAAGGGTTAACGTTGTACATGTATTTGTATATTTTTTGTACCAGTATATTATTTCTGAAATAATTGATGTACTACTACTTTAAATATATTTTGCGTGGCCATGATGGCTATACATGTACGGTAAAGATTTCAGTTCAAATTTTTTTTAGACAGGAGGGAGAATTCATTTATACATATCACCAATAAAAAAAAGTTGAAAGGCAATGATTTTTGGGCATTTGAGGTAAATTTTCATTAAAATAATTAACTGTAAATAATAAATTAGGAAATACGGAGTAATAAATTGTTACAAATATTATAGGTATCAAAAATGTCCAAATTAGACATTCAATACATAGTTCTGGATTAGGAATTATAGCAAACTACATTGTAGTGTGAAATTGTTGTTACTACTTTTAAGGAAATACATGTACAAACATGTATTTTAAAAAATGATTTTGATTATCTTTCTAATAGCAAAGAATTAACAGTGTTATCTACATGTACATTAAGCCATTTCCTTTATTAAATAAGATATAGATGTTTTATTTACATTTTGTTTGTACCTTAACAGTTTTATTGATCGTATTAATTGGACACCTGTATTTTTAAATTGGTTAGGTAGTAACTTTTTTAGTACATGTACAAAATGTACATTAATTAAGGAATTTATTTTAATGGAGGAGTTTTCACATACAAAGAAAAGACATATTGTCTCACATTTATCTCAAGTAATTAATTTTAAAGTGGATGTATTTAGTTTTACTAGGAAATCTATTTAGATTGTTCTGCTGATTGTGATAAAATTCTGATGATTTAAAATTTTCAGATCATTCACTTATATACATTATAAAGTGATCTATTTATGAATAAAATATACTAAAATCTGACTTGAAGGCTGTACATACATCCACTTCATTTGAACTTTGGTGGATAGTTGTCTCATTGGCATCACATCCCCTTATTTTTATATTACACAATGTAGTATCTTATTGACTATGTATTAATCTTTGATACAAAAAGAAGCTGGACCATGCTCTACAAAGTAATCTCTGAGTAAGTTACCCTGAAAAATAGTATGATGAGTTATAGAGCTGGCTGCAGACCCTCAGATACAATAGACACTCATTATCCCTATTCATTAACAGGCTAACTTACAGAAGGTATTTCTAGCTACATTGTACCTAGTTAATTCTAGACAACTAACCTAGATGGGACTTTGAATTTATTTTAAGAAGTTCACTTAGATCAATCAATTTCAGGAAAGAGAAACAATGAGACATCAATTCTTGTTCTATTTACTGATATTTGACAATATAGTGTAAAAACTGACTGTTTGGCAGTTCCATATAGTGTTATTGTCTACTTTTCAATGTTTCAAAAAGTTACCCCCTGGCTAAAGCACAAATCTTTGATTTACCAATAATTTCATAATTCTGGGGACCCGGGTATACTATATTGTAAGTGAATTCAAAGACAAAAATAATAAATTCTCAGTTTTCTTATAATGTTTGCAATTTTAAATGTATTTGATACTGACTAATATTTCAGAAACATATCCAAGATGATGACTCCAGTATGTGTTCAACTGGATGGTGGTACACTGGTTTACTGTGTATTCCCATCTCAATAATTTAAAGTTCGAACATGTTATTGAATTCTGACAAGATATTGAATAATAATCTTCCCTAAACTATTGTCTTAATTCATGCACTACTAAATACATGTGGAGGTTTATTTAAATACATGAAAGTTTTACATATAAATCACTTAGACAGCAACCTGACTAGACAATAAATAAAAGGTATATCAAAAGGTTTATTTATCTATTGGATCTTCAACAATGTTACAGTGTTTTAAACTCTAAATCAGTGTCTGTCTAGAAATAAAAGAAGTTTTTCAGACATTCAGATATGTTAACGAAACAGCGACCTTATGATACAAATAACCAAAAAGACCTGATCTCATCTAGAGTACACATTCAACTAATGAAGGCTGTCTGTACAACAGGCATAGAGACAACAACCTTATGACACAAATAACCAAAAAGACCTGATCTCATCAACTAATGAAAGCTGTCTGTACAACAGGCATAGAGAGACAACAACCTTATGACACAAATAACCAAAAAGACCTGATCTCATCTAGAGTACACATTCAACTAATGAAAGCTTTATGTACAACAGGCAAAGAGAGACAGCAATCTTATGACACAAATAACCAAAAAGACCTGATCTCATCAACTAATGAAAGCTGTATGTACAACAGGCAAAGAGAGACAACAACCTTATGACACAGATAACCAAAAAGACCTAATCTCATCAGCTTATGAAAGCTGTCTGTACAACAGGCATAGAGAGACAACAATCTTATGACACAGATAACCACAAAAACCTGATCTCATCTAGAGTTTAACATTCAACTAATGAAAGCTGTCTGTACAACAGGCAAAGAGAGACAACAACCTTATGACACAAATAACCAAAAAGACCTGATCTCATCAACTTATGAAAGCTGTCTGTACAACAGGCAAAGAGAGACAACAACCTTATGACACAGATAACCAAAAAGACCTGATCTCATCAACTAAAGAAAGCTATATGTACAACAGGCAAAGAGAGACAGCAATCTTATGACACAAATAACCAAAAAGACCTGATCTCATCAACTAATGAAAGCTGTATGTATACAACAGGCATAGAGAGACAACAACCTTATGATACAAATAACTAAAAAGACCTAATCTCATCAACTAATGAAAGCTGTATGTATACAACAGGCATAGAGAGACAACAACCTTATGACACAAATAACTAAAAAGACCTAATCTCATCAGCTTATGAAAGCTGTCTGTACAACAGGCATAGAGAGACAACAACCTTATGACACAGATAACCACAAAAACCTGATCTCATCTAGAGTTTAACATTCAACTAATGAAAGCTGTATGTACACACAGGCAAAGAGAGACAACAACCTTATGACACAAATAATCAAAAAGACCTGATCTCATCAACTAATGAAAGCTGTCTGTACAAAAGGCAAAGAGAGACAGCCAAAGATTTGCCATCAACACTAAATTCAAGGACAATACTATTTTGATTTAATAAATATGTATTGTTAAAGAATGGTCATATCAAGATTACCTTTCTTTCATTTCAAATATGACTATAAGATAGTATTCATTTTGTTATTAACCAAAAATTATTACAAAAAAGTAGAAATTTATGAATTTGTTATGTATTGTAGATTTCCATCATATCAGTGTTTGGCTCTTGGACAGGTAAGTGTACTTTTAATATACCAATAATTTAACATTAAAAAGTGAAATTTGTCAAACAAGTAACTTCTCTTTATTACCATTTCCGTTAGTAATATACATGTACAAATATACATCTAGCATTCCCAATATTAAAACTTTTAATTTTAAATCAGAGGAGATGTGGGGTATACATCAATGAGATAAAAAGCAAAAGACATCTGGAGGTTAATAATATTGATTGGTCCTCAGCAATACTAGACATTCGTCTATACAATATGTGTGTTAAATTGTACATTTTTTTATCAACAGTTGAAAAAAAATGAAATCTGTTGCAAGTACATGTAGAAGGAAAAGTATTATTGATTTGAAAATGTTGAAACATGAAACGAAATAAAGAAATTGTAAACAACTACATTTATTAAAATTGCTTTTTTGTGATAGCCTGAATAACATGCATAAAAAGAAATATTTCCATTTTCTTAATATTCTTTTTATTAATTTTAAGTTTAGATGAAAAAAAAACAACCTTTCAATCGAAATTTTCATGGATGAATTGGCTATGGCAAGCAGAAATATTGACACAATTTAACAGATCTGACTTGGGGAGGGGAGATTGAATAAGATTTTTTTGTACAATATATAATTTTTTAAACAGATATTTAATTGAAGTTTTTGTATAATGTATTATTCTTTTTAACAGATGGTGACAGGCATTGTTGTGTTATTTTTTGCTAGACAACTAAGTATTGTAGATTTCCCAGGTTTCAGTACAGACATATTTAGAAAGGTAATTACAAAGTGTGTAACCTTTCTGAACATAACACAAAGGGTTTGTAACCTTTCTGAACATAACACAAAGGGTTTGTAACCTTTCTGAACATAATATAAAGGGTGTGTAACCTTTTTGAACATAATATAAAGGGTGTGTAACCTTTCTGAACATAAAGGAAATGTTACTTTTAGTAAGCATGGTACACACCACTTATATTGATTAAGAAAATAGTGGATTCAATTCCTCAGTGAAATTTAAGAAGATACCAGTAAGACAAAAATTTACCTTTTATCAAAAGGTGAGAAATTGAATAACTACAGATCCTCACAAGGAGTAGGTGACCTGTTGCAAGGCACATTTTTTAACCTTACCCAACATGCCATCATTAGCAGTAGCAATCAAACTTAAACTTTTTGTTAAGTCCACTTACCAAATTGGTTCTTGTCCTGATTATGCATGAAGACATGAATAATATTAAGTCATGGTTTTAAGTGTGATACATTGTGATAATGACCAATAAATCCTATTTTGAAATTTTAGCTAGAAATCAAGGCCATATTTGGGCCTTATCAAACCTACTCTTTTAAGGATTGGCAGTATATTTGACCTCAAAGGTATAGGAAGATATGGTTGTACAATATATTATGATTTTTTTAACTAAACCAGTTGAATATTTCCTTTTAAAAAAAAGAACATACGTTTGTATTTCTTGCCTTCATCAGACTTGAAAAATGCAAATATCTTGCGTTATAACTACTGTACCAGTAATCTAAATTTAGAACCACCAAATCATTGATAATTAATACAGTACCATTCACATTTATAGTGCAATACAAAAGATTTACAGAAAATCTAAAGGAATGCAGTCTTAACAAGGGGAAATAACTTTTATTTGTTTCACTACTTAGAAGAATAACTTTTATTTGTTTCACTACTTAGAAGAATTACTTATTTTGACTACTGGCATATTTTTTATACTGCTTTAAGTGTATTAGTTATTCAACAAAAACTTTGCATAAAGAAAAAAACAGTAAGAAAGACATCTACATGTATTATTTTTTTATTTTCAGATATGGCCTTTGCCTTTATTTTTCCTTGGAAATCTGGTGCTGGGTTTAGGTGGAACCCAAAAGTTAAAGTTAGTATATTTTTGCATATAGAAAACAAATTCTTCCAGGGAGTACCTCATGCACACTTATTTCTTACTATGAATGGAATCACACATTTAAACAAAGTCAATTATATATATGTCTATGCAAAATGGATAAATAACAGAAAAAACAAGGTCAAACCAAGTGTTAGATTTTTGTCTCACCTGCGACAAAGTTGTTTATGCAAGACCTATTTAAGTGTGCTGATTCCTGTGTCAGTGGTTGTGAGTGTCAACAATTGTTTAAGTGTGTGATTAGGTCAGTTCAATGATATTTAGTATGCAGTTGTATAAAGATTGGCACATCTCATTCCATGGAGATTATTTGGCCATAGACTCCTCGGTCATGGTTTATTAACTATGAAACTTTTGCTTAGTCTACATTTGATAGTTTGATAAGGTTTATTTTAAGGTTAAGTTGATGATGTTTGTTAAACAATTGTTTTATATTGGTTCATCTCCTTTCAATGGAGATTTTTGACCGACTCCCTCAGTCATAGTCAGTTGATGTTGAGACTTATATAGTTTATATGCTTCAGTTTGTGATTATGACAGTTTAAAGGTGAACCACTAATGATAAGTTAGTGATATGTGCATATCTTATTTCCATTGTTATCATTGGTCTCACTCCTTCAGCTTGAAAGTCAGTGTGATAACTAAATAATGTATGGAAATTTGGACTAGGTCATGATTTTTTTCTGCTTGTTTAAACCTTAAGGATATTTCACAGTTAATGCCCATGACACAAGAATGACAGTCAAAGCTGATTCATGTCTTGAAACGAGGACAAGACTATATGCATGAATCAAGATTTTCCTGCCGAAAGTCAGTTGTTCTCTCTGGCTTCCTCTTCCAACAAAAACTGATCGCCATTAAATAGCTAATAGTGCTGTAAGTGTCATTAAGCACCAATAATCAATTAATTATGTATTATGACCTTCATTCAAGGTCATGTCTTCATGGTGGAGGTCTTATCTTGTAAATATGTGGAAATGTTATCATGTCTGAGCCATTTTATGACTTATTTAGACCAAGTAATAGTTTTAGATTCTTTAGTCATCACCATAATAAATGACATGACTCAGCTCAATACCACATCTGACAGGTCAAGGTCACAGCTCGAAATTATTGAAATCATGTGACAGCTACATTAAAATTTGCTTTTGATTCCTATAAGTTGTTATTTGTGGGTATTACTGTCACTTATTTTTGACTTTTACTTTTTTCAGCTTACCTATGTTCATAATACTCAGAAGATTTACCATACTGTTCACTATGATTGCAGAATATTATGTCTTGGGGTAAGTGATGTTAATGTTTATGTACAGTATGGATGCAGAATATTATGTCTTGGGGTAAGTGATGTTCACGTTTATGTACAGTATGGATGCAGAATATTATGTCTTCGGGTAAGTGATGTTCACGTTTATGTACAGTATGGATGCAGAATATTATGTCTTGGGGTAAGTGATGTCCCAATTAAGTACAGTATGGATGCAGAATATTATGTCTTCGGGTAAGTGATGTTCACGTTTATGTACAGTATGGATGCAGAATATTATGTCTTGGGGTAAGTGATGTCCAGGTTTATGTACAGTATGGATGCAGAATATTATGTCTTCGGGTAAGTGATGTTCACATTTATGTACAGTTTGAATGCAGAATATTATGTCTTGGGGTAAGTGATGTTCAAATTAATGTACAGTCAGCAGGGTTCTCACTAAGGCGAGTCCATGAGTCCTGGACTCATGAAAATCTGTTTGGACATCATTTTCAAAACTGGTGAGTCCAAAGATGCATCAAGATTGTATCAACTGACCACATATATCATTTTATTCCAAAAGTTCAAAGATAGTCTAAATCTGATGTCATTTCCTTGTTCTATTTTTGTCATGGTGACTGAAATAATAAACCGTATAGCAATAACATTTTATCTTCTCACTGTTGGACATGTCTTGACCAAAGATGACGAGTCCCTGGACTCGCCTTAAAAAATCCTTAGTGGGAACCCTACTACAGTATGGATGCAGAATATTATGTCTTGGAGTAAGTAATGTTTAATCCCAAAATATACCAGTAGATGATAACTTATTTAAGGGTAGGTAATTGTTTCATCAGTTTCACAATACACAACCTGCATCACAAATGTCTGCTCATTCTTTTATATTATTCTTAGAAATGGAAAGGAAGGGATATGGCGTGTTAAATCATGACTCAAAATCAATGTACACATTATCTCAAGAATAAATACACCATAACTAAATATAAGATTATACATCATTTTTGGCTAGTCTTATACTGTCACAGGAGATTTGAGAATACAGAATAGGAGAAAATGTTCTAACTTCAGCCAGCAAAGTTCTTAAATTCAACAAATTCAAATCTTTTTAAGAGCTATTAACTGGGTCTTTCAGATTTCTAAGCTCTGAATAACATGAATAAATTAGATATAAAATATATATCTTTTAGACAAACAAATAACTAAATATCTCAGCTGGATGAAAATGAATTGTAAAAGAAAAGATATCGGGTAGCTTTATTTAGACTCATACAATTTAATGCATACCAACTGTGTATATAGATATTCATGAATTAATTAATTTTCTCTTCCTAGGATTTGCTGGAACCTAAAAAAAATATTAGAATATTTTTTAAAAGGTTAATTTTACAAATTATCAACTAGTTTCCATAAGAAATTTAGCTCCTTTGTTAAAAAATAATCAAGAATTTCAAAATGAAAAATGAATTGCTTGCTCCTGAAAATTAAAGATGAATTAAAAAAAAAAGTTAGATATGTTTTCTCTTTACCGTAATTTAGGGTGCTTATCAAATATTTGTAAATGTAGAAAATTAAAACATTGTTTTCTGGACTCTGTTTTAGCAGCAAATAGATCTTTTGCATTTTGATATAGGTGCCTTTAGTATAGCTTGGTGAACTTATATTTGTTGGCATGCTTTCTTATACAGGTAGTATGTAACTTTTCAGGAGCACCATACAGTCTGTTGTAACTTACTCTTCTGATTTGACTATTTTCAGTGTAAAAGCATCAAGAACAATTCAGATGACTGTATTCTTAATGATCTTTGGTGCACTGGTGGCAGCTAGGTAAGCCAGTTAATGAATGTATTCAAATATTTTTAGTTCCACATATTTTCATACCGCAGTCATTATTGCACACAAAACAGAAGAAAAATATTTACAGTATTCACAGAGTTCTATTTCAAATATATTTTATTTCTGTGAGTGTTAATTTCATTTCTGTCAAGTAGACCTGAATACCTGGTAACACTAAACATGAAAACGATGTATATTTTCACAACAATATAACTTATACCAAGAAATACATATACCAAATTATCTTGTACTCAGTCATTCTACCTTACACCAACAATCATACAGATATTGTTTGGTTGCATTTTGATTACTTAGCAATACAACCCCCAATTTATAGGTTTGATCATGAGGTCACACCTCTTTTCTTTTACATTTTGTTTAGATAGATCTAACTGTGACACTAAGAAGTGAAGATTTTCCTGCAGGGACCTTTTAATGATGAAAAACCTATTTAATTTTTCATTAAATCTATGGAGAACTAGTGCAGCTCCTGGTTTAACCCCACTAAATGTTCATGTACCTGTCCCAAGTCAGGAACCTCTTCAGTAGTTTTTTGTCAAATCTTAAATAAAATATAATCAACATTTCTGAGATATTGTATGTGTATTTTCATTGGTTGAAAGTCACACATAGGTTAAGCATGTGTATGTAGAGAAAAAATAAACACATTTCATAAGTGAATATTACTATGATCAAAGTCAAAATGTAAAGAAAACAAATAAAACATTAAAATTTGTAATATACAAAATAAAAGATGAAATAGATTAACTTTGAATTAATAGCTTTAAAAAAAAAATAATATGGTATAAATAAAAGGTTCTTCGGTTTAGAAAGATGCATTTTTTCTTAACAAATTTCCTTATTTCTGTTTCAGTAATGACCTAGCTTTTGACCTTGTTGGATACGTGTTTATAATATTAAATGATTTATGCACATCTGCTAATGGGGTCTACACAAAACAGAAATTAGAAGCTAAGGTAAATATATAAATATGAGTTGATTTATACATTTTCTACTTATATCTACTTCTCTTAGTTTTGATAGATTACGAAAGTCTTTTCATATAGATTATTGTTTTATGTTCACAAAAAATTGGAAGAGACATGCAACCACAGATTTGTGCATTTGTTTGAAACAAATGCCTTCTGAATGATTACTTTAGTTTGGAAATTTTCAGTTTAAATAGTGGTTGGTTTTCACTGTTATTATAACTGGTAAAAAAATACTTGAAGTATATTATTTTCAATTTGATAATTACTAGTATATATGATCAAAAGCATTGCATTCTGCAAATACAAA
Organism: Mytilus coruscus; assembly: GCA_017311375.1. Classification (NCBI taxonomy): domain Eukaryota; kingdom Metazoa; phylum Mollusca; class Bivalvia; order Mytilida; family Mytilidae; genus Mytilus; species Mytilus coruscus. Next base: position 9,119,508 of record CM029595.1, read on the forward strand.
TTTAACACTTCAGCATCAATATTTCATCTGAAAGGACAAGGTACAATTTGGGGCCAAGTTGACGTGAAATTAAAAGTATTTCAAATCGTCTCTGATTTCCAGAAACAAATAGTTTGCATTGTAATTGTTCTTTCTGTTTTCTGATATATCTATGCACTCTTAAGACATTTAGATTTGTGGCTTATTAAAAAATTCTGATGCTACTAATAACTCTGGTATCTAACAACTGCTATATCTGGTTGCCTTAGAGTCTGTCTCTATTTCTTGTTTCCTTTCTAAAAAAAATGTTTAATATGGGGTTCGTGTTGCTCAGTCTTTTGTTTTGTTTGTAGCGTTTTGTGAACAAGTTCTATTTTTTAGTTTTTTGCCATGCTGTTGTCAGTTTGTATTAAACTTGCGAGTTTTTAATGTCCCCTTGGTACATTCCACCTCTGTTTTTTTTATATATTTTTAACGTGGTAGAAGCATACATGTCTTTTAAGATTTGAGTATTTTTGTATTTTTTTAGTAATACACCTTAATGTATATCTTCCCTTAATTTCTATTTTGTCAATCAGTTGTGCTTTTTAAGGAGAAACGTGAATGCCATGCCAATTTTACTTTCTAGTTCTAAATTGAATTCATGGATAGAAAAATAGAGATACAACTGAGGAATTTCCTTTAAAAATTTAATAATAAATTTATGGAATATTTCAGAGCAGGAGAGTGAGTATTTCAGAATGTTTAAATGCTAGAAAATTTAAAGTCAATCAAATATAAGACTGTAAGGAAAGAATTTGCCATGCTTTGGTTTTTTCTCCCTCAGTTTTGATGTTTCTGTCTATGTCATGTTAGCACTGGAATGAATTATATAATTTTTAAATCAAATTTATTCATTTGTTTCAAATGGATTTTGTTAAAATCTGCATGCAAACCAGAGAATACCTCAACTCATCCATTTTACTTACTTTCCCTTGCAAGGTGTTTTTGTGTACCAAACACATTTCTTATGTAAGTCATTCGTGCAAAGTAAAAGTTATAGTATATCTGTAAATGTAAAATTATGACAGTTTCCTAGCTAGCCCAAAAATAGAGGGGCACAGCCTCTTCCCTTTCTGTACTAACTCTGCCTCTTCTATGCACCCTTTGCTCTTTAAGTCCTGCCCTATGCTTTTTTTGTTTTCTGAAGAAAAATAAATACTTTTCGGTGCAAAAAAATCATTAGAACTACTGGAAAAAACTTTTTACAACACCAAAATATTATAAATTCAACCAAAATACATTTTTGATCTAGAACATGATCAAGTTGTACCTTTTCAAACAACAAACTGCAGCTAGAGTGCCTTTTATCATAAAACTGTGCCCCTCTGCCGTTATATCCTAGCTAGAACATAGTATGATTTATGTCAGTCCCTTACTTCTCTAGTTACATTCTTTGATAATACATAGATATCTGTATTATTCTCATATCTTTATATGTTAACATGGTTATACAGTATGATATGGTGTTCAATATTGGGATAAGACATATTAAAATATAGTCATAAGCTTTCTAGAAGAGTGCAGTACAAATTAAATGATAATTTCCTTCAAATTAATGAATCAGAAAAACATGTTATGTCATTGTTAATTTGTTTGATTTAAAACATTATGAAAATTTCAATTTCTTGAATTTATTTTTTCTACGCCAAAAATGTGAATAATGATGTTAAATGTTACTTGAAGTATCACCATCATCAGGCACAACATTCTATGTACAGTTCTAATGATACAGGTAAATCCAAATCTTAATGTGAAATGCCAGTAGTCCAGTTTTAGATTTGACTAAATACCCATTATTGATACAGTTAAACCTTGTACATGCAGGTATATTTAATCTTCATGGGAAAGGTAATTTTGGTGAAAAAGGTTAAAAATCTATCCAAGCTTTCCTATTTTTCAATTAAGGTCAATGTCCATCTATTTCAAAAATATTTTGTAAGAGTATTATAAAGTAAGGAACTGTAAATTATAAGCTGTGGCACTACTTTTAATTGGAAGCAAGTTGAGTGTTAGGGAAAGTTGCAATTAACTTTTTGTTGTACTTTTTGATATTTACATTTTGATGGATTTGGAGTTCACTAAATAATCCTTAATTTACATCAATTTTAAAATAACACACAATTAACAGTTAAAAAAACAGTCTGAAATAAAAATAAATAAATATAGGAATGTAATGTTAATAGCTTTTTGAGAAACTCATATAATACATAGATGAAACACGTTCTGACAAACTTATATAATACACAGATGAAACACGTTCTGACCTTTTGACCTTGAAAGCTGGAAGATCTTATTTTTTAGCTTTCTAGTTAGTATGTCTTTAAAGGTGAATAAGCTTTTTTTAATAAATGTGTTTTATTTTTTCATGATTTTACAGTAAAATGATTATAATTTAATAAAGAGTTGGGAGTTATACTTCATATTTGAATTTTTATTCTCAAAATGATATTTGGTGTATTTCAAGACAAATCACGATTTATTTTATTTCAATCTTTTGCCTGTTTTCCTTTTATTTTTCAAAACTCTTGTTTTTTTTTCTTTTCATACATTTATTCATTGTGGTCAATCAGAGCTTCATTTATTTTAGATGATGTTAACAGTAAATATAAGAGTAACCTAAAGGTAAATATTTTCATGATTGATTTAAAAACACCAGCATCTTGTATGTATTGCCAGATATTAAACATTTGTTCAATTCAATATTTCAGGATTTAGGAAAGTATGGACTGTTGTTTTACAATTCATTGTTTATGATTGTTCCAATCAGCATTTTAGCTTTCTCTATGGGAGAAATAGATAAGGTAATTTCTTTACTTTATTTTATCATTTTACCAGTCAGCATTTTAACTTACAAACATGGGGAAATATAATATTCTCTCAGTACTCTGTCACAAAAAGTATTTACTTTCATTTAACTAGTCTTTGATTGTAAAGAGTAAAACATATCAATAATAAAATTTGATAGATGGTTTTTATACGACCGCAAAAAAATTTTTGTGGTCGTATATTGGTATGACGTTGGCGTCGTCGTCGTCCGGCGTCGTCGTCCGAAGACGCATTGGTTTTCGCACTCTAACTTTAGTTTAAGTGAATGGATCTCTATGAAATTTTACCATAAGGTTCAATATCACAAAAGGAAGGTTGGGATTGATTTTGGGGTTATGGTACCAACAGTTAAGGAATTAGGGGCCAAAAGGGCCAAAATAAGCATTTTATAACTTCCAGACATAACTTGTGTGTTAGTGTATGGATCTCTGACATTGTACCACAAGGTTCCATATCACAAAGGGAATGCTGGGATTGATTTTGGGGTAATTGCCTCAAAATTTTAGGAATTAGGGGCCAAAAGGGCAAAAACAAGCGTTTTCTAGTTTCATGACAATAACTTGTGTGTTAGTGTATGGATCTTTCTGAAATTGTACTACAAGGTTCCATATCACAAAGGAAAGCTGGAATTGAGTTTGGGGTAATTGCCTGAAACGTTTAGGAATTAGGGGCCAAAAAGGGCAAAAACAAGCATTTTCTAGTTTCATGACAATAACTTGTGTGTAAGTGTATGGATCTTTCTGAAATTGTACTACAAGGTTCCATATCACAAAGGAAAGCTGGAATTGAGTTTGGGGTAATTGCCTGAAACGTTTAGGAATTAGGGGCCAAAAGGGGCCAAAATAAGCATTTTCTAGTTTCCAGACAATAACTTGTGTTCAAGTGTATGGATCTCTGAAATTGTACTGCATGGTACCATACCTTTTTTTTCTTTAAAATTTTCCATTTTAAGTTGGTTATTTCTGATTTATATTTAAAAGCAAATAATAATGATATGGCAGGAGATACACACCTAACAGGATGTGTAAATTATTATATAATAAGTATTGTGCAATAGCAAGAAATTTTCAATTGCACAGTATTGCTAATAGCAAGAAATCTTCAATTGCACAGTATTGCGCAATAGCAAGAAATATCCAATAGCACAATATTGCGCAATAGCAAGAAATTGTCAATTGTACAGTATTGCTAATAGCAAGAAATATTCAATTGCACAGTATTGCGCAATTGCAAGAATATTCAATTGCACAGTATTGTGCAAAAGAAGATACTTTGTATAAATTGCTTATTTCTTGACCAATTTCAATGGGGTTTTATTCTTGAACTCTTGGGGTTCTTTAATATGCTGAATCTAATCGTATTAAGTTTTTGGATTTTGGGCCCCGTTTTAAATTGGTCCACATTGAGGTCCAAAGGGTCCAAAATTAAACTTTGTTTGATTTCATCAAAATTGAATTATTGGGGTTCTTTGATATGCCGAATCTAACCGTGTATTTAGATTCTTAATTTTGGTCCCGTTTTCAAATTGGTCTACATTAAGGTCCAAAGGGTCCAAAATTAAACTTAGTTTGATTTTAACAAAATTGAATTCTTAGGGTTCTTTGATATGCTGAATCTAAACATGTATTTAGATTTTTGATTATGGGCCCAGTTTTCAAGTTGGTCCAAATCGGGTCCAAAATTAAACTTTGTTTGATTTCAACAAAAATTGAATATATGGGGTTCTTTGATATGCTGAATCTAACCATGTATTTAAATTTTTGATTTTTGGGCCCCGTTATCAATTTTTTCCACATTGAGGTCAAAAGGGTCCAAAATTAAACTTTGTTTGATTTCATCAAAAATTGAATTATTGGGGTTCTTTGATATGCCGAATCTAACCGTGTATTTAGATTTTTGATTATGGGCCCAGTTTTCAAGTTGGTCCAAATCGGGGTCCAAAATTAAACTTATCAACTTTGTCCACATTGAGGTCAAAAGGGTCCAAAATTAAACTTTGTTTGATTTCATCAAAAATTGAACTCTTGGGGTTCTTTAGTATGCTGAATCTAACCATGTATTTAGATTTTGGATATTGGACCATAATAGGTGAATGTCCAATTTAAAATTTTTAAGTTCTTAGACCACATTCATTCTGTGTCAGAAACCTATGCTGTGTCAAATATTTAATCACAATCCAAATTCAGAGCTGTATCAAGCTTGAATGTTGTGTCCATACTTGCCCCAACTATTCAGGGTTCGACCTCTGCGGTCGTATCAAGCTGCGCCCTGCGGAGCATTTTATTCAGTCTTAATCTAAAATTTTAGCCTTTGCACTAAGACTTGAATTGATTTGCTGAATATTTGTTATATTAGTATTAGTAACAAATATACATTTCTGTTTCCATTAATTCACTTAGTTTTTAGCTCACCTGGCCCAAAGGGCCAAGTGAGCTTTTCTCATCACTTGGCGTCCGTCGTCATCCGTCGTCCATCATCCGTTAACTTTTACAAAAATCTTCTCCTCTGAAACTACTTGGCCAAATTTAACCAAACTTGACCACAATCATCATTGGGGTATCTAGTTTAAAAAATGTGTCCGGTGACCCGGCCAACCAACCAAGATGGCTGCCATGGCTAAAAATAGAACATAGGGGGTAAAATGTAAATTTTGGCTTTTATCTCTGAAACCAAAGCATTTAGAGCAAATCTGACGTGGGTAAAATTGTTTCTTAGGTCAAGATCTATCTGCCCTGAAATTTTCAGATGAATTGGACAACCCGTTGTTGGGTTGCTGCCCCTGAATTGGTAATTTTAAGGAAGTTTTGCTGTTTTTGGTTATTATCTTGAATATTATTATAGATAGAGATAAACTGTAAAACAGCAGTAATGTTCAGCAAAGTAAGATCTACAAATAAGTTAACTTGACCAAAATGGTCAGTTGACCCCTAAAGGAGTTATTGCCCTTTATAGTCAATTTTTAACCTTTTTTCATTAAATTTTGTAATCTTTTACAAAAATCTTCTCAGAAACTACTTAGACAAATTTAACCAAACTTGTCCACAATCATCATTAGGGTATTTAGTTTAAAAAATGTGTCTGATGACCCCGCCCAAGAACCAAGATGGCTGACATGGCTAAAAAATAGTACATAGGGTAAATACAGTTTTTGGCTCATATTTCTGAAACCAAAGCATTTAGAGCAAATCTGACGACGATAAATTGTTCATTAGGTCAAGATCTATCTGCCCTGAAATTTTCAGACATTTCAGGCAACACGTTGTTGGGTTGCTGCCCCTGAATTGGTAATTTTAAGAAAATTTTGCAGCTTTTGGTTATTATCTTGAATATTATTATAGATAGAGATAAACTGTAAACAGCAATAATGTACAGCAAAGTAAAATCTACAAATAAGTCAAACATGACCAAAATTGTCAATTGACCCCTTAAGGAGTTATTGCCCTTTATAGTCAATTTTTTACAATTTTCATAAATTTTGTAAATTTTTGTAAATTTTTACAAAATATTTTCCACTGTAACTACTGGTCCAAGTTCATTATAGATAGAGATAATTGTAAGCAGCAAGAATGTTCAGTAAAGTAAGATCTATAAACACATCACCATCACCAAAACATAATTTTGTCATGAATCCATCTGTGTCCTTTGTTTAATATGCACATAGACCAAGGTGAGCAACACAGGCTCTTTAGAGCCTCTAGTTTTTTTATCTAAAATTATATAAAATTTGAAATGATGTTTGGTTGCATAAGTTTCACTTTTTGCTGTTCCCTTGTTATAACACTTGAGTAAATAACCAAATTTGAAGTTTCCTGACTCTTGAGCATCATTTAATTAAATCATAATAATGGATACTACTAACTGAAGCTGAGCTTCATTATAATCATTATCTTGTTTTTCCAATTTATGAATGGCTAAGTTTGCCTTACTTAGTCATCTGTTACTGGAAGTTAGCAACTAAAAAATAGGTCACTGTACGGCTTTCAACAAATAGCAAAACACATGCGGCATAGTCAGCTGTAAAAAAATTTGCCTTACTTAGTTGTCTGTTACATGGAAAGCATTCATATACATCAACACATTCTTTTTTAGCTCACCTGGCCCAAAGGGCCAAGTGAGCTTTTCTCATCACTTGGCGTCCATCATCCGTCGTCCGTTAACTTTTACAAAAATCTTCTGCTCTGAAATTACTGGGCCAAATTTAACCAGACTTGGCCACAATCATCATTGGGGTATCTAGTTTATGAAATATGTCCGGTGACCCGGCCAACCAACCAAGATGGCCGCCATTGCTAAAAATAGAACATAGGGGTAAAATGTAAATTTTGGCTTATATCTCTGAAACCAAAGCATTTAGAGCAAATCTGACATGGGTAAAATTGTTTATTAGGTCAAGATCTATCTGCCCTGAAATTTTCAGACCATTCAGGCAACACGTTGTTGGGTTGCTCCCCCTGAATTGGTAATTTTAAGGAAATTTTGTCGTTTTTGGTTATTATCTTGAATATTATTATAGATAGAGATAAAATGTAAACAGCAATAATGTTCCTCAAAGTAAGATCTACAATAAGTCAACATGACCAAAATGGTCAGTTGACCTCTTAAGGAGTTATTGCCCTTTATAGTCAATTTTTAACACTTTTTCGTAAATTTTTGTAATCTTTTACAAAGATTTTCTCCTCTGAAACTGCTAAGACAAATTTAACAAAACTTGTCCACAATCATCATTAGGGTGTTTAGTTTAAAAATTGTGTCCAATGACCCTGCCTGCGACCCAAGATGGCCGACGGCTAAAAATAGTACATAGGGTAAAATGCAGCCTTTGGCTCATATCTCTGAAACCAAAGCATTTAGAGCAATCTGACGGGATAAAATTGTTCATTAGGTCAAGATCTATCTGCTCTAAAATTTTCAGACCAATCAGGCAACCCGCTGTTGGGTTGCTGCCCCTGAATTGGTAATTTTAAACCAAATTTGTAGCTTTTGGTTATTATCTAGAATATTATTATAGATAGAGATAAACTGTAAACAGCAATAATGTAAAGCAAAGTAAGACCTACAAATAAGTTAACATGATCAAAATGGTCAATTGACCCCTTAAGGAGTTATTGCCCTTTATAGTTAATTTTTTACGATTTTCATAAATTTTGTAAATTTTTGTAAATTTTTACAAAATATTTTCCACTGTAACTACTGGTCCAAGTTCATTATAGATAGAGATAATTGTAAGCAGCAAGAATGTTCAGTAAAGTAAGATCTACAAACACATCACCAAAACACAATTTTGTCATGAATCCATCTGTGTCCTTTGTTTAATATGCACATAGACCAAGGTGAGCGACACAGGCTCTTAAGAGCCTCTAGTTTAATTTTGAATGAGAAACAAATTTGAATTAAGGCTTAATGATAAGGAAAGATAATCATTCAAACCACAAATTTGTATTTTACTATATTCAGGCAATGAAGTTTGAGGATTGGCTGACCTTTGGATTTTTGACCCAATTCTTGTTGTCATGTTTTATGGGATTCATACTGAATTACTCAATAGTCTTGTGCACTCAACATAATTCTGCTCTAACAACTAACATTGTGGGAGTTCTTAAGGTAAGTGTATTCATAATATATAACAGAAAAAAGTTTCATACCCTGCCAATTTATATTAGATAAAATGGTCACCTCAGAAAAAGGAACAGCTTCAAATTTTAAATGGCTTACTTTGTACAAACATGACATTGTTTGCAAAGTATTGTGATTTTGGAACATTATTGATTTGAATGTTTTTGGAATGGCCAAGAAAAAAACTGATGGAGGTTTAGACCGTGTTCTTAGAATTCTTATGAATTAAAGACTAGCACAGAAACATTTGGACATAATGGAAGATAATATTATAGAGTGATGGACAGGAGAAAAAAATAGGGGTAATAATGGGAAGTAACCAGAAATATTTTCTATATAGTTTCCTTTAAAGTTATTTGAAGTTTAAGTACTGTAGTTTATCCTGTAGGAAATAGGTTTTCAATTCAAGTCTCAAGTAAATTTCAAATGACACTTTAGAAGGAATTTCTTATTGCATGTGGCAGGAAGTTGGTAAGATGAGCATACCAATCCCGCTTACATTTTCTTCTTAAAAGATAAGGATTATTTGTGTTTTTCAGAACTTGTTTGTCACATATATTGGAATGTTTCTTGGAGGAGATTATAATTTTACTTGGATTAATTTTATTGGCATTAACATAAGGTAAGTTAAACAAATATAATTAGTGTACTCGGTTGTCCTGAGGGATTTTTATGTGTCAGAATACATGACATAAAGATGATAATCCAGTGTCAAAAGAGGTAAACTATTTATGTTAGCTTTATATTTCAAATAGAAGACAAGGATAGCTCATATCTTGTATACAGATGGCTTATGTTCTGAAGTTTCAATCTGGCAAATGTCGGTTGTTCTTGACCTCATTTTCAGGGTTCAGCCATTGATTGAAAAAACTGTTTATTTTTGTTTATTATTTTATTTGGTATATAGAATTATTGCAAGATATTCATGTCAGTCAAACATTGTTCACCTAGCAATGACCTCATTTTATGGATCAGTGATCAACGTTACGTTTTTCATGGTTAGGTCCATTTCTAAGATATTAAAAGCAATATGTCAATTGTATTTGGTGTATGGAATGGTCATAAGGTGTCCAAATATCAGGGATCATTTGACCTTCACCTCAATGTTATGGTTCATAGGTCAACGTTAAGTTTTACCCTTGTCCATATGTATGTCCGTATTTCTCCCTATGTCTGTACGTCCCAAAATTAGTTTTCTTTCTCTTACTTTAGTTTGCTTCAACCAAATGTTATGAAACTTATATACAATGCTTATTTCCATCAAACATAAATCAAGTTTAAATTAAGTTGGTGTCACTTTCACCGATCTTGAGTTATGTCCCTTTATAAATGGTAAAATTGCTAAATTTGCTCTTTCCACTTTAACTTTAGTTAGCCTCAACCATTTGTTATGAAACTTATACACAATGCTTATTCCCACCAAACACAGATCAAGTTCGAATTTGGGTGGCTTCACTTTCTTTGTTCTCAAGTTATGTCCCTTTATAAATGGAAAAATTGCTAAATTTGCTGTTTCCGCACCCTAACTTTAGTTTGCCTCAACCAAATGTTATGAAACTCATACACAATGCTTATTACCACCAAACACAGATCAGCATCAGACTTTGGTGGCATCACTTTTGCAGTTCTTGTGTTCCTTTGTAAATTGAAAAACTGCAGAATTTGTTGTTTTTTTGCAAGCGGGGGGCATCTGTCCCATGGACAGATTCTTCATTTATTAAAGATACTATTGGCATTAGGTCAACAATATTTGGTGTCTGGAATGATGTCCTAGTTGGCACGGTTCATCTTACATCGAACTCATTTTCATGGATCATTGGTCAATGTTAGATTGTCTTGGTTCAAATAATTTCTCAGCAATAGGTCAGCTATATTTGGTGTATAAAAAAATTGTAAGGTGTACATGTCTGTCTGGCAGGGTTCATCTGACCTTAACCTCATTTTCATGGATTATTGGTAATGTTAAGTTTATGTGATACCTGTAATAAAACCTTGATTTTTAGGACTTTAAATTCAATCATGATTATTAAAGCAGGTGAGACATTTTGGCTTTTTCACTCTTGTAATTTTTAGAATTGACAAAAACATATGATAAACAAATTTGATGATTCAGTTCTGTTTTTTTATGCATATGACCAATTTTTATCCAGACTTAATGATTGCTTTATTAGCAAATGTATTAATTTTTTTTAAATAACATTGTCAGCGACCTCATGTCTATATTTCTTGTAGAATATTTATGAAAATGTTTAAAAGAACCAACAAATTTTGTTGTTCAGTAATTGCCTGTTAGCAGATAAAATATGTGCAACTAGGGTGATATAGGAACATTGTTCTTTTATTTTGAAATAGACTACTATATATCTTGTACTGACAAGTTTCTTTTTGTTTCAGTGTATTAGGCAGTCTGATTTACAGTTATGTAACTTTTAGAAAGATAGACAAATCAAAAGAAATCATTGTTGAAAAACCAGAGATAGAACAGAAATCACCAGCTACTGTATAACATAAAGTGGGATTCAACCATCAACGTATGAGATACAAATAAAAAAGAAATCTTTTGTTATATGCAATAAATCCTATGCATAAAGAAGGCTATTATGACTGTGTATTATAATGTGGGATTATTTTTTGAAGAAGTTAAGATGCTTCTTAGTGTATAGTTTAAAGGCCAAGGGTTAAGAATCATGTTTGTGAAGATGATTTATTGTTAAATTTACAAGGTAATCCATTTTTAAATGAAGTTGTGATGATATTGCAAAAAAAAATATATGCTATGCATTATACTTTTAAGACTTTTATTATTTTGTTTTTGTTGAAATTATGTACAGTTCATTTATGAATACACACACAAGTATTGTTAAGATTTTGACAGTTTTCTATAGTTTTGTTTTTGTTTTTGTTACGCTACATTTGATTTTTTATATTCACCAGAGAAAAATGATTGTATGGTCTTATTTGTAACAGTGTAAACAGTCAATTATTCTTAGTCTTAAGAAAGCTTTAAATGATATGCAATGTCAGCCCCAGAATTTTAAGGTGCACAGCTAAATAATTAGCAAACTTTTTTGTATACATGATGATTATCTCCTGGAATACATATCCATCATTGTCAATGGGCATGTGCAATAGACAGAAAAGTTTATTTTCATTTTTGCATAGCTATTGAATTTTGTATTTGGACACATTTATTCAATTTAATTTTTTGGTAAACGTAGATTTGGCATGAGATTATCAATTGCGATTTATTTCTTTTGTAGAATGATTGATTAATTTATATTTTACCTGAGCTATTTCATTTAAGCCTTTGAACAAAAACATGTCATATCACTTACAGAAACACACAAGTACCAATGAAAACAATTGATTTACAAAAAAGGCACTGTGCGTTTCATTCAACTTTGAAACACTTGACCTTTTGTTATATGAGGGAAGAGTTAAAGGTATTCAAATTTGAGGGGAAAATGTTACCGTTATAATTTAACTGTGTATTGTAAAAGTATACTCCTTAATTATTTTTTTGTTGTTGGTATTTCAGTGATAAAATTTACCTGTTGTTTAGATTTATCCCTAAGCAATTTTTCTCAAAGACAACCCAGCAGCTTATGAAATGTATATTAGTTTGTTTTAAAAGTGTTCTACAATCCATGTAGGACATGGAAGGTTTGAAGGAGTGTCCAAGTTAATGAAACACTGCCTTAATATTGAATCTCAATGTGTTTTTTTCCTGTAACATATTTTTCACGAATTGTATTTTAGTCATTTTAGTTCGTTCAGTATGCTTGAATTCTGTTAAACATAGATAGGGATATTAGATATCCAGTGTGTTCTCAATTAGCATTAATTTAACAATCATGGTTGATATATATAGATATATAGATAACAAATATTTTAGTATACTATTTTTAATTTTTGTTATGTTGTTAATTATTTATTTTTATATAATAAATACTGTGGGGACTCAGAATGTGTTAATTTCATACTATTCTTCAGTTCTACATAACTATTGGTTAATTGAAATGGTGTATTTAGTTAGTCATTCTGTTTTGTATACTGCTGTAGTTAGTTAAGTTCAGTCACCTTTTTTTTTGATAAAAATAAGGAGATGTGGTATGTTTGACAATGAGACAACTACTCACCCAAGTTCAAATGAAGTGGACTATTTTTTTGTATACTTGTGTGAATTTTTTGGTGGTTTATTTATATCACTCATTCTATGTTTGGTATATTGGTTTATTTATGCCATGGTGGTCAAGTTTGTTACCATAAGCAAAGTAATGATTTCATTTAACATGACTAGGAGCCAGTGACATAGCTAGTTATCAATTGCACAGTAGGCTCAAATTGCAGCATGACCAGGGGACAAAGCCCTCCACCACGGAAAACAGTTTTCAGCATTAATAGATGAAAAATTTACTGGTCATTTTATCATGATAATATTTATAGATCTAAAAGTACTCACAGTAACTGAAAGCTAGTTCATTGACTGATTGATTGATTGATGTATTTTGGACAGTGGTAAGTATTTCATGTATGTTCAGGATGAAAACAAATTTACAATAAATACAATAGGTAGGTCCTGTAATAGGAGTCGTCCTGGATGAAGATCTTGGAAATTTGGAATGCCAATGGAAAATGAGGGTATTTTGGAACAAAAATTTTGCCTTGCAGCAGGCCACCTACAGACCCCTCAAAGAGTTGTTGCAAGGTCTCTTAACATGCAGAGAGCTTGACATTCTCTCTACATGAGGCATTGGATTCAACATCCCAATTCTGACCACAGCCAAACAGACACCCCACTTTGTCAACGGTTTACTGCCAATCGGATGAAGACCAAATTGGAAAGCTAGTTGAAAGCCACTAACAACTAATAAAAAAGTCATGTATCTAAGAATATAATGTCAGAGTATTGAGGTTTATTCAACAATTTGTTGATAGAAGAGAAATGATCATAACTAAAGTTCTAGTTTTTAGTGTCTATATATAAGGTGGAATATAATGCACATACAATTCTATCCAATACTCCCTTCACTAATGATGATAGACTTGTGTATAATTCACATTTGATAATTAAAAGAGTTTTGATGACTTCACATGCGTCTACAGTTGTCCTTATTTTTTAATTAAAATAAATGCTTATGGAAAAATTATGTGTAGCCATGTGCATAAAGTGCCTAATAGCAGCTTCACCAATGGGAGTGATTCTATAAGTCTTGTCTCATTTGCCTCAGCCATTTAGAAGAAGTTAAAAGTGTAAATAACAGAATGATGATGGACATGAAGTAATGACAACATATTACATATACCTCTTAAAATAAACAGTAGGGCATGAATGAATAAAGCTACTTAAGTCAAGATTTTCCTTAGTAAACACTAAAGTGAAGGACACTCCTCCCTTTTTACGGAAGTGGTATGCATAAAACATCTTCAACTTAGTGTTTTCTATGTAGAATTTTAGATTTTTAAGTCGTGCCCACAAAATTTAAGTGGTATGCATAAAACGAAGATAATTCCTTAGGTACCTGTCCTCTAAATACATTTTCTTTACCTCTATGAGCCTATAGGTTTCTGTCGTTATTTTGTCAGATGTGCAATACTGTGCAATTAAAGATTTCTTGCTATTGCACAATACTGTGTAATTGAAGATTTCTTGCTATTGCGCAATACTGCGCAATTGAAGATTTCTTGCTATTGGGCAATGGAAGATTTCTTGCTATTGCACAAAACTGTGCAATTGAAGATTTCTTGTAATTGCGCAATACTATTGTCAGAAACCTATATTATATCAAAATTTGATCACAATTCAAATTCAGACAGTATCAAGCTTGAATATTGTGTCCAAACTTGCCCCACCTGTTCAGGGTTTGATCTATGCGGTTGTATCAGGCTGTGCTCGGCGAAGCATTTTATTTTTCACTGAAATGAAAATGAAAACAAATTAATAAAATGAATTGTATGGGTTGTTTAAAAACCTTCATAAAAATGGAGTTGACAATATTTAGATTTGTACTTCAAAGCTTTAAATGAGCAATTAGTTCTGAAAGCTTTACAGGATTAAAAAAAAAAAGACTATGATTAGTCTTTTTTGTCACAAAATATCTACCCAGTCATATTCATAAAATGTCTGCATACAATATAGAAAATAAACAAAAATGTTATTGTAAAGAGTCATTCGATAGGTGAACTGCTATAAAAATGTTCAAACTTAGCTTTCATGCAACTTTTAATTAAATAAAAATACTCCTAGATTCATAAGAATCAGACATCAGTTTGAATTTAAACATGTAATATACACTAGAAATATGTAAACGTTTTGACTACATGATATTGTAACGTTTCTTTGATCTAAAATCATTGGACTCCCGCCTTTTTATGAATATTGATCTCATCTCCCTTAAAAACTTTATGAGAACATATTTAGGCTTAAAGTATACCGATTTAAGCAGAAATAAACTAAAATTTGGACATTTTTAGCAATTTCATAGAATTACTACCTATCACTTTTGGAATGACTCTATACAATAACAATATGTATCGAAATGTTTTGCATCATTTTCAGAATATTAATGAATTCGAAATAAAGTCTTATAGGATTGTAAGTATGCTTTGTTTTATCACCTTGCACTAATGAATTGACAGGTTGCAATAGATAGAGAGCAACACTTACAGTCAAGTCACAGTAATGTTAATTGTGTAGCACAATAGGATTCTCTCCAGAATGTTCCATTTGGGAACTATGTTTTGTTTATTGTGGTGTGATGCATAGAATTAATAGCAATATCAATCTTATTTCATTTAGGTATATTCTGGTGTGTTGTTCTATAGTATGTTTTGTTGGTTCTTATTAAATTGTTTTTTACTTCACTTATATCGTAATATGGTATATTTTACAACTTCTTGTTTTTATTGTCATATCGTAAGAACCAATCTTTGATTGACATTTTGACATAAAACAACATTAAGGATAAAACTGGTACCATATCATTCTTGAGATAACTCCTTTTGTGTGCACTACTTCATTTTCTCTTTTTCGTCCAGAGTATTTTTTTCAGTCGTTATGCAGTCCATCCAAACATTTTCCCTATTCAAACATACTTTCCTGCCATATACATAAGATATATATCTCGATGAAGTTGTCTAATTTTTTTTTTTTTTTTTTTTTTAATTTTATAGTTAGATTGTCTGACAATTAATGACAGTCTCTTATATGTTGATATTACACCATTGTGTTCTTCAATTCACAAGTGGAGAGTGATCAACATCTAGTTAAGAATTCCCAACCCCTATGGGCTGTCTTGTACTTACAGTGTGATGCCAGTGTTGTTCCATGTAAAAGTCCTTAATTTCACTTCTAAAATGAAACAAAATTGCTGCATGTTACGTTGCTCTTGATTTTATCGACGTGCATGTAGTGATTATGTTTTATGAATTAATACACTATATTGATTCTTTTCCAAGATATAGACAATTTACCTGGCAAAACATTATATATCCTCACAATGTATACAAAAGAGGAAATCCTGAACAATCATAGGTCTATATTGTGTTCCTTCGAAATTTCAACCAATTAACAACATATTTTTTCATTATATTTGTTGGACTTATTTTCAACAGTTAGTCTGCAAACCTATGGGTACTAACAGCTCCTTTTTTTTTTGCTAAGTTGTTTCTTTGTTTCTATAAGCAGAATTTATGTAGAGGCTTTTGAAGAATGAAAAGAAGCTAGAACCATTCTCTAACTTCCATTTCTGCATTGTTCTTTCATTAGATAATTCAAGATTTGGTTACAATGTTGATTACACCTGGGTCAACGGTAGGCGGCAATGAAATCCGTTTCCTCAATTCCTCTGCACATATCGTAAAATTGGAATGTATGATGGCTCATTTCGATGTGTGGTTAAATATTCGGGATACGAAGTGAGATTCTTTTTTTCCGTAATTTAGCATACCGCAAAAACCCCTTGTGATGCAGCCTCGAGGTGAAAACATTCCTTTTTTCACACAATAAGTTCATGGAAAATATAGTTTTTTTTGCATACATTTAATAACTCCATAGTTTTAACACCTTTATTCTATGGTCCTGTGCTATTCAAATCAGCACACAAAGTTAAGCTCAGTCATTTGTTAAATAATATCACTGCACAGAGATTTTTTTGTTCACATATTATTTTTGAGTTACTCAATTTGATACGCATTAGGAATATTGACCTATCTATACCATATGTAAGGAATATTCTAGATACAGCTGCTTTTTATCTTTTTCTAAATCAAGAAATGAACAGCAAGGAGTGGTTAAAATATTGACTTTACAACAAAAGAAATGATTTAATTAATGACTTAATGTATCAAAGATGAACATTAAAACTTTCCACCAGATTATCAATTAATGTAACAAACAGGAACAAAACAGATTCTACCAGCAGAGCCAGAATTTAAGACCCTTCTGGAACATCCGATTTCCTTCATGTTTTTATTGTGGTTTGGCTCAGTGATCAGTTTATTTATTTTGAAATGTTTTGTGGACTACTGTTTTGTGTCCTTCTTTTTTTTTACCAGAGTGTTGTCTGTCCTTTAAATTCATGCCTTGGTATCTTCTTTTGTTAATTAACATTCATTTTAATAGAAAAAGAAGGAAATAAGAATATGGAATTTTTCTGACAACAAAAGGATAGTATCAAAAATTCCTCAAATCTATCTATAGTGAAAGTTGACTAAAGAGATCAAATTCATTCTTGAAGTAATTGGTGGCCGAGTGGTCTCAGTAGTTCTCTTACTGTATACTACTAGCCTGTCAACACTGAGGTTGTGGTGAGTTCGAGCCCTGCACGTTGCAGGTAAGTTCTACTTCAATCTTGTTTAACTAGGATTGCCATTTTTCCTGCGTCTCGAGGCACTTCGGCTTCCTCCACCAATAAGAACTGGCTGCCAGGAAATAGCTATTACAGTGCTAAAAGTGACGTTAAAACACAAAAAAAAAAAATCATATAATATTTCTCAAAGACTGTATGTATGAATGTTGAGAAATTTAAGTTTCAACTAGATGAGGAACACATATTATATTTCTCTATTTTACCTTAATAAATATTTATAATATTTTTATAGAAAACTATTTTTGTTATACATGTACTCATGAAAATACTAGTCTTATACCAATAGCCTTATAAAGGATAACATGCTGATATATACAAATGCAACTGACTATCAACAGTTTAAACCTGCAGTAATCTAGACTAATACCCAGCCATTATTTGTCAAGTTTTTATATTGTCAAACACTTTCCCCAACAAATCTATTTTTAGTAACATTTAATTGGACCTTTGAGCCCAAAATCAATAGGCCTCTTCCTCTTCCCTTAACCCATATATAAATAAGTTTCATTCACATCAAGCAAGAACTACTCAATTTCCACCTTGAAACCATTTTTCAATTTGTTTCTTTATTTAGAAATATTAGTGACCTTAATTGATCGTGATTTATTGACACAAAATCATAAGATTTCACCCCTTTCTAGTTTAATCTTACGCTAGTCATTTGATATAACAACGATTAAAAAAATATATTCATACAACAGTACAATCTTTACTACAACTACAATACAACCTATATATTTAATATATACTTATCAAAATTTGATGTGTTTGAGCTTTTGATTTATAAAACGACAAAATTAACAAACGAATGGAAAACAACTGTCATATTCCTGACTTGGTACAGGGATTTCTTTATGTATAAAACGATGGATTAAACCTGGCTTTTATAGCTAGCTAAACCTCTCACTTGTATGACAGTCGTATACAATTCCATTTTATTGACACCAATGTGTGAGCAAAGCAAACAGACATAATAGGTAAAAAATTTAAAAACTAGGGTACAGCAGTCAACATTGTAATATAATCCTAATTGAGTGTACTTAACAGAAGCATCAAAAGTTAGATAAACCATCTAAATTTTTTGAAAATTGTCTTCAATGTGGAAAATTTTATTTCAGTTTTATTAAGAGCTATTTAAAAAATACATTTGTTAAACCCAAAATGCAGCCAATAAAACATTTAGTTAACTTCATTGAAATTAAAATTGATGCTGCAAATAAATTTGTTATCACATAGAAAGCTTATGTGGATACCATATTTGTGTAATTAACTCCTACAGTTTTCAAATCAGTTCCCTAAAACTTCAAAGGAAGAATGGGCATATGTAGAAATTGTGCACCTGCTATTATGGAATTGTTTGAGGACTTTTATCTCATTCTTCTCGACTCGGAAACTTTTTTCAGAAGTAATAAACAAGTCTTTCGAGTGATCTATGCTTGGACAGGAACATTTGGCAAGGTATAGCTATATTTATTATTACTGAAGGGAAGGCTTCCCTTATTTCTCGCTAAGAGTTATATAAAAAGGTACACGAATAACAGCACTTAACTGAATGATGTCAGTATAACAGCTGACAAAAATACACCATAAAGATAAAGATACACACACATATAAGATATATATCAAAACAAATTTAAAAAACATATATTACTTAGTCGTTTGATGCTTGATTGCAGTTATGTAAAATGTAACACATATGAATCTTTGTCACATATTCTGTACTTGTACTTTACTATTTTACGGCTTGCCATTGATGTAGTAGGGGTAATTCAAATCTAGTGTTTGCAACCCATCTAAACATGCCCCAGAAAATGTACATTTGTTGGAAACAATTAGTAAAAGATCATGTCTGTTCACTAAATCAATTTATAAAGTGATGGATATAAGATTTATGATCATTATTAACTATGTTGGAAATATGTGATAAATAATCATAAGTAAGATTAACTAAAAATCTAATAAACAAGGCAGCACAGGAATTTTCATTAAGAATTATTGAAAACTCTTGCCAAGAATAAGTCAATGAAATAAAAAATCTTTCCAATAAGATAAGTCAAACATATAAAAAACGGACTACCACCGTTCAACTCATGACCATATTGACCTTTCAAATATTACAAGGTCAAGGTCATAGTACACTTTGAAGGTCAAGGTAAAATTTCATCATGACCTGACCTTGACCTCAAATTGAAGGTCTTAAAATACTGATCGTTTTGCAGCTTATAGTAGGTTGATATCTGTTACGTTTTAAAAGATATACACACAATACTATACTTTTAAGAATTATCTCGTCGTAACTTGTGAACAGACGGTCGGACAGTTTTGAGCTTAATATCTAAAATGTAGAGCTCGTCGAGAGGAACATTTTATACACAGTATGTATGCAGCAAACTCTTATCGTTTTCTTAATATGGAAGCTTGAAATTGCAGCGTAAATTTTTTTTGCACTCAGTGACCTTTGACCTTGGGTGCAAATTAAAGGTCACATGAATTGAAGATTATTGTTGAAGGTCCCAAGTCTCTACGACTTCCGGTTCTCGAAATACATTTTTTTTTAAATTGAGTAAAATTTTTCAAGGGAAATAACTCCTTATAAGGATAGATGACAAACTAATTGTTTATGTTTATTAACATTGGCATCTGTTCTTGTAGATGCTGCCATTTTCAATTTGATTCTATCTCTAATACTTTTAAGAAAATGCAAATAAAAGAAATTGCTTCAAGGGGATATAACTCTCAAAGGGAATGATGAAATCCTACGCAGCCTGATATGGTAATACATCATGATGAGATCTACCTATTGTACAAATAAGGTTATGATATCTTTAAAAACAACGAGGGGGTGCCATGTTGAAAAAACCCAATAAAAGGGAGATAACTTCTAAAGGGATGATGAAATCCTTAACAGGGTCATCTGGTAATACTTCATGATGAGGTCTATCGATGGTCCATATTTGGTCTTGATAACTCCAATAGAAACGAGGGAGGCATGTCAAAAAATGTTGGAAGAAAAAAAGAAAAAAAAAAGAAAAACATTAGAAAACAATAAGGTCTTTCCTAACGGAGTGGAAAGACCTTAAAAACTAGTATCTCAATTGTTTGTAAAACAATTGAAAGGTCTTTCCTGTAAAAGTAATGTTTTCGTAATGTACTCTTTAAGACCTTTCATTTGATATACGACAAGCATACCTCCTGAAAATTTTCACTTTTTGCACTTAATGACCCCATCCGCCTATATTTTTGATATCGGAAGTATGATATATGTTATGTAGACTTAATGATCTTTCATATGATATGCGACAACGCCATGTTCTAAAAAATTTGATTTTTGCACTTAATAACCCCATCCACCTCATTTTTGGGGACAGGAATTTGATATTTGAAATGTATACTTTATGACCTTTCATTTGATATACAACAACCTTACCTTAGAAGACAATTTATTTTCTGCACTCAATGACCCCACCCAACCCATTTTTTGGGGACGTCAATTCGATATTTGAAATGTACGCTGTATGGACTTTCATTTGATATGCGACAACCTAACCATCTGAGAAGTTTGAATTTTTTGCACTAAATGACCCCACCCTTCCCACTGGAATGAAAAAGGGTTTAGAATTTTCATTTTGTGTAGAGCTCATTAAGACCTTCAATTTGATTAATGAATGACCCCATTTGGCAAAGTGCCAAAAATGATGAAATATCAGTTGTATAAATAGAACTTATGAAACTTACAAAGTCAATGCAAAACATGAAAATTTCAAATTGATTTTTGGTTTTTTTTCATTGAATGTTTTTGGTAATTAGTCAAACATATGACAATGTTAAACTCTTCAATTTTTGATAGTTTCGGGTGGTTACCTGTTGTTGATTCAGAAATACATGCCGCCGCTCGCAAAATATCAAACTGCATTATCTCTAAAATGACAATAGATATCTCAAATCTGTTAAAAGTAAAATGATCTATAGTAAAAGGACAACATTGTACAAAAAAATTTGGGACAATTCCGAAGTTCATCAAGGTCACAATGAATCATCAAATATATGATGCAATACAAAACATGAGAACCGGAAGTCGTAGAGACATGGGACTACCACCATTCAACTCAGGACCATATTGACCTTTCAAATATTACAAGGTCAAGGTCATAGTACACTTTGAAGGTCAAGGTAAAATTTCATCATGACCTGACATTGACCTCAAATTGAAGGTCTTTAAATACTGATCATTTTTGCAATTTATAGTAGGTTGATATCTGTTACCTTTGAAAAGATATACACACAATACTATACTTTTAAGAATTATCTCGTTGTAACTTTTGAACAGACGGTCGGACAGTTTTGAGCTTAATGTAAAATGTAGAGCTCGTCGAGAGGAACATTTTATACACAGTATGTTTGCAGCAAACTCTTACCGTTTTCTTAATATGTAAGCTTGAAATTGCAGCGTAAATTTTGTTTGCACTCAGTGACCTTTGACCTTGGGTCCAAATGAAAGGTCACATAAATTAAAGATTACTGGTGAAGGTCCCAAGTCTCTACTACTTCCGGTCCTCGAAATAGAATTTATCAAAAATTGTGTATAATTTTTGAAGGGAAATAACTCCTTATAAGGGTTGATAACAAACTAATTGTTTATGTTTATTAACATTGCCATCTATTCTTGTAGATGCTCTCATTTTCAATTCAGTTCTATCTCTTACACTTTTTAAGAAAAATGCAAATAAAAGAAATTCCTTCAAGGGGATATAACTCTCAAAGGGGATGATGAAATCCTATGCAGCCTCATATGGTAATACATATTAATGAGATTTACCTATCGTACAAATAAAGTCATGATATCTTTAAAACAACGAGGGGGTCATGTTGAAAAAATAATAAAAGGGAGATAACTCCTAAAGGGGATGATGAAATCCTTAACAGGGTCATCTGGTAATACTTCATGATGAGGTCTATCGATGGTCCATATTTGGTCTTCATAACTCCAATAGAAACGAGGGGAGGCCATGTCAAAAAAATGTTGGAAGAAAAAAAAAAAAAAAAAAACTAGTATCTCAATTGTTTGTAAAACAATTGAAAGGTCTTTCCTGTAAAAGTGATGTTTTCGTAATGTACTTTTTACGACCTTTCTTTTGATATACGACAAGCATACCTTCTGAAACTTTTCGCTTTTTACACTTAATGACCCCATCCGCCTAAGTTTTTGAGATCAAAAGTATGATATATGTAATGTCGACTTGATGATCTTTCATTTGATATGCGACAATACCATCTTCTAACAGGTTTGATTTTTGCACTTAATAACCCCATCCAACTCATTTTTGGAGGACAGGAATTTGATATTTGAAATGTACACGTTATGACCTTTCATTTGATATACAACAACCTTATATTAAAAGAAAATTTATGTTTTGCACTCAGTGACCCCACCCAACCCATTTTTTGTGGACGTCAATTTGATATTTGAAATGTACGCTTTATTAACTTTCATTTGATATGCGACAACCTACCCATCTGAGAAGTTTGAATTTTTTGCACTAAATGACCCCACCCTTCCCACTGGGATGAAAAAGGGGTTTAAAATTTTCATTTTTGAGTGGAGCTCATTTAGACGTTCAATTTGATATATATAATAACCGCATTTGGCAAAGTGCCAAAAATGATGCAATATCAATTATATAAATAGAACTTATGAAACTTACAAAGTCAATGTAAAAGATTAAAATTTCAAATTGATTTTTTTTTTTAGTTTTTCATTGAAAGTTTTTGGTAATTAGTCAAACATATAACCATGTTAAACTCTTCAATTTCTGAAAATTTCAGGTGGAAAACTGTTGTTGATTCAGAAATACATGCCTCCGCTCGCAAAATTTCAAACTGCATTATCTCTAAAACGATAACAGATATCTCAAATCTGTTAAATGATAAATGATCTTCAGTTGAAGGACAACATTTTAGAAAAAATTAGGGACATTTCCAAAGTTCATCAAGGTCACAATGAATCATCAAATATATAATGCAATACCAAACTTGAGAACCGTAAGTCGTAGAGACATGGGACTACCACCATTCAACTCAGTACAAATTGACCTTTCAAGTAAACTAAAAAAAAACACTATATACAATATAAAATTGTCACTCTCTGCCTCTCTGTGATTACACAATTTTTTGGCTTTATTTGGCCTTTTTGTTTTAATATCCTTTAATGTTAATACTCTCTCATATTATCTTAATATCAAGCACCCTGTCCAATGCTATATTTATAAAATACTAAAATAATCAGATGGACCATTGATAAACATTTCTAGATATTATGGGGACTGTACTTTTTGGTCTCTGCACCATCTCCCCTTTCAGTTTCATTGATAAAATTGGATAAAAATGTTCTCATAGATGTATGCATTGTTGAATTGAAAGAGGTTGTAATTCCATATAACGAATTATATTATATATAGCAAAATTTTGGACGATTTTATGCTAAAAAGTCATAAAATCGTGAAAGACATGATATCATTATTTTTCTAGGCGAAAAAAGGGGGGCATTCGCTTTCTACTCCCCCATCCTGGATCCGCCACTGTATAGGATAAGAACTTTTAAACTAGCTTTATCAATAAACAAAGAAACAACTCCGAATTCATCAAAGCATGACTTAAGTGTTAAACTTCTTAAAAATTAGATGCTTATGTAATGGCATTCTAAATATCAATGGTCTATAATAAAGTATTCGTCATAAGTGTAACAATAGCTAAAAACTAAGAAATCCACTCTTGAAAGCATGACTAAGAAGGTTGAAACCTAGATGATAAGGCAAGTACATACCGGAACTGTAAAACTTCCAAGGTAATGGAAGAGCATAAAAAGGTGCATGAACCTCATATTTTGCTTGAAACTAAAAAGCAAGGATGTAACCTGTTTATTTATCAAATGGATACTAAATATTAATTGCCTATTGTTAATAAACACAACTGATAAAACCAACACTAATACCATGATTGGACCTGTGTCGCTGTATGCAATTGATTGAAGTACCATGTATACAGAAGCATAACTAATAATTCCCTAAAATCATTAAAAACAAGAAAAGTTTGACAAAAATGTTGAGTGTTGTAAAATTTCAAATTATCAGCAAACTGGAATTAGCTGCACAGCAGATGTAAAAATTGCTCATATGCTACAACTCAACACAACATTATCAAACTGAATACCAAATATAAAATCATTCCCTCTCATGGTAGCAAAGAAAACTTTAGCAAAAGTTTTTACCAAAGATCTTTTTGACAGACGGATGGACAGAGTAGACTACTCACTAGACCTGCTTCCAATTTCGCAAGATTGGTAAAAAAAACTATTTGACAATACACAAATTTTAAAGTCAATAAAGCATGAGGGGGGGACTACATATTAATAATAAAATGGTAATGCTACTGAGTACTAAGCTACATTAACTTTCTTAAGAATTTATCTTGAAATGAACCTAATTAGAAAACGTAACCTTAGGTGCTAACAAAAATATGCAAAAGTAACACCTATGCTTGCCATGTAATATTTGTCAACTTGAAAAAAGAAAAGAAACAAAATCAACTGACAAAAATCCTGACTTGGGACAATCATTCAAATGTGGTGAACAAAAATTAAAATTAAAATTTTCATCATGTCTGGTGTTAAAATTTGTGCTATAATGGACTATGAGCCTGTGTTGCTCACCTAGGTCTACGTGCATCAACAATGGACCTCTCCAACATTGTGGACTAGAATACTATTGAATACTATTAGTATTCCTGACATAAATCTCTTTTTTATTGATCTTGTATTGCTGTTCAATCTTTATTTCTTCAGTTTTTACCAAAAACATAAAAAGGGTAAAAAAATCTTCATTTAAGAGCCATCACTCCTTTCAAGAGTATAATTTCAGCCAAATTTATCATATTTGTAGATCTTGTCTTGTTGATCATTTTCGCTATTTAAAGTCTCAATCTATTTTTTATTGTTTTTAAGATAATAGGCAAAAACACAAAACATTTGGTATAAGTGTCATTTAAGAGCATGAACTCCAATTAGGAGTCGACTGACGATTTGAACCATGTTAACTTATTTGTAGATCTTATCTTCCTGATCATTTTTGCAATTCAAAGTGTCTATATATTATATTTTTCAAGATAATAGGCAAAAACTCTAAAATTGGTAAAAATCGTCAAAAAAGGAGTCGACTGACGATTTTCGTCTTATTTTGACTTATTTGAAGATCTTGTCTTGCTGATTATTTTAGCTTATATAAGTTTTTATCTATCTACTATAGTTTTTATTATATTTGGCAAAGACGCAAATGAAAACTGGGCCCAAAATCAAAATCGAAAAGCACGCTTAGATGAAGCATATCAAAAACCCAAAGAATTCAATTTTTGTTGAAATAAAATTTTTAGACCCTTTGGACCTTAATGTGGACTTATTTGAAAGTGGGGTTCAAAATCAAAAATATTTTAGATTGTGCACTCGCTGAAATGTCTAGCCTGTTTTACTTATCATTATTGAATTTATTTTGAAAGTGTGTATAAATATGAAGGTTCATTTATAATTCTTAAATATAACTATCAATAATCATGGTAAATGAGGTCAAGGTCAGATGAACCCTGCAAGGCAGACATATACACCTTACCATCATATCATACAACAAATATAGTTAACCTATTACTTATGATATCCGAGGAAACAGACCTAAATACGAAAACTGAATATTGATCAATGAACCATGAAAATGGTGTTAAAGTCAGATGAATCATGACAGACAAAATGTACAGTATGTAATCATTCCATAAACCAAATATAGTTGACCTATTGCTTACAGTATCTGAAAAACCAAAATAACCATGAAAACTTTGCATTGACTAATGAACCATGAAAATGAGGTCAAGGTCCGATGAACCCTGCAAAACAGACATGTACACCTTACAACCATACCATACACCAAATAAAGTTGGCCTATTGTTTATAGTATTTGATAAACAAACAAAGTCATGCAAGCTTAACTTTGACCAATAAACTATGAAAATGATTTCAAGGTCCAATTAATCCAGCAAGACGGACAAATACACGTTGCAATAATTTTATGCAACAAATATAGTTGACCTATTGCTTATAGTATCCGAAAAATAGATCTAAAAGAAAAAAATGACATTGACCAAGAAACCATGGAAATGAAGTCAAAGTCAGATGAAACTTTCCAGTCAGACATGTACACGTTACAATAATTCCCATACACCAAATATAGTTGACCTGTTGCTTATAGCATCTGAGACACGAACTTTACCACGTAAACTTAACATTGATGACTGATCCATGAAATGAGGTCGGGGTCAGGTGAATCCTGTCTGACGGACATGAAGACCTTGCAAGGAACCAATAAACCAAATATAGTTATCTTTTTACTCATAATAAGAGAGAAATTCAAAATTACAAAAAAAAAAAAAAAAAAAAATTCAAGCAGTCGCTACACCATGAAAATGAGGTCATGGACAAAAAAAGTAAAATAACAAAATTACCGAACTCCAAGGGAAATTCTAAACGGAAATTCCTTTATCAAATGGCAAAATCAATAGCTCAAACACATCAAAACAACTGTCATATTCCTGACTTGGTACAAGCATATCCTTATGTAGAAAATGGTGGATTAAACCTGGTTTTATAGCTAGCTAAACCTCTCACTTGTATGACAGTCGCATATAACTCCATTATATTGACGACAATATGCGAGCAAAACAAAACGACACAATAGGTACAAATTTCAAAAATTGGGGTACAGCAGTCGACAGTGTTGTAATCTAAATCACTAAACTTAATCACTTAAACATTGTGATTTATTTGAAGATCTTGTCTTGTTGATCTTTTTGCTTATTTGAGTTTCCATCTATCTATATGTTTTTAAAATATTAGACAAAATCGCAAGAAATTGTTACAAATCGTCATTAAAGGACAATAATTACAATAAAGAGTCGGACGATTTCGGCCATGGATCCTATTTGTAGATCTTGCCTTGCTGATCATTTTTGCATTTGAAAGTTTCTCTCTATCTTTCATAGTTTTTAAGAAAAATTGGTAAACTTTGACACTTAAGGGCAATTACTCCATTTCTGTCCCTATCAAATTCTCTCTATTCATAGCGGTTTTCAAGATAATAGAAAAAACTTGCATTTTACCCCTATGTTCTATTTTAAATCATGTCGGCCATGTTGGTTTGCAGGCGGGTAAAAAGCAAGACAAGATTAATATCGGACACATTTTGTAAACTAGATACTCCAATGATGATTGTGTCTAAGTTTGGCACGGTTGTTTGAAAAGAGAAGATTTTTGTAAAAGTTGACGGACGACGTACGCCAAGTGATGAGAAAAGCTAACTTGGCCCTATGGGTCAGGTGTATTGACTTTTATTTATTTTCATTTAGCTGATGTCCGATTTTGTTGAGTCTACTGTTATACAAAACCAGTTCATTTATGTGTAAAGATGATAAATAAGTATGTGCAAAGTTTAAACTACAAGATCTTTAAAACATTATAAATATTCACTGAGATTTTACGCTTAAAAGTTTCATTATCGTAAAATTGCATAATTTGATAAATATTTTATAATATGATGACATGCAAGTACCACAGAAGGACACGAGAGGTGTTCAAACAAACAAACATTTTATAAAGTTATTAACCAGGAAGTTGGTACTTGCATGTGCAGTACATTTGAAGGTCTAACAACTATTTGAAAATGTACCAAAATATGTGATTTCTTAATGAAAACGCATAGAAGGGACTTTTCCATGACCACATAAGTCATGTTTGCAACCTCATCAATTGTAAACTACCTATTATGTATTTTTTCAACTATGAAAATCGACAGAAATCTGAAACTTAAGTTAAAATTTCAGTAAGAAATATGCTAAATAATACCCTCATCATATCTGTCGTTTGACTCATTTGCCTCATCAAAGAAATAGAAAGACACGTTCTAAATATGGTTTGATTTTAAAATTTTATTCACTGTGAAGGAACATGGACATTGTTATTAATAATATCAACGCTTATATACATAATATAAGCTCCTAATTAAACCATACAGGGAAGTTGCCATAGTAAAGATTCTATATTAACTGAATTCATGTGTTCGGCCTGATCAAACAACTACTTTGTGCTGCATTTCTTTCGAACAATAAATGCAAATTAAAAAAAAGTCCTTTATGTCCTCAATGACTTTTTTACAGAGTGTTGTACTGTTTTGGGACAAATTATATCTAAATTAAAGAAAACTTCATCAGTACTAACTCAAAATATAGATAATTTTATCTTGAGGGGGTCTTAAAATCAGTTTGACAGTTTCAGATATACAATTTTTATGCCCCATTTATGGGCATTATGTTTTCAGGTCTGTGCGTCCGTCCGTCTGTTCGTCCGTCCGTCCGTTCGTCCGTTCGTCCCGCTTCAGGTTGAAGTTTTTGGTCGAGGTAGTTTTTGATGAAGTTGAAGTCCAATCAACTTGAAACTTAGAATACATGTTCCCTATGATATGATCTTTCTAATGTTAATGCCAAATTAGAGATTTTCCCCCATTTTCACGGTCCACTGAACTTAGAAAATGATAGTGCGGATGGGGCATACCTTTTTCAACTGGACCAAATCACAACTATACCTAAGAATTCATTATCCAATTTTTTTACAGTGTTATTTTCTCCCCCTATATGCTATTATTAATTGCTTGTTATAGACTGCTACGAAGTTAACCGAATCAAACTCAAACAGTTATTTGGGATGTCCTCCAACAACAGACTTTTGCCAAATTCAGTGCCAAGTATTTACCCCAAAAGATCTGCAGACACACTCAATGAAGTATTTATAGATGAACCCAAGAGGAACCTTAGAACATCTGAGGCTGTACAGAAAAAAGAAAGGGTCAGGGTAAGATTAAAGAACTTTTTTCATATTCTTGTATGTACTTGGCTTTGGAGCATTATGAGTTTATTGCAAAAAGTCTTTTGCTTTGATTTTTGATTTAGGTTAGCGAGGGCCAACATATATATGATGTGCATGGTTGCATTTCCCTTACCTTACTCTTGTCAAAATCATTATTTACGCACTGTTAAAGTCGTCATGTTTCCTCATATAGACGACTTTCGAATTCGTGCACTTTCCCGTAAATTTCCTATGTCACAAGCCTTATATCATTACGTCACAGTAAGAATCGAGTGTTCGATGATGTCGTTTATACCGATTGAACTCATTCATAGAAAATAACTCGAGATTGATGTATACTCTTAAAAAAATCATGATAAAAAAAATTCATTTGAGTCATGTATATCTGCCTTCCCTTTTTCTTTTTGTTAAACTATGTAACCCGAACCAAACATACTTTTTTTTAAATACTATTAATTTTTTCCTGTCCATATCAGCTTTGATATCAGTGTGACAATAGACATATAGTACATGTAGTCGATTTGTATATCACAGAGGCAGATTTAGGGGGAGGGGGCCCTTATGGCGCTGCATACAAAACAAGTATAAAGTTAATGCATGAACTTTTTACAAGTCCCACTCATAAGTAACATTATACATATACATGTATTATTTTTATTAGATAAGCTATTTATTCGAATACATTTTTAAGTATCAATATTAAGATTTCTAAGAAGAATTTACTGACAAAGTATAGTCCCTAGTGTAGAGAGTGTATTACATGCAAATAGCCGAGTTTTTAGTTGGCTCAGAAAAATCAACACGGGTCAGTTTTACAAAAAGAATCCACAAGATTGTCTGTCTACTTTATGAAACAGGTGTACGGAATGCCTAACTTTTGGAGGAATTGCTGCACCCTGCAACTGCACAATGCTTTTTCATTGTTTAAGATGGGAATTTAACAAAATATCACAATGAACAATGTGTGTGTTGCATTTTAGTGTTGAGTTTCTGTTGTGTCGTTGTTCTCCTCTTATATTTGATGTGTTTCCCTCAGTTTTAGTTTGTAACCCGGATTTGTTTTTTTCTCAATCGATTTATGAATTTCGAATAGCGGTATACTACTGTTGCCTTTTTCAATCAGAATAATGATTTGAACATTATTAATGACTGAACTATGTTAAAGAATGGGGAAACTAGCTGAATATTGAATAACTGGGGGGGGGGGAATTAGCTCAAAACATAATAATAGAATGATTGGATATATTTACTTTACTTAATAAAACAGATATCAATTTATCCAAGCTCATTTACTACAAATATATATGATTGTAAATTAACTTTGTGTAAACATCTGTTTTTGATTGTATTGTAATGTGTATGCGCATGCTTCAGGGAAGATTTGTTTGTTGTTACTAGCTACCCTCTTTTAATAAAGAACTTATTATCATATTATTATCATTTTGATTATTCCATATTGGGACAATGAAATGTTGTGTTGATGAGTTGGTGTTTTCACATATATCCAAAATAGCTAATAATACATATGTGATAGTTATGAATATCTTATATAATATAACCTTTAGTTATAAATTAACCAAACTGAAACCGCTGAAGAATTCAATTTATATGAAAGACATTTTCAAAATCTACAAATATGCAAACTGTGAAAAAATATCTCAAAAACAATAGTTGTACATGGATTTATATCAAAAAGTAATGCTTGATTGAAAAAATACTACTAGTACTTTTAAGGAATGTCTGTAATATTTTTTCTGTCTATGAAGAAATGGCATCAAAAATGTGGAGCACACTGAATAACCCGCTTAGTGTGCACATTGTTTTAAGTTATTTCGAATAGACAGAAAAATATTAGAGTCAGTCCCTTTAGTTTAATTCTAAATTCCATTTTTAAGGAGTAAATCATGTAAAAAAAGTTGATGACGGCACGGTGACATGACAAAATTATATCTATGAGCTGATAGACAAAAAACTTTCAGCCAATCAGAAGATGTGTTACATCCAAAATTAAATTATTTAATAGTAACAATGCATTGCCAGAGCGAGGAGTGCAACATGCTGTAAATCTAGTGGTTCCCAGAAGACTTAATCACTCACCTGCCACTTGAGAAACAAAGACATGTCAGAAGACATGTCAGAAGCAATAGTTGTAGTACAAAACATTTCTACATTGCTATTTCTCTCATTTGACTTCATCTGTACAATCCCTGTTTCAAAGGCTATAACTCTTTAATCTTCCAAAAACAATTTTGAATTATGATAAAAACTTTTCAGCTGTATCAGAAGAGAAGATTTTGTTGATGAATCAAAATCTCGGATTTATATAATTTATATACTACACATCCCAAAGATCAATCAAGCAAGGTCTGATTCAGAGGATACATAATGTTTTAGATACAGTATTATACTGCAAAGAGCCCCTGACATCATTTAACAGATGGGACGAAATTTATAAAAAAAATGCATGACATTTTTATAGGCTCTTTTGGTGTTTTTATAATGGAATTGGTTTGGCCAAAATCCCAATTTAAAATACCAGCTTTCATTTATTGTGTTAACTTCAGGAAGATCAGTATAGCCCTGTCCAATAACTAGGTTATCTTTCCTAGAAAATAGTTATAAATATTAAAACCACTGTGTCTACAAATAGACAACAAATGCAACCTTTCTCAATTATATGTGGTCACAAAAAATCTGAGACAGTATAAAATTTAATATGAGACAAAAATTAAATAAACACTGATGTATAAATCTAAAATTTTTATAACAAAATGTAGTAACTAAAATATATACATTTTGTATAACAAAATATGCATATTGTTGTGCCTTCTATTTACATAATATCTACGATTTATATAATTTATGTTTTTTTCCACTTACTAATTCTATACATACTGTTACGAGCTTCTATATTGTATGAACATAGATTACCTTAAAAAATGTACAGTAATGGATACATAGAACAAGATCTATATTTTTATAATACTTTTGAACAATATAAAATTGTAAATTTACAGTATATATATGAAGTAGTCTGACAGTTGATTTTGTAATTTTTGAATAAAAAACCAGAATAGTTTCTGCCCTTCTGCAAAATTTTCTTGTTTGGTTGAATTCATATCACTTTAGATCATCGAAATCTGCGTTCAATCCAACTGATCTTAACTTTTTTCAATTGTCAAACAAATTTAGAAAAACATCAAATATATATGAACAAAAGGACAAATGGGTGATGCTTTAATGAGACAGCAACAAAACAGTATGAATGCCAACGAAGACAATTTGTCTACTTGCGGAAAGCAAAAAAATGACCTAAAAATAAATGGCAAGTTTTGGCATATCTGATATCTATAAAAAAAATGATATCGGCACATCTGACTTAGTAAACTCAATGCAGATCACAATTCAAAATGCAGTTCCTGAAAAATTTATAGAATAAAACCTTGCTCGAATAATAAAAACCTTATAACAGGAAGTCATATGTTTACATTCAACTATTACGTGACTATACTTGAGTATACAATCTTCTTCTGATTTTTCTGATTGGAAGTTGTAATATTTGTCCTTTAACCTGTATATTTGAACTAATAATACAAAACCAGTACTTTGATTTACCTACAGAAAACCTATATATATAACTATGAGACAAAAATCCATCTGTACTGATGTTTATTTGAGTTTCTATGGCCTGTGTGGTAAAATGAGTACTTATTTTACTTCATTTAATAATTTTTGATGTCATGTTTTTATTGTTCCAAAAAAAAAAATCTCTGATTGACCAGTTTAAAGAAGTTTTAATAATATTTCCAAGATACAATTTTAAGTTTTTCAATAACATCCTTCTGTATGTGAAGACGAGAACGACCTTTTGTCTCTGGTAAACTCTTTTAGTTTCCTGTATCTGATTTTAGACAATAAAAACCTTTAGTAGCATTGTAAACAAAGTCAGATTGAGGTATTGCATGTCTTAATCCAAGGAATGATTTTACTTTATAGATTTCAGGATAAGGATCAGATATTAGCTGATCACCATCCACAATGCGAAATTGGCTTAATGGGAAATATTTCAACCAATTTTTCATGTAAACATTACAATATGACCTTTGAATTGGTTCAATGATCATATCAATATTTCGAGTTTTAGGATTAAGAACTAATTCTTCAAAATGTTTCACTTTCAAACCCATTTCCTGTCCTTTATAGTTCAGCTGAAGTTGATCTGAAATAGTTCTTTGTACTGGGTACCTAACAATAAGTAGTATCTTGATGGTTCATTAAAAAAAGTTTGTGAAAAAAATACGTGAGGGCACGTGCCTAAAGTGCCTAACTGCAGCTACGTCCCTGGGAAGGATTATGTAAGTATTGTCTCATTTGCCTCAGCCATTTGGAAGAAGTGTTCAGTGTTAATAACAGAATGTTGATGGACATGAAGTAATGACAACATTTACATATACCTCTTAAAATGCACAGCAGGTCCGGTATGCATAAAGCTACTTATGTTAAGGACACTCCTTCCTCTTCATGACTCTTTACAATAACAATATGTATAAAAATTTATAGCATCAGTTTCAGAATATCAATGAAGTGGAAATAAAGTCTTATAGGATTGTAAGTATGCTTTGTTTTTATCACCTTGCACTTTAATGACGTGACTAGTTTTTTTTACAGCAGTTGGTTAAAATGTCTGACCAGTTGAACAGTTTGGTTTCTTAAAACAATTTGAAAATGGGTCAGAATTTTGAATGAACTGCAATAGTTGGAGAGGAACATGAACAGTCAAGTCACAGTAATGTTAGCACAATAGGATTCCCTCCAGAATGTTCCATTTTGGAACTATGTTTTGTTTATTGTGGTGTGATGCATAGAATTAATAGCAATATCAATCTTATTTCATTTAGGTATATTGTGGTGTGTTGTTCTATAGTATGTTTTGTTGGTTCTTATTAAATTGTTTTTTATTTTACTTATATTGTAATATGGTATATTTTACATATTCTTTTTTGTATTTTCATATCATAAGAACTATATCCTTTAATTGACATTCTGACATAAAACAACAGAAAGGATAACAGTTGTAGTTTATTATTCCTGTGATAACATCACTTATGTGTACTACTTCATTTTATCTCTTTCGTCCAGTTTGTTTTTTCAGTCGTTATGCAGTCCACCCAACTATTTTCCCTATTCATACATAATTTCCTGCCACATACATAATATATATATCTGTAGTGTTTGTTTTGTTTCTGTATTTGTCAGTGAGATTGTCTGACAATTAATAACAGTCTTTGCCCAGAAATGTTGATATTACACCATTGTGTTCTTCAATGCACAGTCGTAGGGTGATCAACATCTAGTTAAGAATTACCAACTCCTATGGGCTGTCTTGTACTTGCAGTGTGATGCCAGTGTTGTTCCATGTTGGAAGTCCTCAATTTCACTTCTAAAATGAAACACATTGCTGCATGTTTCTTTGCTCTTGATTTTATCAAAGTGCATGTAGTGATTATATGTTATGAATTAATACACTATATTGATTCTTTTCCATGATATTGACAATTTACCTGGCAAACCATTATATATCTTCACAACGCATACAAAAGAGGAAATCCTGAACAATCATCGGTCTTTTGTGAATCAGATGTGAATTTAAAAAGATTCCAAAAAACAGCTGTAAGATTACTTTCAGTCATAGTCCACTTTTGCATGCAATAGTTTTAAAACAGTTGACTTCTCCATTGGATATACAAGTGTTCCTTATTCTATACACATTGGCACAAAAAAATCAATCAACTTGTTTCATAGAAATGAATGACTAAAGCAGTTACAAATATCTATTTAAGAACGGATAACATTGGTATTCTGACAAAACAATCTATGCAATGATATCATCAAAATGCTTGAACTGTTCAATTGACAACACATTTTTTTTATGTTTGTTGGGCTTGTTTTAAACGTTTTTTTTACTGCAAACTTATGGCTCCTTTTTTCTAAGTTGTTGCTATATTTCTATAAGCAGGACTTATGCGGAGGCTTTTGAAGAATGAAAAGAAGCTAATACCATTCTCTAACTTCAAGTTCTGCAATAAAGACGATGTCCTTTCATAAAATAATTCAAGATTTGGTTACAATATTGATAGATTCTGGGTCATGATGCGCAATTCATTCCCGGTAGGCAGTAATGGTAGCCTTTTCCTCAATTACTCTGCCCATATCGTAAAATTGGAAATATATGATGGCTCGTTTCGATGCCGACACATTTTCACGTGTGGTTAAATTTTTCTGGGTACGAAGTGAGATTCATTTTTCCGTAATTTAGCATACATCAAAAAGCCCTTTATGATTTGGCTTCTCAAGGTAAACAAGCATTCTGAGAGTATTGCATGGCAATACATAGTCCCCTTCCGGTTAAAAATTCATTGTACTGGAACAAAACGCTAACTTGATCTATAACTTGTCATGGTGTAAACTATATAACAAACATAAAGTCAATATCTTCAAGCCTGACAAAAAATGTGTGGAAAACTGATTATTTGGGTGAATTTTCTAAGTCCAAGGACCATAACTCTGCACAAAATCATCAGACCTGAACAAAATTCGATCTTGATCTGTAACTTGTCATGATAAAACTATATACCAATCATCAAAGCAATATCTTCAAGCATGACGAAAAAAAGTGCGGAAAACTGATTATTTGAGTGAATTTTCTAAGTCCACGGACCATAACTCTGAACAAAATCATCAGACCGGAACAAAATTCGAACTTAGTCTGTAACTTGTCATGATAAAACTATATACCAATCATCAAATCAGTATCTTCAAGCATGAAGAAAAAAAGTGTGGAAAACTGATTTGCCGGACTGACAGATGGACAGACAGACGGACAGAGTGCAAACCTAAAGTCCCCTTTGCGTTCATCGGTAGGGGATTAAAAATATCTTTTTTCACACAATAAGTTCATGAAAAATTTAGTTCTTTGCATACATTCAATAACTCCATATTTTTTACACCTTTATTCTATGGTCCTGTGCTATTCAAATCAGCACAAATGGTAAGGCTCAGTCATTTATTAAATACTTAAACATGTCCAATATCACTGCGCAGAGATTTTTCTGTTTAAATACTATTTTTGAGTTCCTCAATTAGAGACACTTTAGGGATATTGACCCATCTATACCATTGACTTTAAATAAGGAATATCCTAGATACAGCTGTTCTCTTACTTCATCTAAAGCAAGAAATGAGCAACAAGGACTGGTTGAAATATTAACTTTACAACAAAAGAAATGATTCAATTTAATGAATTACTGTATCAAAGATGAATACTGAAACTTTCCACCAGATAACCAATGTTATCAGTAACAAAACTGATTCCACCAGCAGAGGCAGAACTTAAAACCTTTCTGGAGCATCTGAGTTCCTTCATGTTTTTATTGTGGTTTGGGTTGCTCAGTGATCAGTTTGTTTTCTTTGCAATGCTTTGTATCTTTCTTCTTTTGACCAGAGTATTATCTGTCCTTCTTCGATTCATGCCTTGTGTGACATACCGACCTAGACTTGTCACCGGGTTTGTACTAACATGAGCAACACGACCGGTGCCACATGTGGAGCAGAATCGACTTACCCTTCCGGAGCACCTGAGATCACCCCTAGTTTTTGGTGGGGTTCATGTTGCTCAGTGTAGTTTTCTATGTTGTGTTTTGTTTACTGTTGTTTGTCTTTTGGTCCTTTTCTTTTTTAGCCATGACATTGTCTGTTTATTTTCGACTTATGAATTTGAATGTCCCTTTGGTATCTTCTTTTGTTGATTAACATTCCTTTCATTGAAAAAAGGAAATTAGGATGTAAAAATTATCTCACAACAAAAGGATATTATTAAAAATTCCTCAAATTTTTTTAATAGTAAAAGTTGACTAAAGAAATCAAATTCATTCTTGAAGTAATATAGATTTCTCAAGGGCATTGGTGGCCAAGTGATCTAAGTAGTTCTACTACTGTACTAAAAGCCTGTCAACACTGAGGTTGTGAGTTCGTGCCCTGCATGTTTCAGGTGCATTCTACTCTAATCTTAATTGACTAGGATTGCCAGTTTTCCTACCAAAGGTCAAGGTTCACTCTATGCACCATGGTTTCCTCCACCAATAAAAACTGACTGCCAGGAAATAGCCAATAGTACTAAAAGTGGCATTAAAACACCGAAAATCAAATCATATCATATTTTTCAAAGACAGAATGCTGAGAAATTAAAGTTTTAACTACATGAGGAACACATTTAATAATTAGTCTGTTATACCTGAATAATAATTATTTATAAAATTTTCATAGAAAACTTCCCTTTTATTATACTAATGAAAATAAAAGTATCATAGTTTTAACTACATGAGGGAACACATTTATTTATTAGTCTATTATACCTGAATAATAATTATTTATAACATTTTCATAGAAAACTTCCTTTTATCCTACTTATGAAAATACAAGTATTATATCAATAGCCTTATAAAGGATAACATGCTGATATACTTATGCGACTGACTATCAACAGTTTAATCTTGTAGTAATCTAGACTAGTACCCTGCCCCTATTTGTCAAGCTTACATATTGTCAAACCACTTTTCCAACAAAAAAATCTATTTGTAGTAACATTTCCCTTGACATTTGACCCCAAAACCCATAGGCCTCTCCCCTTTCCCTTTATCCTACATCTGAATGAGTTTCATTCCAATCAAGCATGGAATACTCAATTTACCACCTGGAAACCATTATTCAAAATTTTTTCTATATTTAGTAATAATTTAATAGTGACCTTGACCCTGATCTATTGAACCAACAAATAAAAGATTTCAGCCCTTCTGAGTTTAAGCTTATGATAGTCAGCTGCATTTGATAAAAGAAATATTAAAAAAATATATGCATACAACAGTACAATCTTTACTACAACTACAATACAACCTATAGCATATACATATTAAAACTCAAACCTCAATTTCAAAATTTTGAACATTTGACAACATTGCTGATACTGTTACAGCAATATGCCTCATTTACCTGAAAGTTAGGATTTCACAACAAAAAATGAGCAGATAAAAAATGTTAACATCTCATTCACATAAAGAACTAATATATATATATTTACACAGAAAACACTTAATTGAGTGTAGTTTACAACAAAATAACTAGAGGCTCTAAAGAGCCTGTGTCGCTCACCTTGGTCTATGTGCATATTAAACAAAGGACACAGATGGATTCATGACAAAATTGTGTTTTGGTGATGGTGATGTGTTTGTAGATCTTACTTTACTGAACATTCTTGCTGCTTACAATTATCTCTATCTATAATGAACTTGGCCCAGTAGTTACAGTGGAAAATATTTTGTAAAATTTACAAAATTTACAAAATTTATGAAAATTGTAAAAAATTGACTATAAAGGGCAATAACTCCTTAAGGGGTCAATTGACAATTTTGGTCATGTTGACTTATTTGTAGATCTTACTTTGCTGTACATTATTGCTGTTTACAGTTTATTTCTATCTATAATAATATTCAAGATAATAACCAAAAGGTGCAAAGTTTTCTTAAAATTACCAATTCAGGGGCAGCAACCCAACAACGTGTTGCCTGATTGGTCTGAAAATTTCAGGGCAGATAGATATTGACCTAATGAACAATTTTATCCTCATCAGATTTGCTCTAAATGCTTTGGTTTCAGAGATACGAGCCAAAACTGCATTTTACCCTATGTACTATTTTTAGCCATGTCAGCCATCTTGGTTCATGGGCGGGTCATCGGACACATTTTTAAACTAGTTACTCTAATGATGATTGTGGACAAGTTTGGTTAAATTTGTCTTAGTAGTTTCAGAGGAGAAGATTTTGTAAAGATTACAAAATTTACGAAAAATTGTTAAAATTGACTATAAAGGGCAATAACTCCTTAAGGGTCAACTGACCATTTTGGTCAAGTTGACTTATTTGTAGATCTTACTTTGCTGAACATTATTGCTGTTTACAGTTTATCTCTATCTATAATAATATTCAAGATAATAACCCAAAACGGCAAAATTTTCTTAAAATTACCAATTCAGGGCAGCAATCCAACAACGGGTTGTCCGATTCATCTGAAAATTTCAGGGCAGATAGATCTTATCCTGATAAACAATTTTACCCTGTCAGATTTGCTCTAAATGCTTTGGTTTCAGAGATATAAGCCAAAATCTACATTTTACCCCTATGTTCTATTTTTAGCCATGGCGGCCATCTTGGTTGGTTGGCGGGTCACCGGACACATTTTTAAATTAGATACCCCAATGATGATTGTGGCCAAGTTTGGTTACATTTGACCCAGTAGTTTCAGAGGAGAAGATTTTTGTAAAAGTTAACAGACGACGACGGACGACGACGGACGACGGACGCCAAGTGATGAGAAAAGCTCACTTGGCCCTTTTGGGCCAGGTGAGCTAAAAAGTAAGATAAACCATTTACATTTTAAAAAAAATTGTCTTCAATGTGGTACATTTTATTTCAGTTTTATTAAGAACTATTTAAAAAATACAGGTGTTAAACCCAAAATGCAGCCAATAAAAATATTTAGTAAACTTTATTAAAATTAAAATTGATGCTGCAAATAAATTTGTAATCACATATATAGCTTATGTGGGTACCGTATTTGTTTAATCAACTCCTCCTACAGTTTTCAAACCAGTTCCCTGAAACTTCAGAGGAAGATTGCACACATGTTGAATTTGTGCACCTGCTATTAAAGAATTGTTTGAGGATTTTTGTCTCATTCTTCCAGACTCAGCAGTAATAAACAAGTCTATCAAGTGATCTAAGGTGGGAAAGGAACATTTGGCAAGGTTTAGCTAGTTTTCTTATTACTAAAGGGAAGGCTTCCCTTATTTCCCACTAAGATTTATATCAAAGGTACAAGAAAAACAGCACTTAACTGAATGATGTCAGTATAACAGATGACAAAAACACACCATATAGATATAGATACACACACATATACATATATACATACATAAGATATATTAAAAACAAATTTAATAGCATGTATTATATGAATGAATCTTATTACATATCTTGTACTTGTAATTTATTGTTTTATCTGTTGTATGATTAATGGCTTGCCATTGGTGTAGATACGGGTAATTTAAATCTAGTTTGTGCATCCCAACTAAATATGCCTCAGAAAATGTACATTCTGTTGGTAAAAGTTAGTAGATCATGTCTGTTCACTTTATTATATAAATCTATAAACTGATGGAAATAAGATTTATATAAAAATAAGGAGATGTAGTATGACTGCCAATGAGACAAATATCCACCAAAGTTCAAATGAAGTGGATGTAATGTTATGGTCATCATTTGTTCAAAAATTCAGTATAATCCCATAAAAAAGATTAGAATATACATAAAAAAAAAGTGTGGACAATTTTATGCTAAAAAATCATATAAATCGTAAAAGACATGAAATAATTACTTAATAAAACAATTATTTTAAAAAATCTATTTAGGCAATCAAAAGGAGGGGGGGACCAAATAAATCCACTCTTGAAAGCATGAC
This sequence comes from Mytilus coruscus, assembly GCA_017311375.1. NCBI lineage: Eukaryota > Metazoa > Mollusca > Bivalvia > Mytilida > Mytilidae > Mytilus > Mytilus coruscus. The sequence continues at coordinate 9,160,356 of CM029595.1, forward strand.
TATAAAGGTTGAAATCTAAATGATAAGACAATTAGATACCGGTTCTATAAAAACATCCAAGGTAACGGAAGAGGGTAAAAGGTGCATGGACCTCATATTTTGCTTGAAACTGAAAAGCAAGGATGTATCATGTAAAAGAGAGACGAAAGATACCAAAGGGATATTCAAATTCATAAGTCAAACTGGATACTAAATATTAATGGTCTATCATAAATATACACAACTAATAAAACCAACACCAATACCATGTTTGGACCTGTGTCGTTGCTTGTAATTGATTGAGGTAGCATGTCAACAGAAGCATAACTGATAATTCCCTAAAATCATTGAAACCAAAAAAAGTTTGACAAAAATTTTCCTTGTACAATGAGTATACTATCAACAAACAGGAAGTGGCTGCTCACCAGATGTAAAAAAGACCTGCTTTCACATTCACAATACTGGTAAAAAACTATTTGAACAATACATAAATTTTAAAGTCATTAAAGCATGAAGGGGTCTATTAAACTACATATTGATTTCAAAATGCTAATGCTACTTAATATTACACTGCATTAACTTATCATATTATTTACAAACCTAATCAGAAAACTTAACCTTAGGTGCTGACAAAAAATGCAAGTCACACCTATGCTTGCCTTGCAATATTTGTCAACTTGAAAAAAACTCGAGCAATATTTTGCATAAAAATTATCTTAGCATATCATATTCTTTGAAAATATTTCATAGGATAAAAGATTGAATAAAAAATTCACAATGAAGAGTATTATATATTGAACAGTAATAACCCATAAAATTATGATAATCCATACATCAAACAATGAATAACTTAAATGTTCAACTGGAAATAGAATGTATAACTGCTGAAACCCGTTTTCATCCGACCCTAATTAAAATTATTATCAAACTTAACAACATATATCATGAAAGCTGATTTCAAATGAAAACAAAGCCAAAAAGCATTCACCAGTCAAATGTCTGTCCAATTTGATCAAAGAAGATTTTGTTGTATGGCTCAAAATATTCTTTCAGTTTAGCTACAACCTCTTCATCAATCTCGGGATGTGTCCGACCTTTTGTTCGATTAAGACATTTATGTCCAGTTGTTTCATTCTTGATACAGAAAAATCCCTTTGTGCGATCAAAAACAAATGAGTCTTTGCTTATTCTATGCTCTAGACCCAAGAAAGATTCAACCTTCTGAGACACCTCAAATGGGTTCTTAGTCAGATTCTTGCCATCCACAATCAAGATCTGTTCCAACTGAAAAAATCTGAGCCAATGTTTCATGAACTGGTAATAAACAGATCTTTGGATAGGCTTGTAGTTATCATTCACATCTCCATTATCCTTCAAAACTTTCTCCTCAAAACTAGTTGTTTCCAGATTCATCCTTGACCTTTTGTCCATTAATTGAAGGTGGTCTGACATTGCTCTCTCTATAGGATCACGTACAAGCAATATCAGTTTGATAGTACTATTCATACGAAATATTCTCTCCGGAGATTTATCATTGTGAAAATATCCAGGAGTTTTTTCTATTGTGATTTGATCTTCATAACTTAAAGGCAGATTCTTTTGGTACCAGCTTATTCCCTGAAAGAAATTCCTATCAAAATAGTGAACCTCTTTTGAAGAAACCTGAATATTTGGATGTAAATCAAGGAATTGAAGTAGAGCACGAGTTCCTCCTTTCCGCATGCCAATGATGATACAGTGAGGTAGACGATGTTTGGGCTTGTTGTAATCATTGTTAGAGAGTATATCTTTGAAATTCACCACAGGTTTATCTGTTGGACGACATACAGTGTATAGACCAATTATGACAACAAGGACTGCTATTATTGAGACAAAAATAACTTTCCGTTGACTTAATCCACAACAACATGCCTTATCCTGAGTATCTCCAGAATACTGAGGTAGAGGGTGATACTTGGCAGTCATTCCGTCACCCTGAAAACAAATAAAGTAAAATTATAGTCAATTCACATCTTTATGCATATCTGAATAGATCTAGTTATGTATTAGGCTGAACATATAAACACTGAATGCCAAGTCCAATGCAACCTTGACAAATCCTTGGAACTTCGATGTTGTACCTACCCTCTAGTATATAAACTGTGACATCCACTTAGTCTGCTATCAGCATTAAACTATCAGCCTCTTCTTCAACCTCATTTTTTAATTATTGTGGCAAAATCTAACTATCAAAAGAAAAGACTATTCCCTTGAAGGCCACACTGTGACCTGGAGTATTAAAAGAGCAATAAATGTGTTATTCCTTAGCTTTTGGCTTTGTTAAATGTGTGCATGGGTTTTATTCATTGATTAATACAACTTATCCTGTCTTTTCCATTAAAATGCTTTAAAAGCAGCAAAATGTTAACTAGGACTGTTCACTAAGCTGGACTAATATTCCTAGCATCCTGGATTGACGTTTGAATATGCTAGTGACTAAAATACAGCGAATCATTAATATCAATAACATAAATTTTGACTTCTTTTAATGTTTCATTTGATGTTGTCTCAATTTCATGTACCCCTTTATCATTGAAAGTCTAAAAGGCTGTGTGTTCTGAGCAAGGAATTTCTGAGTTATATAAAAATAATCTGATTTAATTTTTATATGAATAGAATTGTTGATTAGGAACAGTTTATAATTTTGGATAGGCAAATGATATCATCATGTGATCACTGTAGTTAGTTGAAACAGTATGTACAAAGTTTCATAAATATAAAATTTCCAAAGGGTTCTAAGCAAACCCTGTGTCTTGCCCGAAAATTGTAGAAGGAGTTGCTATGATAAGGTCAGTTCTACCAAAGTTTTTAAGTTCAAAGGGACATAACTAAAAATAACTTAACAGGATCTAACAATGTACAAAGTTTCATGTATATGTGATAAACCATGTTGGAGGAGTTGCAATGACAAGGTTGGTTTTGAAAAGGGTCAAAATTTTTGAGGTAAAAGGGCATAATTGGGGATACACTAAACAGAATAAAAAAATCATTCGCATTTTAATGTTGGCATATCATGATCTTTTTTCTACAAAGCTTGAGGTGAATCAAACAAAGGATAAAGAAGTTGGTCTGGACAAGTGAAAGGGCATGATTGGGGATTAACTAAACCAAATAACAAATTCCTTCACATTTTAATGTTTGCATATCATGATCTTTTTTCTACAAAGTTTGAAGTGAATCAAACAAAGGATAAAGAAGTTGGTCAGGAGAGACAGACATTTGCAGCCCTGTAATATAATTGGTGTTGCTGCGAACAACAAATTTCCTGACAAAGAAACAAAGACAACTGACAAAAGGATCCTAAAATGTGGTGGACATAAATTCAAAGAAAAACTTACATTTTGACTGTTATAATTTGTGCTATTATGGACTATTAAACCACTGAAAAAGGTACCCAACAAATACCAGTAGCTCTATAGTATTTCGGGAATATCATTACCTTTCATTATAAGATATCAGTTTTCTACTGAAATTTAAGCCATGGTCAAATTAAGAAATAATTCATGGAAGCCATAGATTTGTTGGACATTTTCACATGACCTGGGCCTTGATATTCAAATTTTATCCTGAGCGTTAGCGAGGGATAAAATTAACATATATCATGGCCCAGGCCTTGTGTAATTGTCCAACAAATCTATGGCTTCCATGAATTATTTTGATTCTATTAGGACAAATACGGTAATTTAAAACTGAATCGAAGGTAAGATTGCCGTGGGTATAGCTGTTCTAATTTACCCCCTGTAAGATAAAAGCTATAAATTTCAAATAAATCTAGGTCTTGCATGAATTATTTCTTAAATTACCACTAGAAAAACTGTGTTCAATCCACAGGCGTTTGTGGAGTGGATCCCCCCTTTTTTTTATTTGTGTGTTTATACTTTATTTTCAATGCGATTCAACAATATTAGTAAAAAAAAAAACTTTCCCCTCTATCCTTTAAGAGAATTTTTTTTTTTTACTAATATTGTTAAATCGCATTGAAAAGACTTTGAACACCTTAAATAAGTAAAATTAAGTTAATATAAGTTGAAATATGAAAAAATATTTTCAAATAAAATATAAACACACAAATAAAAAAAAAGGGGGGATCCACTCCACTAACGCCTGTGGTTCAATCCTTATAAATCTTAACCCAAACATTTTTTTGGTTGGCTACTATTTACTGTCAAATCCACAGTTGACATGTCGTAACTAAGGAGTGAGCCGCCATGTTGACCTGCTGAAATCCACAAATGTGCGAATAATGCAATAGAATAGAAAATGAAACAACACCTACCTCAAAACTCCATTTTAATGCTATATTATCTGAACTTAGGGCGTATTCGTAACGAAAAACCTTTAAAAGCTTGAGAGTTTTCATTCATATGACGTCATGTTATGACATGACATTAATGCGCCAAGAGCATTAATGAAATTTCGCGGAATTTTATTTTATTCTAATTTTATACATTTTCTAAGCATTTGTACATTAATTCTTTTTGTTATACATTATAATAGGAATAACTGTTCTGTAGATTCTTTTTCAATTTCAATTTGAACACAACGAAATCGACTTGGTATTTGCACATAGGTTACGATACATGTGGATTAATGTGGGAGGTAATTAGTAACAGCCATCAATATGTACATCTATGAATCTGCGCTAAGTATAGAAATATCGAGAATTTTATCACTCTGTTGTTCACAAAGCCAAAGAAGCAAGTCATATTAGAATCCTTGTTTATATATAACTAACACATTGCAGTATAAAATAATTTTAATATAACAATCAAAATATGCACAAATGTGTAAAAGTGCAGAAAATTATGATCAAATATGCATATTTGTCAAAATATGCTATCATCCATGCATAAAATTGCATGAGATTCAATTAAAATATGCATAAAACTGCATGACATTAAATTTGAATATGCATACAACTGCATAAATTAAATATATCATATAAAAATTAAGTGTACAAAACTGTAATCCACAGATTAGTTGTATTACTTATTTTGAAATATAAATATCTTGGGTTAATTGTTTAGCTGGAATATTTAAGAAAGGAAAACAAATAACAAACTTTCAAATAGGTTAAATTGATTTAACTGCAGCCATAGCTGTTAATATGTTTGATCAATCTTTGCAGGTTAAAATATTGTCATTTCCACAAAATGTCTTGCCTGCACCTTGTTTTAGTTATTTTAAAGAGAAATGCTCATTCAACTCAGGACAAGGTGCAATTAAACCTGTCTTAGTGTAAGGTCCAAGTATGTATAAAAATGGGTCAAGGACTAATAACCAATCCACATACCAAATATCATTGATTCACCCTGTATAAATACAGGGGAACAGACCTAATCATAAAAACAGACCACTGGAGCATGTACCCATTATTACAATGTCATTGAGACATATACCCCTCACAACCAAACTGTATACCAAAATTGTTAACCTATTTTAGAGGAATGTACCTCATCCTGAAAACTTACATGAACTTACATCAGATAGAAATATACACCTCACAATCATTGTTGACCTATCAAATATAGTTACTTAGGAACAGATGTTAAATCCTGAAAACTTAACCAAACAGTTGGAATGAAAAGTTTAGGTCATTGTAAGTTAAAAATGTGTCACCAAGAACAATCACCTTCAAAAATCAATGAAGGTGAATGCAAGTTTAAACAAATTTAATGCCAGAAAGACAAATAACAGTCTGACATGATGCAGCCTCTCTCACATGACAAATACTTATAAATACAATCTATTATAAAGATATAAAAAGATTGGTAACAGAAATATCAAAAGGTACAGGATTTCTTCTGTCCTATGAGTATTATTGTTTGTTGAGCAGTATACTGTTACATGATTAGAGTACCATCTTTCTAATATATCAAACAAAAAATAAATAAAACCTGACAACATTTGCTTAATCAGAATGAGAATCGTCTATTACATACTAATCAATTATGCTTAACATTCTTACAGTTAGGTATAGAATTCTTACAACAAAATTTTATGTCTGCATTATTCATTTTTTAAGGTAAGCTTGCACAAACTCAATAACTAAAACATTATTTTGAAATGTCATACTTAACACAGAGATATGTCTCGGCTTTTTGTTAATTTGATAATGCAAATGTTGGTCTAACGAACAGAGTTCAAATGTCCCCAGTGTAGCACATATTTAATCTATCCAAGGGCAATAACTAAAAAAAAATACATTCTTTTTTGTTCTTTAAAACTTTTTACAAATATCTTGGAGAAATGAAGGCATGAGAGCAAATACAATGCAATTTCCAATATATTTAATATTTCCAAGGGGCATAACTCTTTTAAAAATAATTGATTGTCACTGATTTTCGAACTTGTTTGAGACTTGCTGATATAAACCTATGATATAAGCTTCATAAAAATCTGGCAATAATTGTACACATGGTTCATACGTGTTTCTCGTTTTTATATAGATTAGACCATTGGTTTTCCTGTTTGAATTGTTTTACACTAGTCATTTTGGGGCCCTTTATAACTTGCTGTTTGGTGTGAGCCAAGGCTCCATGTTGAAGGCTTTACTTTGAACTATAATTTACTTTTAAAACATTGTGACTTGGATGGAGAGTTGTCTCATTGGCACTCATACCACATCTTCTTATTTATATGAAAGCACTAACAATGAAATTTTCCATATAATTAATATTTCCAAGTGGCATAACTTTTAAAAAAAATAGTTGATCAGTACTGATTTTCGAACTTGTCCGAGACATTGCTAATATAAAAATATGATATAAGTTTTATAAAAATCTGGCAACAATTGTACATGTGAGAGCACTAACAAGACTGGACGGACAGACAGACAGATGGATGCCCAAATTTTCTACGTGTCATGCAGGGACAAAATAGCAACACTTTAACATGTAAGTTATGCAAAAAAGCCAGTCAATGAACCATGACTGAAAGTACAGGGCCAAACAATCTCTATGGAAATGAGATGTGCCAATGCTAATACAATTGTATACCAAATATCATCGACCTACATTATACCACTAGTGGTTCCCCATAAACTGACCTTATCACACACTAAAACATTAACTAAGCAAAAGTTTCAAAGTCAATAGACCATGACTGAGGGGCCAGAGCTGTATAATCTCCATGGAAATGAGATGTGCCAATGCTAATACAACTGCATACCAAATTTCATTGACCTACCACTAGTGGTTCCCCATAACCTGACCTAATCACAAACTTATACATTGTTGATGCTGCCAACCCTGGAAACAGCATAACCATGTCTTGCTTTTCAACTCCTTCAAGGTGAGACAATAACACAGGTTGACAAAATGTAAGCCCTTTGCATTCACTATCATACCATTATACCTCTTCTCCTGCTTAGCATACCCTCATCTGAATACAGGAAGTTGGTGTCTGATAAATCCAAAAAGTGCTCAAACGTTACAATTCATCAGAGTCAACCTGCTGACCAAATATGAAGTCGTTTTACTAAGTAGTTTTTTGTTTTGTGAAAAAAAGTGTGAGGAACATATTTGTTTTCAGTCAACATGTTAAAAAATTAGAAGTATCATCAAATAAATAAAAAAATAAATAAATGGGGAATGTGTCCATGAGACACAGATGATGCCCCTGCTTGCATATCATTTTAAGTTATAAAGGGACATAACTGAAGAACGGTAAAAGTGAGACTACCCAAATTTGTACTTGATCTGAGTTTTGTGGTAACAAGTATTGTGTCTAAGTTTCATAACATTTGGTTGAGGCAAACTTAAGCTAGAAAACGGAAACGAACAATTCAGCAATTTTTCCATAAAATGTAAAGGGGCATAACTCTAGAACAGTAAAAGTGACACCACCAAAATTCAACTTGATCTGTATTTTGTGGTAATAAGCATTGTGTATAAGTTTCATAACATTTGGTTGAGGCAAACATGCATTTATTATTGCGATTTTTGAAGAATAGACAATGTTTCAGATATAGGAATGCAAGTTCTTATTATTGCGATACTCACCCAGCCGCATTATTCGCATTTATAAAAACCTCACAATAATTTCTGAATTTAGAGTAATAATTTTAATTAAATATATTCATTTAGCTGATATCCTATTATGTGGAGTCTCCTGTTATACAAAACAGCTGATTTTTGTGTTAAGATGATAAACAATTATGTGCAAAGTTCAAACTACAAGATCTTCAAAACATTATGAATATTCACTGAGAATTTACACTTAAAAGAAAGCAAGTTTTATTTTCATAAAAATTGCATATTTTGATAAATATTTCTTAGTAGGAAATTTTGATCACATGCAAGTACCACAAAACTACAAGAGAGGAGTTCAAACATTTTGGTAAGTTAACCAGGTAATTGGTACTTGCATGTGTAATAGATTTGAAGGTTTAAAAACTATTTGAAAATGGACCAAAATATGTGATTTCTTCATGAAAACGTATGGAAGGGACTTTTCCATGACCACAAAAGTCATTTCTTGCAACTAAATCTATTATTAACTTTGTTTTTTGTTATGTATCTCTTCAACATAAAAATAGGCATAAATCTGAAACTTAATTTAAAACTTCAGTAAAAAATAGGCTAAATAATACCCTTATCACATCCTATCATTTGTCTCATCCAGGAAATAGGCTAAATGATACCCTTATCACATCCTGTCTCATCCAGGAAATAATACCCTTATCACATCCTATCATTTGTCTCACCCAGGAAATAATACCCTTATCACATCCTATCATTTGTCTCACCCAGGAAATAATACCCTTATCACATCCTATCATTTGTCTCATCCAAGAAATAGAAAGACACATTCTAAATATTTAACAAATTATTCAAATTATTTATTTAAGGAAGTAATGTACCTAGTTATAAAATTAATTTAAAGTTCTTAATTTTGTTAATTAGTCTGGCTAAAAGTATCATCTTAACTACATCATACTTGTAGACAAATTACTTAAATGTACATGGTACTACATCATAATCCCAAAATATTCATTGAATAAAAAATACCACATCTAAGCTTAGATGTTACTTAAGGGTCAACAAATCATCCGTAAAATGCAATTTCGAAAAACCTGAATACCAAACATAATTTTTACGAGAAAAATGATTTCATATTTACAACTCATGAATTTTGAGCAACAAGGTCTACAAAATGATGTTAAAATATCATAATTATGAAAACAAACACATTTTTCAGTAAACTATACATCTATGAAATTGTGTCTGTCAAGAATTATATTTTATATTGTCATATATCACAACCCCTTTACTTTCACATTATTGAAATCAAGAATTATAACTCAATAAACTCATTAGAAAATATGTTTTAACTGCAAAGGTGATACTGAAGGAATAATCAAACCCTTCTTCCTCCTCATAACAAATATGTGCAGTTGTCTATTGCACTTTAATAAACACTTTTACTTTTAAACAAAGTATCAAGAAGCACTTGACACAGTCCTGATTAGTTTCTGTTTTCTACAATGTATTATTTTGATTTGTATATTAAATCTTTTATTTTTTGTCTGTTATTTTTTACTACATGTACCTCTTTAAATGCTTTATCATTTATAATGGTACATTGAACTATATAATTGTAAATTAACTATGTGAAATATCTGTTTTTGTTTGTATTGTAATTTGTATGTGTAGGCCTCAGGGAAGATTTGTTTGTTGCAACTAGCTACCCTCTTTAAATAAAAAATTTATTATAATCATATTATTATTACTATTATGATTGGTCCATATTGGGACAATGTTCTTTTGTGTTGATGAGTAGGTGTTTTCACATATATATCCAAAATAGCTAACAATACATATGTGATATTTATGAATATCTTAAATAATATAACCTTAAGTTATAAATCTACCTAATAGAAACTGTTTAACAATTCAATTTATTTGAAATAGACATTGTCACAATCTACAAATATCCAAACTGTGTAATAATGTCCCAAAAACAACAGTTGTATATGGATTTATATTCTAAAAATAGTAGTGCTTAATTAAAATAATACTAATAATGCCTTGTAAGAGAGAGGAGTGCAACATGCTGATAATTTCAAAAACAATGGCTCCCAGAAGATTTAATCACACACCTGACACTTGAGAAATAAGGACAAGTGAGAAGCATTAGTTGTAGTACAAAAAATTTCTACATTATTTTTTTTTCTCTCATTTTACTTTATCTGTGCAATAAATTTAAAACCTGCTTCAAAGGCTATAACTCTTCAAGAAGTCCCAGAACAATTTTGAAATTATTAAAAACTTTTCAGCTGTATCAGAGGAGACAATTCATAAAAAAAGTTTTGTTGGTGAATCAAAATCTTGGATATATCTAATCTATCTATACATCTAAACGATCAATCAAACAAAGTCTGGTTCAGAGGAGAACATTTTGAAATAAGATTATGGACAGACAACAGATGTTTATTTATGCCTCAGACATCAGATGTTTAGTGATGCCTATATCTCACATGGTCCAGATGAGCTAAATAGGTGTTCACATGGAGCAGAGCATGAACAACATGGGAAATTTGAAGACAGTATTGTGCTTGAAACATCTTTGTGTTAAATTCAGGTTTAAGTTTGAAACATGATGTTTTAGATTCAGTTTGATGTTTGATACATGATGTTTTAAGATTCAGTTTCATGTTTGAAACATGATGTTTTAAGATTCAGTTTTATGTTTGATTCATGAAGTTTTAAGATTCAGTTTTATGTTTGAAACATGATGTTTACATTCAGTTTTATGTATGACACCTGATGTTTTAAGATTCAGTTTTATGTTTGAAACATGTTTTCAGATTCAGTTTTATGTTTGAAACATGATGTTTTAAGATTCAGTTTTATGTTTGACACATGATGTTTAGATTCAGTTTTATGTTTGATACATGATGTTTTAAGATTCAGTTTTATGTTTGACACATGATGTTTTAGATTCAGTTTTATGTTTGACACCAGAAGTTTAGATTCAGTTTTATGTTTGATACATGATGTTTTAGATTCAGTTTTATGCTTGACACCTGAAGTTTAGATTTCAGTTTTATGTTTGATACCTGATGTTTTAGATTCAGTTTTATGTTTGACAGCTTATGTTTTAAGATTCAGTTTTATGTTTGACACATAATGTTTTAGATTCAGTTTTATGTTTGATACATGATGTTAAAGATTCAGTTTTATGTTTGACACCTGATGTTTTAGATTCAGTTTTATGTTTGACAGCTGATGTTTTAAGATTCAGTCTTATGTTTGATACATGATGTTTTAAGATTCAGTTTTATGTTTGATATACATTATGATTTAAGATTCAGTTTTATGTTTGACACATGATGTTTTAGATACAGTATTATGTTACAAAGGACCCCTGATATCATATAACAGCTGGGACAAAATTTATAAAAAAAAGATGCATGAAATTTTATAGGCTCTTTTGATTTTTTATAATGGAATTGGTTTGGCCACAATCCCAATTTACAATACCAACTTTTATTTATTGTGATAACTTCAAGAAGATCAGTATACTAAAAAAAGTTATAATGCTTAAAACCATTGTGTCTACAATCAGACCACAATAACCACCTATTTCATTTATATGTGGCCGCAATAAATCTAAGTAAGCATAAAAATCTACTGTCTTTGTGCTGTTAGTGGAAAATTATAAAAATGAATGTGTTACAAAAATATTAAATTGTGCAGGTAAAAGACACTGATGTATAAATCTAACATTTTTTTTATATCAACAATGCAATAAGTTAAAGATATACAACAAAATTATGCACATTGTGAATCTTCTGTTTACTTAATTTCTACCATTTATATAATATATGTTTTTTCTCTACTGTTTAATTCTATATGATACTTTTACAAGCTTCTATATTGTATGAAAATAGATTACTTTTATAAATGTACAATAATGGTTACATAGAACAAGATATATATATATAATACTTTTGAACAATATAAAATTGTAAAATTTACAATAAATACATTAATTAGTGTTGATTTTGTAATTTTCAAATAATAAACAATATAAAAATAAGATGATGTGGTATGATTGCCAGTGAGACAACTCTCCACAAGAGACCCAATGACATAGAAATTATCAACTATAGGTCACCGTACAGCCTTCAACAACGAGTAAAACCCATACCGCATAGTCAGCTATAAAAAGCCCCGAAATGACAAATGTAAAAGAATTCAAATGAGAAATTTAACGGCCTGATTTATGTACAAATTAATGAACGAAAAACAAAAGATATGATATACAGCAACAAATGACAACCACTGAATTAGAGGCTCCTGACTTGGGACAGGCACATACAGAATGTGGCGAGGTTAAATAAGAATACTTTCTAAATCTGCTTTCAATTCAACTGATTTTAACTTTTTCCAAGTGCCACACAAATTCAAAAATTATTGAATACATATGAATAAAAGGACAAGTGGGTGATACTTTAATGAGGCAGCAACAAATCAGCATGAATGACAATGAAGACAATATGTTTACTTAAGGCAAGAAAAAAAGACATAAAAATAAATGGCAAATTTTGGCATATTTGATATCTATAAAAAAAAAATTTGTAAGGGTTCTGCGGAACCCAGTGTCTCACCTACTTTTGCTGTTGTCTATGTTTTCAGTGTGATAGGGGAATGCACATTAAAGATTTACAGCAATGAAATAAAACGTTTGAAATGTATGAAAAAAGTTATGCTTGTAAAAAATGAATACAGTATGCAATCAAATCTATTGATTTATAAAAGAGTTGAAACATAAATTTATTGAATGAACAAATGATAAAGAAGATAATTTTTACATTGCTTGATGATTTATCCCTTTATTCATCAATAAAAATGCATGTAAATAGAAGATGCAATTATAAAATTTTGTTCAAAATAATTGATGCAACTAAAAAAGTAGAATATATGTGCAAATAAGAAAATTTTCTTCTGGATATTATCTTTAGATCATAAACAAGCTTCTGTCGAAGTTTGGTAAAAATCCAGGATAGTTTAAGAAAGTTATTAAAATTTTAAAAACTTTAACGACAGAGTGAATATTTGTGGATGCCGCTGCCGATGGGATGTAGGATCGCTATGTTTCGCTTTTGCAACAAAAGTTGCAGGCTCAACAAAAAATTTGGAAAAAATTATTATAAATTTTCCTCTAGATACTATCTTTTGATTGTAAGAAGCTTCTGTCAAAGTTTGGTAAAAATCCAGGATGGTTTATGAATCTAATAAATGTTTTAAAAACTTTAACCACAGACTGTATGTAATGTTTACTGGAAGAAAAACTAAGTCCATTTATAAGTAATATACAGAAAAACAGGAAATAAATTTTTACAAAATTTCCTTCTAGATACTAGCTTTTGATCATAAACAACCTTCTGTTCAAGTTTGGTACAAATCCAGGATAATTTAAGAAAGTTATTAAAATTTTTAAAACTTTAACCACAGAGTGAATGTAATGTTATCTGGCAGAAAAATTAAGTCCATTTATAAGTAAAATACCGATAAACAGGGATTTTTTTTTTTACAAAATTTACTTCTGGATACTATCTTATGATCATAAACAAGCTTCTGTCAAAGTTTGGTAGAAATCCAGGATATTTCAAGAAAGTTATTAAAATTCTTAATACTTTAACCACAGAGTGAATGTAATGTTAACTGGCAGAAAAACTAAGTCCATTTATAAGTAAAATACAGATAAACAGGATATTTTTTTTTACAAAATTTACTTCTGGATACTATCTTATGATCATAAAAAAGCTTCTGTCCAAGTTTGGTAGAAATCCAGGATAGTTTAAGAAAGTTATTAAAATTTCAAAAACTTTAACCACAGAGTGAATATTTGTGGACGCTGCTGACTACGACCCCAACAACGGAATGTAGGATCGCTATGTCTCGCTTTTGCGACAAAAGTCGCAGGCTCGACAAAAAATTATATTGGCACATCTGACTTAATAAACTCAATGCAGATCACAATTTAAAAAACTTATAACAGCAAGTCATATTTTTACATTCAACTATTACGTGACTATGCTTGAGTATAAAATCTTCTACTGATTTTTCTGATTGGTAGTTGTAATATTTGGCCTTTACCCTGTATATTTGAACTAATAATACAAAATCAGTACTTTGATTAACTTACAGAAAACCCTATATATAACTATGAGGAAAAATCCATCTATACTAATGTTAATTTGATTTCTTATGCCTTATTTACCAATTTTTGATGTCATGGTTTTATTGTTCCAAAAAAATCTCTGATTGACGAGTTCAAAGAAGTTTTCATTATGCTTCCAAAATACCTGTTTAAGTTTGTCAATAACTTCCTTGTGTATATGAGGATGAGAACGACCTTTTGTCCCTGATAAACACTTATGGTATGCTGTATCGGTTTTTAGACAATAAAAACCTTTAGTAGCATTGTAAACAAAGTCAGATTCAGGTATTGCATGTCTTAATCCAAGGAATGATTCTACTTTATAGATTTCAGGATAAGGATCAGATATCAGCTGATCACCATCAACAATGTGAAATTGGTTCAATGGGAAATATTTCAACCAATTTTTCATGTATACATCATAATATGATCTTTGAACTGGTTTAAAGTTCATATCAATATTTCCAGTTTTAGGATTAAGAACTAATTCTTCAAAAGGTTTCAATTCCAAACCCATGTCGAGTCCTTTATAGTTCAGCTGTAGTTGATCTGAAATAGTTCTTTGTACTGGATCCCTGACAATCAGCAGTAGCTTGATGGTAGAGTTTAAACTATAAACTCTACCCGGAACAAATGGTTCAGTAAAATATGCAGGGGATTTCTCAATTGTCAGTTGGTCTGGAAATGAGTAAGGCATTTGTTTTAGGTACCATCCATATCCAAAATCATAATTATCTTGATTATCAAAAAAATGCACTTCATACTGAGCAGTTTGAATATCTGGATGAACCCCAAGATAAGTGAGCAATGCTCTTGTTCCTGCCTTTCTAGCTCCAATGATAATACAGTGAGGCAGTCTTCGTTTGGTTTGTCTCATATGCACCTTCCGAAAATCATTTTTATTACACACACTGCTATGACTATAGCAGGTAACAAGTAGTCCAATTAATGTTACAGTAAGAATAAAGAAATAGGTGAAGAGTTTACGTGGAGTACAACATCTGGAACATACTTCTGTTTTATTAGATAACTGTGTATATTTCACATCTTTGTAATTCATTTTCCCATTCGTCACTTCCTGAAAAAGAAAATATTCATTCCATTTACCAAAATTTTCTTGTCAATCTACATATGAATGATGCTTTGTTTTGCTCTAACTATGCAATAACATATTTATAATCTACAAACTGGCACATTCTTTAGCATATCAATTTTATGACATGTCCATTTATCAGCAATTTGTTTTAGAGTTATTTCCCTTTGGATAAAAAAAAAAAAAAAGAATAACTAAATTGGTCTAATTTTCCTAATTGAAATTTATGACACATGTGAGGATCTATTTCCCATATCAGCCCCCAGACATGAAATAAAAATTTGCTCTATTGCATTCATTAGTATATTGCTAATTGTCTTTTATCTAAATTGTTTCTGCAGAAAAGGCATGTTTTTGCAGGGAATTTAAGAACTTTGCTTAGTGAGATACTTGCAGACTAATAAAATATTGGGCTTGTGGCTGTATCTTTAGCTGTTGAACATTAGAACAGTTTGTATTGATAGAATAGAAATACAAAGTCGATTTAAACAACTCTGACATTCAACCTGTGGTCATCATACAGTCTTCAACAATAGACAAATCATCCATGTACATATAATTGTTTGTAGTAAACTAAAGATTAAACCAAACTACAGCAAAAGATAACAATTTCATTCATGGTTGGGACACCTTTAGTGAGAACATCATTGAGATGGGAGCAATCTCTGTGGGCCCGCTGTAAACTATTGGACTATTAAAGATGTTAGTGGTTGAATCTCTTAGAGTAGGTTACAGTACACCGGATGCACTTTACCCTTAATTTTAGAAATATGACATAAAAGAAAATAAAAACTTCTTGAAATAGACACAGGTTATTTCGCATTACTTGTCAAGCCAGAATTATGCCACTTAAATTGTTGGAACTTTGTACTGTGTCTGTATTCACTAGATTAAATAGTTCTTGTGTTTACCTATAAAACAGTCCATTTTTAAAGTACAGTAAATATATTTATTATGTGGAAATCTATTCGTCAGTAGTCCTAGGCTCAACAAAAATACATCAGATTGAATTATTTGATTGGTTTAAATTTGTTGTGTTGCCAATCTCCCTTTCTTGGTTTATTTTATCCTTCAGAGTGATAACACAACATGTCCTGGTGGAGTAATATCTCCACATATAATTACTCACAAGAGAACAGAAGTAAGCCAGTTGTATGGATTGATGGAAAAAGACATAAAGATGAATTTTGCAGCAAATGTTAAGGACTACAATGACAATGACCAGCATCAGTTTTCATGTGGTCAAAAATTTGTATGGATAAAATGATATGAAGCACTTTTTTAAGTTATTACATAGTCTCGTTGTGTGCTGAGAGTGATTTTATTCTATGTTTTTTAGTTAAAGTGTTATATTTGCCACACCCTCTAGTGTTGGTTAATAGACATGTCAAGTATAAACTTTGAAATCATAACGGTTCTCAAGATATAGAGCAGACATGATCTGTACCATACGACATTGGGTTGTCAACTGAAACCAAAGATTTTGACCTTGACCTTTGACCTAGGAAGTTATACATACATTATGACACACCCTCTGGTGTTGGTTAATATAAATGTCAAGTATAAACTTTGAAATCATAACGGTTCTCAAGATATAGAACGGACACGATCTTTACCATAGGACATGGGGTTGTCAACTGAAACCAAAGTTTTTGACCTTGAACTTTGACCTAGGAAGTGGTACAAACATTATGACACACCCTCTGGTGTAGGTTAATATACAAGTCAATAAAAAGTTTGAAATTATAACAGTTTTCTAGATATATAGCGGACACAATTTGTTACGGACAGACAGACTGATCACTATAGGGTGACCCGCCACTAGGCGGGGCCCTAATTAGATTGAAATAAAAGTATAGACTTCCATGAAAATCAAATAGGTGGAGAAACTTAAAACATTAAGTTCTTAGGTAATAGTTTAGATTAAATATCTCTAAGAATAACAAGCAAATGAGGAAGAGAATTTCAAAAGAACCTGAAGAAATATAATACAGCTCATTATTACCAATGTTATACAAAGTTTTTGGACTAATGCTGATGAAAAACATTTTTGTGATATACTTTAAGGATGTTTGCTCCTCTTATTTTTGAATTTTTGCCAGATTTTCAGAATCCTCTGATTTTATCCATGTATTGCCATTAAAAAATTTTGCCCGGTAACCCCTACTTTTATTTTCATAATTTTATTACATATAGTTTAACAAGCCATATTTGAAAATCTTATAAAATCCTTGTTATTTTTTCATAGTTTGAAACAAAAAAGTGGCCAATGTTAAAACTATGAAAAATTTAGAGAGAATCATTTCCTGCCAAATTTTCAATGGCCTATATCTCAAAAACAAGCACATAGACCCTTCATTTTTTTCTGCTTTAGTTCCTTTATTTATATACTATCATTTTAGAACAGTCTTTTAAAACGCTTGTTATTTTGAAACAAGAGTAGCAAACCTCCCTAATAGATTATTGAAGAATGCCATTGCAATTACTGCTACAAAGTATGAAAGACTAGTATTTGATTTACCTAAGATACTACAGAGCCACTATGATGGCTGTACAAACACTGCTTCAAATTATTAGTTTTATGTCAAAATTCTTAATTTGTTCCAAGGCTAAAAATCAACAATGGTGAACCAAAAACTCTAACGGAAAATCAATCTGAATTGAATAGATTTTACAAATATTGCTAACTATAAACCACCTGATAAAATCAACGACGATTAAATTAGGCCTCCAGAAATCTTAAAACATCAACTTGTCTGAATAAACTAACAATCTCGTCGTCATCATACAGTAGTATTATAGGACTTCCGTTAACGATTCTCCACAATCAATTCTAACCACTTCTCTCTTACACAGCTTTTAAAAGATTTGTTCTCAATATCTCAAATGGCTAAAAATTTCGCCATTCATTCTCATCATTTCGCAGTTTTTGTCAGAAATTTCAATAAAGTCAATGATCACATGGGCAAGGGAGAAATTAGGACTAAGACTTACATTAGTTCTGAGTAATTTGACTACTTGCAGCATTTGTCACAGTTTTGAGAACTTTTTTGATATTGGGCAAAGCAAAACTAGAACATGACAATAATCATTAGCTAGGATTCTGACCGATCCCCAATTATAAGGATTTCATTTACTTCTTTATGACGCCAACACAGAAACTCTAAACAACTGAGGAAATATATAAAACAGGCCAGACCGAAGAAGGACTGAACACTTACTAGATGAAATGCCATCTTAAAATATAAACATGTCTGATTTAATTAGCATCTCCACTGACAAATAGTCACTGGACTACCCTGTCCTCTTAATAATGAACAAAAAAGAATGTTCCCCTAACAAAGAAGAGATGGACAAATACAACAATCAAAACTAACAAGCAAATCCCTATAACACTTTTCATTTTACTTACAAAATAAGAAAATTTCTCCTAAATCTCTTGAGAATAAGAATGTAATAATTCATACATTGAAGTTTGTAAATTGATTGTCAAGTTATATCTAACAAGCAATGTTTCATCAGTTCCTTGCAACTTTTTACTTTCTATTTCTGGAATGCAGGAAGTTAATTATCAGGTTTGCTGGAATATATTTTCAAGAACAGAATAGTATAATACTGAACAAACAATTCATGAAAAAGGCAATAAAAACCAGCATGACCTTTACTATATAACCTTTAACATTAATCAGGGTTATTATCTCGTTGAATAATCTGCAAAACTTATTCCACTACCCTCTTTAAATATGGTTAAGTGATTACAAAGATGACCTTCATCTTTGACTACTACTTCGAACTTTTTTCACCTCTAACCTTGAAAATAAGAACTTATACTGGCTACTTAGGGATGCACAGGGCTGTTTCATTTCTGATATATATAGGCCTTTTTTCTTTTCATACAAAATTCCTTTGAATTCTATATTGTTCAAAAAAGTTGAAAAACATTACAATATCAATACATAACAAGAAAGTATGTACAGTCCTTATCAATTAATTAAAATGTTTACATATACCTTTCCCACCAAAAGACAAAAAGCCAAGGTCCATTGCTGGATGTATATTAAGTCCTTAATGGTTCTTTTCAATTAAATTACATTACCCAGGAAGTAAAGTTAATCAAAAGTTTATTGCATTTTCCCAATAATAAGAATATCCTTATAGGTTTTCAAATGTAATTTACAAATTACACAATTTAAGGATTTTGAACCAGGAATTTCAGAACTAAAGTATAAAAAAATTTTGCCATACAACTTTCAAAATTTTTCTTTATTATTTCAAAAGATATATGAAAAATATTAAAATATTCCCACCTTTCTGTTGAAAGATCGTTCTAAGTTATTCTGATTATTTTTTTTGTCTTCTTATACTTTTTTCTTGCACAGTATTTTTTTTTTGCAAGATGTGATTATTTGGTATATGATACAGCACTAGTTGTGCACTTTTGAAACTAATCCTGTTTAACCCAACACTTTTCTTTGTAGAGATCTCCCCTAACATTGTCAAGTACTACTCATTTATAACCCTAAACAATATCAACAAAAATTTTCAAAATTGCTAGGGTCTTTTGATTTGAGGTCATTGGTCCACAAAAAGGAAACTTATAAAAGTGCTGTTCCTTTGCTTTTTGTGTGTTTTTTGGCTGTACATGTACTGATCTTGTGTCATGGATGGATAGCTCATATCCTTTGTTTTTCTATTAGCCACAAATTTGTTCAGAACTTGACTAACAAACAGAAAATCTGAAAGTCCAAAGGTTTGCTTTGTGTCATTAAGACTCCAAAGGCATGAAAAATAGTTCATTTTCCCCAATTCATCACACATTTTTTTATTAAGTAACATCAGATAAACATCCAGATGACAATGACAAATCATTCTTTTATTCTCTTACGTCACTGCCAGAAAGGTGAAAGTTACCTTTTGTCTGTGTGTTGAGTGTGAAAAAAAATCTTATCAGATGCTTAAAATATGACATAAATCTGGCTGTAAAAATGTGCATGGAATAAGTACTTTCCCACAATTAAAGTGGTAGCAAGTCTATAATGACTCAATTTGATGTTTAGGAAATATTTTGTTCCATTTAAAGGATATTTGAAATTGCGGTTCCTCATTTGTCAGATGACACTATAATTTTCAAACAAAATGTATTGTTTCCTTTGACTAAGGGACCTTATGAAGATAGATAATCCTTTTTGATAATTTGTTCCATTCTACATAATTGCACAGGTAATAAGATCTTGTATTGAAATGGTCATTTTGGTCTTCATCAATCTGAAAAAACTGAACAATGATTTATTTTGTAATATTCACCTTTTCAGGCTAATTTCAGACATGTACATGGCAGCTACTTCAGAACTGCAAAACGGTCCTATTTTAAAAGTTTGTACAATGTCTGATGTCTCACAATCCTACTGAAATGGTTTTTTTAAATGTCTTATGTCTAATATTCTTTCTAAAGAATTTGTACAATGTCTGATGTATAACAGTCCTACTAAAGAATTTGTACAATGTATACTGTCTAACAGTCCTACTAAAGAGTTTGTACAATGTCTGATGTAGAACAGTCCTACTAAAGAATTTGTAAAATGTCTGATGTATAACAGTCCTACTAAAGAATTTGTACAATGTATACTGTCTAACAGTCCTACTAAAGAGTTTGTACAATGTCTGATGTATAACAGTCCTTCTTAAGAATTTGTAAAATGTCTGATGTATAACAGTCTTACTAAAGAATTTGTACAATGTATACTGTCTAACAGTCCTACTAAAGAGTTTGTACAATGTCTGATGTAGAACAGTCCTACTAAAGAATTTGTAAAATGTCTGATGTATAACAGTCCTACTAAAGAATTTGTACAATGTATACTGTCTAACAGTCCTACTAAAGAGTTTGTACAATGTCAGATGTATAACAGTCCTTCTAAAGAATTTGTACAATGACTGATGTCTCACAATCCTACAAAAGCATTTGTATAATGTCTGATGTGTAACAGTTCTACTAAAGAGTTTGTACACTGTCTGATGTCTAATGGTACTACTAAAGAATTTGTACAATGTCGAATGTCTAATGGTACTACTTTAAGAGTTTCTACAATGTCTGATGTCTAATGGTCCTTCTAAAGAATTTGTACAATGTCTGATGTATAACAGTCTTACTAAAGAATTAGTACAATGTCTGATGTATAACAGTCCTTCTAAAGAGTTTGTACACTGTCTGATGTCTAACGGTCCTACTAATGAATTTGTACAATGTTTGATGTATAACAGTCCTTCTAAAGAATTTGTACAATGTCTGATGTATAACAGTCCTTCTAAAGAGTTTGTACAATGTCTGATGTCTCACAATCCTACTGAAATGGTTTTTAAATGTCTTATGTCTAATATTCTTTCTAAAGAATTTGTACAATGTCTGATGTATAACAGTCCTACTAAAGAATTTGTACAATGTATACTGTCTAACAGTCCTACTAAAGAGTTTGTACAATGTCTGATGTAGAACAGTCCTACTAAAGAATTTGTAAAATGTCTGATGTATAACAGTCCTACTAAAGAATTTGTACAATGTATACTGTCTAACAGTCCTACTAAAGAGTTTGTACAATGTCTGATGTATAACAGTCCTTCTTAAGAATTTGTAAAATGTCTGATGTATAACAGTCTTACTAAAGAATTTGTACAATGTATACTGTCTAACAGTCCTACTAAAGAGTTTGTACAATGTCTGATGTAGAACAGTCCTACTAAAGAATTTGTAAAATGTCTGATGTATAACAGTCCTACTAAAGAATTTGTACAATGTATACTGTCTAACAGTCCTACTAAAGAGTTTGTACAATGTCAGATGTATAACAGTCCTTCTAAAGAATTTGTACAATGACTGATGTCTCACAATCCTACAAAAGCATTTGTATAATGTCTGATGTGTAACAGTTCTACTAAAGAGTTTGTACACTGTCTGATGTCTAATGGTACTACTAAAGAATTTGTACAATGTCGAATGTCTAATGGTACTACTTTAAGAGTTTCTACAATGTCTGATGTCTAATGGTCCTTCTAAAGAATTTGTACAATGTCTGATGTATAACAGTCTTACTAAAGAATTAGTACAATGTCTGATGTATAACAGTCCTTCTAAAGAGTTTGTACACTGTCTGATGTCTAACGGTCCTACTAATGAATTTGTACAATGTTTGATGTATAACAGTCCTTCTAAAGAATTTGTACAATGTCTGATGTATAACAGTCCTTCTAAAGAGTTTGTACAATGTATGATGTCTAACGGTCCTACTAAAGAATTTGTACAATGTCTAATGATACTACTTTAAGAGTTTGTACAATGTCTGATGTGTAATGGTTCCATTAAAGATTTTGTACAATGTCTGGTCTAACAATCCTACTAAAGAGATTGTACAATGTCTGATGTCTAATGGTACTACAAAAGAATTTGTACAATGTCTGATGTATAACAGTCCTACTTAAGAATTTGTACAATGTATACTGTCTAACAGTCCTACTAAAGAGTTTGTACAATGTCAGATGTATAACAGTCCTACTAAAGAATTTGTACAATGTCAGATGTCTAACAGTCCTACTAAAGAACTTGTACAATGTCTATCATCTAACAGTCCTACTTAAAGAGTCTGCACAATGTCCGATGTCTAATGGTCCTACTAAAGAATTTGTACAATATCAGATGTATAACAGTCCTACTAAAGAATTTGTACAATGTCTGATGTATAACAGTTCTTCTAAAGAATTTGTACACTGTCTGATGTCTAATGGTACTACTTAAGAATTTGTACAATTTCTGAAGTCTTATGGTACTACTAAAGAATTTGTACAATGTATGATGTCTTAGAATCCTACTAAATAGTTCGTACACTGTCTGATGTATAACAGTTGTACTAAAGAATTTGTGCAATGTATGATGTAGAAGAGTCCTTCTAAAGAATTTGTACACTGTCTGATGTCTAATGGTACTACAAAAGAATTTGTACAATGTATGATGTCTAACAATCCTACTTCGTAGTTTGTACTCTGTCTGATGTATCACAGTTGTACTAAAGAATTTGTACAATGTATGCTGTAGAACAGTCCTAAAGAATTTGTATAATGTCGGATGTCTAATGGTACATATGTACTACAAAAGAATTTGTACAATGTCTGATGTCTAACAGTTGTACTAAAGAATTTGTACAAAGTCAGATGTCTAACAGTCCTACTAAAATGTTTGTACAATGTCTGGTCTTGTAATCCTACTAAAGAGATTGTACAATGTCTGATGTCTAATGGTCCCAATAAAGATTTTGTACAAGTCTGGTCTGACAATCCTACTTAAGAGTAAACTCATCATAGGTACCAGAGATTGTACAATGTCTGAAGTCTCATTATCCCACTTATGATTTTGTACAATGTTTGGTCTGACAATCCTAAATAAGAGATTGTACTATGTCTGAAGTCTCATGATCCCACTAAAGATTTGGTACAATGTATGATGTCAATTGGGACTACTTTAGAGTTTGTACAATGGGTAATGTCTCATGATCCCACTTAAGATTTTGTACAATGTCTGATGTGTAATGCTACAATGTTAAGAGTTTGTACAATGTCTGATGTGTAATGGTACTACTTTAGAGTTTGTACAATGTCTGATTTGTAATGGTACTACTTTAGAGTTTGTACAATGTCTGATGTGTAATGGTACTACTTTAGAGTTTATACAATGTCTGATGTGTAATGCTACAATGTTAAGAGTTTGTACAATGTCTGATGTGTAATGGTACTACTTTAGAGTTTGTACAATGTCTGATGTGCAATGGTACTACTTTAAGAGTTTGTACAATGTCTGATGTGTAATGGTACTACTTTAGAGTTTGTACAATGTCTGATGTGTAATGATACTACTTTATAGAGTTTATACAATGTCTGATGTGTAATGGTACTACTTTAGAGTTTGTACAATGTCTGATGTGTAATGGTACTACTTTAGAGTTTATACAATGTCTGATGTGTAATGGTACTACTTTAGAGTTTATAGAATGTCTGATGTGTAATGGTACTACTTTAGAGTTTATAGAATGTCTGATGTGTAATGGTACTACTTTAGAGTTTATACAATGTCTGATTTGTAATGGTACTACTTTAGAGTTTGTACAATGTCTGATGTGTAATGGTACTACTTTAGAGTTTGTACAATGTCTGATGTCTAATGCTACAATGTTAGAGTTTGTACAATGTCTGATGTGTAATGGTACTACTTTAGAGTTTATATAATGTCTGATGTGTAATGGTACTACTTTAGAGTTTATATAATGTCTGATGTGTAATGGTACTACTTTTGAGTTTGTACAATGTCTGATGTGTAATGGTACTACTTTAGAGTTTGTACAATGTCTGATGTCTAATGCTACAATGTTAGAGTTTGTTCAATGTCTGATGTGTAATGGTACTACTTTAGAGTTTATATAATGTCTGATGTGTAATGGTACTACTTTATGCGTTAGTAGAATATCTTATGCTTATGGTACTGCATGTTTTATGGTTGTTATGGTTGGTGCCCAAACATCCTCACAATCTTGTTCCTTTTTTAGCCTCTTGGTTTTAAAAAAATGCTAAAAAACAGCGATTTCTTGAAGTTGCTAGTATAGGTTGGTTTTTTGTTTTTGTTTTTTTGTTTTGTTTAAATTAGAGCTCATTTTAAAAGAGGGCTTCTTTACATTAGATTTTTTTTTATTCTTGACTTGTTAAAACATTTACAATGGGGTTTATGTTTAGGTCAATAAACAATAATTGTGCTTCCAGACTTAGACTTTTGAAAGATTTTGCGTACAATTTAGACATAACAAAAAATAAGGTTAATATCAAAGTTCATTTAAAGAAGTGCTTTTCTTGCTATTTTTAAAATTTTGTATTTACATTAGAAACAATTTATTTCTAATACAGTATTCTCATGGCATATTATTTATTCCCTGGAGTAATGATTATTCCAATGGAGTGTTTTCATATCATCAAATGTCAGGAAATTAAACCGAACAATCAAATTTTGATTTAGTTAAATCAATTATCATAAAACAATACTGACCATGTTTTTTATAAAATTGATGATAGCAGATAATATGTATTAAGGATCAGTTTTTATGTATTATGTGAACAAAATTAAAAATAATAAGTTATTGCCACATGACACAACACTATTTCAGAAAGATATATTAAATCAAACTCCTGATTGCAGCAAAATCAATGAAAACTTTGCCTCCAGGAAATAATTTTTATTTTCAATATCAATAAAGACTTGGGCATAAACAAAATATAAGACATTGTTAAAGATATATATATTTATTCTGAGTTCTGATCACATGACAAAGTCCAGTATCTACAACAATACTGACAATACATATACAGGTTCTCACCACTCATAATTCTATTACAAAACTACATATATATTGTAAGTCTTTTCACCTACTACATCAGCTCAATGACATACACTGTAAAGAACTGAATATGAAGGTGTAGAGACTTGCAATACAGCAGTGTATAGTTACTGCTTAATCATGTTAATTGCACATCTTGTTTATGAAACATAAAGTTTTCATATTACTGAATTTGACCCAGTTTGATACTTCTTCCTGTGTTTTTGACTGGTGCCTTTTATAGCTAACTGTAGAGTTGACATAATCACTGCAGCTTTTAAAACATACAAACAATCTTGCAAACTAAGACTGTTTTAATTGTCTTAGTCCTGTAAAAAAATATCTTCTATTTATAACACTTTGAAAGATTTGACAGAAAACGACTTGTCATGCATTATTGTCATATTTACTTGAAAAAATTTTGTTTCCCCTTAAGCTCTCTTTAAACAGGGGCCCAGCTTGCCATACAAGGACCAGATCACAAAACATAGTTTTAGAATTGTAGACATTTCATGACAACTATCAATGATAAAATAATAATATGGTGTACATCAGACATAAGAAAAGCCTTGAAAAAAAAATAAGCTCATTTGTATATAATATTAACAATAGTCTTTCTTGCAAATAACTTATTTGATTCTGTTATTAAACACTTTTAACACAGGTTGTTTCCCTTTGCCCTTTATAGACTGGTTCTATACCAGACAAAATGGGCCATTGCCTATGAAAAGAATGATAAGTTGAAAATGATTTTTAATAAAAAAAAAAAATAAATAAAAAAAAATTCATTGATATCAAACGCTTTTAGTTTAACAAAAGATAAAATGGATGACAAGATTTAAAAGACTTTTAAGAATTCACACAGAAAAATTTAGTTCTGCTAGCTCTTCATTGACTATGAAAATGTATGTCCGTCCTAAGGGAAGCAACTCAAACAAAATGCTTCGCTGAGCGCAGCCTGATACGACCGCAGAGGTCAAACCCTGAACAGTTGGGGCAAATTTGGACACAATGTTCAAGCTTGATACTGTCTGAATTTGGATTGTTATTAAATTTTTAACATAATATAGGTTTCTGACACAAAATAAATGTGGTTAAAGATCTTAAAAATCTATTACACATTACTGTTTAATTGAAGATATCTTCTTGGAACTTTTCAAAAAATTTGAAATTTGAAAAATTTTGAAAAAAAAAATATGAACCCCTGAAAAAAATCCCCCCAAACTTTTTGAACTAGAAACTAGAAAAATGCTTGTTTTTCGCCCCTTTTTTGTCCCTTATTCCTGCATGTTTGGGGCAAATACCCCAAAACTCAATTCCAGCTATCTTTTTGTGATATGGAACATTGGGGTTCAATTTCAGAGAGATCCATACACTTACACATAAGTTATTGTCTGGAAACTACAAAAATCCTTGTTTTTGGCCCCTTGTTGGCCCCCAATACCTAAACTGTTAGTACCATAACCCCAAAATCAATCCCAACCTTCCTTTTGTGGTATTGAACCTACTTGTAAAATTTTATAGAGATCCATTCACTTAAACTAAAGTCATTGTCCGGAAACCAAATGCGTCTTCGGACGATGACGACAACATCATAGCATTATACGAACCCCAAAAAAAATTTTGTAGTCATATAAAAAAGGATATCTAATTGCAGGGTCAATTACGGAATTTGCAAATTAGACTATCGTCAATTTGTTTTCACAGTACTTAATTTCAAAGTCTGGACATTTATAAATAACAAAAAAAAATGTTACAAATTTATACACTAGAAATCTGCAAAAAAAAATTCTCATTTATTACAAAATTAATAAATCTAACAAAACCAGCTTGTTTTCAAATTAATATGGAAAATATTATACCCTCCTAAAGACAGTAATTACAAAAATTTGTAAAATGGGAGCTATTAGTTTTATACTATGCTTTTATATAATTTGTTGACTAGATTTATAAATAGAATGGAAATAAAAAGATTCTGTTTGTATAAAGTTATATAAATAAAAGGAGATGTTCGGTAAATGTCAATGAGACAACAACCTAACAACACACACAATAAAACCAATAAAATCAAGGTCAAGTTGAATTTTCCTTTTTTACGATTTTAACCTGCAATAAATGCAGAAGTCATTAAACTTGATCGAGTCTGGGGAAAAATTGTCTAAATCATAATTTGTACATAATTTTCAGATACAATTATGTGAAAGTTTTAAGACCAAGGTGTTTATAATATATCTATAAAGTATAGTGTACTTTAAGTACAGAGGACAACAATAAATCACAACTGTCACCCATTTCTATGTAAATTGTTATGTAGAGTTCAGGGAGACTTATAATTCAAGGCTGTAACTTAACAGTTACATCACTCAAATTCACATCTAATTTATTGCCCTTGACATTCCTGGTTAGAAAAGTATGACCTTTCGACCCAAAGTCAATATACTCAAAATACATATAGCTTGGTTTAAACTAGGAATTATTATTTTCTTGGTAAGTTTATTCTACCTGTGAGGGGATTGTATTTTGGGTAGGTTTATTCTACCTGAGAGGCAATCTTTGTACTGACAAAGATACATTTAACATAGTCTATATTTGCAATAAAAATCTATATGGATATTTGATTTGTATAATTATATGCTTCCATGCAATTCATAACTTAGAAAATTTTTTTTTTAAATTTACCTTTTGAAATGAAGTTAATCAACAGAAAAAAAACCTTAAGATTTCATGTGTTTTCACTGCAGGATATCTATATTTGTTACATAACAGAATAGACTTTCACAGATATGACAAGTAGGGTTCTTTAATTAATTCACATGCTTCCTGTATTCCTTAATCATATCATGGAAGTAAAATGAAATATTATATTTCGATGATCCTATCATCTCTGGACTAATTGACAGAAAAAAACTTCTTCCAAAACTATGATTTGTTGAGCTATGGGCATCTTTTTTTCTATTTCCTTCTTCTTTATATATTTTTGGGGACCTATTGAATTTAAAACATTAATATGTGTTTCCAAACTTGTTGTCTAGACTTGGAACAATTTGGAGTTATACTTGTTATGAACACACTTGTGTATTGTTAAATACTCTACATAAATTTTCTGGTTTTATCCTGGTTTTTTTTTTTGTTTGTTATCTTTTGATGGGAGACTTTTCTTTTTATTCCCATGTATTAGTTTCTCTTTGTTATAATGGATTATTTTCTTACATTTAGCCTATTCCTTATAACCTAGGAAAGCAACAGCTGTCATGTGATTCACTAATTTTGCTACAATACACAAATAAAACCTACAATTAATATATACAAGGCACATTTTTGTGTATTTAACACATCTTTTAAAATATTAAACATGAAAATTTAAGAACTGCGTTATTTTCAAACAGGAATTTCACATTGTCAAAATTACAATAACATTTGAAGATCGTAGAGCATATATAAATATCCAAGAATTTGGCACTTTAAAAAAAAAAAGATTATAACAAAAACAGATGATTTTGTTCATCAAATATAAAAGCAGAAAAGGCTGCCAGGAAACCGTAAGATAACAAAATTGTATTATAAAATCTGAATTACCAATAGGAAAAAATCCCCTAAAAAGCAGAATAGGGCCCTATAAAAGTACCTGTTTATAGCATAATCAAATGGGACAATGAAAAAAACTGAATTGATAGTTCTTTAAGTTTAAAGGAAAACTGGGGTTTAATATTTTCAAAACATTTAAGTATTATAAGCTAAGTTTTTCAAAACTGTAAACCAATAATGCAGCTCTTGTAAAATATTTTGCAAGCCTTGGTCAGTGAAAACAATCTTACAGACTTTGACTCATGAGAAATAAACGGTGAATAGCTTATAAAATATAAAATAACAAATAATGGCTGGCAGTGTATACATAAAAACACTGAGGTAATCTTAAAATACATATAAAACTTAATCAAAAAGTTATAATATCCTGTTGAGATCTACACTTTACAATGATTTTGTGTTTGCCATCAACACTTTACAATGATTTGTGTTGTTATAATGCTCACACCATGCACACAGAATACTGATTTTTCTCATGTTTAATGAAAAGCTAGCATGATATGATATGAATATTGCACATCTGTTACAATTACGATAGTCAGTAATAGGCATTCATACAGAAGACTTTATGATTATAAATTGTGTCAGAAAACAAGCAATATTGAATATGGTAACAGTTTGTCATGGATTTTAACATCTATACCAACACAATTTTTAAATCTTTTGGGAATTGGGAGCTGTGTTTCTTTAGAAAGTCTATTAAGAATTTTCTTTAGAATAATTTATGACAATTCAGGCTATTTTTACCAATTTCAGCTCCTTGTCATGAACACTGTTATTTTTGCAAAAATATTGGAACACATTCCTCTTTTTTTTCTTTTTTACAGTGAAGCACATTTTTTTACCAGTTATCAAAATTCAACTCCATTTAAATGTTCTATTAATCATTTTAAATAATTTTTCATTGTGTGGCTTAAAGAACTTGTTTAATTTTCTAATAACACTTGGGTGAGTTCCAGGATGTGGTCTTCCCTTGGTTGCACCAAGACACTTTTCCATGCTGCCCTGCTTTTTACAGAAAAATCCTCGTGTTTTGTTGAAATAAAAATTGTCTTGTGTAATATAATGTTCTAATCCTAAAAATGATTCTACATGTTTTATTTCCGATACTGGATCAAGAATGAGATTGTCCCCGTCCACAATTAAAATTTGCTCTCGTTTAAACACTCGTAGCCACCGTTCAAAATGATGATGATATATACTAATACGAACGGCTTTATAATCTGTATTAATTTCTCCTGTGTAAGGATCTATCACTAATTCTTCAATTTTCTGGAAGGTGACACCTTTAGCCAATTTATTGTAATACACTTGAGTATAGTCAGAAAGCACTCTGGTTGTGGGGTTACGTAGAACTACTATTAATTTTATAGTACTATTCATTATGGATATCCTTTCTGGAACTTTCTCTGTTATAAAATATCTTGGACTTTTCTCTACAGTAATTTGTTCAGGGTAAGAGTAAGGCATTTGTTTTCTATACCATTCTAACCCTAAGTTGTATTTTTCATCTTCATCAAAGAAATGCATTTCATGCTCTGCATTCTGAACCTGAGGGTGTAGTCCTATGAATTCCAACAAAGCTCTTGTTCCACACTTCCGAACTCCAAAAATAATACATTGAGGAAATCGTCTTTTTGTCCCAACTGGATGAAATTTCTCTGAAAATTGATCCTGTTCTAGAAGTTTTCTGAATTTGATAGAATCTTCATAAATAATATTGTTCATATTTAAATCACTCCATGCTATTGTGTTGGAGTAAAGAGATATATTGAGTATAATAAAGATAACACAGACAACAATAACAGCATGTTTCCACTGCTGTCTCATACTGCCGTCTGCTGCACAGCAATCATAATTTGTCTTCACATATCTTCTTCCTCCTTTGTTGTGAAAAGTCCACTTGAAGTTTGACATTCTTTGTAAAACATGTCGCTTTCATTCCACTTCTCTTTACTACATCTGGAAAACATGAAAAAATTATGTTTAACATGTTTAATATGCAACATATATATAGTAAGTTATACAACTTGATGTATATGATAATTGTTACAACTTGCTGTGAAATAAACATCCACATCTACATACTGTTCATATCTTAGTACGGTGTTTCAAATTTTGAAGTACAGTTTCTCTTAAGTTTCTCTAATGGTCTCATTGCGTTAAGTCAACTATAAATATACCACTAATACAATGTAAGCATTTTAAATTCTAGAAGTATAGAGATGACACCAGCCATCAATAAGATACTGTGTTTAGTCTGGATCAGGCAGATATTTGGTCTGGAAGCTTCTGGTCAAAGTTTTAAATAACTGATGACAAATGTTATTATCATAATGGTTTTTTCGCTGGATTTGGACAGAACTATCTAGGACCTACAGGGGCCTCAAAATATCAATTAACCTCCCTTTCAAACTGATTTAAAAATACATCAGTTGATATTGTAGTAGTTATTAAGAGTTCAGACACAGTGGCATGTTTAAAATGTCAGTTTTTGTTTCCTTTTGAAACATTATGTACTGAATGTGAACTACTTAATTAAGACAGTATTTTTTAAACATAAATACTTAATGTCATATGAACATATAATGGCTTGTGACAAAGAATAAAATCAAAATAAAACAAAGAAACAACATTTCAATTGATAATAAATGAAAAGGTGAAAAATTATGAGACTTCAGCCCTCTGTTCTAATGACTGTTTGATAAAATCAACTTATGACTTTAATATACATTTATATGAGTGTAAACATGCCACCTGTCATTTTTTCAATTAAAAATTTACTGAAATTATCTCAAATTATTGACATTTTTTGCAATTAAACAACAACAAAAACATGTACAAGGAAAATGATAATATAGTCTACAGCACGAAAAGGTCATATCTTTGAAACTAATGCTGCAATGTCTTGCTTTCAAGCATCAGTATTTCTAGCCTATCAAGTTTTGTTTACCCCCTCCTTACAACTCCTCCAATAGTCATGATTCACCTATATTTTCTACCAAAGCTTTGTTCTTTAGTGAAGCTGTGCATACCAATCTATTTTTGCTCATCAAGAAAACCACATCTGACTACAATATCTGTTATAAATGGGACTTTAGAAATAAAACAAGATATCTTCTCTTAACAATATATCCTTTATTCTGAATGCACATGTCCATGTCAAAAACAGACAACGTTTGCATAAGACTGAAACACCAACTTATTTTCCAGGACAATTCCAACCTTGCCTTCATCTTATAATACAATAACTTTGTCTACTTAAAAACTGAAAGTCCGTTTATTTCAATAAAGAGAGAAAATGTAGGCTGAAAACCAATAAGCAACAATATCTTTATACGAAAAACAGCAGACGTGGTAAACAAACATTAGTTAATTAATGAAATCCTGGCAGGATTCGTCTGTGATTATCAAGGTAAAATTGACTTAATTATTCCAGAGCAAAAAGTCTGAATAAATACAATAAAAACATGAAAAATAAAAACATAAAATCTCATTTAAAAGTAATATAAAATGTTCAGGTGATAAGAGGGAGCACAGGTGATGTCCAGATGTTGTATCAAGGACAGGTTACAATCTTTTTATTATTACTGTCAGGCGTCCAATGAAGTTAGGATCCTGGATGAATGATACTGTAATTATCTTTCTTTAATTAAAGGATAAAAATATCCTAAATTTTCTTCCTGTTTAAAAATTTACATCAAAGCAGGAGTCCATTTCTTATTAAACCAATAAAATCAGGAGCAGGTATAGAAATTTCATAGGATATGTTTTCTTGCTTTCAAAAATCTAATTTTTTTAACTTAAAAGGACATTTCTATTGCTTTTGATTGAAAAATTCATTGAAAACAACTAGCAGAAACAGGAAACATTGTTTGCTTTTTGTTAAAAAATAACTGTCAGAAGAAATATATAGTTTGTAAGTCTCTCACTGTTTCCTCTTACTAAATAATTTAATATATTTAATGGTCTTTAAAATAAAATTGTCCTGAACATGCATGTAATATTTGCCACTGGACTAAACAATAATCAATCTTTGAAAAAAAATTACAGAGGATATTACAACTATTACAATATACAAAATGAAGTAAGAACCAGCACTACCTTATTTATCTATTTTTAAATTTACATCTAATAAACTATTCTGCTAAAACATATTTGTGAATTTTTCTCAAATTAATTTCTTAAACTGTTAATGAAAAGCAAATTTACAATTTCTTTTTAATTTCAATTCTACTAATTTTTTTGTGTGAACCCCCTGAGGGGTTCACGCTTATATATTGGAGAGTTTTGGAAGTGTCTATGGGCCACTCGATATACCTCAGAATCAAGATTCTCGGAACTTCTCGACAATTTTCGATCATTTATACAGGTAGTCTATGTCTTTGATACGGTCCCTCTATGGCTAGGCTACCACGTGACATTGTATATTTCAACAATCAAAGTTCATTTGTAGATTTATCTTAGGTCGGAAACAATAAGGTCGGAAAGCAGAAAGATAATAAAACAAACAAGATTTTTCTGTAAACAGAAATCTAATTTCATTAATAGATACTACCAGACTAAGAGAATATTCATTGTTAAGTTTAAACTGAGACTGAATCTATTCTTAATAGAATATAATTAAAATTGTAATTTATATGTGCATTATCATGTCTCACAGATTTGAACAGTCATATTACATTTATGAAAATTATTTGTAATGTATGAGCACCAATGAGCAGGGATGAGTACCCAAAGTTAGCTAAATATCTTAATTTAAACGGTTGTGAATAAAAAATACGTTTCAAATCACACGCATTTTAAATCCTTGCATCTCACAAAAAATGTAATTATTATTTTACAATAATTATAACAAAATAAATAACTATCATAATGTAAATTGTTTTATACTGTTTAAATGTATTTATAACTCTCTGCTTATATTTTGTATAGACAGCGTGCACTAAGTTGACGGCAACTGTAAAATGCACTTTTAAAATAGTTTTACACAACCGTGTTTAAAATATTTCTTAAATAAGAATTTTTTTTATGATAAAATGATGAAAGCATGACATTAAAATCCACATAACTAGTAAGGTAAATTAAAATTTAATCTATAAATTATGAAACGAACATATAGAAAACGGCAAAAATATGGTGAAACTTGTAACATTAAATAAGCATAAAATAGAGTTTTTGACTTAAAACTTATACAAATTCAACATATTTTCCCGCATGTTCGTATAATAGAATTGTTCGGATTCGGATTTGGACATCATACGAAATTCACCGCAAAAAAATAAAAACGACCATGGTAGATAAGTTTGGAATGATCTCCGTTATGTGTAAGAAGGACTAATATTCGAAATGGAAGAATCAGTAAGAAAAAAAATGTAATTGCACTCTTTTATTTTCAAAATAACTTGGTATTCCTATTAAATATTTAACAGTTCAACCTTTAGAAGTAGTAAAGATGCAGCCTGGTGAATCTCATTCAAAGTTTGTACGATCACGGAAAATAATTGAATTAAATTGGATTAAAAATTACAGACAGTCTACCCTCTCGGTCTTAATGATAATATCATGGGAATTGGTAATATATCAAGAACCGATTCTGTTAACATTTTGGATATAGTTTCTAAAACTGTTCGTAAAACCGTTCTCATGGTCGTAGAAAAATCGCAATCAAAGAAAATTTCGGACCAATCATACTAATATTTCGGACCTAATTTCTATTTCAAAAACAACGGCAGACATTATCTGTTAACAAAGCTCTGTTCATTACGGTTAATAAGTTAAATAAAATTTTAGAGGATTGCAACACAATTTCATATAGCAGTCCTAAGTATGAAATCGTTCAAATTATAATGGCATATTGTTATTCTAAACTGTTTCCCAAAATTGATCGCCCTGAAGATCATAAAAACATTTTATTAAAATAAAGTATGTCAATAAAGGTTTTGATTTTGTAAATATTGCCGATATTTTTAACGACCATTCTGTTAAAGAACAAATTCCTGGATATTTTGATAATACTGAGCTCCCTCTTATTTGTTATATTTACAAGAAATCTACCGAAATATGTGTTTAATTATAGCCAATTGTGTAAAGATGTTAATATCAGTGAAAATACACCTACTTCATGTAATTGTAGTAATTCGAATACATTTATGGACCCATTTCCCATGTTATAACAGGAGATCTTAACATCGTTCAAGACCGAGAGTTAAAATCATTCCTCAGTAAAGGACCTAAATATCGTCCCCGTCAATCATTAATTGGAATGAGTGTCGTAATATCATCCACGACTCACTCCATACTTACTGTTTAAAATGGATAAAACGGAAAAAGCTGACAAAAATCTTTGGACTCTTTTTTAATTCAGTAATGAACATAGTTGATAAACGTATTCAACATTTTAAAGAACATTTTACTCTTAAAACAACCATAATAAACCTATTTCTCGTATCAAACATAAACTTAAAGAACTAGCCAAGGAATTTGTTTTGTCCGGCCGATAAAGCTGCTAATAATATCATTATTGTTTGACGAATTTTACATTGAGGTCCTGAAAAAGAAATCACCAATTCACCAACATTCCAACTGACTCCATTTTCAGAAAACGACATCTGTAACAAACATAAACTTTAGCTACCTCTTTACAAGCAGAACCAAATACAATGAAAGTCCCAACTATGTACTGGCTTCGAAGCTACATAAAACACCTTACAAATATAGATTTATTTCGTCTTCAAGCCATTGTTCCACTACTAAATTGTCTATTCTTCTTACCAGTTCACTTGGTACAATCAAAACCTGATAATAAATTGTTCAAATAAGGCCTTTGAAAATAGTGGAATTAATTACTTTTGGAGTGTCAAAACTCGTTGGAAGTACTTGATAAATTGCATGCTTATATTGGTGATTTTGAATCTGTTCAAAGTTTTGATTTTTCTACCTTGTATACCACATTGCCTCACATTCTCATTAAGAAAAATTCACACACCTAATTAAATGGGCATTTAAAAGTCAGAATGTGAATACATATGTTCTAACTCTTTAGGTCATTTTTAGTAGCAATAAACAAAAGAAATATGTCAATTGGACATGCTTTGATACTATATCTGCCCTTGAATTTTACTAGATAATATTTTTGTTCGCTTTGGAGATTCCATATATCGTCAGGTTATCGAATTCCAATGGGGACTAACTGTGCACCACTTATTGCGGACCTGTTTTGTATTGCTATGAGTTACAATTTATGACTAAAATCAGCAAAGACCCATCGAAACAACATCTGATACAAAAATTTAATAATACTTTTAGATATTTGGATGATATATTGGCTCTCAATAATGACGACTTCAGTATGTATACTAAAGAAATTTATCCTGTTGAACTTACTTTAAATAAAGCTAATACTAACAATGACCACTGCCCTTTCCTCGATCTTGATATCCATATCATTAACGGAAAGCTTAATACAAAATTTATGATAAAAGAGATGATTTTCATTTCCTATCGTTAATTATCCATTTTAGATGGTGACGTTCCTTGTCACCATCTTACGGTGTTTATATATCTCAACTTGTACGATTCGCTCGTGTATGTAACAACGTTTCAGATTTTAACGAAAGAAATTTATGTATTACTGAAAATTATTACACCAGGGTTTTCGATATCACAAACTAGTCAAAACATTTACTAAATTTTATCATCGGTATAAGGACATCATTCGTAAATATAGCTCAACATGCAGACTTCTTATACGTTCAGGTATTTCACATCCAATCTTTTATGGTAATATTCTTTATAAAGCACTAAAATGTCAGTATTCACCTCAGAAGCTAACAAAACCTTTAAATAGACTTATTAAAAGGGATATAGTTACGATACTGTTGTCAGGTCATTAAAGATTGCATATTTTGGCTTTAATATTGATTCACTTATAGGGTCTTTGCATCGAACTAAACACATTTATTTAAAAACCAGTTGTTGGCATGACACGGGTTATGCTCTTCTCGTATATTTTATGATGGTATGATACTAAACCCTAACGGGAGGGATTGTGCCTGATATTCATATGATGAAGACATAATCTTTCAATCAGTTTAATTGAGGTCTGGAGCTGGCATGTCAGTTAACTGCTAGTAGTCTGTTGTTATTTATGTATTATTGTCATTTTGTTTATTTTCTTTTGTTACATCTTCTGACATCGGACTCGGACTTCTCTTTAACTGACTTTTAATGTGCGTATTGTTATGTTTACTTTTCTACATTGGCTAGAGGTATAGGGGAGGTTGAGATCTCATAAACATGTTTAACCCGCGCATTTTGCGCCTGTCCCAAGTCAGGAGCCTCTGGCCTTTGTTAGTCTTGTATTATTTTACTTTTAGTTTCTTGTGTATAATTTGGAGTTTAGTATGACGTCCATTATCACTGAACTAGTATATATATTTGTTTAGGGCCAGCTTAAGGACGCCTCCGGTGCGGAATTTTCGCTGTATTGAAGACCTATTGGTGACCTTCTGTTGTTGTCTGTTCTGTGGTCGGGTTGTTGTCTCTTTGACACATTCCCATTTCCATTTTCAATTTTATTCCAAATGTGCATAACCAGAGGTTTAAAATAATCTGCAAAATATGAATGATTCGATAGTCCAGACTGAACACCTGAATTTTTTTAATGTCCAGCTATTATATTACAATCTAAAGAAATGACGTTTTAACGCTATTTTCTGAAAAGGGTCCACGACATAGTCGCTAATTATTTCCATTTCACTGCTCTTAGCATATATTTATTTATATTTCCAGACTGTGCATTTGCTGCACTTTTTTGTTCGAAAAAAAAAAGAAATATGTTGAACGTAAATGTTTAAAGTTATGTGATAAACTAAGTGTCCAGTGTTTTTGTTACGCTTTTATTTTCTGGTAGGAAAATGCCGACGTCGTGAATGATTTAGGTAATTTGAAGACGTTACGTTTGTGGACTCAGCTTTGTGCACGCCGTCATAGCAATATTTGTCATTTCGGGGCTTTTTATAGCTGACTATGCGATATAGGCTTTGCTCTTTGTTGAAGGCCCTACAGTGACCTATAGTTGTTAATTTCTGTTTGTATGGTCTCTTGTGGAGAGTTGTCTCATTTGCAATCATACCACATCTTCTTTTTTATATTTAAAAAGAGATTCATTTGATAAATACAATGTCCATCACTAAATACTCGACATTTGTGTTTATTGATATTATATTCTAAATTTTTGGAAAAAGTTCACCTGCAGGAATGTATGTTTATTATACAATTTCAATTCTTTTTGCTTGTTTGTTTGTTTTAATGGTTCAACCTAATAGCATATAAATATTTGTACTATGGTACATTTTTTGAGTTAGAGCCGATGAAGTTTTCTATAAATTTGATATAATTTGTCCCAAAAGTAGTACAACACACTGTAAAAATATTATTGAGAAAGCGCAGGTGGGATTTTTTTTTATTTTCATTTATTGTCTAAAAGAAATGCACTACAAAATAACTGTGTACTCGGACCATATGCAAAAGGGTTATGAAAAAATTATGTATATTCCCAGGTAATAAATAAAATAGCCGAGCTTTAAAATTTTTATTCAAATAGTAGCTGTAAATATACACTTGTTTATTCTCACCTATCGAGCATTGCTTTCAACTGCTGTGTGCAAGAATGTACACACAATTACATAGTTTTAAAAAAGGTAGTTTTGCATCACCATTATCTTCTTCTATTCACAGTCAATTATTTCAGTTCAAAAGCAAACAAAAAATCAGCAACAATCTTTTGGTGACCAGCGATGTTAGGTTCACGTGTTGCTTTTCTTTTTTTTAAAGAAAGCAACTTGTTACATTTTTACCTTTTATCTTTTTAATACATATAAGGTGTAAATTGCTTAACATACTAAAATGACTAGAAGACCACTTACAAATACAATACAAAGATAACTAATCAAACGCACCAAAAAATCTGCTTAATCACAAGTGTCAAAAGAAGGAATTATCAATGAAGATACATGTATATAAAACACACTTCAAAACTGATTTTCATTGTGTACAAACACTTTGATATCTCATTTTATCACCTGGGAAAATTAATAAATTTACAATTGGTGTTATAAAAGATGATTTTGTCATGTATGTCTGTGTGGACAGGTGGTCAACATTGCAGGAGACCAATAATACTTATCTATACTGGTCAAAGTAGTGTCATTTTGACACACTGCTGAAATATTGACCATTGGATATTTAATTTCCTAAATCAGGACCAATATATTAAAACATAATTGTCAAAAAAGTTCAAACGAAGTCTTTGATCAAGTACAAAGCTTTATAGTTGATGATTTGAACTATACTTGAACCAACTTCAAACAAAACTGCTTAATCCAAAGCATAAGAATGCAGTATACCAAGTACTTTCATATTGGCAAGGAACATTTGCAACTTTCTATTCATGGGCTGATCCAATCCTTCAAAAAAACCATTGAGTAGGATAAGATAATTAAACACAAAACTGACAGCTAGAGAAAATAAAATGAAGAAAATACCATGGGTTTTTGTCCTTAACTTTACAATGATTTGTGTATCAAAATAAATAAATTATTGTTTCAATCTAATTTGCCAGGAATATCCAAGGATCCTTTATAAAAATTATTTTTTGACAGATCCACTCATTGGTCCCAATATACACCCCCATCCTGTTGCAAATTAGGATATATAAATTTTTAAAAACTTTTGATGACTGCATCTAAATAACCACTAGTCATAATTGAACAGAATTTTGCAAAACAAATTTAGATTTTGACGTTTATAGAAAAAATATTGTCACAGATTTTTGTTTACTTTTACATGAAAATTACACACAGTGACACACAGTGTTTAAACAAAAAACCTTATGCAAATCCTTAAATAATATACAATAACTGTGACATCAATGCCAGGCAATAAACAAATGTTGTCAATAAAACTTACCACTCCAAACTCCCCATTAATTCCATCAACGCAGAAGAGAAATTTAATTCCAACAAAATGCACAAATAAAAACTCAATCACTTAAATTAAAGTAACAAGAAAATTTAAATGATTTCCTCGACTTTGTGAAGCATTGTGATCCTAAGATCAATACAATAATGTTATACACAGGTCCTGTGACATTCGTCAAAACATTGACAGACAAATTAAAGGGTGAAAGTTTCAAAAGTGAGGAAATTAGATAAGTACTAGTTATGTTATATTGAAAGTCGTTGAAGTAAATCAGGCCAATGAAACGTGAACTGGGGGTTTAACAAATTATCAATACCCTATGTCTCCGGAAATCTTAGGTTTAAAACCTCCTTTTTTAATATTGTTTCTTTACTCATAAAAACATACAGAAAGTGCACACAATAGTGAAGGGAAACTTTTACAACCTTTTCTAATGATTTAAAGGTAGTTTAGTGAGCAACCTGTAGGAAGTGAATTTACAAAAATATGCTAAAATTTTGTGCTGGGGAAAAAATGTTATATTATAAAGACGGATCTGTTGAGTAGTACTCAAGAAAAATATATTTGAGATATTCCTAGAGCAATAATATTGAAAAACAGTCTACATTAATAAATCAGGGGCATATCTGGAAGAAGGTAAGAGGGGTGCAAGCCTTGCCCATGAAAATGTTAAGTTTTTTTTATGAATATTTCTAATATTTTTTCCACTAGCCTGTCAACACTTGAGGTTGTCAGTTTGAATCCTGCACATGCATTGTGTGCTCGACTCCAATCTTAATTGGCTAGGACTGTCAGTTTTTCTACCATAGGTCGTGGTTCTCTCGGCTTCCTCCACCAATAAAAACTGATCGCAACAAAATAGCACAATAATGTTGAAAGTGGCGTTAAATACCAATCAATCTTATTTTTTTCATAGTAAAATTTCAATATCATTTGGTAACCTTACTTCCAATCATTTTGAGACAATTCAATCGGAAAAAACTCATATTGCAAAAGTGAAAATTGAGCTTAACCTCAATTTCATAGTCAAGGTTTAATGTTAAAAAAATTATGAGGCCCTACTTAAAGGTAAAATTAAGTGATCATGCTGGAATTGTTTTGAACATTTTGAAACAATACACAGGATTTATTTCTGGAATAGTAACTGAAGCAGCAATGCAAACATAGCTTGTTCATTTCATAGTAAATAATGACAATTCAACATTAAATAATCAGGGCCTTCTCTAAACTTCATGGGCTCAAACCATTAAACATTTCTACCATTTTGGGACAATTTAATGGACATAACTCTGAAAAGTTAATTGCTACAATAATAAATATTTTATTTGATCTGCATATCATGGTAGCTAAGGAAAGATGAAATATTTCAAGGTTTACTTCAAGTAAATTCAATTCACCATTTAGAACCATAACTATTATTACAATTTTTAGACAATTCAAGGGGTATTATCTATAAAAGTAATTGCAGAAACAGAGAAAAATGAATTAAAACTGAATTTCATAGTTGCTAGTAGCATTCAGTTATAAAGTCCACTTCAAAGCGAACTTAAAAGTTATTACTTGCAAAACCACATGGGTTCCCAATGGAACTTATTGGGAAAATTCACATTAAAATCTTTTTCTCTTAAAGCATATGAGTAATCAGAACCAAACTTTCATCC
This sequence comes from Mytilus coruscus, assembly GCA_017311375.1. Classification (NCBI taxonomy): domain Eukaryota; kingdom Metazoa; phylum Mollusca; class Bivalvia; order Mytilida; family Mytilidae; genus Mytilus; species Mytilus coruscus. Next base: position 9,202,271 of record CM029595.1, read on the forward strand.
AAGAAGTAACAGTCATGGATTGATTGATTATTGCTTACTTAATGCTCATTGAGTAACATATGGATGACTTTTTACATCCAATATTTCCTATTCCTGTGGTAAGCTGTAAGACATGGTTGTAAGAGTTTTTTTTTTTTTTTTTATCTTTTTAGACTTCATATGTCCAGGAAAGCAAAACAGGCTCTATGGAGCCATTTCTTTTAATTCATTTATAACAAATAACTACCATGATGTGACTAAGATGCTATGGTACTGTCTAGCTCTCCAAATAACTACCATGATGTGACTGAGATGCTATGGTACTGTTTAGCTCTCCAAATAAATACCACAATACTCTTTAACAATGTGTTGAGTATACATGTATTTTTACCCTCATAATGTGTACAATTACAAAACACTAGTCATTTATATTTCACTATGTGCATTAAACATGTCAATCTGCTATAATCATTTTGTTTCTTACACAAAATTAACAAAATAAACACAATACAAATTCAATATATATATTATTTTTCTATATGTTGTTAAAAATTTCAAAAACTACATCTTTTAAATTAGATTGTAAAAATGAGAGAAGAAAAAACCTACCTCCATTTATCTATCAATTCTTTAATGATAAACAAACAAGATGTTTTTTGCACAGCTGTTAGATAAAACACCTCAGTGATCCTGAACGTGTTACTATAATAAGGGCACACAGTTGTGCTTCACTGATACAATCGATAAAAAAGTCATTTTCTTTTTCAAAAAATATCATTTCTTCTTTAAATGTTTTTTATGTAAAAGTAACTGAACTGTGCCAACCAAGTATTGCATAAAATATCACTGCTGTAAATTCTATAGAAACATTGAATGAACAAAAAACATCTGAAGAACAAAGAAACTACCAAATGCGATATTTTCTTCTCTATACAGTTATGATTTATTAAAAATTGAAATTGATTTCTGAATTTTTTTTAACAATACTTCTTTTAAACTGCAAGAGAAATCTTTTATTTCTGAAGTTTTAACCCAATACAATCAGAATATTCTTCTAACTGGTCTCAAATTTGTATTAATCATATAAATTAAAGATGAAATCGAATCATGCTTCAGTAATCACAAGATCAAATCACACAATCATCAGCATCAAATGTCAATATCAAATTTAATTGAAATCCGTAGAGGAACAAAAATACAATATGTTTACTATAGAACAGCCTTTTAAAGGTAAAACCTTTCTGACCTTTAATAAACATACACCACACACATCACCGATAAAAGTTTATACATTGAAACTTGAATACAACCTCAGTTAAAAATAAAAACATCTATCAGTAATTTAAACAAATTCAAATTTATGATTACTTCAAAAAACACCAATGTGTTGGGATGACACTAATGTGATTGCCTATGGAATCAACCAGGACTTCAAAACTAGGTGAAAAGTATTTGAGCAAAGGAAACTTGAACTGAAACTCAATTTCATACACTTACTAACCAAGAAATCAGTGTAGTATCTACAGAAATAACTAAAACATTCTACACAAGGGCCGTTATTTCATAAAAAGAATATTATCCTGATGAAATAAAAATCAGCTACATTTCTAGGTATAACAACAAAAAAGTCTCAATCTCAACAACTGTTGGACTTCAGAATAACAGAAGGATGACTATGGGCGTCAGTGTTATGTAACCATCAGGGTTATGTAACCGTGAATCTTTCCTGGCTGTGTATTTTCCTTAGGATCGAAAATACACTAGTGTAAAAATTTCATGACATTTTTCCTTGAAGCTTCATTTTTGGTTCTGACAGAATAAACACTTATGTGAAGATGATAACATAAGTGCATTTTATGAACTGTAAATTCTACATCCAATGCTAACTGTTCAGCTATATGCAGAACCCACTGAGTGGCTATGACATTAAAAAGTACTAGACATTTGGAAACTTAAAAAGCAATGTTGACACAACTGATCATTACAATACAATCTTCAGATAATAAAAATCCTTTGTTACAAATCATATCACAAGTAATTCTTCTGTTTCCAGAGAGATACATACCTGCATAATTTTCTGAATATAAAATAGTCTTGAAGAATTTGTTATGAAATTAATAAAATTTGTTATGAAATTAATAAAATTAATTCACTGTTAAAAATTTTCTGAGTATAAAATAATTTTTAAATTGATCTGTAAAACCAGAATTCTGTAGACACAATTATCATTAGAAATAAAAACCTTTCAGGCAATAAATTTGGAAAAGAAAATTATAAGAATGGTTTGTAAATAACATAGGAATCTATTTCTGTCCAAATGAAAGCTGGACCTATCATTTTCCAATCAAAGAAAATAACTACTTACTGTAAGTGAAATCCTCAAATGCAGACTTTCCTTGGACATTTACAATATATCTAACTTATTATTCAATATTACAGCAAGAACTTCTCTTAATCACTTTGTCCCTCCAAAGAATATTATGACCTATAATCATACACTAACAGCACTATATTTGATCCTTTTTATCCAATTTTGGAAATTTTTCATCCGTGACAATGAATTAATGATGCTGAATTATCTAGCCCATTACCTGAAAAGCGATTCCTGGTAATAGAATCTCCGGAGATATTCTATTTTATGGTATTGACAAACATCGATGCACATTTATGTTACTGTTAAATACAGAACAATTATTCATTGGATTATCTAAAGAAACTACAGAGACATTATATTTGTTGTGATTTCCCGGACAATAAATCTGCAGTCACTTTAATTGTCTCTAAGCATGAAATCTATCAATTTTAACTTGTTACAAATAAATATTTCATTACACATTCAATCAAATAGGATTTAAAGTAACAAATGATGCATGAAAACAAATTGGTCAATACTAATCTATGACCCAACATCTAAAATGACTGTTGCTGGTTAAAAAATCCTTTTTAACTACTGTACAGCAATGGAATACTCCCTAATATTAAGAAATATACCTTAACGCCACTTTTAGCGATCTTTTCTATATCATGGTAGTCATTTTTTTTCAACAGAGTAGGTCAGAGTTCCTAAGAAATTACAGACCTTCACAAGAAAATGTGGGAATCCTTATCAAATCAATATGGAGTCAAAAGCACCTGTAGGGCTTTGAAACTCACAACCTTGGTGTTGATAAGCTAATGATAACTATGAATGAGCTACTAAGACCACTCTGCAACCCTCTTAAAACTAGACCAGAGAAACCCTATCCAAAAGAACTGATCACCAATTCTTAGAATGGGATGTTCCAAATATTTACCCACTAATCTTGTTTACTAGATTAAACCTCAAGGTTCTATGATTTATGGACTTGCAAATGGAAATTCAGAAATACACTTTGGCATTTATAGCGACTTTTATTTTGACCCTGTCAATTCAGTACACCAACAGTAAAATGACTTATTTTTTAACATCAAACTAATTTTCTCCTAATTAAAAGCTGTCCATCAAATGATATAATGACCTTCACCCTTGATCTTGATAGCTTAGAAATATCTTATCATGTTTGTGCATCAATATACTAAACACAGCATGAACTAAAAACATGCAAATTTCTTCAAAGTGTTTCCATCTTTTATTATGTCATAGATACATGCAAATTCAGTTTCATCTAAATCTAGCCATACAACAAAATACTGTATTTAGTAAAAAAAAATGTATAACACATCATTCATATCCCCTAGGGCCATACAGCAGTTTATGGACATAAAAGTTATCTACAAAAAAGTTAAGCTGAGGTCTATATAAATTTTAAGTTAAGCTGAGGTCTATATAAATTTAAAGTTAGGCTGAGGTCTATTTTAAAGTTAAGCTGAGGTCTATATAAATTTAAAGTTAAGCTGAGGTCTATATAAAGTTAAGCTGAGGTCTATATAAATTTAAAGTTAAGCTGAGGTCTATATAAATTTAAAGTTAAGCTGAGGTCTATATAAAGTTAAGCTGAGGTCTATATAAATTTAAAGTTAAGCTGAGGTCTATATAAAGTTAAGCTGAGGTCTATATAAATTTAAAGTTAAGCTGAGGTCTATATAATTTTAAAGTTAAGCTGAGGTCTATATAAAGTTAAGCTGAGGTCTATATAAATTTAAAGTTAAGCTGAGGTCTATATAAAGTTAAGCTGAGGTCTATATAAAGTTAAGAGTGAAAAGAATTATATGTTATTGATATCAAAATGTTAAAAAGATCAAATCACACAGTAGGGTTTTATTTTTTCCATAATCAGACAAATATTCAAAGCCATATTCAAATAACAGTTTTATATTCAAACCACTCATAACGTTTAATATTTTAATGCAATGCTCAATCCTGAATTACACGAAGATAAGAATTATTCTTTTTTTATTATTTTATAATTTTTAAAGGCATTTGACTGAAACATTTTAAATTCTGTTAATATCCATGATGTTAAGGTTCAAAATACACATCGGCCCAGCTTTTTGGATCCAATATACAATATAAAATGTTCAATTTTTAGGTAACCCAATCTGATTGAAATAATGATCGTTTGCTTACAAGGATATGAAAACATCTGTTTTTCTTTCTGTTTTGAAGACCTTTCTATATTCTCCAATTTTGTCATAATGATAAACCCCTTCAAAAATTTTAAGGCAGACATTTCATTGGCTGATGTAATAATTACAAGAACAGAAAGTAGAACAGAGTGTTGTCAGATCCTTGCAAGCAAAGCGTGGACTAATGTTACAAGAACAGAAAGTAGAACAGAGTGTTGTCAGATCCTTGCAAGCAAAGCGTGGACTAAGGTTACAAGAACAGAAAGTAGAACAGAGTGTTATCAGATCCTTGCAAGCAAAGCGTGGACTAATGTTACAAGAACAGAAAGTAGAACAGAGTGTTGTCAGATCCTTGCAAGCAAAGCATGGACTAAGGTTACAAGAACAGAAAGTAGAACAGAGTGTTGTCAGATCCTTGTAAGCAAAGCGTGGACTAGTGGACTAAGGTTACAAGAACAGAAAGTAAAACAGAGTGTTGTCAGATCCTTGCAAGCAAAGCGTGGACTAAGGTTACAAAACAGAAAGTAGAACAGAGTGTTGTCAGATCCTTGCAAGCAAAGCGTGGACTAAGGTTACAAGAACAGAAAGTAGAACAGAGTGTTGTCAGATCCTTGCAAGCAAAGCGTGGACTAAGGTTACAAGAACAGAAAGTAGAACAGAGTGTTGTCAGATCCTTGCAAGCAAAGCGTTGACTAAGGTTACAAAAACAGAAAGTAGAACAGAGTGTTGTCAGATCCTTGCAAGCAAAGCGTGGACTAAGGTTACAAGAACAGAAAGTAGAACAGAGTGTTGTCAGATCCTTGCAAGCAAAGCGTGGACTAAGGTTACAAGAACAGAAAGTAGAACAGAGTGTTGTCAGATCCTTGCAAGCAAAGCGTGGACTAAGGTTACAAGAACAGAAAGTAGAACAGAGTGTTGTCAGATCCTTGCAAGCAAAGCGTGGACTCGGGATCTGTATTTCAATCAGATTGTAGGTAACCAGGATTTTTATAACAATTAGCTTTCTACTTATTTAAACAGTGTAATGTCAATACAATGTTTCTTCATTTTTAATCCTTAATACCAAGAACCACCTACCCTGGGATGTTAAATTTACACAAACCTCTCGAGTTCCTAAGGATCAAAGCCACAATACTGTTTCCAGTAAAACCAAATTTAATCCATTATCTCCTGTTTATTTAGAACTAAATATCATATGACACTGCACCAGAGACTTGTACCACACAACTTCCCCTAAAGTAATAAGTCTGTCCCTGTTTATTAAATATTCAAACAACTCCCCCTATAGCAAGACCATCAGCTGTATTGGAACCAATTATAGATTATTATAATATTTCACCCCAGGTGATTTATAAACTAATTAAGTTGGCCCCAGATGTTCTCTATCTTCTGTAAACACCTTCCTAGACCTTATAAATAATCAATTAATTCAAATCTCAATGTAATATCTTACACATGATTAGTTACAAATTCAACAGATGCAGCAAAAAATTGATTTTAAGCAAACAACTGCTTATCTTTCTGAACTTCCAATTTTTTATCATTTTTACAAAATTAAATATCATGCAGTCTTTATTTCAAAGATAAAATTGATAAAATGATTTTTTTTAAATGTTTATCTTTAGTAAGTAGTGTCAATCAATATAAAGGAGACAAATAATATATAAATAACAGTGTTTCTGTCTTCAACAAAACAAAAACCCTTAACTTATTCTGACATTTTACATGTCTCAACCTTGAATTCCAAGTTTTTATCTTTAGCCAATTCATATATCTAAACAAGTCAGCACATTTTTAAATTACAAATATATAGTCCTTTGAATCATTATTCTTTATTTTCCAGCTACCAATAATGCCTGTGAATGTTTACTTACAAAAACTAACAGATGTGGCTGCACATTAGGGTTTATAAAAAAATATATGATAAAATGTACAATTTACTGACTGTAATGTTATAAGCGTAAACTAAATGCACCAGGCTATAGGAATGCCTTGTTAATGTTATAAGCATAAACTAAATTCATCAGGCGATAGGAATGCCCCAGCCTGGTGCTTAGTTTAGCTTAGTTTAGTTTCGTTTAAACAATATTTTATTCAAATAAATTGAATTGGATTGGGCAACAGGCTGGGGTGCAAGTCCAATAGCTGTATTTCCTTGTTATAAAATGTATAATTTCTTCAAAAACACCAACTAAAACTTTCACTCAACCAATATAGTTATGAACTAATAAACTGTTGACAGAGAGATATGTCTCGCCTATATGTTATTTTGATAGTAAAATGCAAATGTTCAAATTCAAAATAGCAATAGTTTAATATGTAAATTATGCAAAATTTCAAAGTCAATGAACCATGACTAAAGAGGCAGTGCCAAACAATTTCCATGGAAATGAGATGTCCAAATGCTTATACAACTGCGTACTAAATATCACTGACTTATCATCATAAGTCCAGGTTCCCCTTAAACTGACCTTATCACAAACTTTAAGGTGGATCATTGGTATATATTTCCTCAGATAGAATTTTCTTCTACTTTGCCAAAATGAAGATTTTACTATGCTTTTATCAAAAATATAAAAAGTATGGGTCACCGTGCTATTTTTCAAGCTACAAGTCGTGCAAAATTGCCCAAATTTGCATAGGTTGTTCATGAAAAAACACATTTTTGTGAATAAAAAGAAATCTATGAGATAGAATTTTGAAATAAAATATGAGAAGATAGGTTTCATAATATGCTTCAAGAAAATAAAAATAAAAAATGATGTCACCAAACTTGTTTTCTTGCTACAAGTAATAAACAGCTGCGCCATGAGCACATGATACGCCCATCACATATTCAAAGAATAAAGATCAATAAAGTTCAATTAATTCTCAATGTCATATTAGAAATTTATGAAAATCAAAAGGGAGCTTACATCAATAAATACAAGCAATTCATCAAAGTTTCATAAGAACTGCTGACAGCATTTTTGAGTTTTTGTCCGAAAACTGGAAAATCCCCCTTTTTTTATGAATAAAACCCTGTAACTACTGGAAAATCCCCCTTTTTTTATGAATAAAACCCTGTAACTCGGAAACGTAAAATCTAAAATTTATAAAAATTTAAAGGGAGCTCATGTCAATAGATATAAACAATTCACCACAATTTCTTGCAAGTTGGTGAAAGCATTCTTGAGTTATTGTTTGAAAACTGGAAAATCCCCCTTTTTTTAATGAATAAAACCCCATAACTAGGAAACGTAAAATCTAAAATTTATAAAAAACGAAAGGGAGCTCACGTCAATAGATATAAACAATTCACCACAGTTTTATGCAAATTGGTTAAAGCGTTTTTAAGTTAATGTCCGACATGTTGATGACGGACGGACAGACGGACAACGGTATACCATAATACGTCCCGTAAATAGGCGAATAAAAATTTCAATATCATTCCAGTATACAATTTTTACTATAAGAGTTATCTGCCCTTAAATGGCTTAGTTGAAAAATTGATTCTAAAAAACACAAATATTTGGTATTTGTTTAAACATTTTGTATAATTCAATAAATCACTTATTTTTCTTTATACAAATAAACAGTCTTACACATAAATTGCAAATCTGTCTCAAAATATGCAGATTTAGGCAAAGAACTAGACCAATTGTGTACTGCCATTGTACAATCCAAGATGGCAGTATATAGTGAATCTACCTTAACACACTATTGATACTTTCCGACCGTGCAAGGGCTTTATAGCCAGTCAAGGTCATTAATAACCCCCATCATCATCATCAATGTTGAACCACTGCCAGAAACAGAATACCTGTCTCCCTTTTTGACTCTGTCAAGGTGAGATAAAAATCAGCTGAATAACAAAAACAAGTTTAGGCAACTGTTTGATTTCAGGAGGTTGGAAGGACATGATGACAGACACGGTTTACACTATATGCCCAAATCTCAGTTAGGCAATGGCATAAATCAAAGTGACTAGAGTTATTACAGCAACCCTACATAAACATGAATCACTCCTCAATACATTACATTATTGTTATTAAATACATATCATGGTAAAATATAAGTATACAAAATATTTGTCTGTGGAATTAAGTCAAAGATCAATCAATCAATAAAACATATATACAGTGATGTTATATAACTGTCAGGTATCTAAAACAAATGCATTGCCCAATTATGTTATAATTCTATACAATCATAAACGTATTATATTCAGACTGATCACAATTCCCCTGTTGTCAAACATAACGCTTTTATTTCAACAAATTTATTATTTGTTATAAATTGGACAGATTTCCATAAACTATCATGTTTTATTGACCAAAAAAGCCTTACAAAATGCTGATATTATGGTGGTGATGGGGGATGTAAATTGTCTAAGTATGATAAGTTGTCATAATTTACTACACTTTGCAATTATCATATCCATATCACATGTGTTCACATTTCATAATCGGTGAATATTAAAGGGTCTCTCCATAATAATTTCTTATAATTTACTATCAAAAGTGTCAGATTTGAACTTGCTTTATCTGACAATTCAAGCAGACATTTCATTTCCAAAGTGAAGTGAGAAACCATTGCTGGGTTCTACAGCACACTTTAATAATGGTTACTTATTGCCATGTCAAATCAAAGTTCCAGAATCCCACCATTCAACTGAATGTGTCGGAAGGGGTGGGTTCAAATAACACTACACACTTGACACAAAACTTAACCAAGGTTATTCATGAATAAAAAGAAGGTCATGGTCACAAAAATCTTGTAGACAAAATAAAGGTGATGACACATCGAATCGTCACCATTATTTTGTATGGTACCAGTCTTGTATTACAACTCCAGTTTCCAATGCATGTCAAAATATGGAATGAAATAATATTTTTCTGGAGTAATTTCGATCTGTATGTTTAAAAGTTTATGCTGAATTGAAACATCTATTTAGATTTTCAAAAAAATGTTGCCTTTTTTGGGGGATATCAAACCAGGAAAGTGGAAGGATATCCCGTTTACTGGAAGTGGTGCGGATTTAAGTAAACAGACAGTAGAAGAAAGTAGTTTTGACCATGGTTTCATAACTTTTTATTCTTCATGGCATGAAGGACTTTTTTCCCCATTAAATCACAATTTCACATTACTACATACATGATATGTAAATGAAATTTTTTTCTATGTACCATTTTATTTTCAAAAAATTTCAAAGATCAGCTGTTTTGCATGTAAGCCTATGGAGCATCAATTACAAGATTGCAACATAGTTTTCTTGTTCACTTTTATAAAACTGACATTTAATATCCAAGAAATTATTACTTCTGCTTTGATTTTCTTAAGTATATATCAGATATATCATCATAAAGCCCTAATGAAATTAGCAAGAATTGACAAAACTTAGAATTTAGAAAGAAACCCTGGGTACCAAGAAAGCTTGTAAGTGTTCTATCTGTGTCCTGCATGTAATTGCTGCTGTTTGTGTAAGAGTGAAATGTTTACTGTCAAAACTCCATTTGTAACATAATTTTGGAAAAAATGAAAAAAATATTTTCTTCAAATGCTATTTCTTAAATTGCTGACATTGAACTGAGACAGAAATATAATAATTTTACAAAAATGTAAACTCCAGAATCAATAAGAGAAACCTAACATTTATTTTTTGAGACCCACAGTGACAACAGTAAGACTTAAAGATTAATCAGCCAGAAAATAGGTTTCTTTCGGTAGACAATTCTTATAAAATATTGATGGTATCCTGGGTGAAACCCATTAATTGTCATGTATGTGTTTTACTGAATAATGATGGGGAATTACTGATGTCAAATATATACAGGTAATTACCAATTTCAAGTGTAATTAACTGAGTCACCTTTAATTAATCATGACATCAAAAGGAATAACACATAATTCTTTGTTAAATGATGTAAACAATTTTATTTACAATGCAAGTAAGTTCTTCATTTGGTACACAAGAACTAAAACTTATTCAATTATTGATAAAATTGCAGGAAATACATATAGAACATGTATTTACTTTATGCTTTATTGTCTAATATAAAAACCTTTGACAGGAAAACACAATAATTGAAAACGATTGACCAGGAAACAACGCAGGTCTTTCATATTTTCAATATCATAACTGTACATCATGTAAGACACACAAAAGATTACAGGGAGTTTAATAGAAGGTATGATAAGGCAAAATTTTTGTCTGTTGAATTCCAATATTTTCAAAACATATTTGTCTGATGAATATCAATATTCATATATTCCCTTTTTAAACAGAAGTTATTGCCTTAAACCCTTTTAGTAGATATGACACTCCAAGAGTTGTTGCCCTACCCTATTTGTAGCTATTGTTACCCTACCCTTTTTGTAGCTATGTCAATCAAGGAGTTGTTGCCTAACCCTTTTTCAAGATATGACACTCCATGGAGTTGTTGCCTAACCATTTTAGTAAATATGACAATCAAGGAGCTGTTGCCTAACCCTTTTTGAAGATATGACACTTCATTTAGTTGTTGCTTAACCCTTTTAGTAGATATGACAATTCAGGAGTTGTTGCCTAACCCTCTTAGTAGATATGACAATCCAGGAGTTGTTGCCTAACCCTTTTTGTATATATGACAATTCAGGAGTTGTTGCCTAACTCTCTTAGTAGATATGACAATCCAGGAGTTGTTGCCTAAACCTTTTTGAAGATATGACACTTCATTTAGTTGTTGCCTAACCCTTTTAGTAGATATGACACTCAAGGAGTTGTTGACTAACCCTCTTAGTAGATATGACACTCCAGGAGTTTTTGCCTAACCATTTCAATAGATATAACAATCCAGGAGTTGTTGCCCAACCCTTTAAGTAGATGTGACAATCAAGGAGTTGTTGCCTAACCCCTTTTGTAGAAATGACATTCAATGGCTTGTTAAATCATGTAGATAAAAAATAAAATAAACTAAGATGTTCACAAAAGCACAGATCGTTGCTGTAATTCTGTTTAGAAAATCAGACATATTAACAAGCATTCTGTGAGTATTGAATGGCAATACATAGTCCCCTACCGGTTAAAAATTCATAACTTGGAACAAAATTCTACCTTGATCTATAACTTGTCATGGTGTAAACTATATAACAAATACATATATGTATCAAGTCAATATCTTCAAGCATGACGAAAAAAAGTGTTTAAAACTGATTATTTTAGTGAATTTTCTAAGTCCAAGGACCATAGCTCTGCACAAAATCAATAGACCGGAACAAAATTCGAACTTGATCTGTAACTTGTCATGATAAAACTATATACATTGTACCAAATATCAAATCAATATTTTGAAGAATGACAAAAAAAAGTGCGGAAAACTGATTATTTTAGTGAATTTTCTAAGTCAAAGGACCATAACTCTGCACGAAATCATCAGACCGGAACAAAATTCGAACTTGATCTGTAACTTGTCATGATAAAACTATATACCAAATATCAAATCAATATTTTGAAGAATGACCACAAAAGTGCGGAAAAGTGATTATTTTAGTGAATTTTCTAAGTCAAAGGACCATAACTCTGCACAAAATCATCAGACCGGAACAAAATTCGAACTTGATCTGTAACTTGTCATGATAAAACTATTTACCAAATATCAAATCAATATTTTGAAGAATGACCAAAAAGTGCGGAAAAGTGATTATTTTAGTGAATTTTCTAAGTCAAAGGACCATAACTCTGCACAAAATCATCAGACCGGAACAAAATTCGAACTTGATCTGTAACTTGTCATGATAAAACTATATACAAAATATCAAATCAATATTTTGAAGAATGACAAAAAAAAGTGCGGAAAACTGATTTGCCGGACTGACGGATGGACAGACGGACAGACAGACGGACAGAGTGCAAACCTAAAGTCCCCTTCGACTTCGTCGGTAGGGGACTAAAAAGATTGCAGTAACAGATCAGATAAACAAGCATTCACAGATTTCTATAAATGTACAAAAATTCAGATTTAGACAATCAGGCAAAAAGTAGAGATAAATGCAATAACTCAAGTTACCTTTAAATTAGATGTAAATTTTAGAAACTTTAAAGACAAATATAGTTCCAGACTGAGAAAGATAAAATACTATGTAGGGACAAATAAGGCTAAAGTCTCCTAACAATATGTCAGCAGACTCTACACCTACATAATTCCTGAGAAGTGAATTATTTGATGAAGTTGGCCCCAGCTGTGTAACATTATGTTAGGGTAATAGAAACAGATGTTTAATAGTATGTTTTCCTTAATACTGGGGAAAGGTTAATTTAATCAATTATCTATCTACTTAGCAGCCGTCTGATATTAAGATTGAAATAGACAATCATTTTTCTTTTGGAATTTTAATTCTCTCCCAAAGAAACAAAATGAAAATTTAATTGAAATTTCAATATATTTACAAATTACTTTATATATATATATAATGCAAGTATAATGAGATTGCTTCGTAATCTGTTTGGAATCTACATTAATTTTCTAAAGAAGTCAAAATAGAGACCAATCGCATAGACAAATGAAAGATTTGTGGATAAAAACAGCAACAAATAATGCATAATATGTTGAGCATATGAAGACAACATCAATGATTCTTGTCAGTCACATCTTCAGGTTTGCTTTGTTCATGTGACATCATACCACTTTTTGAAGATAAACTGTTAACACAGAGATATGTCTCGCCTATTAGTTATTTTGATAATGCAAATGTTGAAATTAAAATAGCAATACTTTATTAATATGTAAGTTATGCAAATATTCAAAGTCAATGAACCATGACTGAAGGTACAGGGCTAAACAATCTCCATGGAAATGAGATGTGCCAATACTAATACAACTGTATACCAAATACCACTGAAATCTCATAAGTCGTTCCCTTTAAACAAACACAAACATTAACTTGTAAACTATGTAAAAGTTTCAAAGTCAATGAACCATAATGAGGGTGTGGGGTTATATAATCTCCATGGAAATGAAACTTGCAAATGCCAATACATTTGCATACCAAATATCATTGACTTAACATTAGTGGTTCATCTTAATCTGACCTAATCATAAACTAATACATGTAAACGAAGCAAAAGTTTCAAAGTCAATAGACCATGACTGAGGGAGCGGGGCCTAATAATCTCCATGTAAATGAGATATGCCAATGCTTATACAACTGCATACCAAATATCATTGACCTACCACTAGTGGTTACCCATAAACTGACCTAATCACAAACTAATACATGTAAACTAAGCAAAGTTTAAAAGTCAATAAACCATGACTGAGGGGGCGGGGCCAAATAATCTCTGTGGTAATGAGATGTGCCAATGCTAATACAACTGCATACCAAATATCATTGACTTACCACTAGTGGTTCACCATAAACTAGACCTAATCACAAACTAATACATTGTTGACGAAGCCGCTGCCGAAACAGCATACCTATGTCTCGTTTTTGACTCCATCAAGGCAAGACAAAAACCAAATATATATTTTTCTGATATTATTAATAATGTTATAAATCTTTTCATTTCCCTATGTGCTACTTTAAAGACAAAGAAAAAAGACAAGAATCAAATGTAATTCCACTCCCTATAACATGTGCAGCTAAGAATAACACAAATTTCAAATTTTGCAGACTGGCTAAAAATATAAATGAAAACAAATGGAATCTATGATAGAATTGTATAGTTTATTTCTGTATAGGTCCATGTGGTTGACATAATTCATCAATCTACAGGTGCATCACTGCAGAGAATGCATTAGTAAGTCATGTTTATAAAACGATAACATACATTAGTAGTGAACTGTAAAAGTCATGCATGGGAAATGTCAGAAAAATGTAAGAGATACATCCTGACAATCAAGAAAAAATACAGATCAAACAATGTTAAAACTTGAGGCTCACACGATTCACATCAATCAGCTGTTAGTCAAGTTCAATATATAAATAAGGTCTACAGTTTAACAAATCAGCCTCCCAAGTAACACTAGAACCTTATATGGGATTGAATCTATTATCTTCCAAATTGCAACATTGAACCTTATATGGGATTGGTTGCATATAAGAAATGGAAAATTCCTGTTTATTTTATTATCACTGTGCCCAATATGAAGGTTCAAAAATAGACTGAAATTGTGCAGAGAAGGTTTGATTATAACACGAGGACCTTACATGGGATTGGAACCAAACTTGGATACATATAGATTCTACCACTGCATCAAGTGGGATACAATATTTCTCCACTTGAGACAGTTAAATTTTCAAATTTAAAACGACTGGCTTGAGGAGCTCTTTAAATATTGAAAATTTAAGTGTCGAGAGGAGAGTGGAGAAATATCGTATTGCACTAGATTTAGGGGAAAATTTGACATCATAATTGAATTTTGACCAATGAAAAACTGAGATCAAACAAACCCCATGTTGATTAAATAAAATTAATCCACAGGTCAGGAAAAGGATAATCATAAATGTCTGGTCTGTATGTCTGCATACTGACTTGGTGTATACTGAACTGGATTAAACCACAATACAGATCGGACAGGAGAATGTCAGTATGTTTCTACCCTAAATAAATGGAGAATGTGTCCCCATAGACACAGATGATGCCCCTGCTTGCATACAACATTATAAAGGGACATAACTCAAAAACGATAAAAGTAACACTACCAAAATTTGTACTTGATCTGAGTTTTGTGGTAATAAGTATTATGTATAGGTTTTATAATGGTTGGTTGGGGCAAACTTAAGTTACAGAACGGAAACTTAAAGAGAAATGGTTACAATTATGGGCAGGGAGATCCCTATTGATATGAAGTTCCATATGTCCAAAGTTAATATCAAATTTACTAGAAATGCAGTGAAACTGGTTAATTAGACCATTACCATACACTGACATAAAGATCTGTAACTATTATAACAGTAATATTCTTATAAGTCAGGGTGAAGTTTTATTTTCAATATTACCCTCTTTTGGCAAGGATTTAACTTGTTATTATACCACTTAGCTGTTGCTTGCTAATAAGTTTGTTGCATGAGGAGTTTTGAGCTTGCTCACTTAAGTTCTTTAGTTTTACATAAATGTCTGGTCTGTATGTCTGCATACTGACTTTGTGTATACTGAACTGGATTAAACCACAATACAGATCGGACAGGAGAATGTCAGTATGTTTCTACCCTAAATAAATGGAGAATGTGTCCCCATAGACACAGATGATGCCCCTGCTTGCATACAACATTATAAAGGGACATAACTCAAGAACGATAAAAGTAACACTACCAAAATTTGTACTTGATCTGAGTTTTGTGGTAATAAGTATTATGTATAGGTTTCATAATGGTTGGTTGGGGCAAACTTAAGTTACAGAACGGAAACTAAAAATTTTGCAATTTTTTTATTTAAAAAGGTGCATAACTCAATGATGGTTAAAGTGACGCCACCAAAATCAACTTGATCAGTGTTTTGTGGTAATAAGCATTGTGTGTAAGTTTCATAACATTTGTTTGAGGCAACTTAAGTTAGAGAACGGAAACGAGAACGGAAACTAAAAATTTTGCCTTTTTTTTTCCATTTATAAAGGGGCACAACTCGAGAATAGATAAAGTGACGCCACCAAAATTCAAACTTGATCTGTATTTTGTGGTTATAAGCATTGTGTATAAGTTTCATACCCTTTGGTTGAGGCAAACTTAAAGAGAAAGGAAAATAAAAATTTTGCAATTTTTTCATTTATAAAGGGGCATTACTCTAGAACCGTTTGAGTGACACCATTAAAATTCAAACTTGATCTGTATTTTGTGGTAATAAGCATTGTGTATAAGTTTCATAACATTTGGTGGAGGCAAACTTAAGTTAGAGAACGGAAACTAAAAATTTTGTAATTTTTCCATTTATAAAGGGGCATAACTCTAGAACGGTTAGAGTGACGCTACCAAAATTCAAACATGATCTGTATTTAGTGGTAATAGGCATTGTGTAAAAGTTTCATAACATTTGGTTGAGGCAAACTTAAGTTAGAGAACGGAAACTAAAAATTTAGCAATTTTTCCATTTATAAAGGGGCATAACTCTAGGACGGTTACAGTGACGCCACCAAATTTCAAATTTGATCTGTGTTTTGTGGTAATAAACATTGTGTATAAGTTTCATAACATTTGGTTGAGGCAAACTCAAGTTAGAGAACAGAAACCAATTTTCTTCAGAATGTATGTACTTGCCAGCTAAAATAGAAACTAAATTAAAGTGTGATACCTTCACAACAATTAAACATAATTCAATTAAATCTAGAGGGTACTGAATGAACAATCTGAAAGCAGTTATAACATGATTGATTAATACTTTCAAATTTTATTTTTTTTACCAGGCTTACACTAATGAAGTCAGAGAGAATTTAAAATTTTCATTTGTTTTTGGAGTGTGGGGACATGGAACATTAGCTGTTCTGGAGCTAAATGTATGGTTAAATCATAAGATTTATTCCACTCCTAGCGTTGGCTTGGTGCAGACTGATCCTTTTATTCCACTCCTTCCATTGGCTTGGTGCAGACTGATCCTCTTTATTACACTTATATTCTTACTGGAAGCTAAAATATTTTACAGTTCCTGACAAAATAGTTCAAAGCGTTAAAAATCATATTTGATAATAGGGAATATCAAATAGCTATGACTTCGTCAAAAAAACAAATGAAAATCGTTATACTGCAACTAGTTGTGTTTATTTCCTAAATATAGTAACAAAGCTATATTTTGTGCAATGTCCATTTCATCATGGATAACCTTTTCCTCAATCAAGGGTTCATTTAGGGATGAAAATAAGTTTGAAATTTGTGTTAAATTTAAATAGCTATAAATGTATTAATTTAAATTGCAGTATAAAAAACAATATTAGGTCAATGTCAGTAAAATATAAACTTTTTTGTATTCGGCACAAAACTGGGGAAGGGCTCGGTAAAACCTCACCCTTACCCAGTTTCTTAGCCTCATACAAAAAAGTTTATATTTTTCTGACATTGACCTAATATTGTATATATATTGAAGAGGGCCAAAAAAACCTTCTAATAAAATAAACTACTTGAAAAAAGAGTTTATCTTCTTCAAATACAATACTTGGAACCCTTAAAAACCGTTCTAAGTATTTTATCATTAAAGTCCTGCAAAAATCTTTTATATTATAGGTTCAAACATTTTTACAATTACTTTAGCATGCAAGTTCATAAAAAAAATGGTTAGATATCTAATAATATATGTAAGACCTTACACTGCTGGTCACTTCATTAAACAGGGTATATTCCTTTACAATATACCAATTCTGAAACTATTTTTATGAGTTTCTGTCAATTTTCTTTTTATCACATGAAATATACGGAGATCCAAGCGGTCACTGTGGACTGGTCACTCAGGTGTACCCCAGGTCAGATATCCATATCAGTATAGATTATATTAATGTCCACTTCATACCTACAAATCTCTCATAATCCTTGTCATATAGACTGATTATTTATGATTATAGCCAAGTTTGGCCTATCTTTATAACAAATAATTCCATTTAATCCATGGACCTATACTGAAATGTTTGATTTTATTTGTTTTGATGTCAATATCTGATAATGTTAATCTTTCTCAAAATTTATTTTGTTCTAATTCCAATTCTTCTTTACTTTTCAAAAAACAAGGTTTTCTAACCATGATTTAGAATTAAAGTGGCCTCGGTTCAGAATAATGTCTTATTGGTTTATGGAATGGTGTTTAACATCCAGTTGCAAATGTTACATGCATATCAAGACGTGACTAAGTGAGCGGGAATTTTAATGTGCTGTTATACTAGGTAACAGTCCACAGGATAAACAGTCATACCTGAATACACTCTCAGATGGCCAGTCTTTGCTTTTAATCCTAAATGCTGTGCTAAGCAGTGTCGCAGTAAATACTGATTTTAAAGTCTTAGGTTTAACCCAGTTTGGATAAATGATGATGGACATGGATGGCTGCTAAACTTCCAATGGCAAATTAAATGCATATTATTGCAAGAACACCAGTATAAATATGAAAATAAGAAAATGTGGTATGATTGCCAGACAACTCTCCACCATAGACCAAATGATGTAAAAGTTAACATCTATAGGTCAACGTATTGGCCTTCAACTCTGCTTTGTAGGAGACTGACAGACCATGGAAGTATTATATTGACAGGAACTCCAACAAGCGGACTTCAAACGTTTATAGTGCGATGCCGCAAAATCGTTAAGTACCTGTTAATTAGCTCGACATGTCATATGGATGCATGGGTTCCGATCAAATTTGTGGAACCTCGTGATTGATCGTAATTACGGAACATACCGAAATAACCGGATGTGTACTTAATTGTCAAGGAAATGACATTTACCGACCATGTCACTAAATGACAAATATGTCAGTTTTTACGGGTTTTGCTGCGTAAAAACAAATAAAAAGGAATAAACGAAATCCCTGCGACTGTTTTCACCAAAAAATAAACCTGAAGAGTAAAAATACTCACAAGCCATAAACATTTCAGTTTAAGTTACAATCAATTTAAATAGTAAGATTATTTATTCATGAGAAGGCCGGTGGCTAAACACGCATAACTGTTATATAAATGCTAGGCTTGAAAATCATAAAATTCTTATAAAAAGTAAACGGAAAAAGTTTTTATCAGCAATTATTTTCGCGTTTTACTGCTAACTGTGACAAATATTTTAATTAAGTGTTTACTGAAAGAATTTCCAACAAAACTTTAATTCAAAAGTTGGTTCCCCTTAGCAGCGGGTGCCGGTGAAGGCTAAATGGCTTTGTTCGGAAAAAATATCAAATATTTTGATTAATTGTTTACTGATAGTCCAATGACAAATACTTTATGCAATTAAACAAGAAACAAAAACATAAATTGCTTAACATACGGTGTAAGATGTTTCCGAACTGTTAAGCATTTATACACACATAAATAAATTCAAATTTGATTCCCATGATAAAATTTTAAGAATAAAAAAAAATATTATACTGCTTAGGGCCCATCATGGTGATCGTTCTTTAAATGCATCCAGAAATATTTTAAGCCATTCGTAAAAAAAATCTGTCAATGTTTAAGGTTGTTTTAACTTAATTGTTTATAACTTTGGAATTATTATAAAAGGTGTAACAATTCATCTGTCTCGTAACCTGATAATGATATGTAGAGGTCATCACGTGCCTGTAATTATTAACCTCTTTAGTCTTTAAAACATATTTGATAAATACGTTAATAATATTTTTCTACATTGAGACGATAGAGGAAATCATAGATATTCTTGTAACATTCGATAAAAATTTACAACCTTTAACTTAAATTTGAGCTATCCTTCGCCATCTTACACACTACATGCGCATCACATTGTTTTCCGCAAACACCCGACTTTAGGTACATGTAATTTTTGATATCGGATATTTCCCGACTTCCAAGTTCCAATGATTAAAACATATTAAACAAAACTAAAAATAAGCTTGCCCTCTTTCCGAATGCAGTTAATTTTCTTATGTCATTCTGTTAAATATGGACCAATTTTTTAGATCTTTTCAGCTTTTGCCTTCATTTATTGAACGGAAACAGGTGTCGTTATTCATGTGGCGATTCACAAATAACCACGGGAGTTTCCGTGTTTATTTACATTGGTAGGTAGATAAGACACTCGATACCAAATCACGTGATAAGACCAGCTTCAGTTAACAGAACAGGCGAAGGCGGCATCGCAGATACCCCACAAAGGAGTTATCACGTACTTGACAAACTGAGTCGGAACCTTTTATTTTCTTAAAGAAATCAGTGGGATGGGAATGTGCTAATTTTTCGTTGGAGTTCCTGTCAATATAATACTTCCATGGACAGACTGAGCCAGATTTTAAACATAGTAATTCACAAGATATGTCACCCTACACAGACACATTAGTCAAACACTAAGCCCACCAGTCTTTGTTCTTTACCCTAAATGCTGAGAAGCAGAAAATACCAATGTTTATGTCTTTGCTTGACCATGCCCAGCCTACTGTGCTTGCTGTGAGCACACTAGAGACCCAGAGGCATTTAGGTAGGGATCAAACTCATGATCACATACATTCCAGGCGAGCACACCACCATGAGACTATTGAGGTATTGTGCAAAAAATGTGTCAGAGTAGGGTGATTTGTCTTGATGCAGACTGTTATGTTACCTAATGAGCTAGCAAATTAGAATCCAACTTATTATGTTGATCTAATAGTAAAATAAACCTGGGTATATTCAAATCTCATTAACATGTTATAGTCCTAAATAGCTGCTGGATGTTAAAACAGCCATAAATTAGTCAATCAAAATTAAAAAAAATACTTATGTTTTCAATGTGAGAGGGATATGCAATCAAAGATTAACTCGAAATCTCTTTTGTTTAATTTGATTACCACCCCAAAACCTGCTATCATATTTGTCAAGACTGGCCGATCCACTTTATTGGAAAATGAAATCTGAATTTTAGCATTTTGTCAACCTAATTTTATTACTTCATTCTTTCTTTTTCTTTTTTTTTTTTCATCTCAATTCTTTTTTGTTATATAACATCATATTTGTCAAGTTTGTTATATAACATCATATTTGTCAAGTTTGTTTTACAACATCATATTTGTCAAGTTTGTTATATAACATCATATTTGTCAAGTTTGTTATATAACATCATATTTGTACATCTATTTTTGTATCTTATCTCACCACAAATCAAAAGCTAATAATAATTTGAAAAACCATCGCTGTCATCGACTACACTCAGATGATGAGAAGGAATGACATTTTCTTTTACAAATAAATATTTTCTGTATCCCTCAAAGAAATATAACAAGACAAGTAATCATTTATATGTTTCTTAACATGTAAAATTAATTAGTTTGGTATGAAAACATGCAGACTCATCTTTATTTAATCATATTTACAACCCAATAGAGACAGAAAAATAAGCAAAACTACTTCAAAAGACAAATACAAAAATCTCTGTATAAATCTACAGAGAGAGGTGAACAAGACAAATAGTTATAACATGTAATGACCTTTTTTAATGTATAAAACATTTCATACTCTTCAAACCAAATTGTTTTTCAAAACAGTCATTATCAACATAAGCAGTTTCTATTAACATAAGCAGTTTCTATCATTTCATCACATTAACAAGTTGAGTATTTCTATTAAAATTTTTAATAAAGAATGTCAGAGATGGAATAAAGCCCTGAAGTCTGGAATACTTGGCTTACTGATTTTCTGATACCCTTTAAAAAATAGTACTACACAGATGTATAAATGGACCTTTATATGTTCAGCTTTGAATATAAAAATTTCTAATGCTAATATACCATATGGTTAACTGCCAGAATTTATGATCCTTTTACTTGAAGACTTGGCCCTTGGTAACATATTGTTAATTTAATAAAGAAAAAAAAATGAAAGTGCTGAAGCTTAAAGGAGCCTTTATTGCTAACCTGGCATAAAAATAAATATTTCATATCAATATGAGCACCAGTTATGTAAAATATGATCTCTCAGATATAGCTCCAAGAAAGACATTGCAGTCAAAGCCATATCTAATATGGTTTTAATTGGGGTCTAGTGGATTTTGAGATTTTTAATGCACTATCGCATGAAATTCATGCAGTGGATAGGAAAGCTGATCCAGATTGCAATGTGAAAATAAAACATGATATCATGTATGTTCTACAATTCATAGTAACTTTATACATATATACTTCATTTCTCAGTGTCTGGATAACCCTTATACCCAATAGAAAGGAATGGATTTCATTTGGCAGTTAACCTTGACACGGTTTGGAAAGTCACCATGTGTAATGTTATGTTTTTCCATACCAGTTATGAAAACTACATTTCTATCATTAGTCCTTAATATATGAAATGAATTTCTATGTTTATTGACTTATCACATAGGAGTAAAAAAAAGAACAATGCCTCCTTAACTGTCATAAACGTTGGATTTAATATATTAATGAGAAATTAGGGTCTTCTCATAAGATAATGTCATGCCATAAAAATGAAAACAATCTAAAACATACCTTTGACATATTATAACAAGAAAATCTTGAGTCTACAACATTATAAAATTCCTGTGTCTATAAAATCATAGAACTGAGAAGTTTTACAGCAAATTTAAAATATTTCAAAACAGTCAATAAGAAAATGATGTAACTGCAAAAATGTATGCTATGGTCTAGTGGTTACCCTATGAAATAACTCCTGCATGCAACATAAACCAAAATTGTCTTATCTCAGTGCCAAAACATGTAAAAAAAACACATTAATACTTGTAATAGTATCAACAAAGAGAAACGTTCCAACAGAGAGATACAACTCTATATCCTGTAAATTAACTTAACATGGACTATATTACTTATCATAAACTTGTATAAAGTCTATACATCAAACATAAGTCTTCATAAACCTGCTGTAAATTACCATACAAACACCTGTCTGACCTTTATACAGGGGTAATAACTCCTCTGATCAAAGTTAAAAATAAATATTTTCTGACAACTGAAATAAAATAGTAAGAAATACAAATTACAATTTAAATTGGCCTACTTAAAAGCCTAATTAATTATAATCATAAAGTACAGAATATGATTAATAGTCTAATCAAAGGTAAAACATATGCCAACTCAATTTACCCCAATACTACATACCTTACTGCACCTATCCAGAGCAAAAATAATCCCACTGACACTAAATTATCTGTGTATTATGACAAGTTACTTTCAAACAACTTCACTGTTTATTTTGTCCAGGTTAGTAATTAACTGAACTTGTTTCTATTTATCTACTGAACCATAATTCACAATCTACAAAGTAATATTTGACAGGGGACATCACTCCAGCTTGTTTAAAATGACAATTGAGGACAATTGTCCTGGAAATTACAATGTCCCCTCTGACAGGCTATGACCCAATGACAATGACAGGTTAAGATTTGTTTGTATACTACCAAAGTTGACATCATTAGTTTATTGACATTAATTGTAAAATACCAGGAAGATAGACTATTTCCTTTGACAAACTCATTAATTTATATAATTATTACATTTTTGTCTCTTTACAACAAAGAAATTCCATATTAGTTAAACTTGTCTAACTACTGGTAAAGTTATTATTTGTATTTTGAAACATAGTTGGAATCATTTTACAATTTGCTTCCTACAATACTTAAATAGTATTTCCTATTAAACAATGCTTCACCTAAAATCTTGATTTGTGTTTAACCATTTTCAGAATTAAGGGGAGACAACATTCTGATTGACCCCTAGATGTCGTAAGGGTTGATCTTTGTTTGTAGTATGTAGTAAGGTACTGTTACATTGATATATACCTTAGTTCTCCTTTATTTATTTCAGCATTGCTTTCAGTGCAAATTATGTGGCAGAGAAACTAAGTAATCCACAATAGTGACAGAAATAAGTGAATCAAGTACGGAACATATTAACTAGACCAAACCAAGTCAGCTGTCTATCAAGTCTGTTACAAAGTACGTTCACTGTTATTAGAGGACAAAATACTTACAGAAAAACAACATATTAATTGACCAGAAATCTACTTCACATCTGCTTACAGAACATTCTAAATGACAGACATTCACGATTAAAACCTTAGATCTTTTCCCAGCTTTCATAAAATGTAAATATTTTTATAATCAGACCACCTTCTTGTGAGAAAGTTTTTGAAGGACTAAGAAGGTCTATAATCCTTTAGTTTTTTTCTTCAAGTGCCATATGGTATAAAATAAACAAATAATATTTCATAAAGGGTGTAACTTCATCTTTTACAAAGTTATATAAATATACATTTTATCTTAGCAGATTACCATCTCTAAGCATTGATAGAAAAGTTACATACATGTCAATTTCAAGGAATATTCATCCATCAAAATATTCCAGATATGAAAAACACTGAGTTTTTTGAAAATCCAAGGTAAACATTAGACATTAACTCATAGACAAATTAGATTGAGCTGGTGCCTGCAAAAACTGAAATTTACAACATTATTAATTATAAAGTATCAAATTATTTGTGTTTTTGCAGCTTTAATGCTAATAGTGTAAAGTGAACTTGTTTTTATTGTGCATTCTATTCTCTGGGGATCAAATATTTTTATAAATAATTCATTTAAGTTTGCCATATTTTTTTTGTAAGGGTGTATGTCCATGAGATGTGGGATATATATCAATGAGACAGCAGTTTAAGATATAATCCAAAAGCTACAGTTTGACCCCATGTTTCATTGTTTAAGCTACAGTGGTCATGTGGGATATATATCAATGAGACAGCAGTTTAAGATATAATCCAAAAGCTACAGTTTGACCCCATGTTTCATTGTTTAAGCTACAGTGGTCATGTGGGATATATGTCAATGAGACAGCAGTTAAGATATAATCCAAAAGCTACAGTTTGACCCCATGTTTCATTGTTTAAGCTACAGTGGTCATGTGGGATATATATCAATGAGACAGCAGTTAAGATATAATCCAAAAGCTACAGTTTGACCCCATGTTTCATTGTTTAAGCTACAGTGGTCATGTGGGATATATATCAATGAGACAGCAGTTAAGATATAATCCAAAAGCTACAGTTTGACCCCATGTTTCATTGTTTAAGCTACAGTGGTCATGTGGGATATATATCAATGAGACAGCAGTTAAGATATAATCCAAAAGCTACAGTTTGACCCCATGTTTCATTGTTTAAGCTACAGTGGTCATGTGGGATATATATCAATGAGACAGCAGTTAAGATATAATCCAAAAGCTACAGTTTGACCCCATGTTTCATTGTTTAAGCTACAGTGGTCATGTGGGATATATGTCAATGAGACAGCAGTTAAGATATAATCCAAAAGCTACAGTTTGACCCCATGTTTCATTGTTTAAGCTACAGTGGTCATGTGGGATATATATCAATGAGACAGCAGTTAAGATATAATCCAAAAGCTACAGTTTGACCCCATGTTTCATTGTTTAAGCTACAGTGGTCATGTGGGATATATATCAATGAGACAGCAGTTTAAGATATAATCCAAAAGCTACAGTTTGACCCCATGTTTCATTGTTTAAGCTACAGTGGTCATGTGGGATATATGTCAATGAGACAGCAGTTAAGATATAATCCAAAAGCTACAGTTTGACCCCATGTTTCATTGTTTAAGCTACAGTGGTCATGTGGGATATATGTCAATGAGACAGCAGTTAAGATATAATCCAAAAGCTACAGTTTGACCCCATGTTTCATTGTTTAAGCTACAGTGGTCATGTGGGATATATGTCAATGAGACAGCAGTTAAGATATAATCCAAAAGCTACAGTTTGACCCCATGTTTCATTGTTTAAGCTACAGTGGTCATGTGGGATATATGTCAATGAGACAGCAGTTAAGATATAATCCAAAAGCTACAGTTTGACCCCATGTTTCATTGTTTAAGCTACAGTGGTCATGTGGGATATATGTCAATGAGACAGCAGTTAAGATATAATCCAAAAGCTACAGTTTGACCCCATGTTTCATTGTTTAAGCTACAGTGGTCATGTGGGATATATGTCAATGAGACAGCAGTTAAGATATAATCCAAAAGCTACAGTTTGACCCCATGTTTCATTGTTTAAGCTACAGTGGTCATGTGGGATATATGTCAATGAGACAGCAGTTAAGATATAATCCAAAAGCTACAGTTTGACCCCATGTTTCATTGTTTAAGCTACAGTGGTCATGTGGGATATATGTCAATGAGACAGCAGTTAAGATATAATCCAAAAGCTACAGTTTGACCCCATGTTTCATTGTTTAAGCTACAGTGGTCATGTGGGATATATGTCAATGAGACAGCAGTTAAGATATAATCCAAAAGCTACAGTTTGACCCCATGTTTCATTGTTTAAGCTACAGTGGTCATGTGGGATATATGTCAATGAGACAGCAGTTAAGATATAATCCAAAAGCTACAGTTTGACCCCATGTTTCATTGTTTAAGCTACAGTGGTCATGTGGGATATATGTCAATGAGACAGCAGTTAAGATATAATCCAAAAGCTACAGTTTGACCCCATGTTTCATTGTTTAAGCTACAGTGGTCATGTGGGATATATGTCAATGAGACAGCAGTTAAGATATAATCCAAAAGCTACAGTTTGACCCCATGTTTCATTGTTTAAGCTACAGTGGTCATGTGGGATATATGTCAATGAGACAGCAGTTAAGATATAATCCAAAAGCTACAGTTTGACCCCATGTTTCATTGTTTAAGCTACAGTGGTCATGTGGGATATATGTCAATGAGACAGCAGTTAAGATATAATCCAAAAGCTACAGTTTGACCCCATGTTTCATTGTTTAAGCTACAGTGGTCATGTGGGATATATATCAATGAGACAGCAGTTAAGATATAATCCAAAAGCTACAGTTTGACCCCATGTTTCATTGTTTAAGCTACAGTGGTCATGTGGGATATATGTCAATGAGACAGCAGTTAAGATATAATCCAAAAGCTACAGTTTGACCCCATGTTTCATTGTTTAAGCTACAGTGGTCATGTGGGATATATGTCAATGAGACAGCAGTTAAGATATAATCCAAAAGCTACAGTTTGACCCCATGTTTCATTGTTTAAGCTACAGTGGTCATGTGGGATATATATCAATGAGACAGCAGTTAAGATATAATCCAAAAGCTACAGTTTGACCCCATGTTTCATTGTTTAAGCTACAGTGGTCATGTGGGATATATCAATGAGACAGCAGTTAAGATATAATCCAAAAGCTACAGTTTGACCCCATGTTTCATTGTTTAAGCTACAGTGGTCATGTGGGATATATATCAATGAGACAGCAGTTAAGATATAATCCAAAAGCTACAGTTTGACCCCATGTTTCATTGTTTAAGCTACAGTGGTCATGTGGGATATATATCAATGAGACAGCAGTTAAGATATAATCCAAAAGCTACAGTTTGACCCCATGTTTCATTGTTTAAGCTACAGTGGTCATGTGGGATATATATCAATGAGACAGCAGTTAAGATATAATCCAAAAGCTACAGTTTGACCCCATGTTTCATTGTTTAAGCTACAGTGGTCATGTGGGATATATGTCAATGAGACAGCAGTTAAGATATAATCCAAAAGCTACAGTTTGACCCCATGTTTCATTGTTTAAGCTACAGTGGTCATGTGGGATATATGTCAATGAGACAGCAGTTAAGATATAATCCAAAAGCTACAGTTTGACCCCATGTTTCATTGTTTAAGCTACAGTGGTCATGTGGGATATATGTCAATGAGACAGCAGTTAAGATATAATCCAAAAGCTACAGTTTGACCCCATGTTTCATTGTTTAAGCTACAGTGGTCATGTGGGATATATGTCAATGAGACAGCAGTTAAGATATAATCCAAAAGCTACAGTTTGACCCCATGTTTCATTGTTTAAGCTACAGTGGTCATGTGGGATATATGTCAATGAGACAGCAGTTAAGATATAATCCAAAAGCTACAGTTTGACCCCATGTTTCATTGTTTAAGCTACAGTGGTCATGTGGGATATATGTCAATGAGACAGCAGTTAAGATATAATCCAAAAGCTACAGTTTGACCCCATGTTTCATTGTTTAAGCTACGGTGGTCATGTGGGATATATATCAATGAGACAGCAGTTTAAGATATAATCCAAAAGCTACAGTTTGACCCCATGTTTCATTGTTTAAGCTACAGTGGTCATGTGGGATATATATCAATGAGACAGCAGTTAAGATATAATCCAAAAGCTACAGTTTGACCCCATGTTTCATTGTTTAAGCTACAGTGGTCATGTGGGATATATATCAATGAGACAGCAGTTAAGATATAATCCAAAAGCTACAGTTTGACCCCATGTTTCATTGTTTAAGCTACAGTGGTCATGTGGGATATATGTCAATGAGACAGCAGTTAAGATATAATCCAAAAGCTACAGTTTGACCCCATGTTTCATTGTTTAAGCTACAGTGGTCATGTGGGATATATGTCAATGAGACAGCAGTTAAGATATAATCCAAAAGCTACAGTTTGACCCCATGTTTCATTGTTTAAGCTACAGTGGTCATGTGGGATATATGTCAATGAGACAGCAGTTAAGATATAATCCAAAAGCTACAGTTTGACCCCATGTTTCATTGTTTAAGCTACAGTGGTCATGTGGGATATATGTCAATGAGACAGCAGTTAAGATATAATCCAAAAGCTACAGTTTGACCCCATGTTTCATTGTTTAAGCTACAGTGGTCATGTGGGATATATGTCAATGAGACAGCAGTTAAGATATAATCCAAAAGCTACAGTTTGACCCCATGTTTCATTGTTTAAGCTACAGTGGTCATGTGGGATATATATCAATGAGACAGCAGTTAAGATATAATCCAAAAGCTACAGTTTGACCCCATGTTTCATTGTTTAAGCTACAGTGGTCATGTGGGATATATGTCAATGAGACAGCAGTTAAGATATAATCCAAAAGCTACAGTTTGACCCCATGTTTCATTGTTTAAGCTACAGTGGTCATGTGGGATATATGTCAATGAGACAGCAGTTAAGATATAATCCAAAAGCTACAGTTTGACCCCATGTTTCATTGTTTAAGCTACAGTGGTCATGTGGGATATATATCAATGAGACAGCAGTTAAGATATAATCCAAAAGCTACAGTTTGACCCCATGTTTCATTGTTTAAGCTACAGTGGTCATGTGGGATATATATCAATGAGACAGCAGTTAAGATATAATCCAAAAGCTACAGTTTGACCCCATGTTTCATTGTTTAAGCTACAGTGGTCATGTGGGATATATATCAATGAGACAGCAGTTAAGATATAATCCAAAAGCTACAGTTTGACCCCATGTTTCATTGTTTAAGCTACAGTGGTCATGTGGGATATATATCAATGAGACAGCAGTTAAGATATAATCCAAAAGCTACAGTTTGACCCCATGTTTCATTGTTTAAGCTACAGTGGTCATGTGGGATATATATCAATGAGACAGCAGTTAAGATATAATCCAAAAGCTACAGTTTGACCCCATGTTTCATTGTTTAAGCTACAGTGGTCATGTGGGATATATATCAATGAGACAGCAGTTAAGATATAATCCAAAAGCTACAGTTTGACCCCATGTTTCATTGTTTAAGCTACAGTGGTCATGTGGGATATATATCAATGAGACAGCAGAGATATATGTCAATGAGACAGCAGTTAAGATATAATCCAAAAGCTACAGTTTGACCCCATGTTTCATTGTTTAAGCTACAGTGGTCATGTGGGATATATATCAATGAGACAGCAGTTAAGATATAATCCAAAAGCTACAGTTTGACCCCATGTTTCATTGTTTAAGCTACAGTGGTCATGTGGGATATATATCAATGAGACAGCAGTTAAGATATAATCCAAAAGCTACAGTTTGACCCCATGTTTCATTGTTTAAGCTACAGTGGTCATGTGGGATATATATCAATGAGACAGCAGTTAAGATATAATCCAAAAGCTACAGTTTGACCCCATGTTTCATTGTTTAAGCTACAGTGGTCATGTGGGATATATATCAATGAGACAGCAGTTAAGATATAATCCAAAAGCTACAGTTTGACCCCATGTTTCATTGTTTAAGCTACAGTGGTCATGTGGGATATATATCAATGAGACAGCAGTTAAGATATAATCCAAAAGCTACAGTTTGACCCCATGTTTCATTGTTTAAGCTACAGTGGTCATGTGGGATATATATCAATGAGACAGCAGTTAAGATATAATCCAAAAGCTACAGTTTGACCCCATGTTTCATTGTTTAAGCTACAGTGGTCATGTGGGATATATATCAATGAGACAGCAGTTAAGATATAATCCAAAAGCTACAGTTTGACCCCATGTTTCATTGTTTAAGCTACAGTGGTCATGTGGGATATATATCAATGAGACAGCAGTTAAGATATAATCCAAAAGCTACAGTTTGACCCCATGTTTCATTGTTTAAGCTACAGTGGTCATGTGGGATATATATCAATGAGACAGCAGTTAAGATATAATCCAAAAGCTACAGTTTGACCCCATGTTTCATTGTTTAAGCTACAGTGGTCATGTGGGATATATATCAATGAGACAGCAGTTAAGATATAATCCAAAAGCTACAGTTTGACCCCATGTTTCATTGTTTAAGCTACAGTGGTCATGTGGGATATATATCAATGAGACAGCAGTTAAGATATAATCCAAAAGCTACAGTTTGACCCCATGTTTCATTGTTTAAGCTACAGTGGTCATGTGGGATATATATCAATGAGACAGCAGTTAAGATATAATCCAAAAGCTACAGTTTGACCCCATGTTTCATTGTTTAAGCTACAGTGGTCATGTGGGATATATGTCAATGAGACAGCAGTTAAGATATAATCCAAAAGCTACAGTTTGACCCCATGTTTCATTGTTTAAGCTACAGTGGTCATGTGGGATATATGTCAATGAGACAGCAGTTAAGATATAATCCAAAAGCTACAGTTTGACCCCATGTTTCATTGTTTAAGCTACAGTGGTCATGTGGGATATATGTCAATGAGACAGCAGTTAAGATATAATCCAAAAGCTACAGTTTGACCCCATGTTTCATTGTTTAAGCTACAGTGGTCATGTGGGATATATATCAATGAGACAGCAGTTAAGATATAATCCAAAAGCTACAGTTTGACCCCATGTTTCATTGTTTAAGCTACAGTGGTCATGTGGGATATATATCAATGAGACAGCAGTTTAAGATATAATCCAAAAGCTACAGTTTGACCCCATGTTTCATTGTTTAAGCTACAGTGGTCATGTGGGATATATGTCAATGAGACAGCAGTTAAGATATAATCCAAAGCTACAGTTTGACCCCATGTTTCATTGTTTAAGCTACAGTGGTCATGTGGGATATATGTCAATGAGACAGCAGTTAAGATATAATCCAAAAGCTACAGTTTGACCCCATGTTTCATTGTTTAAGCTACAGTGGTCATGTGGGATATATATCAATGAGACAGCAGTTAAGATATAATCCAAAAGCTACAGTTTGACCCCATGTTTCATTGTTTAAGCTACAGTGGTCATGTGGGATATATATCAATGAGACAGCAGTTAAGATATAATCCAAAAGCTACAGTTTGACCCCATGTTTCATTGTTTAAGCTACGGTGGTCATGTGGGATATATGTCAATGAGACAGCAGTTAAGATATAATCCAAAAGCTACAGTTTGACCCCATGTTTCATTGTTTAAGCTACAGTGGTCATGTGGGATATATGTCAATGAGACAGCAGTTAAGATATAATCCAAAAGCTACAGTTTGACCCCATGTTTCATTGTTTAAGCTACAGTGGTCATGTGGGATATATATCAATGAGACAGCAGTTTAAGATATAATCCAAAAGCTACAGTTTGACCCCATGTTTCATTGTTTAAGCTACAGTGGTCATGTGGGATATATATCAATGAGACAGCAGTTAAGATATAATCCAAAAGCTACAGTTTGACCCCATGTTTCATTGTTTAAGCTACAGTGGTCATGTGGGATATATATCAATGAGACAGCAGTTAAGATATAATCCAAAAGCTACAGTTTGACCCCATGTTTCATTGTTTAAGCTACAGTGGTCATGTTTTTTTTATTAACCTGGATGAAAAACACAAAAAATTCGTCATTTAAGGACAATAACTCCTATATTAAAGAAGTCATGATTTTTCAGTGCATAATCATTAATGGAAGGTGGAAGAACTTCCCAATTCAAGAAGGAGAAGATTTTTATAAAAGTTAACACCCAGACAAAGCTGACACTGGTCAAGTGATGGCAATAATTCATGTGGCCCTCTGAGCCTGGTGAGCTCAAATACTCTTTCCCTTTATTAAATTCTTGCTATCACTGTCACAAAATATAGAGTTATCAAATGATCCCTCAGTACAAATTTTCTTTAACTGACAAACTTTACAAGCAATATAACTCAATACACCAAGAAGATATTTTTCTTGCCACCCCTCCTGGGTGTATATTTACATGAATGATAAAGTTGTTACATGTGAATTATGAAATGTGATTTGTACAGCTATATATTAAAGAAAACTTGAAGTGTTAGTAGACAAGATGAAAGGCGGATATCAAACATAGATGGGTCTCCTTTGACAATACTTTCTTTTACATAGGAATCATTTAAGGAAGTTCGCTATTCAGTTTCAAAATAACAAGCTTTTCATAACACTAGTATATATTGATAGGGGGTTAATAAAGGAACCAAAAGAGCGAAAAAAAATATATAGGTCCGTGTGCTTGTTTTCGAGATATTAGTCATTGAAATTTTGGCGGGAAAATGTTCTCTCTTGATTGTTCATAGCTTTATCATTGACAAGTTTAAGTTCTCAAAAGCTATTAAAAAATAACAAAGATTTTATAAGACTTATACAGATGGCTTATAATTATACATGTAAAAGATTTATAAAAAGAAAAATGGGGGTTAGTGGGCAAAATTTTTTAAGGCATTCAAATAGATAAAACCAGAGGATTCCGAAAATGTGACAAAAATTCCAAAACATGACAAGCGAACATCCTTAAATCACATTATATCTATCATTATGTACTTAATATCTGTATATATGTGTTTATCTCATTTAAACTTGTCAAAAGTTACTATGCTAACATATTCTCATACAAGTTAAATTCCTAAAGAGTTGTTGTAAAATTGAATGCACCAATTCAAACTTATAGAAAAAAAAGCTAAAAATGGCAAACTCCATAAGACAGTGTAATGCATAAACGATATCTTACCTACCTATACCTGTAATATTTGTAAACAAAGACCTAGCTAGAACTTACTCTGTCACCTTGACCTTCAATTTAGAAACTCCAGGTATATTCACTATACACCTTGGTGAAAAATCTTTCAAAGTGTCATCTTTTATTTCAAGGGATATTATCTCAGTCTGGACCTAAGTATTGCATATACTGTATATTTGCTGATAAAATAAAGTCTACAGGACAACATAGGGCAGCTTCAAGAATGAGGCTGTAGAACACAAACAAGGATGGAACTATCATTTTATTTAACAAGATCACTCATAATTCTAAACAGGGCAACTGAAATAAACTTGAAAGCAAGATTAAGAGATATATTATAAGAAAATTTTTGTCTACCATATAAACAAGTCAATGTTAAAGACATCTGCCATGTGCAATCAGATTAATGTCTTTGTTCTGCAGCAATACCTTTGTATATATAAACCCTCAGGGAACAATACAGTTTAATTTAAGAAATACATTACCATACCCTTTAAAATACACCTTTTGACTTGTGCATGAATAGTTAAGTATTTGTTGGAACAATGAATTCCTAAACTCTGCACCTAAAAATTCTTTATTATTTTTACATTTGATGGAACTAGGACTATTAGTACAGTACAGAGTTGTCTCAAATAAAGCTTACATTGAACAAGGGGCAACCAAGTGTAAAATGTAATCATACAATGTTAATGAAAATAATAACTAAATGAAATTCTCTTGATTCATTGAATAAAACAAAATAATTCTCCTGGCTCTATGAATCAAACCAAATTAGAGGACAATCAATAACTCATTAACTAAGTGTTTAATTATTACGCTTCATAGAGAACAGATACAAACAAAACAATGTAATATCTGTTACATAAAACACTTTAAATTGTTACAATTCAACTTGGCTTCAATAATAAGAATCTTCTTACTTTCAGTTTAAAAATCAAAGGTCTAAAGAAACATGAAGTCCTCAATGAAAGGTATACCAAAGTTATGCTTTAAACAGCCATGAGACTAGATGTGGTACCAAAAATAATTTTTGAAGTGAACAAAAATATGTACAGAAACAATAATATCTGACAAGGTTCTTATTAAACTTGTCCTTAGATATGGATGCCCCACCATTAATTCCTGCATACATTAGCTTTTTAACTAGAAATGTATTTATTTTAAATTCCTAACATTGCAAATTTCTGGAATGACAAAAGAGATTTTTGTTTATTAAATTTAAACTTGCTAGAATTTAAGACCACTAATATATTTATAAAACACATGCAAAAGGTCAAACAAAATGGCCCAAGCCATAAAAACAATACCTTAGGCTGTGATTTATCAACAATGATTGAACTCCTTTTCTGACGTGTGTACTGCTGTAACAAACATAAAATAATTGACCATCTACATCAGTGTGTTCTTGTTAAGACACTTAACAGTCACCCTTACATGGAAAATAACTGCATAATCAAAAGTAGTTATTTCCTTGCAGGATCTAATTTACAAGGTGCAATTTCTGGTGAAATTACATGTCCTTAATACACAAAATTATGATTCACCCTAAAAAAAATAAGCAATACTATGAATCATAGAGTATAACAACTATCATCATCACTTACTTGTATATCCCGGGTCATTTACAATTCTTCATTTGAAAAGTTGTGTTTATGAAATAAAGAAGCCTCTTCCTTTGTAAATTATCAACACCCAAGATAAGATCATGTGATAAGATTTTCCTCAAATTTACTTTTTATCACCAGTTAATGTATCAGATGATTCTCATTAAAGACAACTTCATTTTACAAACCAACTGCAACTAGCTCAAAACTTAGTCAAATCTAATACGAACTTCAATAAACATCACTAAAAAATACCTGAATCATGAAATATGTAACATAAAAGTTTTTTTTTGAAACAAAACTAAAATTGAAACAAGCAGAAAGCTGTTTAAACAATAGAATTTTGTAACTCAGCTAAATCCTAGTTTTTTGTTGTAGTCTCATATTTTGATGTCTTTGAAATATATCTTACTTTTCTTGTTTTTTTTGTTTGTTTGTTAAAAACCTGCCGACCACAGTCAGTTCAAAATGTAATTCAACCTAAACAAATAAGAAAATTATGAAGTTTTAAAATAGTCCGCTGAACCATCTTCTGATGAACTTAAATCCAGGACTAGTTTTATTTTTGAAAATGCGAACAAAACTGCTCAAGCAAAACCATGCAAAGCAAGTTTAATATTACAGAAGAAATCAAATCAGGTCTGAATGGTCATTGATATCATTGGACTTCTTCAAAAGTTTTACACTAGTCAGCGTTTTCCCCTTCAGTATAACTAAGCTATCAATAAACTCCAGCAAGTATATTATGTTGAGAGGGTAAATCTTCAAATTTTTTCTTCACTTAAAAACAGAAATCTCCTTGGTCTTGAAAATAAACAACCCTGGCAGCTGTTCTAAATAATTACATGTTTAACTGCAGAATTAACCACCTGATAAATCTTCCATATGGCTAAAAAATCTTAAAAACAATAAACTAATCTTTAAATAATTTACATTAAAGTAGTCATAGTCTGGCATTGAATATTTTATATAAAACTTTTTTATTTCCTCCAAAGGAGTAGGCCCGGTAAGACCCTTTTGACCCCAAAATATAGCAGTTTTACAAATTTGTTTAAATGTTAACTTTTAGCTATTTATTGGAAAGTAGAATACTTCTGTTACATAAATTTGGGCTGCTTTTGACAATACAATGCACATGCACCGGGTACTAGCATCATTAATTCATGCAAAATTACTGAAATCTTCACAATTTTAGCATATGTGCTAATTTTTAGACGGTTAAAAATGGAAGTGGCCGCATTTGTGTTCAGTCTTAATATCTAAGTATATGTTGTATTTGATAATAATACATAACATATAAAGGTTGAGACTGAACATGAATGCGGTCCTTTCACTTTGACAAAAAACATCTGAAAAGTGACATTTTATGGCATATTTGATAGATTTTTCATATCTAAGCTCGAATTTGAGCTCTTTTAATGACCAAATCAGTTAAATGCTTTCTCATAAACTAACTGAAGTAGACACTTATTAGTGTTTATAAAATGTCCCAAATCTTTCATCAGATGTACCTGATGTTTTAGGCCAAAATTGGCCCTTATCGGACTTCTCCTTTAATTTCTAAATATCAGTACAACCAATTTCTCCCCAATTTAAAATAAACAAAGCAGGCTTGTTCCCATTGGTCGAAAATATCTTGGTCCGTATGCATAAAGCTACTTCAGTTAAGATTTGTTCCGAACGGACAGACTTTTCGTTATGTGCAACGATAAATTAGTACTACAATTGGATTTCTTAACTTAAGTGGTTTTATGCATAGGGATTGTAATATATTTACAAGGGTCATCACTGTCACTAGATCATTTGGTCAATATCTATTTAGTCAATATGACCACAGATGAATAAACCTATACATCTATGGCAAGACCAATAAAATACCATGGCAAGAACCAATTTTGAAAAATATTACACACAATTGTTTTACAAAACCAACCCTATACATTAGAAATATTAAAATGCATCTAAAACATTGGAGACAAATTCTCTTCAAAGAAGTGTTTTCTGAATAGATCAGCTGTCAAAAGCTCTTATCCTTTTCTCCTCCTAAAGGCCAATATTAAACCAATATTCCCCTGATAAGTTAGGTTAAAGCTACAGGAAATGATATAATTGAAAATGATGGTTAGTGAAAACCTTAAATTATAGGCAGGATAACAGTCCTTAGAGAGAGGTTCCAATACTGATTATTCTCATAATATTTCACAATCCTATACTTAATAAATACTGTCACAGTCTTCACTTTACTTGTCATGTCTTCAACAACACAATCATTTCAGATAATGAACAAATGCAATGCAAAAAAGGGAAATTCTTCTAAAAAGGCTTAACCAACAAGTTGCAGATTACTGCTTTGAAAAACATGGAAATATTCTTGCATGTAAAAAAGTTAAATAAACATTAAAAAAAACCAACTTTATATCAGAGCATTAATTTTGATTTAAAACACCAGTTTTAAACGAAACTCTAATTCAAACCATAGGTTTTTAGATTAAAATA
Organism: Mytilus coruscus; assembly: GCA_017311375.1. NCBI lineage: Eukaryota > Metazoa > Mollusca > Bivalvia > Mytilida > Mytilidae > Mytilus > Mytilus coruscus. The sequence continues at coordinate 9,239,765 of CM029595.1, forward strand.
AAATGCTTCGCTGAGCGCAGCTTGATACGACCGCAGAGGTCGAACCCTGAACAGTTGGGGCAAATTTGGACACAATATTCAAGCTTGATACTGTCTGAATTTAGATTGTGATCAAATTTTTGACATAATATAGGTTTCTGACACAAAATAAATGTGGTCAAAGATCTTTAAAATTTTCAGCATTTTTAATAGTAACTTCTAAAAATAAATTGACAGCTAATCACCTCAAGACAATACAACCTTTCTTTATACATAATTTAAAAGCAGTGTAAAGGAGGTAATCAAAACATAACATTGTACTTAAAAGTAATTGTCCATTAACAAGGAAACCCTTTTTTGCCCCTAATTTTTGCCCCTAATTCCTACAAAGCCAATCCTAACCGTCCCTTTGTGGTATGGAAACTTGTGGTATAATTTCAGAGAGATCCATACACCGTTCCACAAGTTATTGTCATGAAACTGGAAAAATGCTTATTTGAGCCCCTTTTTTGCCCCTAATTCCTAAACTGTTAGGACTATAACCCCCAAAATCAATCCCAACCTTCCTTTTGTGGTTATAAACCTTATGTTTAAATTTCATAGATTTCTATTTATTTATACTTAAGTTATTGACCGGAAACCAAATGTCTTCGGTTGACGCTGACGACGTGATACCAATATACGACCGCAAAATTTTTTGCGGTCGTATAAAAATGTGCTTTGCAACAGGCTACCTTCAGACCTCTTAAAGATAGTGTTTTGGCTTTCTCTCTACACAAAGCATTGGATTTCTAACTGGATTGGCTGCAAATTTAAACATGCACCACACCCATATGGATACCACACTTTGGCAATGTTTACTGCTTGTAGGAAGAAGACCAAGGAGAATAGATGTCTGTACCCCATGTCACTGGTGCATAAATCTTTGAAGGTCTCTGATAAATTTCCAAAAAAATTGAATATTCTGGTCATTTAGCATGTTTAGAGCTAACTTATTAACATATTGTTTATATACACTTGTATATTGTTGAAGACTATATAAATGTTGAGAAGTCCAGATTTTTATGGGTTTTTTTTGTGTCTTTGTGTGATGTCTTTGACTTTACCAGTCAAAAATGTCTCGAATAATTTGTGCTTCTATTAATTACATAAACAATTTCTTAACCTAAAAAAAGACCCATACTTAATGTTAACCTGCCATTAAACAATCACTTTTTGAGGTAACTGGGACATACAGTTAATTTTTTTCCCAACATCCCCATATTTTCAAATTGATAAGTAGAATAACAAAAAGAACAAACACCATTCAAATCAGTTTAGCAGCTTTAGCCTAATAGTATTAGTATTGAAGACTACAATAGTTAAATGAGTGTCCAAAACATATTCCGGGCATGCTACTGAACATAAATGAACTTTTTTACAAATCCATACTTTTTTTTCAATTTTGTATTGATTTTATGTCCTTCATTTTAAAATTTCATTTCTAAGTAAAATTACATACCCTAGAACAATTTGCTTTCAAGTGTCAATCTCAAACTCTGTTTGTATTACAAATTACTCCTACCGCTTTTACAAACTCTATTATTATTTTTTGTATTACATTTTCAAATTTGACATGATTTTTAGATTACATTTAATTGTATGCTGCTGTAGATTTGAACAATTTAGTTGCACTGAAAATAGATTGATATCAAGCTCTAAAATTAAATGTTGAAATAAGACTCATATTTTTAGAATAAAATCAAAATTGCATACAGCTTATACACATTACTGAATGTATTTACCAGAACATTCAAGTAAAATCTAGGTTATAATAACCCCTTCTATTTATCGTGAATCAGTAAACACTCTGAAGAAAACTTTATGTTAAAGGTTAAAAACGAAAATAGTCCCAAAAAATGCTTAACTAATGATGAAGTTCCAGACGATTATCTCACATTAAATCGGATTATAATGATATTTTTCAAGGTCACACATACCAAATATAACTATAGGACAAAAGAAGTCTTCTCGCCATTGATGAGTACTAGTAGATAAAGCAGGGTACGGGGGCTGATATTATTTTCATTGTTGAGTACTAGAAGATAAAGCAGAATATGGGGGCTGATTATTATTGTCATACATTGTAGATCACTTAGTCATGTCATACATTGTAGGTCACATAGTTATGTCATACATTGTAGATCACATAGTTATGTCAGACATTGTTAATCACATAGTCATGTCATACATTAAAGATCACTTAGTCATGTCATACATTGTAGATCACACAGTCATGTCATACATTATAGATCACTTAGTCATGTCATACATTGTAGATCACATAGCCATGTCATACATTGTAGATCACTTAGTCATGTCATACATTGTAGATCACTTAGTCATGTCATACATTGTAGATCACATAGTTATGTCATTCATTGTAGATCACATAGTCATGTCATTCATTGTAGATCACACAGTCATGTCATACATTGTAGATCACATAGTTATGTCATACATTGTAGATCACTTAGTCATGTCATACATTGTAGATCACATAGCTATGTCAGACATTGTAAATCACTTAGTCATGTTATACATTGTAGATCACATAGTTATGTCATACATTGTAGATCACTAAGTCATGTCATACATTGTAGATCACTTAGTCATGTCATACATTGTAGATCACATAGTTATGTCAGACATTGTAAATCACATAGTCATGTTATACATTGTAGATCACACAGTTATGTCATACATTGTAGATCACTTAGTCATGTCATACATTGTAGATCACTAAGTCATGTCATACATTGTAGATCACTTAGTCATGTTATACATTGTAGATCACATAGTAATGTCATACATTGTAGATCACGTAGCCATGTCATACATTGTAGATCACTTAGTCATGTCATACATTGTAGATCACATAGCTATGTCAGACATTGTAAATCACATAGTCATGTCATACATTGTAGATCACATAGTTATGTCATACATTGTAGATCACTTAGTCATGTCATACATTGTAAATCACTTAGTCATGTTATACATTGTAGATCACATAGTTATGTGTCATGTCATACATTGTAGATCACTTAGTCATGTCATACATTGTAGATCACATAGTCATGTCATACATTGTAGATCACATAGTTATGTCATACATTGTAGATCATATAGTCATGTTATACATTGAAGATCACATAGTCATGTCATACATTGTAGATAACATTGACATACATACTCATAAAAGTATTTAATCCCCTCAAAGCCTTGCTTTTCGTGCGTGAATTAAACAAATTTCATAAAAGGCATGCTATAAATATATAACTTGTAGATCATATAGTCAAACACTGTAGATAATATAGATATACATTGTAGATCACATAGTCATACATTGTAGGTTAAATAGGCATACATTGTAGATTACATAGTCATACATTGTAGATTTCATTCATACATTGTAGACCACATAGTCATATATTGTGGATCACATAGTCATACATGTAGATCACATAGTAATACATTGTAGATCACATAGTCATACATTGTAGATTACATAGTCAAACATTGTAGACCATGTAGTCATGTAATATATGTAGATCATATAGTAAAACATTGTAGATCACATAGCCTCACATTGTTGATCACAGTCATATATGTAGATCACATAGTTAAACATTGTGGATCACATAGTCATGCATTGTAGATTACATAGTCATAACTGTAGATCATATTCCCTTGCTTCAAAATGCTTATGAACAAACCAAAACATTATATAACCAAGGGAAATCATCTTGGTATGGATCACTTCAACGTATACTAACAAATTTTCTGAATATTACAGAAATTGAGAGGAAGAAAATTTCATGAAGCAAACTAAAAAGCCATGTAAAAGAAGGTTTTTTGATATTATGGGAAAATCAAATGAAAAACATTCAGAAGGGAAACTTCATACTTACACAACCTTTAAGGTAAATTTTGTATTTGAAAATTATTTATCTCTTGTCAGTAATTTTGAGCATAGGAGTCTAACGAAACTTAAAATTTCAGCATATCGTTTGCAAATAGAAACCTTAGACTTTGCAGGCAGTGTGGCTCAGATGAGGTTGAGGATGAGATACACTTTCTCCTTCATTGCACCAAATTTAACAAGGAGTGAGAAAATTTGTTTAAAACTATATCTCAGTCATGTAATAATTTGCTAACATGAATCCTCAAGGAAAGTTCTTTTGGTTAATGACCTGTGAGGACACGTCAGTAATTAAACATTTGAGTAACTTTAGTCATACTCACTATAAATAGTTTAAAGCTTTAATCTTAATAATGTTAAATTGATATTTCATTTTCTTTTCATTTTTTAACTGCTTGCTTGGCTGGTTTTGGCAAGGGGAGAATCATATTCAAACGATTCTTGAGCACTGCCCCCTGGAGTCTCCTCCAGTTAAGCAATCATATAAATGGCCCCTATTAAGGGTACTTATGTATTACTTCTTGTTGGCTTTGCTGGTTCAGACACAGAGAGATTCATATGCATATGATTCTTAAGCACTGTCCCCTGGTGTCTCCTCCAGCTAAGCAATCAATTTACCAAAATGTTTGTCTCCCCTTGGGTTGCACTGTTGCAAACATCCTTATTGCAGAGAACTCAACATTTAAAATCATCTTATACTGTTCTTGTTATTACCACGCCAGTATTATACATTGTATTCTTGTACTGTATTGTTTGTATAACTAAGTTATGATTGTATCTTCGTCATAGCTCATTGAGGGACCTTAGTTGAAATACACACATATATTGTTATTGTATTGTATAGTATAGTAAAACATTGTAGAACACATAGCCGTGCATCTTAGATCACATAGCCACAGACTTTCTCACTATTTATTTTTAGGCATTTCCCTTAAAAAATCTTTTTTCCAAAATTCTGGGCAACTATTTAAACATTTCTTTTTATAGTTTTTATGATACAGCAAAAGTTTTAAAGTATTTTGCAGTGTTGCTTCCATATATTTGTTAAGTCAATCAGCATGTTTCAATCATGTTTACAAGCAAGTTTTCTATAGACCAAATTTTCTCTAATTCTCAATGTTTCTAGCACTTATCAATAAAGATTTCCCTCCAGGCTACAGATGCAAATGGCTCCAAATTCATCATATAATTCAATGAAACAAGAGCCAAAATCTAAATTTTAATACTTATCAACACTAATTAATTGTCTGTTATCTTAACTGACCTAGAATTATTAATTAGATCAAATTATTTCAATAAAAGTCAACCTACCTCTACATGTTGCTATCTATGTTTTTGTACTTATAGTCTGTTTCATGTATACAAACACAAATTATAGTGTGTTTCCAATTATTCAAATGCAATACTCTATAATTAACTGTTTTCATCAACACAAATGAAGCCAATATAAATACCAAAGTGAATTTGTACCCTAGGATTCTATGATATATAATATTCCATAAATATTTTCAATGTGCTCAGTCTAGACAATGTGAAGACCTAAATACATGTTGATGAATGAGGCAAAGAGAAATATCTGCCTGTTTTTTTAAACTTTTAAGGATCATTTTTAAAGATGCATCTTATAAAAACTATTTAGATATACATCTTGAAAGCTTTCGAGTTTTGATTTCTATCAGTCTGAGTTTATTGTAAGTGCTTTAGGTGAAACATATGAACATACTGTAGACCAAAACAAGAAAAGAACAAATGCAAGATAAAAGCTTTTATATCTTCCATTTACAACCCCATTTTGAAAATTAACTTTATTATCCCACAATGCTGAGCAGCAGACATTTGTACAAAACTTCTTTACATCTCCTAACTGTATTATTGCGATCCTATCTAGAGTCCATTTACATCTTTATTTACCCACAAAATAACATCCATCATTACCAGAAATCAATGTGGATTTATGCATACAATTATACAGAGTACCCACTATTAACATTAGCTACTTAATGAAGCATATCAATGGAATCAACATTAATACAAAATTAATCTTTGTATGTAAATTATATGTAAACATAATATTGAAGATAAAAGTCAGACTTTCCATAAATGTTTCAGAGTAAACATGGCTTCTCACTTTACTGTAAAAAGAACATTCTCCGTTGAGTGTTTTGTACATAAAATTTGTTATTAAATATTCAGGAATGTCCTTGTTTGTAATTTGTTCCAAAGAGATGACATTATGTTATCAAACTAGTCTGAATATTATTATCATCAATTTCTCTTGTCTCACATAACATCACCACTGATCAATTACTGACTGTTGGTACTTCTCTTCCCTTGTACCTTTTGTAGAGGCATATCAACCCATATGCAAAATACAACTTCAAGAGAAGTGTACACATTGAAAATTTTACAAAAATGTAACCATGGTAAAAATAACTCTATAATTAATAACAAAATCAGAGAACTTGATAATATCACTCAAAATAGAAACATAAAATGTTGTGAACAGACATCTGTGTTTAGGGATCTTAAATATACTCCAACTCTTTGTGTGTATGACTGTCTTAAAAGCTACAGTTGAACATTCTTAGTGTGCATGACTGTCTTGAAAGCTGCAGTTGAACATTCTTTGTGTGTATGACTGTCTTGAAAGCTACAGTTGAACATTCTTTGTGTGTATGACTGTCTTGAAAGCTTAGAACTTTCTTTGTGTGTATGACTGTCTTGAAAGCTGCAGTTGAACATTCTTTGTGTGTATGACTGTCTTGAAAGCTACAGTTGAACATTCTTTCATTACAATGGGAACATGAATGCACAAGCTGAAATGTCTTGCCTGCTTTATGTAGAATTGAATTCATGTTGAAAGTCTGAAATATGAAGGTTTTACAAGTATCGCATAAACTTAAGATTATCAATGATCCATGAAAATGAGGTTAAGGTCAAATGAACCCTGCCAGACAGACATGTACACCTTAGAATTGTTCCATACACCAAATATAATTGACCTATTGCTTACAGTATCAGATAAACTGATAAAACCATGAAAAATAACATTGACCAATGAACCATGAAAATGAGGTCAAGGTCATATGAAACCTACCAGACAGACATGTGCACTAGTAATTTTGGGGCCCTTTATAGCTTACTGTCGGTGTGAGCCTAGGCTCCGTGTTGAAGACCCTGACCTATAATGGTTTACATTTATAAATTTTGACTTGGATGGAGAGTTGTCTCATTGGCACTCATACCACATCTTCTTATATCTAAGTACACCTTATAATCATTCCATACACAAAATATAGTGGCCCTATTGCTTGTACATGTAGTATCAGAAAAATAGGCTAAACCACAAAAAACTATTCATTGTCCAATGAACCATGAAACTGAAGTCAAGGTCAGATGAAAGCTTCCAGTCGGACATGTAAACCTTAAAATTATTCCATAAACCAAATATAGGGTCCTATTGATTACAGTATCTGAGAAATAGACATACCACAAAAACTCAACATTGTCCACTGAAACATGAAAATGAGGACAAGGTCAGATGAAACATGTCCTATAGACATGTAGACCTTGCATGGAAGTCCTTTACCAAATATATTTATTCTATTACTCATAATAAGTGAGTATTTCACATGGCAAATTTTTTTTTTTTCAAGCTGTCATTGAACCATGAAAATGAGGTCAAGGACAATGGACATATATATGACAGACAGAAACTTTGTAACATAAGGTATCTACATACAAGGTATGAATAAGTATCCAGGTCTTCTACCTCATGAAATATAAAGCTTTATACCATTAGTTTACACCTTCCTTACTACCACCTGATTGTAATACCTATATCTTGCATTCTGAGACTTTCATCCAAGAAAAGAACAATTACCACATTTTACTTTGAATAAAGTCAGAGTAATTTTGATTAGACAAAATCTCTTAGTCCCATGGAAAAAACCTTATGGAAATTTATGTTTGATAAGATCATGTAGCAGTGTTGTGTATAGAGTAGAGAAATCATAATTATCAATGGTGAACAACACAGCTTATTAAAGACATCTTATAAGTTTATAACATGACAACTATTTTGCATAGCCTTTGTACATTATTCTTGTACAGACAGACATTTTTTTAAAACTGGTACAAATAATCTTAACAACAAAATGAAGAATTATTGACTAAAGAATATCAAATAATTTACAGAAGTCCCTCTGTTTTTCAGCAGTGATTTATAAATCACATTAAATTTATCTCAAAACGAAAGAGTTTATCAAGGATTAAGTAAAATTGTAATAAAAGAAGCAGGTTATCAATGATTGGGTGATTATAACCTGACTAATCACTAATTACCATATCTTACATTCCTTTTCTGTTCCTTTCATTTGTTAGATAACACCACAAAAAGTACATCAGCTATGAATGGGTCATAACAGAGATTAATTATTAGAAAAGCTACTGTACAAAAATATCATTACATGGTAAAGTAAACAAACAAATAAATGAGAAAAACATGTGATAGGAATTGGATATAAAGACTTCTTATCTTTCTTTGACTTGTACAAAGACATGCTTTTCTTTTTCCTTTACTTATTCATAGGCTTTCATCACTTCATAGCTGATGGTATTAAATCTGACTAGAACAATCTTTTTATTTCAAACATTTGTGATACTGGGAAACAACAGACAAATCTTCAAGAAAGATAATCTTAATAAAAAATAAAAAAGGATTTTTTTTTCCTCAATAAAAAGAATTATTCAGCAAAATATAAAAACATTTTTGACTCATCTAAATATCGAACTTCTCTGTCTGATATTAAGTTATGTTTATGTAAGGAGTTATAAGAAGTAAACAATGATGACTTTGAAACATGGTATCTCTGTGGACCAAAGCACTAAAAGATAGAGACCACACACAAATATATATACTTCTAAACAAGATAAATCTCTGTTTCAAAGTGTATCTACATAGCTATATATTCTACTTGACAATAACCATAATTCAACTGTTAACTGCCAAATCATTAACTGCATTAAGTCAGACATGTCATTCATTTTCATCTCTACACCCTGTAACTACTAATAGATCAATAGGAGTAAGACCCACATACAATGCTCCTACTCATAACTCACTACTAATTCTCTCTTTAGTTTCTATACAGTTCATTTGTAAATATGGACCATTAATGTGGAAATATTTATCAAGTAAGGTCCATACAACTTTAACAAAAATTAATCTTTAAAATTTGCTAATGAAATCTTTATTTTCCTAATTAAAACCAGTAAAAGAATGTAAAAGCCTGAATGATTTTATATAATCAGCTCATGACAAGAACTACTTTCTTCATTAGCAATGATATGTTATACGAAAAATAGCAAATCCTTTGACTGATAGCTGAGAATGTTTAATTTTAGTGTCTGTAGATTAAAGATAAGGTTGGATTCATAGACGGCCACCTTGTTATCAAGTACAGGTACCAGCATGGTTAATTACAGGTATTCAAAAGGACTAACAAACCAGGACTGTAACATCTAACTAATACCTCATCTAATCACCAGAAACTGTTACAACCAATTCAATGACATTAGCCATTTTCTCTCCTTAATTAAAACTTGCAATAAATATATTCTTTTGTAAATTGACATCCGGCTAACTCATTAAATGCATTAGCTTAAGTTGAAATTTGACTTGTGAATTTTCATTTGTGTTCCTGTAATCGCTGATACTGTTAATGAGGTACATGCTTTATGAATTTATTAAAGAACAACCGGATACCTAAAATCAATTATAATCCAGTTATAGTTTGAAATTAATGGAACTGAACAATAGTCCAAGGGAAGTAAGTCTAGTAGATTTATATAAGTAAAATTGATATGAAGCCATTGTTCAGTAGTACTGGAGAAATGTATGAAGAAAATCTAAACTGTGTTCCATGAATGCAGCCATCCTGTGGGAACATGACATAAAGATGAGCTGACTATTTGTGATTGTTTTTTATATCAGTTACATATTTTTCTACAAGGTATCCTTATGAATAAGGTTTAATGGAAACTATTTGTCCTTGAAAGTAAATTGGTGAGGACTGCAGATTTGTTTCACTTTTTATCAAAATCGTGGTAAATTTACCTGCCTGATTAGCTAGGTATTGTCAAAAACTCAAAATTCTACTGAGAAAACCCATGGGACCCTTTAAATTAAAGGGCTGTAAAATTCCAAATATAATCATACTTCCATTAAACAACATTTTTGCCATAATAATTTCTATAAAAAAAAAGCATTGTCTGCAATGAACAAAATTTAAAATAAATAGATTTGGTATGATTGCCAATGTGTCAACTATCCACTTTGCTTTTTCACATTTTTTATGGAGGTCCAGGTGCACTTTATAAAATCAAACTATACTCTCTAATTATCAATTACTGTATTGAGGCTTGTAAAGTCAGTGTTTTTTTTTTTCCAAAATCAATATTGCAAGGCAGGGGTGTGGATTATAGAGTAAGATAAGCAAGAAATAAGAGAAAAACTCCATTCCACATGGTTTGTTTACGTTCTGCCATGTTTTTTATTGAAAATGTGGAGGGCGCCCTTATAATTTTCAAAACTAATAATTTACTTAATCCATATTAATATGCAATTTTAATTCAAAATCCAATATTAACTGATAAATATTAAAATTAAATGCTTCATTTCAAATTTAAATTACTAGTTTCTTTTCATTGCATTGCATAATATAAACTGAAATCTACTTGTGCCTTGTAATTACCAGAATGAAAAAATTATATATATCAGCTGGGAACCAGCTTATGCATTACAATGTATAAACTACAACAAGTCTAGTTTCAAAGTCATTTTCTAGTACATGTAGTAATTATGAAGTTCAGATTTTCCACACACTCTCACCGTAATTATTTTTTTCGATTTACACATGCTATACGAACTTCTGGTTAATACGAAATACAACTTTCACAATTGTTTATTTTATTTTAACACTCGTGGAGTGTTCTAGAATCATTTACAACCATTTTCAACTTCTACTTTAATGAAAATACTGCAACAATCACACACACACATTAGACATTTTCTAGAGTTACAAAAAGTTTTTTTCCCTGAATTCTCATGATGAAAGGGGGGTGTGGACAATGTACCAGTGCGGACTTTACAAGGCTGATTACGGTAGACCTTTCATTAGCTCAGTTTGAATTTGTAATCATGTAGAACTATATTTCATTATCTCAATGCTATGAGTCCTATGAAATATGAACCTATAACAAAGTCTTCTATGAGAAAATGTGAAAAAAGATCCTTCCAGTATTCTGCTTAACTACAAGAAACTTAACAAATATTTTTCTCTCAAGTATTGAATATTTTGATAACACAATTTCAACTTGTCTATTAACAGCAAAATCCACAATATAAAGACCATATGTTGATCTCTAGATATCAACCTGTCTATTAAAAGTAAAATCCACAATATAAAGACCATATGTTAACCTCTAGATGTCTAATGCAAACCTGTCTATTAACAGTAAAATCCACAATAAGAAGACCATATGTTGATCTCTAGATATCAACCTGTCTATTAAAAGTAAAATCCACAATATAAAGACCATATGTTAACCTCTAGATGTCTAATGCAAACCTGTCTATTAACAGTAAAATCAACAATAAGAAGACCATATGTTGATCTCTAGATGTCTTAAAAGGTTTTTGGTCATTTGGTTGTCTGATGTTTACCCAACAACTCCTTTTATTCATATCAAGGGATATACACACAAAACAACAACCATCACAATCACTCAAATTTTCAATTTATAACTTTTCCACACCTAAATGCTACCTTGACAATGGATCTAGAAATAAGTTACAATATAACAAGAGCTCTGATGAAGATTGACTACAACAACTTACTCAGTGCCTTTAAGGTAGTAACATTGACATTAAATAGGGTTCACATCCATCCAAATCAACATATGGATAAAGGCAAGGTATTTATATACTAACTATACTGCAAGGGGTAATAAAAACATAAGGTAATCAAGGACAAGTCTGCTTTTTTTATATCTGGTTAAAAAAACCACCTCCATCTATACAAAAACTGTATATTCTTACCGAGGTAATCACATCACAACAGAAAATCCTTCTCCATTCAGCTCTTTGTTTTAAAAATAATAATTGAATTTTTAATCATAAATCCATCCCATATTGAATGCAGGCCATTTAGCTAGAATCTTTTTTTCGTTGGTAGGTACAAATTTAGTATTAAAGTAATTTTTGGCAATTTCTTTATCTATCAATGATACTAACAAAGTTAACCATAGTTTTTTTAGATCATATTCTCGAGCTTTCCTTTTTATTGATAAAAGTTACATGTACCTAGTCACATATGATTAACACCACTACCTCACTAATTGAAGAACAAAGTACATTTAACATGTTTAAGTACAAATAGAGAAAACCAACAGCTGGAATTATGGCACATAAAGTGCATATAAGTACAAATATGGATAAAAGAAAGACCAGAACTATTATGATGTAAGATAAAGTCATGGATAGAAGAAAGACCAGAACTATTATGATGTAAGATAAAGTCATGGATAGAAGAAAGACCAGAACTATTATGATGTAAGATAAAGTCATGCATAGAAGAAAGACCAGAACTATTATGATGTAAGATAGTCATGGATAGAAGAAAGACCAGAACTATTATGATGTAAGATAAAGTCATGGATAGAAGAAAGACCAGAACTATTATGATGTAAGATAAAGTCATGGATAAAAGAAAGACCAGAACTATTATGATGTAAGATAGTCATGGATAGAAGAAAGACCAGAACTATTATGATGTAAGATAAAGTCATGGATAGAAGAAAGACCAGAACTATTATGATGTAAGATAAAGTCATGCATAAAAGAAAGACCAGAACTATTATGATGTAAGATAAAGTCATCTATCAAAAAATACATTAAATTTACATAATGCGACAAAAACTTACTTCACTTTGATGGCAAATAGACATAGTAAAATGGTTCAATTTGCATGAGGCTACATAATAATAACTTTGTCTATATTACTCCAAATTTGGGGTGGATGAGAGGGTTTTATTTCATTGAATTTAAAAAAAAAAACTGTTAAAAAATGCTGTTTGAACTTCAATAAAAGCAGACTTGATTCTGTTTATACCTCAACTTGATTCTCTATCATATAGATACTTATTATTAAACCCTATCAAGGTAAACACCAATGAGACAGCAACCTAACAATTACAAAATATCATTATACATTTAGAGGTCAACATATGGTGCATTCTTACCTGGACTGAATAAAATGTTCCATCAATTGTAGAATATAAGCACATTCTATGATTGTCATATATGGTACATAGCAAACCTTCCGTAATTAAATCCACAAAATGGTTTAAAACAGGAAAACCCTTTAGTCATCCAATGAAGTTACAGATACTTGAAACTTTGTAATAAACTACTCAATATTAATCACCTAATTTAACTCTTGGGAAAACATTTTAGAATTGGTAGTACATGTAATGAGCCAAATTATAAAACATAAAATGTCAGAGCTCCAAGGTAAACAGTAAAATGCTATTTTCAATTGTCTGATAAATTAGACAATTCACTTTTGTTTTGTTTTTTGTTTTTAGGGGGTTAATGTATAATAAATTAAAGCATCCATTTTTTTTTTACATTAGTGTTTTTCTTTTCAGGTAAAGGCCAATAAAAACAGTTAGACAGACAACAACAGTTAAACTTATTATTGTCCTAATACATATAATTATAATAACCCATATGATATATATTATTTACACATGCGTTATCTCTCAGATGATGGTATGTAGATCACAGGTAAACATACTAAGAAGATTAAATCTTCTATAACATCAATGGTCAACACTATCCTACATCTCTGACAAGAAAAAGCTGACATATTGATAAGGAAACTGCATTCACTAACATTCATATAAAAATCAAAAACTCATCTGATTCTTTATGTTGCTGCTAGAAGCAACCCTTCTTTAATGATTCATTTTTAAAATACTACTTTTTTAAAATAAAGAAAGCCAATCAGACTTTTTACCTTGTTACAAGATATGGGATCTTTAATGAAATAAAATAAAATCTGAGGCATGCTTACTGAACAAAACAACCACCTGTGCTCCATAACAATCAATCTTTGACCAGATATATTAGGACTGAACCTTTATTTTCTTGACATGCAATGTCAACTTATCCCTTGAAACATGTACAAAGATTATAAACTTGTAACATATACTAACTTGGACTAATATACATATATCAAGTTTAATAGTCCTAATTATAAATGTTCTGAGAAGCTGATTTTTTTTTCTCTCTGCTAAATGGTATGTAATGCTTTTTAATTTCTAGATCCTTTTGATGTACATTAGTATATGTCATATAATGACTACAAAAAGAAATAAAATTACCTTATTTAATACTGAAGTTGTCCTATTTCTTCCATTCTTCTCTCTATTCCAAGCCTAATTAGGGACAAATGTATAGCTCACTAGTCTACATATAATATTTAAATTAGATTTAACAAATTGTAATTGAAGAGTTCAAAGGATCTTCAATCTTAATTGTGGAAATCAAATTTTAATTTTTGAAATTTGAAATGCATATTATCACCCATAATTGACATGGTAGAAACATCAAAGAAAATATGGAAGACCAGGTAGGTTATATATGTACACCTGCATTTCCAGGTAGGTTATATTCACTTATATATGTACACCTGCATTTCCATTCTCAATTCTATGTATATCTTTGAGCCAAAATGAATGATTTCCACTGATAAAACAGAATATCAAACAGAAATGGCATATTTCTTCTGCTGACTTAAAAATTATAAGCCTTTTTTACACATACAATAAATATTATCATGTATACCCTACATGATAAAACTGTATGCCATACAGTATGAAACAGACTTCTGAACCCAAAGGTTGTATTAAATATGATCAACTACAATATGCATGGTCATTGAATTCTTCAAAAAAGTAGAATTGGGGTAATAGTATAAATAGATTCTCAAATGTCAAATAAATATGGAAATTTATATAAGTACATACTATTTATGATGACAATGTTAGGAAGTGGTGTTCCCAAAGTTCTTACATTTTCATGGTACATATTCCAAAAGTAGGTGGCAGCACTGTATATACATCATACAACAGTAAAAGCAACTAACTAAATTTACCTAAACTATAAACATGATAAAGTAACATATATATTCTGAAATTTGACATTTTAAAATGAATTTTCTCCTTAATCAGACAATGTATTACTTATGAAGTTGACTATATCTTACCTGTTTCTTCCTGTTGTCTTCAGCATTACTTTCTCTGTCTGGTGATTTAACTTCCAGGTCTTCATATCTTTGTCGACTGTTGTATTTACTTCATTTTTTCATTATTTATGCTTGCTCAACTTATAAAACGATTTTTATCTTCGACCATAAAAGCATGGTAAAAACCATTCAGTCATGAAATTCAAATTTATAAGCTGTAATTTTTATCATATAAAGCATCAATCAAGAAATGCCATCTTTTACCCATTCCATATAAGTACAAATATGGATAAAAGAAAGACCAGAACTGGATTATGATGTAAGATAAAGTCATGGATAGAAGAAAGACCAGAACTATTATGATGTAAGATAAAGTCATGGATAGAAGAAAGACCAGAACTATTATGATGTATTAGATGTAAAGTCATGCATAGAAGAAAGACCAGAACTATTATGATGTAAGATAGTCATGGATAGAAGAAAGACCAGAACTATTATGATGTAAGATAGTCATGATGTATTAGATGTAAGATAGTCATGGATAGAAGAAAGACCAGAACTATTATGATGTAAGATAAAGTCATGCATAAAAGAAAGACCAGAACTATTATGATGTAAGATAAAGTCATCTATCAAAAAATACATTAAATTTACATAATGCGACAAAAACTTACTTCACTTTGATGGCAAATAGACATAGTAAAATGGTTCAATTTGCATGAGGCTACATAATAATAACTTTGTCTATATTACTCCAAATTTGGGGTGGATGAGAGGGTTTTATTTCATTGAATTTAAAAAAAAACTGTTAAAAAATGCTGTTTGAACTTCAATAAAAGCAGACTTGATTCTGTTTATACCTCAACTTGATTCTCTATCATATAGATACTTATTATTAAACCCTATCAAGGTAAACACCAATGAGACAGCAACCTAACAATTACAAAATATCATTATACATTTAGAGGTCAACATATGGTGCATTCTTACCTGGACTGAATAAAATGTTCCATCAATTGTAGAATATAAGCACATTCTATGATTGTCATATATGGTACATAGCAAACCTTCCGTAATTAAATCCACAAAATGGTTTAAAACAGGAAAACCTTTAGTCATCCAATGAAGTTACAGATACTTGAAACTTTGTAATAAACTACTCAATATTAATCACCTAATTTAACTCTTGGGAAAACATTTTAGAATTGGTAGTACATGTAATGAGCCAAATTATAAAACATAAAATGTCAGAGCTCCAAGGTAAACAGTAAATGCTATTTTCAATTGTCTGATAAATTAGACAATTCACTTTTGTTTTGTTTTTGTTTTTAGGGGTTAATGTATAATAAATTAAAGCATCCATTTTTTTTACATTAGTGTTTTTCTTTTCAGGTAAAGGCCAATAAAACAGTTAGACAGACAACAACAGTTAAACTTATTATTGTCCTAATACATATAATTATAATAACCCATATGGTATATATTATTTACACATGCGTTATCTCTCAGATGATGGTATGTAGATCACAGGTAAACATACTAAGAAGATTAAATCTTCTATAACATCAATGGTCAACACTATCCTACATCTCTGACAAGAAAAAGCTGACATATTGATAAGGAAACTGCATTCACTAACATTCATATAAAAATCAAAAACTCATCTGATTCTTTATGTTGCTGCTAGAAGCAACCCTTCTTTAATGATTCATTTTTAAAATACTACTTTTTTAAAATAAAGAAAGCCAATCAGACTTTTTACCTTGTTACAAGATATGGGATCTTTAATGAAATAAAATAAAATCTGAGGCATGCTTACTGAACAAAACAACCACCTGTGCTCCATAACAATCAATCTTTGACCAGATATATTAGGACTGAACCTTTATTTTCTTGACATGCAATGTCAACTTATCCCTTGAAACATGTACAAAGATTATAAACTTGTAACATATACTAACTTGGACTAATATACATATATCAAGTTTAATAGTCCTAATTATAAATGTTCCGAGAAGCTGATTTTTTTTTCTCTCTGCTAAATGGTATGTAATGCTTTTTAATTTCTAGATCCTTTTGATGTACATTAGTATATGTCATATAATGACTACAAAAAGAAATAAAATTACCTTATTTAATACTGAAGTTGTCCTATTTCTTCCATTCTTCTCTCTATTCCAAGCCTAATTAGGGACAAATGTATAGCTCACTAGTCTACATATAATATTTAAATTAGATTTAACAAATTGTAATTGAAGAGTTCAAAGGATCTTCAATCTTAATTGTGAAATCAAATTTTAATTTTGAAATTTGAAATGCATATTATCACCCATAATTGACATGGTAGAAACATCAAAGAAAATATGGAAGACCAGGTAGGTTATATATGTACACCTGCATTTCCAGGTAGGTTATAATCACTTATATATGTACACCTGCATTTCCATTCTCAATTCTATGTATATCTTTGAGCCAAAATGAATGATTTCCACTGATAAAACAGAATATCAAACAGAAATGGCATATTTCTTCTGCTGACTTAAAATTATAAGCCTTTTTACACATACAATAAATATTATCATGTATACCCTACATGATAAAACTGTATGCCATACAGTATGAAACAGACTTCTGAACCCAAAGGTTGTATTAAATATGATCAACTACAATATGCATGGACATTGAATTCTTCAAAAAGTAGAATTGGGGTAATAGTATAAATAGATTCTCAAATGTCAAATAAATATGGAAATTTATATAAGTACATACTATTTATGATGACAATGTTAGGAAGTGGTGTTCCCAAAGTTCTTACATTTTCATGGTACATATTCCAAAAGTAGGTGGCAGCACTGTATATACATCATACAACAGTAAAAGCAACTAACTAAATTTACCTAAACTATAAACATGATAAAGTAACATATATATTCTGAAATTTGACATTTTAAAATGAATTTTCTCCTTAATCAGACAATGTATTACTTATGAAGTTGACTATATCTTACCTGTTTCTTCCTGTTGTCTTCAGCATTACTTTCTCTGTCTGGTGATTTAACTTCCAGGTCTTCATATCTTTGTCGACTGTTGTATTTACTTCATTTTTTCATTATTTATGCTTGCTCAACTTATAAAAACGATTTTTATCTTCGACCATAAAAAGCATGGTAAAAACCATTCAGTCATGAAATTCAAATTTATAAGCTGTAATTTTTATCATATAAAGCATCAATCAAGAAATGCCATCTTTTTACCCATTCAAGATACAATGTATACACACTTATTTATGACAAAGATCTTGTCTAGAGATTTACATGCAATCAAAGATTTAAGTTTATAACTTAATATTATACCAGGCTTTTCATTGAATTTTCTTCTCAATTCAAAAAAAGTTGAACTTCATTTGATTTTGAATACACTAGATATGGCTGATAAAATTAAAGCCTATTTTGAAGCTAGATTTCAGAAAATTACAGGCATGGATATTTAACAATTTTACTATAGAGTTCAAATCACAATAAAAATCCAATGGCAGTCAATATCTAAATTATGGTTCAATCCCAACCACATTGGTGAATCATATATTCCTGATCAAACGACCCATAAAGGTTCATGTTATCTTTATATCAATTCCAACTGCAAATCTGCCCATGGTTCATTTTAAGGTTGTTGAAGCTCAGATATGAAATCATTTGATTTCATTTAAAAAAAAGTAAATTCAAAGAAAAATACTGGTAAGAGAATATATGAAATTGTAATGGAAGTAAGAATTAATTTCATTTATAAGAACTTGCACTTGAAATTTTGGTCACACAATTTCTATGAAGCAATTCTTTAAATGAATATTGTATTTTTGTCTATTTATCATTAATAACAATATGATTCATACTTAATAGTTGTAGGGATCTCCATGGATGAAAATTTAACGACTGAGAACTCTCACCAGGACAAAAACCATGTCGTGATCAAAAAACATTTCATTCCTATATTTCATTATTGGTGAAATTATTCATTTTGCAGTTGGTAAAAACACCTGATTATAAACAGTTGATAAATGGTCCTACCTTAACTTTTCCTTCAACCCATACAACAAATGTACCCTTCATCTACACCCTCTACTTCTTCTTGTGATCAGGTGGATTATCCTGAAAAAAAAATAAAGATTTCTATCAGATCTTCATTTCAGCAGTAAGAATTAAGATGACCTAGTCTTCTAATTATCATGGCTTCAGGCTCATAATAACTAATTGGTTGATATGATTTTTGTATTCCATACAACATAGCTCAATTGTGCTGAGGTGGCTATCAAACCCTTTCATTCAATCAAACCATGTATTTCATACTGTACATGGATATACTATATTGATTCAATATAGAGCTTCCATGGTTTGTACAACCATGGAAGTATTATATTTACAGGAATAACTACAATGCCAGTTCAAAGGTTTCATCTGTGTTACCGCCTATCTTCCGATTACTCGTTAATTGGTTTAAGATATGGAATGGTAATTGATTCTCGGCATGTGATAGATCAAATCACTGACACTTTTCGGTCATTTTCGAGTTCACGAAAAAATACGAACAGACCGGTTGTTGTCGGATATACTTACGAAGTAACCCGAATAGTTCACTCTTACATTCCGCTGTTGTACGCTGCCGAATAGTCACTCATTCAATGTTGATTTTAGGCTTTTTTCCTATTTATATCTTTTTCGATCTTAATAGTTTAAGCCGACAATAATCACATTTGAAACAAGCATTCTGTGAGTATTGTCTGGCAATGCATAGTCCCCTACCGGATAAAAATTAATTGTACTGGAACAAAATGCTAACTTGATCTATAACTTGTCATGGTGTAAACTATATATCAAATATCAAGTCAATATCTTCAAGCATGACGAAAAAAAATGTGGAAAATTGATTATTTGAGTGAATTTTCTATGTCCAAGGACCATAACTCTGCACAAATCATCAGACCGGAACAAAATTCGAACTTGATCTGTAACTTGTCATGATAAAACTATAAACCACCAATTATCAAATTAAGATCTTCAAGCACAAAAAAAAAGTGTGGAAAACTGATTTGCCGGACTGACGGATGGACAGACAGACGGAGTGCAAACCTAAAGTCCCCTTCGACTTCGTCGGTAGGGGACTAATTAGGGGAAATGGGTGGATCATTTTCAATTTGAATATCTAAAGATAATTAAGAATCAATTTTTGAAAGTTATAAAGAAGATAATTGTACAAAAATATGTTTTGACCTCTTTTTTTTAAATAAAATTAATCAAAGTCTTTCGTGTAAACCAGTCAATCAAAATTTTCAAAATTTTAAACCTAGACATGTGTAGTATATATGTCTCTGTTTTAAACGTTTATATTCTTTGATTTGTACATAAACTAATTCGTATAAAATAAATTTGCGGTTTGAAATATAGCTTCAAGCTAATTTGTTTGAATGTTTCCCTATTTGCTGCTACTTGTTAATTAATACTAGTATTCAATTGTTATCAAAGACTTTTTTAAAATAGATATAAATTTCACATGTTTTACGACTTTATTATCCTGATTTTAATTGTTCAGTTTCAATAATGTAATCAGTGACATTTATTACAAATATTAATCTAAAATACTTGAAAGTAAATATCCTTTTATAAATCTAGATAAACTTGGCACATTTCAACAGTAAAATATTTAATGTCTACTTACATGTATGTCTACATTATTTTTTAAAACATCTTGTGAAACCTGATCGCTTCATCGTTATTACCTGTTTTACTCGAGATCCGCTTTCATGCGAAAAATACTTTTAGATCAGTTTAAAACAAACAGTATAAAAGAACAGAGTTCCAATGTCCCCTGCTTGCACATATTTTATCTATCCAATGTACAAGGGCAATAACTAAAAAAGCACTTTTTTTTGTTCTTTAAAACTTTTTATTATAAATATCTTAAGAGAAATGAAGGCTTCAGAGCAAATGCAATGTGATTTCCATTATAATTTATATTTCCAAAGGGGATA
This sequence comes from Mytilus coruscus, assembly GCA_017311375.1. NCBI lineage: Eukaryota > Metazoa > Mollusca > Bivalvia > Mytilida > Mytilidae > Mytilus > Mytilus coruscus. Next base: position 9,261,042 of record CM029595.1, read on the forward strand.
ACTCGTTAAAAATATTCGATCAGAACTTATTTTCGAAAGTGTCAGACATTGCTGAATTAAACCTATAATATAAGTTTCATAAAATTCTGGCAAGAATTGAACACGAGAGCGATAACATTGCAATTTTTTATATCATCAATATTTTCAAGGGCATAACTCTTTTAAAAATAATTGATCGGCACTGATTTTTGAACTCTTCAAGTACATTGATGATATAAACCTAGAATATAAATTTCATAAAAATCTGGCAAGAATTGTACACATTAGAGCGCTCATGAGGCAATTTTCCATATAATTAATAATTCCAAGGGGCATAATTCTTTTAAAAATTATTGATCGGCACTGATTTTCAAATTCGTCCTAGACATTGCTAATATAAACCTATGATTCAAGTTTCATAAAATTCTGGCAAGAATTGTACATATGAGAGTGCTAACAATGCAATTCTTCACCTATTATATAAGTTTCATAAAAATCTGGTAGATGTACACGTGAGAGCACTAACAAAACTGGACGGACGCCCAGTATTTCCATGTCCATAGGCAGATCCAGGGGTGGGGGGGCCCTTTCGTGGGAAAAATTTTGTTGATTATATAGGGAATCACTGAAGCATGACTGTAGCGGGCCCCCCTTATAAAAAGTTCTTGATCCGCCACTGATGTCCCCGCAACGTGTTGCGCAGGGGACAAAAAACCAAAAATATGCAAAAATATATACAATTTTCCATGTTAAACTGTTGTAGTTTAAACAATTCTCGTCCGTTTTTCAAGTTTTTTACACCATTCAATTTCTTTCTAAAGGTAGAAGTGTTATATGATACAGTGCCACCTTGTTATTAATAAACTACGGATTTCCCACAGGTGCACTATAAATACCAGATTCCATAAAATCATGTGACTGATAAGAAATTCCAGATGACATTTACAACCGGGGTATCAAAGATAGTAACCAAATGAGTCTTGCTGCTGAGACAATAATTGGATAAATCCTATGACTTTAGTACGCAGCCTGCATTACAGTATAAATTCAGAAAATCACTCACTGGTTCTGTTTCTGCTGCAGACAGAGAAATGGAAGAGTTTCAGAGATTCACTGACTGGTTCTGTTTCTGCTGCATACAGAGAAATGTTAGATTCAGAGATTCACTGACTAGTTCTATTCTTGCTACAGACACTGAGACAGTGTAATGATTTAGAGAATCATTGACTAGTTCTATTCTTGCTACAGACACTGAGACAGTGTAATGATTTAGAGAATCATTGACTGAATCCATTCTTGCTGCAGACAGAGCCTGTATAGATTCAGAGATTCACTGACTGGTTCCATTCCTGAAGCAGACAGAGAAAGGGTTAAGATTTCGAGATTCACTGACTTGTTTTTTTTTTCTGTTGCAGACAGAAAAGAGCATAGATTCAAAGATCTACATTTGCACTGATTGAATCTGTTCCCGTTGCAGACAGTGTATGGAAAATAGATCACTGACTGGCAACCTATCTTTATCAGCATCTAGCCAACTTCGACAAATCCAAACAGTAGAAAGGGAACAGGGATCATCACAGGCTATTCAAGGATGTTGCTACTCCACTTTTAAATTTTTAGCAACACCCTTGAATTTCCAACCCCACTCTTATTTTTTACAGCAACAATCATAAATTTTGAGATGAGAAATTTTTTTAAAAACTTAATCTTAATGAGTTTTAAAGGGGCATTAGCTGTCAAATTTATGTTCACTGATTTGACTCAAATTCTCATATTTGATTTATAACCTACTAAAACATATATCTAACTTGCAAAAAGTCTAATACGAACCATTAACAATGCATGGACTCTATAATATGTATCAACATTTTGTGTGTATTTTAGTCTAGACACCATCTAATTAACCATTGACGTGACCTCTGAAGACTGCAGACGGTCATTTAACCCGATATAAACATAAATATAGACATAAATAGAAAGCGAACACATGCAATTGGATTTTTCTAGGTCTGTTTGATTTCATATTAAAGGTTAAACAAGTATGATAATCATCATTTTTACCTGTATAAGAAAGAGTTTTTGTTTGACATATGAACTTCCTAAATTGAAAAATTGAACCAAACAGGCTGCTAAAAGCAAATTATCATTTCACTATTTCACTTTCATTAATGATTGAACAAACAAAAAAATCATATTTTAATTTTTTTATATCTCGTAGCTAATGCCCCTTTTATAAATAAGCTAAGAAACATCGCTGATGAATTATTCACTTGCAAGTGAATAATTCGACCTCATTGAATCTGTATTCATGTGACCTTCTATTTAACCCCTTAGCTAGAGATGGGTTACTCATAAACTAAGCGTGTTCAGCTATTAAAATCTTCGTCAGAACTCTCAATTCTTCACAACTTCTTAAGCGCTATTTTCTAAAAATTAGGTCAATTTTTACTACAAGTCAGACGTAATTTTGCAAAGAAGGAACATGATTGGATAGCTTTATTTAGACTTTCCTTAAACGGAATTTGACCCTAGAAACAATGTGAAAAGTATGATCAGCAGCTGTATTTCATTGCCAAATAAAATATTGCAACCTGTGACATTTGCAAAGCCCAGCACAGTCCCTGTTTATCTTTAACATAATACATGTAGCTAGTTCATTTTAAAACAAAAGGCCACTTTCGAGTTCATTGCATTTCCGTCAAAAACTTTGGTTTTAGTGAACATCATTCGTGCATATATGGGCATCGTCACTTCCTTCCCATGTTGAGCGAGCGGTTGAAAAAATATGATGCTATATTGCACGAATTTTTTGGCAAATTAAATTCTTATAATTGATAATCAGCACTGCTGTCATTAGGGAATTGTGATTAAGTACCTACAGAACAAACATTATTTCTAGTTTATCCTGCATAATGACGATCATGAAGACGCTTGATGAACTTTAATAGTGCAGGGATACAGGTGATTCCCTCTATCTGGTAAATGACGTCATAAAGCCGTGCATAATTGAAGAACTTTTCTGGTGAAGGACATTCATAGTCATTCTAGTCAAATCGGCACCCGGTTAAATCGGCACCTGGTCAAATCGGCACCCAGTATAGTCAAATCAGCACCTAGTCAAATTGGCACCTGGTTAAATCGGCACCGATGTAGTCATTTCGGCACCCATGTTAAATATGTTTAATATATTTTTTTTACAGCAAAACGATTAAAATAAAGAAGGGGTTGTCCCAAAATATTGACTAATTTTTGGGGGGTTTCTGTATGTAATTTTTTCGTTCAACTTAATGTGTATTAGTTATTTTTATGCATGTTTCAACCAGTTGAGCATTCTGCATGATTGTTGGTTTAATGCTGTTTAAACTTTCCTGATAAATGACTTTGGAATTATGTATTATTTTGCACATGAGTTTGATTAGTAATAGTAATGAAAAGGACTCAATAGTTTTCCCTTTTTTGCTTCTAACTTTCTCATGATTAAAAAACAGCTTGGATAATGGCTTCATTGATTTTTATTTAGTTTATGAAGAATAAACATCATTAACTACCTGTTTAGAGTTAAAACAACAAACATGAACATGTTAGTTATGTAATTGATAAAAGTTTTTAATCAACAAGGATCAACAAGGATTTGTATAGGTTGCATTTCTGTAAATATCAACAATGCAATTTCCCATAGGAACTCCTTTCACGGCTAAAACTGTACCACTTTTACCATGAAGTTTTGAAAAAAAATATATCCTAGAATGGAAAGTTCATATGCACTACTATTTTTTTCAAAGGTCAAAATATAGGGCTGTGCGGCATATTTTCAACGTTTATATGCCCCGAACTTCTAAGAGTTTAAACTTACATTAAATTTCTATACTACCCCAACCTTGACTTAAGGATTTCCACAGACTTCAACTTGATCACTATGAATATGTATATTAACTGGTAACATTCCCAAGTTATGTCTCTATGAGATGAAACATAGAGATCATATCCGGGAACCAGTACGTAAACAAAATTAATTGTCTATGAATATTCTATATCTCCCCAAAGAGGCGTGGTTTGAAAAACAGCTGTATTTACAAAGTGCAACCTATACTAACATTTATTCAAATAGAAAACTTTCTAAAACACTTTTCTCACAACAATACTTAAATCTCAGAATTATAGCCTGAAAGAAATCACTGCATATACTCTAAGTTTTCTTTTACAGTACATTTTGTATCCCACCCTGTATCAATTTTTTACAGAATTTGAAAACAAGACTTTAATCATTGCCAGCTTACCCTATGAGCATGTTTTCTGACATAAAATGTCTAGAACCTGTTTGAAACTATTTTGATAACAAATTGAAAGCATTTCAGAACACTATAAATGTAATGTTTAGCAGCTAATCATTCCAACATTCAAGATTATATAAAGTGTCCAATCCTGCCTCTGTCTCCAGTCCACATCTTACTGTATGCCTATTTGTCAATGAAAGTTCACAATTACTGCCTCAAATGGTCAGTTAAGAAATCTTGTCACAAGTTTCATCCCTTACCATATATCTAACATAATTTAGCTAATATATGAACTAGAAGTGTTTAAACACCGCCATATTTGCAAAAGCTGTATGAATGAAGATATCAGTCTAATGTATGAATTAACTAAAAGTTTTATAGAAATGACTGCTAACATCTGATTTTGCATAACTTCCAAGTACAGTTATTGGTTTCTATACAAAAGACCATTAAAATAATAAAGTCATAGCATTTACAAGTTAAATTATTTGTTTTATGACCCAGAGGGTAGGCATTTTTCTCTGTTTTTTGCCCCTGGGGCCTCAAATTTCCTAAATTATTCTGCTGTTTCTAGCAATATGGAATATTTAGTGCATATTTAGGATAGAACACACTATTGTAAGTTTTACTGAGGTATTTTGTATTTCTAGCTTGTATTTTTTATGCCGTGATCACAAAAAGCACATTTAGGTGCTACGGCTTACTTTTGGGTTATCGACATGATAAAACACCCACCAATAATATTCAGGAAGGATCTATGAGTTTCAATGACTGCGAAGAGTAAACATAAGCACTTCTAAACAATTTATATTACTAATATGCACATATAATGAATTTATTTTGCATTCAGGGCTTTAACTAAACTATGCATACTGTAAACTGTGAATTTATGCTGAGTCATCATAGTTAAGGCCCAGGATTTTCTCAATCTTCATGAAATATTTATAAAACTTCATATTTGAGTTAATTTCATAAAAATCTCTGAGATAAACCAGATTTGGTGAAATTCTGTATGTTCCTTTTTACCCAATATAGGTTGCATTTCTGTAAATATCAACAATGCAATTTCCATAGGAACTCCTTTCACGGCTAAAACTGTACCACTTTTACCATGAAGTTTTGAAAAAATATATCCTAGAATGGAAAGTTCATATGCACTACTATTTTTCAAAGGTCAAAATATAGGGCTGTGCGGCATATTTTCAACGTTTATATGCCCGAACTTCTAAGAGTTTAAACTTACATTAAATTTCTATACTACCCCAACCTTGACTTAAGGATTTCCACAGACTTCAACTTGATCACTATGAATATGTATATTTACTGGTAACATTCCCAAGTTATGTCTCTATGAGATGAAACATAGAGATCATATCCGGGAACCAGTACGTAAACAAAATTAATTGTCTATGAATATTCTATATCTCCCCAAAAGAGGCGTGGTTTGAAAAACAGCTGTATTTACAAAGTGCAACCTATACTAGTAGTTACTATACAAATTCTTGTAATCAATTAATTGAAAAGAAAACCCCCAAAATAATCAGAAATAGACAGATCATTTACACATTATTAGAATAATTTATATATATATTCTTAGTACTATATCAAATATAATTGGATGCCGAATTGACTTTGAATAGGTGCCGATTTGACTAGATGCCGATTTAACCAGGTGCCGATTTGACTTTTTCTTTGGGTGCCGAATTGACCAGGTGCCGATTTGACTTGTACCCTTCTATGTTGTGTTTTGTAGACTGTTGTGTTGTCTTTTTATCATTTTCGGTTTTCTTGTCATGGCGTTGTCATCTTGTCTACGACTTATGAGTTTGAATATCCATTTGGTCCCTCCCGCCTCTCTTTTAGTTTTAAGATCTTGCAACAATATTTCATGATAATGGTCCCTCCCGCCTCTCTTTTAGTTTTAAGATCTTGCAACAATATTTCATGATAATGATATATTGGGATGATTCGGATAATTGACTTCAGCTCACTGAAATTTCCCTCTTCAATGATATAGCGATATTAAAGATTAAAACGATATACAAAATGTCATAACTGTGTAATCCATTACCTGGACAGACGAGTTTTGATGGAATAAATTGAACGTCCGATTGTTTTCTTTTCTTTCGCGGATAAGGTATCAATATCCGGTTTGAGCAAAAGAAAGATTTCAATGTTCTGTTATGCTGTGAGGAATCCGCTTTTTAGATTTTGAAGATAACTTTTGTTAAAAAGAGACGGAAGAAACCAACGAGTCATTCAAACTTCTTGAGTCGAACAGAAACTGTAAAAAAAAACTGCAAATAACAACGTGTAGGTAACAAATTCGATGCAGCAAAGACAGTTATAAATTTTCTATTTTCTGCCAAACTATAAAAGATTCATACACAAGAATGAGGGACAGCTCAGCGGGGGTAACGTTATCAGTGACCAACAAAGGCACTCTCGAACTGATAAAATTAAACATTGTTGTAAATGGAAACAAGATGCTTTCTTTAAAATAAAAGAAAAGCAATACGTGAACCCGAGACCGCTGACTGGTCACCAAAAAATTGTTGCTGAATTTTTTTTTGCTTTTGATTTGAAATAATTTACTGTGAATAGAATAAGGTATCGTAATGATGTTAAAACACCTTTATTGAAAATATTTAATTGTGTGTAGACTCTTGCACAAGTCAATTGGAGGCAATGTTTGGTTTTAGTTGTGAAAAAAAAGTGTATATATATATACAGCTACTATACGAATTTACCTTTTAAGTTTTGACAATTTCATTCATTACTTGGGAGTGTACCTCATTTTTTTTTTAATCCTATTGCAAATCCCAGTTTGTGTAAAACGGATGTCTAATGCAAATTGCACAAACCAACCGCAATATAAATTTAAGTACTTAGTTTGTTTATAATCTGGATGCATTTATCTTATCTTTTATATCTTCATATTTTGTTTCCTTTATGCCTTCAATTATTCTTAGCCTCGTTATTAGTGTAAACAATATCTTATTTTGAAAATATTAACGTAAACATTACAATATGACAGTTTTATTAGGATTTGAAAACAAGTGAATTTTCACTTTTACAAGTTCCTCTCCTCGTTATAGAAGCTGTCTGTACTCATGGTAGATGTTGTATAGATAAATTTAAAGTCTAATTCCCATGTGAAAAGTAAAATAACAAAAATACCGAACTCCAGGGGAAATTCAAAACGGAAAGTACTTTATATAATGACAAAATCAAAAGCTCAAACACATCAAACGAATGGAAAACAACTGTCATATTCCTAACTTGGTACAGGCATTTCCTAATGTAGAAAATGGTTGATTAAACCTGGTTTTATAGCTAGCTAAACCTCTCACTTGTATGACAGTCGCATAGAATTCCATAATATTGACAACAATGTGTGAGCAAAACAAACAGACATAATAGGTAAAAATGTCAAAAATTAGGGTACAGCCGTCAACATTGTAATATAATCTTAATCACTATAAAAACAAATAACTATTTCAACAAAGAAAAACAAAATGGCATAAAGAAGTGAGACCCTGTGGCATGCAACTTATAAGAAAGTTTCGTATATTTTTCTTGAGAGTAACACATCATTGGGACCTCTTATATACTGACTATTATTTTGGTCTCATTAAACAGCTCAAATTTAATGATTTCCTGAAGTTTCTTAAATCAATCCAAATATTCTACAGGAAAACTTGGTTTTGAAGAATATCTTATTTTCACTGAGAAGTTTTATGAATACCTTAATATACTCTCAAAAGAATCAATTTATATAAAAAGATATGTAGATATATAAAGATACCAGGATTAAAATGTTGTACACCAGACGTGAGTTTAGTCTACAAAAGATTCATCAGGGACGCTCGAATAAAAAAAAAAGTTAAAAAGGTCAAACAAAGTACGAAGTTGAAAGGCATTGAGGACCCAAAATTTCGAAACAAAGATTTTGCCGAATACATCTAAGGTATTCTATTCCTGGGGTAGAAAATCTTTCGTATTTCGAAAATTTCAAAGTTTATAATAGGACAGTCACTCATAAAAAGAAAAGAAAATAAAAGCAACTAGAGATCAGAATACCTAAGTAATGATGACCATGCTTGAAAGTCACAGGTCAAGCTCTTACTGCCGTGTTCTGAATTTAGAAAAGAAATGCGAAAATTTAGATAAAATGTGTACGCATCCCTGCTCACTGGTGCTCATATGTTGCATATATTTCATAAATGTATTAACTGTTCAAACCTGTGGGACATAATAAATGTATAACATTTTTAATTATATTCTATGTGGGACTATTTTACTAATGTCCCAGATTATATTGAGGATAAATTTAGTCTCAGTTTAAACTTGATAATTTCAATGAATATTCTCTTGGTCTATTTTGACAGAACAATCCTTTTGTTAAATTATATTTCTGCTTCTCGAAAACTGTGTTTCCGCCCTAAAATAAATATTTATAACAGAAATATCGTTTTATTAATTTTCTTCATGCTTTCCGACATTTTCCCAGGTTATGATTGAAATACAAAATATCACGTGGTAAACGATCAGAAATAATTAATCTGTAACCCGAATAATGTCAGTCGTTATATTCCGCCGATCTCCGACTAATCTCCGATTGCTACATTCGATATAGACTGGGGTCCTGGCTAATCTTGTCGCGCAGCTAAATCGGGCCGGGATGCCAGGCTACATTCGATAGGCTATATAGGCCGCTAGAGGGCGCAGAATTGTTCGAGTTATTTATTCTGAGACATTATATATCAAGGAATTGTATATTCAAAAGGAATGGAAACGCGGCTCGAGATCAATCGGGATACCCGCAGAGCACCCGCAGAGCTATAATCCATGTCTGTCTCAGTCGGAAGTATGATGAATAATATAAAGAATCATGACGGAGGTCCATTTCCTGTCATATAGATCGGTCTTTTAATTCACGGGGTCATCTTGCTTGAGAAGATATAAAGGAGAGAGAAACCCAAAATCAAGAATAAACTTTTATTCCATGAAAAAGGTAAGGCCTTAGGTATCATTCTAATGCCTCATCAAACATACGTTTGTAATATTGTATTATGTAAATTCTCATTAAAATAGACCTTGGTCTTGAAACTTGAGCGAGTTTCATCCGGATTACAAAACAAAAAATACTGTGTTTTGATTTTTTTCTAAAAGCTCGACAACTACGAAGTGCAAAACAAAACAGTTGATATCATTATGAAGCTGAAACCTTATTCTATCATTTTGCTCTTTTTTTAAGTTTCTGGTAAAATTTCTGAATTTTCTACGATTTTTCGAAATTTCAGTTTTGAATTTCATTATTCTGTCAAAATATGTCTATCAATCTGGGAGTGTACTACGATTTCTTTTAAATATTGGAAAGTAGAAAGAACAAAGTGAGAAAATGAGATATCATTTTAAAGAAGGAATATTTTCCTACAGTTTTGTCTAAATTACGAATGCTAAATGTAATTGGTACAATGTAAATGATGTTATTTCGAAACATGTTGAAAATTTGAAGTAGTGCGTCAATAAATACATCGACACTTCGTATTTTGGTATGGGTTAAATAACTACTTGAAATATATGTGACATTGACATACAACTTAAAAGCTTAATCTTTTTTCTATCACATAGTGTTGGTTTTATGAAAATGGTGATAAAAACGAATTTGCTATGATTTTTCAAAATCCCATGTTTATAGTTCACATTGACGCCATTTTGTTCAGTCAAGTTCCACACCGACGAAGTCGGAAATTACAGGCAAGAAATATATATAAGACTTCCGATTGGGATTGATTGTGCCGTTTTATATACGATTTTATTCATTTATTTCTTTGTTAAAAAATACTGACTATTTTTATACTTAATCGTTGTTTGGTATTGCAGTTTGCCATTATTAAGCTTTGCAGCAAATTACCACAAGCTTAAAAGCAAAAAAGTTCCTTTCTTTTTTCTAGAAGAGCAGTAGTCTAGAGGTCGCAAAATATTCCTTCGGTGTTAAAATAAATAATATGCGAATGTCGGAAAGTTTTAACTGTTTCTAATTAAAAAAATTATTGCACCACGGCATAATTTAGCATTTATTAACAGGTGAGCTCGGCGTGATTTCTTTTTGACACCTTAAATCAGGGACAGCCTATAGTTAGTATACACTGTTCCATATATACGACAAAAATTAACTTATCAATGATACATGATAGATTATACCTGCAAATTGGATATCCCATACCGGTGTTTATTATAACACCTATTATCTAAGTTCTTTTATCTGGACAAAATACGACATCTGTTCACGTACTTCTTCCTTTATACTTTTCTATACCTGTCATATTCCAAAATTGAAAAGTTATTTTTAACTTTTTGCATTACCTTAATTAAACCTTTTTAAAAACTCGTATAATTTTTCAGATTTCATCTATTAATTGATCTTAATTGTTGCATACCTTCGTGAAATATTAAGAGGAGCTGAGACTACTATAACACATGTGTTATAGTAGTCTCAGAGAGGAGGTACAATAAAAAAAATGTTTTTCAGAAGTAACTTTGTTTAAGGTTGTATTTTTTGTTTATTTCATTTAAGGAATTGTATATCTTGTTTCATTTCATGATTAAATTACCAAGTTCGATAACTACAGCCAGATAAGTAATGAGCCAGTTTGAGCGACGGGATGTAATTAACACACCACCCAAGTCAGAGATGCATCATACAATTTTCTTTGGAGTCGGCCGCGTTTCCATTCCTTTTAAATATGCAATTCCTTGTATATATTAATAAACTATTCCCAGGTTTATTGTCACAATGCACAATAGCATGTTGAATTAAATACTACACACACAACGCGTACAGGGACCGTCTCAAAACATGAATTATATAATTGCGTTAACATTATACTTGATATTTAATAAACATATGTTGTCAAAAGACAAATAGGTTCCAATATAGAAATGATTTTTTGACTGCAGTCTTGTCTTTATTTTTTTTAACTTTCTGATCTACAAATGAACTTTGATTGTTGAAATATACAATGTAACGTGTTAGCATATCCATAGAGGGACCGTATCAAAGACATAAATGACTACCTGTATAACTGATCGAAAATTTTCGAGAGGTTCCGAGAATCTTGTTTCCGAAGACACCCGAATTACCCATAGAAGTTATCAAAACACTCTAACTTTATGTTATGTTAAAGTGGTGTCCCTAATGATTTGAAAAATTCCCATGAAAAGATACGTTTTTCCTACATAACTTTACCAAATTCAATGATGACTAGTGGTAGGAAAAAAATCATATAAAATTCTTTATTAAAGTGACATTATTTTGCCATGGCCCATGCTATTTCTGTATAATTCTTCTTTCTGAAGGTGCAAAAAAAATTATTTCAAGTTTACATTTGATGGTGTCCGTAGACGTTTGAATATGGCGATTATTTCGTTATCAAACTTCAGTTCATGTATATTATATGTTATTCAGTAGCCCTTTTCACAAAAAATCTTAAGTGTAAAATTAATCTTACGATAAAAATATTTAGTTGAATTGTTAAGGAATATTTTAGACTTACGATAAATTTTACACTTAAGATTTTTTGTGAAAAGGGCTACAGGTCTCAGACAGGGTATGTAATGTGACATTCCCGGCTTAGATTTTATATTCCCAGAGCCGAAGGCGAAGGGGATATAAACCCTAAGCCGGGAATGTCACATTATATACCCTATCTGAAACCTGAATTACACATATATTACGGATTACCCCTGCCTTAATGTTTTCCAGTTCCAGGTATTTGTTAAACATTCACCATGCAGTAGATATATTTAGCCTGTATATGCGTATTGTTTCTTAGTATTTTAAGTAATTCTTTTAAATGCAAGTTTTTCATCTGGAAAAATATTTTTTTTGTTAATAATATTTTTTCAATAAAGTTTTTAGATTTCATGTATACTGTTTGTATGTTTGTGACTTTTTATATATTATGACTTTTTTTGACAACAAAAATATTGAAAAACCCAACCTGATATTTTTCGCATACGTGAAGAATTTTGTAATTTGCTGTGAAAATAATTTTATCGTGTATGCAATGATTTGTAATAACACTTCACGGGTAGTAACGTCGTCGTATCGTGGAGCGTTTATTACAGTGATTTTTTCATAGTTTGGTTAAGTTGGTCATGATTTAGTTAGGTTACTTCCAACAATGATTGCCTCAGTTCTTTTCAAATGAGCAAATAAAAAGCCTCAGGATAACCAAAATATCGAAATTGATATGGTTTGGTTAAGCGATTGACATGGTTCAGTTAGGTGTCTAGAAATTCGTCATGGTTTTGGTCATATTTGCCATGGTTTGGATCCAAATTAAAACATATTCGTTTCACCTTAATATTGATACTTTGTTTGAAGGCGCTTGTGAATAAACGAAATTACACAATTTACCAATTGACTAAGAAGAAAGAAGCCTTTGTTTCCAAATTTGATAGGCGTAATCGGCAAACCGTTCATTATACATTTTTACTTTTCGTGTGTTTCCTAAGATAGAATTAATATAGCCACTGCTCTTTTTAACTGGCATTCGATCAAATAAATTACAACAGCAGAAAGCGTTGCTTCTGTTTAACCTAGAATATTTTCTCCGTATGTCCATGATGGACTCTGCCGGGGATATCGTGGGCGGCGTCATTAGTCAAATGGTTATAGAGACGTCTACCTAATGTTGCAAAACGTAGCAGCTAGTCAAAAAATAATTTTTGTTTTACATTGTTTTCTAGCAACTATATACATCTGTTGTTTTTATTTTGTAATAGATTATGTCTATAATGAACAAAAGGAGGTGTGGGGGTTATACGCCCATGATACAGTAACCCAACTACAAAACTAACCAAACGATATCGAGAGGGCACCATACAACCCTCCACGGGATAAAATGTTAACATGGACAACAGCTTAAAATTATTTTTTTGATAAACTATAAACGAAATTACTATGAAAACTACTTACAAAGTTCCAAATTTAAATATATGAAAGATCACAATTTCGAATTAGAATTAGGTAAATATAATGTCCATTTTTATCAATTATTACTACGAATGAATAAAAATGATTGTTTTTGTCATATTGTATTAATGTATTGTGTAGTATCACTTAATCCGTTTAAGCTTGTTTCTTTTTTGCAATAAAGATTCGATAATATCAGAAAAAGCTCTGTCGATCTAGTATTTAGTATGAGAAAATGTACATTATTAATTGTGATTGAAAAAAAAAAATTAATAGTCCAAGATACACGTGTTATTTTGTTTGGTACAGGTACATTTATTAAACTGTGTAAGAGCTTATTTTTTACCCGACAAGACAAGAAATCATCGTTCTTAATAGCAGAGAATAAGATGGATGAAGATGAATATTGGCAGCAGAATTCCATTCTGAAATTAAAAACAAAAGTAACTTTTTGTCTTGAATTCATGATATTTTTCTTAGCTGTTATTGGCTTGGAACTAACTTCCAGTAAGTGCGAGTACTCATAGATCGGTTCTTTGTGTCTTTGGTGTTTATGTGACTTGATTATTTTGCTTTGTATCGATCTGATGAGTCAAGTCCTTTTCAACAGATTTTTGTAGTTTGTTCTTCTTTGTTGTGCTGTTACACCACTGCCAAACTTAATGCGAGGAGAGGGTTGGGAGCCCGCAAACATATTTAACCCCGCCATATTATGTATGTGCCTGTACCAAGTCTAGAGTCTGTAATGCAGTGACTGTTTATTGACATATTTGTTTTTCGCTTATCGTCGGCGCTTTTTATAGCTTTCTAAGAGGTATATGTATTTTGTTTATTGTTGAAGGCCGTACCACGACCTATAGTTGCTAACATCTATGTCATTTGGTCTCGGGTGGATAGTTGTCTCATTGACAATCATACAGCATCTACTTATTATATATTTCTATGTGCTTTCTGAGGTGCTTTTGTATTCTAAATAAAACTACTTTTTAAAGAAAATTGCCTTTGAAATGCATTGATATATCATCCTCGTGATTTCTTTATACATGCGTGTTCTATAATGATAACTATAATAATAATATCTTAAATTTACTCTGGGAACAGTATATCTAACAATATATATGTTCCTGATTTACTGTAGACGACTTTTTTTCTCAGCAAGCGATGTATTTTCGCGAGTATATAGAAGATCAACGTTAATATGTGAAGATTAAATCTACTCGTATGGAAACAAAACAACAACATTAGAAAATGGCGACAATATATTGCCTTGAAAAAGGATAGAATGGATTAAACGCAAGAGAAAAAGGTATCGGCGAAAATATTTTTTTAACAGAATTTCAATAGTTGTATAATGTCTGTTTATTTTGAACGTTCACTCTTCCTTCATACACGACATGAATCACAGAACTGAACCATGTCGAACATGAACTAAACCATGACAATACTGACCCAAATCATGACACTGTATTTTCAGTTATCTTAATTTGTGTGCAAATATAGCTATTTTTCTGAATAATTGACGGCAATTTTATATTATAACGAAATATGTGATGTAACAGACAGCAAACAAATCTTTTTTTTATGCATGAGAAACGAATAAGCAACTTTTAAAGTTTAACATACGCAAGCATTATTCTGTGTCAAATTATCAACTATTTGATACAAATTTTAATGTACTAACATATTAGCTATAGACAAAGATACTTACCAGCTTTAATTTATGTTTAGAAGTTCCATTAGCATAAAATCCGATTGTTTATATTGTGTCATTGTTTGTCATTAAAAACACTTAACACAATCATGTCCAACTTAACCAAACTATGACAAAATCACTGTACTAAACACTCATCGATATGACGACGTTACTACCCGTGCACTTTAAGACATTAAGGTAGTTCAGGGGTATACCGCCATCTTGAATTGTACAATCACGGTACATAATCGGTCTAGTTCTTTGCCCAAATCTGCAAATTTGGAGACAGATTTGCAATTTATTGGTTACACTGTTTATTTATATAAAGAAAACTTAGTGATTCATTGCATTATCGAAAATGTTTTATCAAATACCAAATATTTGTGTTTTTCGAATCAATTTTTCAAATAAGCCATTTAAGGGGAGATAACTCTTTTAGTACAAAATTTATACTGGACATATAGGGAAATTTTCATTTTTTACTTGTAGCAAGAAAAAGAGTTCGGTGACACCATTTTTTCTTTCCATCTTCTTAAAATATATTATAAAACCTATCTTCTCATATTTTATTTCAAAATTCTGTCTTATAGATTTCTTTTTAAGCACAAAAATGTGTTTTTTCATGAACAATCTAAGCAAATTTTGGCAATTTTGAACGACTTGTACCTTGAAAAATAGCTCGGTGACCCATACTTTTTATTATTTTTTTGAAAAAAGCATAGTGAAATCTTCATTTTGGCAAAGTATAAGAAAATTCTGTCATTTTTTTTCTATACCCCTGAACTACCTTAAGAATTAAGTATTTGATGTGTAAATCGAGTGATTTTAAATTAAAAACGTATTATTGACGGATACACGTCATTATGTCAGTATAGTCGAGTTAATTTCCATTTTCCATGGATAAAGTATTGTGTTAGTCCAAATAATTATGACGTCGTCACAGCATTTATTTAAAATAGCAATTTTTGGATCTCGTTCCATATAATTGTATGAATTTCAAGTTTATATATGCGTCTCAAAAATACGTCACTTTTTGTGTCGTTGATCCATTCATGTGACGCGCAGTTTGTGGTGTCCTGTGCTGTCGTTAATGGGAAATGTCCGTTGTTATTCTGCGGTTTACATGTTGTAATGTACTATTATATTATTTATTTGTGCATTTCTATGACTGTGTTGAGTGTTCTTGCAATTGTTTGTACTGTATTCCTGTCACGTAGTGTTGTCATTTTAGGGATATTTTTTAACATTGCCATATAAGCGGGAGGTTTGGCTAGCCATAAAACCAGGTTTAACCAACCATTTTTTTTTCTTAAAATGTCCTGTACCAAGTCAGGAATATGGCAGTTGTTATCAAATACCCGTAGTCAGTTTCTATTTATGTTGGCGTTTGTTTTTGTTGCAGTTCACGAATTAATATAGTCCCTAGTGTGGACAGTGTATAACTTGCAAATTTTTTTCATATACAGATATAGGAAGATGTGATATGAGTGCCAATGAGACAACTCTCCATCCAAGTAACAATTTATAAAAGTAAACCATTATAGGTCAAGGTACGGCCTTCAACACGGAGCATTGGCTCACACCGAACAGCAAGCCCGTTGGTTTTCCTGTTTGAATTGTTTTACACTAGTCATTTTGGGGCCCTTTATAGCTTGCTGTTTGGTGTGAGCCAAGGCTCCGTGTTGAAGGCCGTACTTTCACCTATAATTGTTAACTTTTTACACATTGTGACTTGGATGGAGAGTTGTCTCATTGGCACTCATACCACATCTTCTTATTTATATGATATGACATACGACAACTACTCACGAGGTTCCCAAATTCGGACAGGTACTATTACATGTATATGGTAATGCGGTCGGGTAAAACTAGCTTGTGTAAATATCAACCCCCTTTAGAATCTCAGTATAGATTAACAGAACGTGCGTAAAAGAAAATACAATAAAGACAAGTACTAGAAAAGCACTTTACTCTTGTTTATTTAAGGTTTTTTTGCTACACATCCTATTTTTGGTACCGAAAATATGCTACCTATGCCATTTTTTCGCAGTTAACCGTCTAAGTCCCAATTGGCCTCCTATTGGTGTCTCTATAAAAATTTCCGTCCCACATGAGTATATATTAAATAGTTTTGAAAACCTCGTTTGCCTTTCTACCTACCGGCTATGTCATTACAAAATAACATTTGATAGACATGTTTTGTTTATGCCTAAAATTAAATGAAAAGTACCCTCGTACAATGGCTGTATAAAAAGTTGTATATAGCAAACCTTTGATGCTTTTTCAGGAACTTATTAATGCAGGTTAATCTATATGAAAACATGTGTTCTCTTTGTCAATATGAATTGCTTTTTAAACTTGCTTGAGAAAGACGGAAAACGATCCCGGATACACAGGTGAAGATGAAGCTCTATAGTTTATTGAAAATTAAGCTTCACACGTAATTTCGTATATGTTTTCGAAATTTATGAGTTTCAAATGGAATTGTATTGTTTTTTTTTTTTTTTTTTTTTTTGGCATATTACTCCCATCCTCTCTTTTTGTTATAGGTTTATGTTAAAAAAAATTAAACATCATTATCTAAAGGTAATACAGATACAGCAAAAAATGACACGAAGAAGGTAAATATTTACAAAAAAAATAGGAATTATACCAACCTGTATTTCGCACTAGTAAAAAAGAAGACAAAATGTGAGACTGCCTTTTTTAATGTACCTCTATATTTCTAAGTATTGTAGCCTTAAAATTGTAAAAACCTATCAAATCGACTTTCTAAAATTCACAGGTGTAGTTTTTTACTCAAATCTTCTTTAAGGTGTCTCAAAATCGAAAAATGCATTTTTTAAGATTTGAAAAAATCCTCCGCGATTTCAACTAGTTGCGATTTAAATCTTTTTGAACTATATTACAACATAAATCAGGCCATTGGTTTTCTCTTTTGAATTATTTCTCATTTTGTCATGCCGGGGCATTTTATAACTTTTTATAACATGTATAACTGGGTTTTACTCATTGTTGAATGACGTACACTGCCCTATAGTTGTTAACATCCTCGTCTTTTGTTCTTTCAATTGATGGAAAAGTTTTCATCATACCACATCTTCTTATTTATAAGCCAATATATCCATTTTTTGTTAGAATTAAGAGGACCAGGAACATATATATGTTAGATATACTGTTCCCAGAGAGGACACATTTCAAATGTAGGACAGAAAGCCCCAGACACGAAGAAGGTACCTGACTTTTGAGATAGTTTTGTCTCTGATTACAATATGAAAAACTTATTCTACAGTTATATTTTATATTTTCTTGAACATAATATGTAAAAACAACTTTGTAAACAAAATTAATTGTAAAAGAATACATAATGATCTAGTGATCATTTAGAAAATAGGCTGCGAAAATTGGTTGTAACTTGACTGGCTTTATGAAACCAAGAGATATATCCTGTGCATGAATAAAATTTGATAAGTCTTCATTTATAAATTCTAATAATATCCCAAGCTGTAAAATGAATTTATGTGATAAAAAGAAAGTACTTCAATAAATTCAAGTTCTCTTATATGTTCTAACGATAGTAAACAGTTTTACTTTTTAATTGTGAAATTTTTGTCCTATCAATTGTGTGACGGTCGTGTAACTTTGTGGCATTTACTTGCAACTCGGGACTCAGTGGCGGATCCAGGGGGTTCCGGGGATTGGAAACCCCCTTTTTTTACGATCAATGCTTTTGAATGGGGACATATGGTTGGAACCCCCTCCCGCCTTTTTATCCTGGGTTGGAACCCCCTTTTAAAAATGGCTGGATCCGCCCCTGGTAAAAAGCTGTATATGTCTTTCATGGGCAATCCTGATTAGGTATCAGCGATTGGTTTAATTTAAGATTTAATGATCAAGTTTTAGTATGTTTACATGTCTGCTATTGTTTTATACTACATTTGTAATGTTTTATGATGATATAAATCTATCTATCTATCTATTTATACCAAAAAATAAAAAAAAAATAAAATTGAAAAAATAGTACTTACAAATATAAAAAATTGAAAAATTTATATGAAATTAGAAAAATAAGTTTTTAATTATTAACTATACTGTCATACTGTTATACCAGGCATGTGTCAGAAAGTAATCATCAACCAATTGATTAGTCCGAGATTGCTCTGACGTCCAACGGCTGTTTTGCCAGACAAGCTGGAGCCCCCTGCTTGTCTGGCAAAACAGCCGTTGGACGTCAGAGCAATTTCGGACTACCAGTTGATGTTTTTCTATATACATATAAGGAAGAGAAGATATGAAGAACCATACGTTTTAGATTGTGTATTAGGCCGTTTAATAAAGAACCTAGAACGCATACCAGTCGACTGACACATATTTCCCACACTGGGACTATTATACTGTAGTCATGTGGTTTTCCAAGGTTTTCAGAAACACAAATAACACTTCTCAGGTTTAGGATTCGTTTTATTATGATACGAAAATATAGTTGGTAACAAAGACCCTGTAATGAAATATAGAATTATTAACGATGGTTCAAGAATAATAGCATGAGTACAATAAATTAGAACTCAATGAATTTCAAATTAAAATAAATTATACAAGTTCTGAACCTTTTCTCCATTTCACTAATCTAACAAAATATGTTAATGTAATCTAATATGAATTATATCGCTTACTGATTTTACAAACTATTCAATAAGGTAATAAATACTATGTATAATGTCCCAGTTCCCACCAAAACACATCAATGATACGAGCCCCTATGATGATATACGAGTCTTGTAACATATCGCAGTGAGAATTTACGGAGAACCCGTTTAACAGTGTACATAACTGATAAGTTCTCTAAGAAATGGTATTAAAATAATCTCAGCCCTTACTAGTGATGTCGTATTCAGGACGCTCACTTCGATAAGTAATGAGTAATCGAATGAAGGCTAAGTGATTATTCGAAGTATCCTGCTGTCAGTTAATTGTAGAGCCGGTCAAAGAGCAAACTGAAGATGCAATATTTCTTCAACACATCAAGAAAATCCCGCACCCGATTCAGCTGGTCCCTAAACAAAAGTGTGTACTAGTTCTTAGAAAATGGATCGACGTCACACTAAACTCCGAAACATATAAATGAATCGAAATTAAAAAAGCATACAAGACTAACAATGGCCAGAGATTCCTGACTTGGTACAGGTGCAAAAATGAGGCGGCGTTAAACATGTTTTGTGAGATCTCAACCATCCCCCTATACAGTGGCGGATCCAGAAGGGGGTCAGGGTTGGAACCTCCTTTTTTTTTGTCGATCAATGTATTTGAATGGGGACATACAGTTGGAACCCCCCCCCCTTTTATCCTGGTTTGGGAACTGCCCCTGCTATACCTCTAGTTAATGTAGAATAAACAAACACACAGCAATACGCACAGTAAAACTCAGTTTAAGGTGGCTGGGGTGTCTTCCTCCATCTTGGATTTTGAATTAGCAGATGACAATTGGTCTAGATCTTTAATGAAATGTGCAAATTTTGAGAGTAGTATGTAATTCATGTGTAATACTTTTCATGTTAATATAGAAAATAATGTGTTTTATCATATTTACGGCTGTATTTTCTAAAAAACACAACATTTTTGTTTGATTAATTTTTTTTTCAACTTTGCCACATAAGAGATAACTCAGATAGTAGGGGAGATAACTCAGATAAAGTAATTTTTATAATAGTGTTGTGAATTTACCTATTTAAATATGTAGCAAGAAAACAAGTCCGGTGACCCCATTTTTTCTTTTTCTTGTCTGAAAGCATGTTATAAGAGCTATCTTCTCACATTTTATCTTAAAATTCTATGGTGTAGTTTTATTTTTATCATACAAAATTGGATTTACAATGCATAATCTATATAAAATCTGACAATTTTACACAACCTGTAGCGTGAAAAAATGTCCGGTGACCCATGCTTTTTATTATATTTTGGAAAAAAAAAACATGATAAAAACTACATTTTGACAAATTATTAAAAAAATCTATGGATTTTAATTAAGAATTAATTTAAACTGATTGAAAGGTTATGTCTTCATCATATGAATATCAAGCACAATCAATATTAATTTGTTACTTACGAGACTAATTGTCGAAAAGTATTTCCGGAATGGATCCGATTTCACACGGAAATTGCAGGTAACAATAATATGATTTTTTATTGTTACATGTAAATTTTACATTTGTAAATTATCTCTTTTTTCGTGTAGCATCGGGGTTTATTTTGTACTGTCTTCGTATACGTTGTATTACATATTTGAACACATTCATATGAATAGAAAATTATTTATTGAACATAGCAATGATTAATTGATTGATGATTGATTGATTGGTGTTTAACGCCACTTTCAACATTGTGCTATTTCGTGGCGGTCAGTTTTGTATTGGTGGAGGAAGCCGGAGTGCCCGGAGAGAACCACCGACCTTCGGTAGGAAAACGTCAATTAAGATTGGAGTCGAGTGCTCCTGCCCCGTGCGGGATTTGAACCCACACCCTCAGTGTTGACTGACTGGTGATACAGTAGTTGGACTACTTTTTTCTCTTGACTACTTAGACCACTCGGCCTTCGAGGCCCCATGATTAATTGAAATAATAAAATTGAGAATGGAAATGGGGAATGTGTCAAAGAGACAACAACCCGACCACAGAACAGACAACAACAGAAGGTCACCAATAGGTCTTCAATGCAGCGAGAAATTCCCGCACCCGGAGGCGTCCTTAAGCTGGCCCCTAAACAAATATTTATACTAGTTCAGTGATAATGGACGTCATACTAAACTCCAAATTATACACAAGAAACTAAAAGTAAAAATAATACAAGACTAACAAAGGCCAGAAAGCACATTTATACATATGTAGAATGCTCACAAGTGTAGTTATTTATTTTGGTGGCACATCCAGTATGTAGCCAAAGGTAACATTTTAATGCCAACACATTTCGGGTGGTACCACACCAGATACCCATCGTTAACTGTTATAGATCAATATCTGTACACGTCCTTAGCGCACACTAAACTGTTCCATTCAAAGACATATAAGGTTGAACACAAGTTTAAATACAATATATTACAGTGGTGGCATTGTAAAAGTTCCTAAAGTGAGGACCAAAGTATGCATGAGCGTTCGCTCATTTCAAATCCTAAGCGGTAGACTGCCCTGAACTAGATGAGTGACGTCATATTTACAGTTCCTAGGGACAACGAGCCCGGCCGAGATGTCAGGCACGTGGAAGAAACAGGAAGTAACCCGACAAGAATATTTTCATGGTCGGTCTCGGGAGAAATAGTTACGGAACTATAAATAATACTATCTTTAACCAATTTCCCCAAATGAGTAATCTAAGTAAGTAAACGAAGTGATCACCATTAAACGAAAGTCGTCTATAGTGAGACAAAGTTGTTTTAATCGACCCCGTTAGCAAAAAGTGAATGTCTCTTTCCTTATTATTCTAAGATCAGATTTATGGTGTTCAATTTCTGTTAATATTTCCTCTGTTAAGATGCTTTCCTCTAATTTCTGAATTTTTTCTGATAACATTTTTTCCTGTTTATCTCTTTCCTTCTTTTTATAAGATGCATAGGAAATAGTTTTTCCTCTGATTTCAGTAAGTAATATTTCTAAAAAGAGTTGGTCATTTATTGTAAAGTGAATATCTAAATCATTTATTTGTTCTAAAGTTTCTATTATATACTAGTGATGCATATTGGTTTTTACTTTAAGTATAGTGTTTTTTATAGTTTTGGAATATTCTATATCATGTAAAAGTGAGTTGTTAAATTTCCATAATCCTTTTCCAATTATGAAATCATTCATCTTCAGATACAATATTATTGGGGAGTGATCTGATCTATAGCTGTTGTGAAATTGTACATCATATACATTTTGATTAAGGTCTTGGGATATTAAAAAGAAATCTAATCTTGCTTGTTTTATGGGATTAGCTTTTCTCCATGTGAATTTTTTTAAGTCTGGATTAATTTCCCTAAATGGGTCTGTTAAATTATAAAATTCTATTAAGTCTAGAACTTTCTCCTTAGCTTTTGGGTTATTAATATTTTGATAATTATATGTATCAAGACTTTGGTTTTGTACTAAATTATAGTCTCCAGTTATAACAACTGACTGATTGTTTAAAGTTTCTATCATTTCACTTAGTTTTATATAAAATTCTGGTGTATCTTTGTTTGGACCATATAAGGTTATTAGGGTCATTCTTTTTCCTTCTATTTCCACATCAATTCCTAACAAATTTCCTTGATCGCCTTTTTTTACTTTTATGTATCTTATACTCAAAGTTTGTTGTCAATAAAATTGCTACCCTCTTTGATTTGTTGCTGATGATTTAAAAATGCACTCTCCTCCCCATAGATTTTTATTGATATTTCATCATTTTAGGAAAATGTGTATCTTGTAAGCAATATATATTACAGTTTTTGATTTGAGATATTGGTCAATACATCTAAAAGCTTTGCTATGTTATGATGTCTTTTACATCATAACTTAATTGTTTAAATTTATTTCACAGATTGTTCGCAAATCAAACATTTTTTTAGACTAGAGCCTGTCTTGATATATTTTGCGGGTAACAATAACTGCAGGTAACAATAAAAATGATATTATTGTTACCTGCAATGTTCGTATTAAGTCGGGTCTCTGTTCGGAAATACGTTTCGACAATTAGTCTCGGAAGTAACAATAATTATTTCTTATGGTTACTTTTTGCGGGTAATCGTAGCCAGTGCCTTCAAAATAAAGATGGCTAGAACAATTAGCTCGAGGATGCAATGAAGGGGGAAAGGAGAGGGTGTCATCCCGAATCCCAGAAAAAAATAAAGGCATTCTGTTGTTGTCTGTTCTGTGGTCGGGTTGTTGTCTCTTTGACACATTCCCCATTTCCATTCTCAATTTTATTCTTTGCCGGATCACGAAAAATAAATCTTCAATTCCCGAGTTCCGATAGGTGTTAATCCCGAATTCCCGCAAAAATAAAGTTGTAATCCCGACGTACACCTAGCAGTGGCATTAACTACATGAAGAAAATTAAACTTACAGTGGACAACTTGATTAACGGGAACGGATCATCAGTAGTTTGGCTTGGAGGATATATAAATCTACCTGATATATGTTGGAAAACACAATCTATAATTGACCACCAAAATCCATTGCGAATAAACAGTACAAGTTCCTCGACCTAGTACAAGACAATCACCTGGAACAGGTAGTTAATTTTCAAAAACAAGTGGCTTTCTTTAAAAAACGAATAACATATTCTATATATATTCTATTCATACTCTCGAAGCGAAAAAAGGCATATATTTTAAACGACCAATGTTTCTCAGTATTCAACACAAGTGAGGATACAGTAACATTTCTGGTAAAGGACAGAGTCCACATCAATCAATGAACAAAATACACGTAACTGAAAATGGTGTGACTAAAATTGTTAAGTAACTTGAACATCCATACAGCAGCTGACCAGACCATCGACCAATATTATGTTCAATAACATTAGAAAACTCAGTTTTTACTTACACTGAAAGTGACCAATCAACTCGTTCCGTTTCGTGGGATCGTGTACGCAAGTATGGTTACATAAATGGTTATTCGTTCGCATTATCATAACACTTGTGGACGGCTGAATTTCCAAGACACGAAATCAATCAATTCATTTTTGAGGAGTACTACAACAAGATAGTGTCTGCAAATAAGCAAGCCGAACAACAGATATTGCCGTATTCTATATATTCAAGCCACATCTAAAGCCATATTGGAATAAAAGTCTCACACATTTGCGCGACATAATGCGTTTGAACAGAATCGAATGGTTAAACAACTGTAACTGCCACGATATAAAATGCGATGTGTTTAATCATTACAAGCAGGCGAAAAGGGCTTTCCGTGACGCTCAGAGATCCGCAATTGACGAATACGAAAGTTCTATTGTGCAGAAAACTGAAAATGACATTGACGTTGACCAAAAATCCGTATGGATCATTCTTAATAAGCGAAAGCAGAAGTCACACACCTGTACAGCTTTAAAGAAAGATGGCACTTTATTTACGGATACTAGTAACGATCTAATGAGTATATGGTATGATCATTTTCAAAACGTTTTTTCACGATCAGTGTACAGTGAACCAGACCGTGAAACCTACATATCAGACCGCGTATCAACCATTCGTGAAATATATAGAACACTCAACGAGGAGGATGATGTACAATTTAGTTACTCTGATGTCATTCACATTTGTTCGCATTTGAAAAACAACAAAGCATGTGGCCATGATCGTATTGCATACGAACACATCAAATACGGGGGAAAACTATACTCTTGAAACATTTACATCACTTGTTCAACATGATAATATAATGCGGAGATATACCTGGTGAGTGGTGAAAAAGCATTATTTTCCCTTCTTTTTAAAGGTGGAAATAAACCTCGCACTGATAATAACTCCTACCGTGGGATATCTCTAGTGCCAAGTATCGCTAAAATATTTTAAAAACTGCTTGAGAACGAACTTACAAAATTGAGACCTGATTTTCCGAATCACCAGCAAGTTGCTTACCAAAAACAATTAAGTAGCATGAATGCATCATATAATTTACAAGAAGTTACATTTCATCACATTGAAAAAAGTGGACCCGTCAGCATCGTCCTGCTGGACAGTACTAAGGCGTTTGACACTGTCCCACACGACGGTTTGCGCATCAAACTCTACGAATATGGCATTTCAGCAAAATTATGGTGTCTACTTGATAATATGTATTCTGATCTCACGAGTGCGGTATTCTCTGGTGGAAAGTTGTCAAACTGGTTCAAATTGCATCGGGGTGTTAGGCAAGGAAGTGTACGTTCATTGAAACTGTACCTAATTTTTATCAACGACCTTATTGAGAAATTAGAGTCTTGTCAACAAGGTGCTTTTATATACATGATCTTAACGCTAGCTCGCCTGTTCAAGCTGGCGATATTTCAATAATTGCAACTGATCGCCAATCTTCACAAGTTATGGTCAAAATTTGCGAGGAGTACAGCATCCGTTGGAGCTTTGCGTTCTCAGCAGGGAAAAGTCAGCTCTTACATTTTGGTAAACGTACAACTGGAACTGATGTGCTACTATATAATGAACAAATACAAATATCGACAGTTAAGACAGCAAAGCATTGTGGAATTAAGCTATATACGTGCCTTAAGTCGATGGATCGTACAATAGACGTTTGCAGAACCCTGTGTGCAACCGTTATATCTTTAATCCGTCTAGGTGTTCATCAAGCTATTTTAAACCCTATTGTATGTTCAAAATTCGTAAAACAAGTGTGTTATCCGAAGGCGTTCTACGGATGTGAACTATGGGGCAAACTTACTTCAACTGAATGGTTAATGTTAGAAAGAATTCAGCACTACACTTGCAAAAATATTCAAGGTTTACCGCGACGCACACGAAGTGATATGTGCCTTCCGATGATCGGTTGGTTCGGCTTTGAAAAGCTATGTGGACGAGAAGAAACTTCTATTCTTAGGACGGATATGCGAATCTGTATCTTTCCGTATATTGATTCGTAGAGTTAACGACTTAAAATACAACGACGGAAGCCATCCAAATTTGGGATTCACTGTTGACATTATGAACATTTTGCAGAAATATGATTTATCGACATATTTTGATAATTTCTGTGAAACCGGATTTTTCCAACACCTCTAGTATGGAAGCGTATTGTGAAAACAGCAGTGGCCGCTTTCGAGATTGTTGATTGGACAAGACGTATAAACTTTGATGATGACTTTGTTGCTTTTAAAACTATCAAAAAAGCATATGTACCTCACTCTGCATGGACTGTGGCATTGAAGCATCCAAACCTACGAAAACAAGCACATTATTTGATTTCTGTTTGCTGTTTAGTAAGACAATGCCAATGGGCAATACGTTCTCTGTGACAGATGTGGTAAAATGCTTTTGGATCCATTAGTTCACGCTATTGCTTCGTGTGACTATCTCGACGAAACACGTGATAACTTTTGGTGTGAAATTATAAATACAATAACTTTCAGTATCTTCCTAGCAAACATGTCTGATGAAGAATTCTTTTATTACTTACTATCCTGCAATTCGGACAATTTCCCACTAGAAACTGACCAATTAGAGACATTCCAAGCCATATGCGTTCGATTTATCTATAAATTTGGAACTTTACTACGAGATTAAAAATAACTGTAATATCCGTTACTGACACTTACTCATTTCAACTGATCATGACATTCTGATTTAACTTGCCTATTTTGTTCAATTGTTTAATTTTGTGTTTATTATGTTTATTATTTACACTCTCCGTCTGGAGGCAATAAAGAATATATATATACTATGTTACACTATTGTTTCAGAAAAAGGGTGAAGGTTTGGTACCATTAAAACGTTTAAACCCGCTGCATTTGTTTGCACCTGTCCTAAGTCAGGAATCTGATGTTCAGTAGTTGTCGTTTGTTGATGTGATTCATAAGTGTTTCTCGTTTCTCGTTTTTATATAGATTAGACCGTTGGTTTTCCCGTTTGAATGGTTTTACACTAGTAATTTTTGGGGCCCTTTATAGCTTACTGTTCGGTGTGAGCCTAGGCTCCGTGTTGAAGACCGTACTTTGACCTATAATGGTTTACTTTTATAAATTTTGACTTGGATGGAGAGTTGTCTCATTGGCACTCATACCACATCTTCTTATATCTATATATGAATATATTGCTATACAAAATATAAGCAGTGGCTTATAAATCCAAACTAAAACAGTATAACATAATTAACGTAGTAATTATTTTTTTTTATGATTATTGTAAAATAGTAATTACGTTTTTTGTGAGATCAAGGATACAAATCCTTGGTAAGATGCAAGGATTTAAAATCCTTGTGAACTGAAACCATGCGAGTAGTTTCCTTCACTACCGTTTTAGATACTAACGTATGTGTACGCATCCCTGCTCATTGGTGCTTATATGTTGCATATAATTTTCATAAAGGTATCCACTGTTCAAACCTGTGGGACATTATACACGAATATATAACATTTTTAATTATATTTGATTTGATTTGATTTTAGGTGTTTTCACGCCACTTTTAAGCACAGCTTTTTGGCTATTTCGTGGCGGCTAGTTTTTATTGGTGGAGGAAGCCGGAGTGCCCGGAGAAAACCACCGACCTTCGATAGGAAAACTGACAATCCTAGTCAATTAAGATTAGAGTCGAGTGCACCCGCACGAGCGGGGTTCGAACTCACAACCTCAGTGTTGACTGGCTAGTGATTACAGTAGTAACTACTTAGACCACTCGGCCACCGAGGCCCCTTTTAATTATATTGTACTTAGGATAAATTTAATCTCAGTTATAACTTAATAATTTTAATGAATATTATCTTGGTCTGGTAGTATCTATTATAATGACATTAAATATTTATGTAAGCAAAATCCTTTTGTTTAATTATCTTTTTGCCTTCCGACCACTGTCACGGTTTTTACCTAAGATAAATATTTATAACAGAAATATCGTTTTGCTAATTTTCTTCATGCTTTCCTACATTTTCCCAGGCTATGATTGAACTACAAAATATCACGTGATAAACGTTCAGAAATAATTAGTTTATTCTGGGACATTATATATTAATAAACTATTCCCAGGTTTATTGTCACAATGCACAACAGCACGCTGTATTAAATACTACACACACAACGCATAGAGGGGCCGTCTCAAAGCATGAATTATATAATTGCGTTACCATTATACTTGAAATTTGATAAACATTCGCATTATTAAAAACACATATGTTTTGTCAAAAGGCAAATAGGTTCTAACATATAAATGATTTTTTTACTGCAACCTAGTCTTTATTTTTTACCATCCGATCTACAAATGAACTTTGATTGTTGAAATATACAATGTCACGTGGTAGCCTATCCATAGAGGGCCCATGGGTATCAAAGACATAGATAACTATCTGTACAAGTTGCTTTCTTTAAAAAAAGAAATGCAATCGTAAACCCAAATGCGTGTTTGAGCCAAGGCTCCGTGTTGAAGGCCGTACCTTGACCTATAATGGTTCACTTTTATAAATTGTTACTTGGATGGAGAGTTGTCTCATACCACATCTTCCTATATCTATTGGCATTAAATATCAGATAATTGTTTAATAAAGATGCATTGTTTTACTCTTGTTAAAGGAATCATTTTTTTAATCTCCGCACTCCCGAAAGACAACATGCTAAGTCAACCATTGGATATTCCATTCTAAGGTGCTGTTTTTTTTATATATATAAGAGTTAGTTTTCAGGCTAAAGTTCAAATGTGAAGAAATTTAATCAATTAATCATGATTATTTGTTTTTGTAGCCAGTTTGAAAAAAAGTTATAAACTCTGAACTGCATTCTTTTTTGATAATCCCAAACTAAAACCTTTTTTTTTTATAATTGTATCAAACTGTTTTATATATATATAACTTTGTAAGTCTAGTATGTTTTTTAATTTTAGTTCATTTATATGTTTTGGAGTTAAGTGTAACGTCCATTTTCACTGAACTAGCACACAATTTTAGTTAGGGGTCAGCTAAGGACCACCTCCGGGTGCGGGATTTTCTCGCTGCATTGAAGACCCATTGGTGGCCTCGGCTGTTGTCTGCTCTTTGGTCGGGTTGTTGTCTCTTTGACATATTCCCCATTTCCATTCTCAATTTTATATATATATATTATTGGTTTATGTTTTTAAAACTACTCAAAATATCATAACAACATTGTTAAATCTGCAACTGCGGAAGCAAATTTTTGTTTTTTTCCTCGCGGAAATGCTTATGCCCCAGTCACACAAGACCACGATCGCACCTCGCTCACCACGATCGAAAATAATTTCAGATCGTTGTGAGCTCGCAGTATGAGCGGCATGAAAATGTAAATTTTCGTTTCAATCACGTTGCTAGTACTACGTCTTCATTACGCTTCTACAACGATCCCGCTACGATTATACCACGTTCTCACCACGCTTATTCTGCGACCTCACTACGATTATCACGATCTTTCTACGCTCATCACGTCCCCACTACGACCATACTACGATTTATCTGATTGCAACACGATCTTACCATGCTACTACTGCGATTATAGCACGCTCTTACCACGACCATACTACGATCATACCACGTTCATACCGCGATCTTGCTATGCTCCAAGCAATAACGTCAACATCGTGTTCCATATAAATACTGTATCATTCCTTCTATTTCTCATTGATACGTAGAGTTTCTCGGAAACAACGCAGTCATGCAACCAAAATCTACGTAAGGGTAAGGGTAGAGGTAGGGGCAGAGGAAGATCTGATAGTAACGAATCATGATCGATCCAGAAGATATATGTCGGACCGACCAATCCAACCTGAATCACAACTTATTGCTGGTCCATCAAGATCAAATGACGACGTTTTAGTGAACGATAGTAGGGATGACACAGATTAAACTGGTCCGCCGTTCCATCTATAGCTTCGCACCGAAGGAACGGGTTGGAGCCATTGTCACATTGGCATTAATTGGACGAGTCTTACAAATTCAACGATTCGCTAATAAAATAGACCAATTATAGTGATAGGAAATTGACCTCAATTGTTAATACTGCGATGCCGCAAAATAAACAAGTATCTGTTAATTAACCCCATGGTGGTAGCGCAGATAAATGACCAACGAGCGTGTTATCATGTTCTTGACAAAATGAGCCGGTATCTTTCATTCCCTTAAGAACTCAGTAGGGTTATAAATGTGCCAATTTTTCGTTTGGTTTCCTATCAGTATAATACATAATAAACATAGCACATGATGCACTAGTCTCGTCGAATTATTAAATCCCGTGGTCAGAATTCTGACTACGGGATTTAGGCCGTACCTGTTGTCAGTGCAGCGATAAGTGAACACAGCAGGGGTCCAGTTTAGACACAGATGTGTCAAGAATGATTGAGCCGTTTGAGATAAAGGACAAGAGATCCAACTAACATACAAACAAAAGCTGGAGAGCTTTTATAAATTTTACATGACAATAACAAAGAGCATGATGATCGTAGTATGAACGTAGTCGGGTCGTAAGAACAGCGTGATGAGGACGGCATGGGCGTGCTAAGATCGTACTATGGTCTTGAACAGCGTGGTATAGTCGTAGTGGAAGCGTGTTTGGGTCGCGGTAAGAACGTGATGGTCGTAGTGAGGTCGTAGTAAAGTCGCTGCGAGATCGTAGCGCAGTCTTACCGACTAGAATCGCGCTTTCGCTACGCTGTCGCTACGATGGTACAGCGACCTTTGCGATCTTACCACGACCTTACTGCGCTCTCACTACGCTTCTACTACGACCTGATTTCGCCACGACCGCACCACGATTGTTTTGAACATGTTCAAAGTTGGCCACGCTCATCACGATCATAAAGACCTCACCACGACCGTACTACGACCTTACTGCGATCTGCACGATCATTTTTTTCACAGATCGTAGTGCGATCGTGGCCTAGTGGAACTGCGGTATTATAGATAATCACATTTAATGTTTTCTTTT
The DNA here is from genome assembly GCA_017311375.1 of Mytilus coruscus. Lineage (NCBI taxonomy): Eukaryota > Metazoa > Mollusca > Bivalvia > Mytilida > Mytilidae > Mytilus > Mytilus coruscus. The sequence continues at coordinate 9,292,557 of CM029595.1, forward strand.
TTAAAATTGGTGTTGTTTTGTTGTTTGGTCAGTGGCTATCATATACACGATATTTTTGATTAATTTATAAATACCATGCACGGGCAACAAACTCAAACCAAGCTTTTGGAGTGAAACAGTTTAAAACCGGAATTATTATACTTTTTAAAACGAATCTCAGTTTTTATTTCTAGCCTGTCCTTTTGTAAATTAGCCCAAATAAAAAGAAGCTGTAGCTTTGTTGTTTTATACGGCTTTGTGAAAGAAACTGAGAAGGAAGCAGGAATGAAAAGGCCAATGCAGTTTACATGTAGTTCATGTCCAGTACGCAATTTAAAAAAATATATATTATGTTTGCAATCGCCTGTCGGTTGAATATGGATATTGATTTTCATCTTAAGAAAAATAATTTGTACTAAGCTGTTTTTTTTTGTGTGTGTTTAATTTTGCTTATAACATATCGTCCTAACTTTTCGCAAAACACGCTCTGGGCATCTGTCAACTAGACCCTCTAACTTGACTTATAAATACAGATTGCCGCAACTCCTTGTAAATGAATTGACGGAATTCCCAAAACTTCATCTATAAGACTTTTAAGACACAAAGCTGTGCACCTGCTACATTATGTTTTAACTAGGTTTATTTGGGGAGGGGTTTCACATGACAAAAACAAAAGGATGGATTTTAAATTTATAACTATATTTTTTGGAGAGGGTAGTCGACACAGGTCAGTGTCCCTTTGAAAGCTCGACCCTCTTCCCCCCTCCCCCCCAAAAAAAAAAAAAAACAAAAGAGAAAACAAACAGATCTCTGACTTGATAAGATAATCATCACTAAATAAGTACGTAAACAATATTGATAATCTTTTCTCGAAAACCACATACCGGTAGTAATTTACAATAGTTTTCGATGGCAAACATCGAGGAATATATCAAACCCCATTTTTGTTTATCGCAATGACCACAAGTTTTAAAGAATTAGGAAGTCATCGATTAGTGTTCGTGAATCGTTTTATATAGATCTATAGAATAATTTCAAGGACTTAGTCAGACGCGTATTCACCAATCAATTAATGTTTCGATATGACATAATTTTGCATTTAATTGGCCAGACACTTATAATACTGTATTATATTTCACTGAATTAACACACCCAAAAGGTGCCTTTTAAATTTCGACTTAATTTCCAGCATTACCTGGCATTGTTTTCATAAGATTGATAACAAATATGGACATATGTATGATTGCCAAAGAGACAACTATCCAGTAGAGAAATGAAGTACAGGTGAGCTATTACTGGCAACCGCATGGTCGTACTTTATTCTGTTATTATAAAGAATTCAAACCTGCTTGAATGGACTGCGCTCTTTTTTTTTTATTTCGCTAAAATGGCCAAATTTTAAAATCCTAAAAACGCCATATCTATTCACTGACAGTCACTTTTTTCGCTTAAAATCTTATCCCAAATGGGAACACAGCTTGTTCTTCAGAAAACGTTACACAACAGCTTCTATCAATAACTACTGATGTAGGATATCTGTGACAAAATATGTTAGTATAATAGTCCCAGAGGATATCAAATATATATATTTAGTCTCGATAAACAATTATCTCTTCAACAACTGTATAGCGTTAATGAATATTCATTAGATCAATTAATAACCTATTACGCAGGTGGTCATATAAACTGGACCCCTGTTGTGTTCACTTATCGCTACACTGACAACAGGTACGGCCTAAATCCCGTGGTCAGAATTCTGACCACGGGATTTAATAATTCGACGAGACTAGTGCATCATGTGCTATGTTTATTATATATTATACTGATAGGAAACCAAACGAAAAATTGGCACATTTATAACCCTACTGAGTTCTTAAGGGAATGAAAGATACCGGCTCATTTTGTCAAGAACATGGTAACACGCTCGTTGGTCATTTATCTGCGCTACCACCATGGGGTTAATTAACAGATACTTGTTTATTTTGCGGCATCGCAGTATTAACAATTGAGGTCAATTTCCTATCACTATAATTGGTCTATTTTATTAGCGAATCGTTGAATTTGTAAGACTCGTCCAATTAATGCCAATGTGACAATGGCTCCAACCCGTTCCTTCGGTGCGAAGCTATAGATGGAACGGCGGACCAGTTTAGTGGTCATAGAAAAGAACAGATGTATTCCGACAAGACTTCCGGTGTTCCGAAAGACTACAGAGGTCGTCCATATATACTGCGTAAACCCTCAGGGGCGTACTGTAGGAAGGCATATAGGCATACTTAATCCTGAATTATCTACATATTAACAGATTCTGGGGATTTATTAAAAAAAAAAAATGCGAATATGTTGGAGTTTCACCTCTCAAAGATACAGATGGACTCACATACTCTGGAAGAGATATTGTTTATATGCTATATGCCTCCTGGTGCCCTAGCTTGGTGAATAACATATTCTATATATATTCTATTCATACTCTTGAAGCGAAAAAAGGCAAATATTTTAAACGACCAATGTTCCTCAGTATTCAACACAAGTGAGGATATCAGTAACATTTCTGGTAAGGGACAGAGCCCACATCAAACAAAGAACAAAATACACGTAACTGAAAATGGTGTGACTAAAATTGTTAAGTAACTTGAACATCCATAGAGCAGCTAATCCGGATGAGATCCCGACAAGACTTCTCAAAGAGATTGCACCATACCTGGCAGAAGCACCAACCAATCAAGGCACCATACCATCAGATTGGAAAGAAGCCTTGGTCGTATCAATTTTCAAGAAAGGAGATAAATCACGTGTCAGTAACTACCGTTCAGATCCTTGACTGTTGTCACATGCAAGATCCTAGAACACATAATCTGCAGTAGTATTGCAAAACATCTTGAAACCCATGGCATCCTAATCGACGCTCAACATGGACTTAAAAATAACCGTTCATGCGAGTCACAAATGATCCTTACAATACAGGACTTCGCCAAGAACATAGATCTCGGTGAACAAATTGACCTTGTTTGATTTTACGAACGCATTCGATAAAGTCCCTCATGAGAGATTACTTTATGAAGCGCAGTACTGTGGTTTCAGCGGGCCAACACTTCTACCTGGATCAGGGATTATATAAGCATTAGAAACCAGCGAGTCGTTGTGGCCCGTAAAACATCTCACACTGCACCTGTCCAATCAGGAGTACCACATGGCAGTGTACTCGGGCCACTCATGTTCCTACTATACTTATCAACGACCTACCGGACTACGTACAGTCATCAACAATTCGTTAATTTGCAGGTGACTGCGTACTGCACCTGCACAGAAGGATCCAAAATTATGCAGACTCAAAACTACTCCAAGAAGACTTGCTCAGATGGAAATCTGATTGGCAAATGGAATTCCATCCCAGCAAATGCCAATTTCTGCGCGTAACCAACAAGCGCAAACCACATCCCACAGGTTATAACATTCATGGGCATAATTTAGAATAGGTTGATTCAGCAAAATACCTAGGTGTTACTATCCATAAAACCATTAATTGGAAAACACATAGAAAGCATAGCTTAAAAGGTAAATTCAACTAGGGCCTTCATCTAAAGAAACCTGCACCACTGTCCACAACAAACAAAGGCTATATGCTACACAACGTGAGTTAGACCATAGCTTGAGTATGCATGCTCAGTTTGGGACCCGTTTACCAACCTTAACATACAGAAACTAGAAAGTGTGGAAAGAAGATCAGCCCGGTTTGTAATGAACGACTATCAACAAACCAGCAGTGTAACATACACACAAAAAACTCTACAGTGGCAACCACTAGCCGAGAGGAGGGCCAGATGTAAAGCTGTGATAATGTACAGAATAGTACATGGCCTCGTAGCAATACCAACCGTCTAGAGCTACATAATACATCATTTGTAGCTAGAGGACACACAACACGATTTCTTGTACCATATGCCAGAACATCAGCATACAGGCATCCCATCTTCCCAGATAGCAGACAGATATGGAACAGCCTTACTGTCATCTTGATGATATTTTTTTCGTTAAATAATCAAGAATTTTCTAATTATACTGCCGAAATTTACCCAAAGGAACTTACCTTAAATAAATCAAATATAAACGGAATAACTGTTCTTACATATAATTAACCCTAGCCTAATTATCGTGTATGTGCCTGTCCCAAGTCAGGATTACTTTTGAATTGTTTGATATTTGTCATGTCGGGTCCTTTTATACTTATCGCTTGCTATGCATGTTGGTCTTTGCTCATTGTTGTTGGCTGTATACGGTGACCTATATAGTTGGTAACTTCTACGTTATTTGGTTGGGTGGAAAGTTGTTTCATTGTCAATTATACCACATCTTCTTATTTTTATACAAACAGTGAGGCAGCAACCATTTGATTTTCTGGGGGCTATGGATTTTTCCGGACAAACTTTTTTTTTTTGCCTTTAGCGAAAAACAATCTGTTTTTTTGGCGACAAGTCGAAAACTATTTTTTTTCTTTCAATTTTAGCATTACATATAGTGGCAGCTGAGGGTGAAACAAACAAATTTTTTTTCTCAGGGTTAAAAACAAATTATTTTTTTCTCCAAAAACAGGAAACAAACTTTTTTTTCCAAAAAAATCCATAGTAAATACAAATCCTTGGCTCCGTACAGTAGGAAATCTAGTGAAAAAGTAACCCGAATAATTCAGTCGTTATATTCCACTGTTCTACGATGGCTACATTAACGCCTGAAGGCCTGTCAATAATTAATCGTCAAATAATCATTCGGAATTAGCTCGGTATTTACTCATCTCGATAACCTTGAGCTATTAGCTGATTGGCTCTCTCACAGAGAGCACCAATCAAAATCCTGGATTCGTGACGTTTTTATTGTATAAAGAATTCAGGCCCTCGCGAGTGGGAGAGTCGATCACGGGGAGGGACTGAATTATTCGGGTTAGTGAAAAAGAACAGAAGAAAATTCACTCTTCTTATGATAGAGTCGAGAAAATCGATAAAAAAACAATGCCGGTGACGATACTGATAAAAAGGTTATTTCTAAATAACAATTGTACATTTGAAAGACATTATTTGTTTAACTGTGTTATATTAGAAATATACATGCAAATACACGATGTTTTATTTTTCGTATTTATCGAGATAATTGTATTAGAAGCTTGTAAAAATGAAATCTTAAAAATGTTAATTTTTGCTGCAGATTGATAAAAAAAAAATTGGAAAAAATCATGCATATACAAAATATAAAGATCTTTCAGGTCACCAATTTTCGGAGTGTTCCACAAAGTCCTTAGCATGTTACAATTTCCCAAAATATACTTATTTTTCACATCGATGTTTTCGAGTACACCGGTCTGCTCTTGTCACATGAACATTCAATATATAAATATTATCTTTTCTTGAATATAAAAATTTAAGTCTGTATGCGCAGGTGAAAAAATTAAAGATAAATATTTTTATAAAGTAGGTATCTTTTTACTATTTTTTATGCAAGTTTAAGAAAACGTTGTCTCCGATTTTTGTACATTTATTTGCGATCTTTTCGATCCATTCACATTCAATGTTTACATCGGGATAAGGACCGTTTGAATTTGCTTAGTAACTAAATTTCAAAAGTGCTAATCTTTGCTGCATATCAATCGATTCCTTTGGAATTTTTCGATGACTTTCTCTGATGTATCTGCATACATATAGACGGATAATTAGCAGGTTCCAGAAAGGTGTACAACCAGTAAAAAAATAAATTGAAGTCGCTTGGATGTCTTTTTTGGAAATTTTCTAATTTTTGGATATCAGTTTTAGTAGTATTGAGGACTTCAATTCCATAAAGCATTCTGGGTATTACATATGTTCTCCAAAGTTTGTATGATATTAATGGATTAATTCCGTTTATTCCGTGTAGTCCTGCTTCCATAAGAGAGGGCAAAGTTTGTATGATATTAATGGATTAATTCCGTTTATTCCGTGAAGTCCTGCTCCCATAAGAGAGGACAAAGTTTGTATGATATTAATGGATAAATTCCGTTTATTCCGTGTAGACCTGCTCCCATAAGAGAGAACATAGTTGCTCTTGCAGTGAAGATTCTATTCTATATGTTTGGATCATTTCGTTCCAGTCTTTCTATGCGAAGATGTTTGATGTTCAGCTTCTCACTAATCTCATCATTAAAAAGTTTAAGATTTACTTTTTTATTCTTTTTGTTGATGAGCAGAATTTCAGTTTTTTTACTATTGATCTTAACTCTGTCTCTTGCAGTACAGTTTTCAGTGATGCGAAGTTGGGTTTACGCATCATATTCTGAATTTGCACATAGCATGATATCATCTGCGCACGTAGGACAGCCTACATAATTGGATCCGATCTTAAATCCAATGTTTGTGGTTTCGAGTGTATCCAGTATGTTCTTGTTTAAGCCTTATAGAAGTCAACAGGGAGTCAAGCCTGCTTGACTCCCTGTTGATTTGTGAAAGGTTCTGAGATACAGCCTTGAGATTTAACCTGTGTGCTTGTTTTGTAATATAGTTCCTTTATCAGTAGTCAGGTTGCACCTGTTATTTCTTGGTGGTACAATTTTCAAAATAGATGTAAAATTGAGAATGGAAATAGGGAATGTGTCAAAGAGACAACAGCCCAAGGCCACCAATGGGTCTTCAACAAAGTGAGAAAATCCCGCACCCGGAGACGGGCTTCAGCTGGCCCCTAAACAAAAATGTGTACTTGTTCAGTGAAAATGGTCTACAACATCGAAAGTTTTTTCAGCATCTAAAAAAGTAATCAAGATGAGACACTCGTTTTTTATCTTTAGCCTCGTTAATTGCTTCTGTGATTAAGAGAGCAATGTTTATTGAAGGATGCACCCTTGGTGAAACCTTTCTGAAATTTGTTTTGATGTTTATTGAGGGTGCCTGCGATACTTGCTCTGATACATAGTTTTAATACTTTGCACATAATAGAGATAACAGTAATGCCTCTGTAATTCGATGGTACAGTTGGGTCTTTGTCTTTTTATGGACTGGGATAAGCAGACCTTTTTTTTATTGGAACATGTTTTGTGCAAAATATTATTCATTAAGGTAGTCAGGTATTCAGCTAACGCTGATCCACCATAAATAAGGTGTTCTGAAGTTAGACCATCCACATCATTTGACTTCTTTCTTTTTAATAAACTTCGGAAATGAGTTTTTAAAATATGCATGTTAAGTGAAAAACTCAAATCTGCATGAGATAACAAATTCGGTAAACATGCTTCAACAACAATTGAAAGCTGCTTCCGACCTCTGTGAAACAATGTCCCGGCATAGTTTATTGTTCAGAATTTAGTTACATAAAACAGAGAAACATTTTATTCTTGTCTGGAACTATGAATGTCATGCAGAAAATCGCCTACAGTTGTAGTTATAGAGTCAAATATCCCGAAAAACTACTCCGATCATATACCTTTAATCTAAATGGACGTGTTTTCACGATCGATATACATACGATCCAACTGTTTACAATTTCATCTTATAAAGTCGAAGAAAAACCAACAATTCTGACACTATATATAGTGTAGTTATCGTTCATTCACTACCAATTTCCCCTCTCATGAATAGTATTTTTCTTTTACGGATCATATGATAAAATCAAATGCATGTAATCATCTATGAATGTGTATACGTTAGTCTTTATTTTATTCTTCTTCTCATATTTCTAATTTATATGCCCCTATGGGCCATTCGATTATGAAATAAACTTATTTGATTAAAAAAAGACGAACCACAATTCACAAAACAATACGTAGAAAACTACAGGGTGAGCAACAGGAACCCCACAAGTCCGAGGTTTCAACTGTAATTATATACCATTGCAAAATAAAATCTGTCTTTTAATCGATCTTTTTCACTGTTCCGGAAGTCATCATTGGACTTCCTTTTTAAATTTTATCTACACGTTAGGACATCATTGTTAGTAATTTGAAAGTTCAATCTGTTGCCATCCTTTAAAAGTTCATTGTCATCTGTTTTCTCCTGTTGCATATCAATGTAGTGTAATGTGTTTGTATTCAAATGATACATTTTTGGCAAATAAACTGATGAATACTCGGCTAGAAACATCTACTCTATTTACTCTTTTTTTTTTTAAGGTGCACTCATAATGTAGTCTGAAAACAAGATTTTATTTCATTGCAATTCATTTTTAAAGTTGAGATATAATACATCAATGTATAAGGTCGTTTCAAATATCAGTTCAGATTCGCCTATGTTTAACCTTTACGGTTTATGACCCCATCTGTGTAGCCGTAGGCCTGTGTAACTGTATCACAAAATAAAAACAGATGTGGGAAAATTATGCACCATGTGCTAAGTAAGTAAGTAAATTTTATTTAGAGTCGGCATATATTAGTCGAGATTACTCTGACGTCCAACGGCTGTTTGCCAGACAAGCTGGGGCCGTGGGACGTCAGAGAGTCCATATCAAAAGTGGATATTTGCCGTCCAAAATAGATGCGCTGCTCGTCGCTTCTGGTGCCAGCAGATGGCCTTGAATTATATAAATCGGGTATCAATTTGTTCATTTTCATTTATCTCTTCATTTATGTAAGTTTCACCTACCTGCCACCCTTTATTTTCTCATATTTAGACAGTTTTCACAGTGACCCATCGATTCAGACATTTTACTTTTGTTTTCAAATAGACGTCAAGTTACTAGAGATTTCGCGACCTCGAGACTCACATATGCAAATATTTATACTTTTACACCTCCTTTATAGGAGATCGATATTTAACATTTAGTAGCCAACCACATTTTTCACCTCCTTTACAGGAGATCGATATTAGGCATTTAGTGCCAACCACGATAACATTTGAAGCTCTCGGATATTTACATTGCTTGCATCGTAAATGAGCGAGGTGTTAGATTATATATTCATATTGACCTAGGGTCATATGCAAACATCATTTCCATAGTCCATTGTGCTTTACTTTTTCTCGTGATCACATGACCATCTTTCAAAATGAAAGTTAAAATGCCAGAATCGGTGGGTCACTGTGAAAACTGTCTAAATATGAGAAAATAAAGGGTGGCAGGTAGGTGAAACTTACATAAATGAAGAGATAAATGAAAATGAACAAATTGATACCCGATTTATATAATTCCAAGGCCGTCGTTGGCACCAGAAGCGAAGAAGCAGCATCTATTTTGGACGGGCAAATATCCACTTTTGATATGGATGAGCTCTGACGCCCCACGGCCCCAGCTTGTCTGGCAAAACAGCCGTTGGACGTCAGAGTAATCTCGGACTAGCATATATATACATAATAACAGATAAAACATGAGCTCTAGTGAGCTCTTTAACCGACTATCACATAAAAAAATCATGCAGGGTGCCCTCCCTCTTACGGAGCTACATAAATGGTCAATGCATAGACTTTTGGCATTTACTTTTCCAAATGTTGCCTATTTTGGGGCCCAGTCCCCTTTTTCAAAATCCTGTATCTGCATCTGTATACATGATTTAAAGGTAAATGATACAATGCAGATTTCTTGTTTTATAAGACAATTAATATGACTGGGAATAAAAGGCAAGAAAGTATAATATTATTCCATATTCAAACGAAATGCCTTGATATATATTTATATAATACTTTAAGTGATTGCTGACATTTTGTGTAAAGATTTGTTGTAAATTATGATGTGTGTGTTTTAATGTAATTTCAGAAGGACGTCCGTCTCCAAACCAAACATGGCATCGGATACGGAAGGGTATGTTATATTATATATACAAAATAGAATATGGTTACAGGGGTTCAAATCAACATTTGGTACTGGAAGGTCCAGGACCTTTGACACTCCAAACTGAAAGGCCCACAACCTACAGTGTTCCAGCTTGAATCTCAGGGCAGAAGGGTGCTAGTTGTCTGAAAGGGCACTTTAGCGTAATAACCTAGATTGTAAGGGCACTGTTGGACAGAGTATAAATAACCTTGAATATTGCTAGGCTCAGCTGGAGAACATTAGTTGTATTTAAACCATATTCAGAAATTAATGTGTTCTTGATGTTGGTTTCAGTAAGAATTTTTTTTATCAAATTAACATACCATGAAGCAAAGCATATCATTTTGATGTTAATCTAAACAAACTAGTACATTTGGTAAGGAAAAAAAATAATCATCAGAAATTTCAATGTTTTATAACTTATACCAGTCTATAAAAAATAAACAAGTAGTTTTGAAAGATGGAGTTATACATGCAAAATTGAATGTTTAATCTAATTAGATTATCTACATTTAAATTGCTTGATCAAATTAAACATATAGTATATTGTTATTAAAGTTATTTATTATTTCAATTGTTACAAAAAGTATTTTTAAGTGCACATCAAAGTGCTCCTAAGTAAGGAGTTTTATAAATATAACAGGTGAGACAGGAGATTATCATATTATATTGATGCAATAATATATTGCATATATTAAAGGAGGTATAAACATTTACTTTTTTTCCATCATTGTTAAATAACAAGGCATTTGTTGAGTGCTCTTTTAAAAGGAGGATTATAAAATACAAGAAGTAAAACAGGAAGTTATGTTCAAAGTACAAATTTACCAATTTAGTCAAAACTATGTATGCCTTTGAAATTGTTTTAGATTTTATTTTTTATATTATGCCTACTGAAATAAATTTTTCAGGTGTACATGCTGTACATAAACATTGCAAATGGATAACATGTGGACATTTAATTCTGTATTAAATATCTAGTATGTTCAATTATCTTAAATCCACTAATTAGTAGTAAACAATCATTAACAGAGGTGATAAAACTGCCAAAGGCATTAGGTATTTAACTTAATCCCATTGTCAATTAATTAGTGTTATACAATCAGGTAACAATTTTACCGGAAACGTCAATAGGCATGGAATTTGGAAATTGTATTTTTTTAAAAGGCAGAGGGGTGCATTCTTTTGCTTTGGAGGGCAGAAGGGCGGGGGTAAGGGCACCAAGGGCGGGCCGCCCTTCTATTTAGGGCAGGCGGGAACACTGACCTAAATCCTAGGTCCCACTTTTACATGAAATATTTTATAACTCAGTAACTAAGATACAAAATTAATGTGCTTTTGGTGTTAGGTTATACTGATCTTGTTTCATCATATTTGAAGAACTGCATGTAATGTTTTGTTAAGTTTACAAATATATTGCCAGGCAACCATATACATAAAGCACTACACTGTCAGTGTCACTGTGGTATAGCATGTCCATGATAATAAATGTATTTGTCTTGTATATTATGAATTCCAATAATCTTTCTTTTTTTTTTTTTTGTATTGGGGAGGGTGTCACTGTGGGTGGTTTTGTTGTCTCAATCATTCACAATTATACCATAATCTCAGGGCTCACACTCTTCAGAATTATAGTGAGAAGTAACTTCTCTTTTTGAAACTGATAGGGAGAAGTGGTGAGATTTGAAAAGAGGGACGAAAGATACCAGAGGGACCGTCAAACTCATAGATCGAAAACAAACTGACAACGCCATGGCCAAAAATAAAAAGACAAACAGACAAATAATAGTACAGATGACACAACATAGAAAACTAAAGACTTAGCAACACGAACCCCACCAAAAACTGGGGGTGATCTCAGGTGCTCCGGAAGGGTAAGCAGATCCTGCTCCACATGTGGCACCCGTCGTGTTGCTTATGTTATTATAAATCTGGTAAATAGTCTTATTCAGTAGGTCACATTCGTGAAAAGGGGATAGTACTGTAGTTACGACAAAAGGAACATATCCGATATCATCTGTGAAACGGTTATTCCATAACGGTCAACCAACTCGTGATGCCGTCCGTAAAATTTACGAAGGGATGATTTCAACTTCACCATTTGGAACTCTTGGTTTAATAGCTTTTTTGTTAGCAGCAATCCTCTATCAAGGAAATCATGATAGGAAATACAAGCCCGGGAATATCGTATCAATTGGGAGATATATACTCCATATGCAGGCGCTGCAGGAATGTTGCTACATAGAAAGAGGAGTGTTCAAAGTTGCTCGCAGCCTACAATGTTTGGTTTAAACTATAACATAAAGGGCTATATATGGATCTTTCTTTATATTGTTCTTAAATTTATACCGTAACCAGAGTATAGAATTAAAGTAACAGTTCCAATTCAAAGCTGTTTAAGTTTATCATATCTAGTTGCACAATGATTATATTAGTTGTCTTGTTAGAAACTACCAACTAAATATCTAGCACTGATTTTTTATACCAAAAGGAAAAAAGTTGTTATATCAATTAAAATTCAATTGAAAAACTACTCTGTTATCATGTTTATGAAATTCAGTGTTTCTCATTAAAAAAATATATAAATTTAACAAAATTAAGCTAGGACATCATATAATGATATTAGTATAATAATAGTCCGAGAGTTTAGCAACTTTAATTAATAAATTGAAACAATGCATATACATGAAAATATATACATTATTCAAGTAGATCAAGTTTTAAATGCGCGTGGAAAGCGTAATTTTTGCTTTTTGGATCAATATTCTTCTGAATGGGTGGACAGGGGGTAGGTACCCTTCTCCCACTTTCCCGCCCCTATCTGCCACCTCCCACTTTTAGAATCTTTTTTTCTCCCACACCTATTTGTTGTCTCCCACCTCCCTAAAAAGCTGTCCACCCTTCTCTTCTGCCAGCTGCGCCATTCATGCGTCCGTAGTCATTGTCGTAAGAATCAGGATTTCATTCATATCTGGCCCGTTTCCGATGAATCCTGTACAAATATTTCAATGGCCGACGAGAAAAATTACAAAAATAAACGATGTTTGAGACGCTATTTGGAAGGGAATATGACGTTTTTAATGCAATACATGGATTACAAATTTACTTAAGGTATCTTTCATTACGTTCTAATAAATTAACAAACTTAATTTGCTGACAGTTGAAATGATTTGAAGTAAGCTCTCAAGGGATATACAATAATAATATGGCTTTGAAATGACGATACTGATAGTTAAAAAAGGTCAGCAAAGTTAATTTTTATTTTCTTTCAAATTGAAGGTCCGTCGGGCGTAGCTAGTAACCAAAACGAAAGTCCGATTGCAATAGTGGAAGGTCACGGACCTCGGACCACCGCTAATTTGAACCCCTGTGGTTATTTGTAATCCCCATGTGAGGTATTGTCCTCACTTATCATCTGTCTATTAACAAATAACATTATTGTTACTTTGGTGCCTTGTCTTATTTTAGTTTCTTGCTGCTTAGTATTTAAAAACCTATTCAAATACTATTGAATCAGGTAAACCCAACTTGATAAATAAGTTGAAAAAATGTCCATTTAAAGGTCTTAAACAAATTTTTATGCCCCCGCGGTAGCGGAGGGAGCATTAAGTTTTACCCTTGTCCGTCTGTACATACCTACGTACGTACTTCCCAAAATTGGTTTCCGTTCTCTAACTTTAGTTTGCCTCAACCAAATGTTATGAAACTTATACACAATGCTTATTACCACAAAACACAGATCAAGTTTGAATTTTGGTGGCGTCACTTTTGCCGTTCTAGAGTTATGCCTTTTTACAAATGGAAAATTGCTGAATTTATCGTTTCCATTCTCTACTTAAGTTAGCCTCAACCAAATGTTATGAGACTTACACACGATGCTTATTATACAGGGCCTCGGTGGCCGAGTGGTCTAAGTAGTTACTACTGTAATCACTAGCCAGTCAACACTGAGGTTGTGGGTTCGAACCCCGCTCGTGCGGGTGCACTCGTCTCCAATCTTAATTGACTAGGATTGTCAGTTTTCCTATCGAAGGTCGGTGGTTTTCTCCAGGCACTCCGGCTTCCTCCACCAATAAAAACTGACCGCCACGAAATAGCCCAAAAGCGGTGCTTAAAAGTGGCGTTAAAACACCAAAAATCAAAAATCAAAATCACAATGCTTATTACCACAAAACTCAGATCAAGTTCAAATTTGGGTAGCGTCACTTTTACCATTCTTCAGTTATGTCCCTTTATAACCATATGATATGCAAGCGGGGGCATCATCTGTGTCCACATGTGGACACTATCCACATATATATTTTTTTTTAATGCAGATATGAAATTTAAAGTTGTCCTAATTTGTCTAACAGGGTCTATATCCACTGGCATGTTATCCCTTTTTTTTTTAAACTCTTCTCTGTGTTTTGTGAGTTCACACAGTGAGGTGTACATTCTTTATCCATGACCATATCTTATCATTTTATTGATAATGTATGCTCAGATTTTCAATTATTTACAAAAGAACGTGTTTATATCCACAATTTTTCAAGAAAGTATCTCATGGTTTATTAAACTAACTGGTCTACCAATTTTATGGACAAAGAGAAATAAAGAAATTTACAATATTTCCAAAATATCTCCGTACGTTATACAATAAAATGCTAAATTTTACGTTCACAATGCAGATTGAAGAAATCTTCGCCCCTCCTTGCTCACAAGTGCATGATGAACTATTTATGAAAATTAAAAGTGTTGTTAGATTTCATTCTCCTTGAATTTCTATTACATCATGTTTCATATTAAAAGTAACTTTATGAAAACTTTAGGTAGAATGGAGTTAAAATTCTGCTTTCAGAGATGATGTTCCCATGGCAGCAGGAGGAAGTATGGATATATATACAGCCCTACAGGAAGTTCTCAAAACATCTTTAATCCACGATGGCTTAGCAAGAGGCCTTCATGAGTGTGCCAAGGCACTTGACAAGTAAATTTTGGATATATATAATTATACAGCTTTATTCATTATTCTTAAGGCATCACTGATTTTCAATGTCTCAGCAAGAGGCTGTTCTCGGTGTTGAAAGACTTTAAAAGTAAGCAAAAAGCTGTTTAAAATTTGCAAGTCTCAAATACTTTATGGCGGCATAATTAAAGTGACATATTACTTCAGGGTAGAAAAAGGATTATGGATAATTAAATCTGGCATTGGACTATCACTAAATGAAAGCAATACAAAAGAATAATTATAAGTTTCCCTTAAGATAAAACAGATTGTAATTAGAATACATATTGTGACATTTAACACAATACAGAGAAATGCATAAGACCGTTCTCTTAATTTTATCAACTGTAACTCTTTAAACAAATGCTGAACATCAATTGATGCTGATCTACAGTATCTGAATGCTATTCATTTTTCAGACGTCAAGCTCATCTTTGCATCTTGGCCAACAACTGTGATGAACCAGCATATGTGAAGTTAGTTGAGGCACTCTGTACAGAACATGGCATTAATCTATTGAAGGTATACACTATGTTCAATTATTTATATAAATAGACTAACAATAGATAGTTGTTTGCCTTATGTCCAGTGGCAAATATTTCATGCATCTTTAGTACATGAACAAATTAACATTTAATACAAAAGTTAGGTCCTGCAAGGTAGGTAAGTTGTGAAGGAGGGATGGAAATCTTAATTCCCACTGAACAATGAGGGTACTAGATTGATACAATTAGAAGTTGTGTCCAATCTGCTTGAAATACAGATCCTGGGATTGTAAGGATCTGATCGCTCTGTTCTTCTTTCTGTTATACAGTTCTATCGAGATCCTCAGGTTTTGTCCTAATGATACACACCTTAAAAAATTTGAAGGCTGCAATTTCATTGGCTGATATAATAATTAAAAGAACAGAAAGTAAAACGAAGTATTGTCAGATCCTTGGAAGCAAAGCATAGACACAGGATCTTTAGATTAATCAGTCTGAAATTTTGCCTTGCAACATGCACCTAAGGATGCCCTCAAAGAAGAGTTATTCCAAAAGTTCCTTAAAGTGCACTGAGGGTACATGAATTTTTATTCCCCAATTTCAACCTGATGTGACTGTATTGTTTCACAACCAAACAGATGCCCATATTAAGCATCGGTTTTACTTCAGGGGTAAACACATTCCTATACCCCAGTCAATATATCTTGTAAATAAATGAACTTTAATGGTGCCAGTGGACAAGATCTTTCAAGAATAATTGACTAGAACAGTCACTAAAACCTATGATGAAGAATTCCATGCTCCCTCTTCTGAAGTTTGATGTGGATAAAATGGAAATATTTTCTACTCTGAGGTTTTATAAATGTATGGTTGGTTGATTGCTTGATGCTTGCTTACTGTCCAGTAGCATATATTTCTTGCATATTCATAATGAGAACAAATGGTCTGATGGGTAGGTTGGCCATAGTGAAGGTGGAAATTTGGAATGCCTCAGGAAAATGAGGGCATGTTGGGATAGGGGCAGGCATTTTTCCTTGCAACATACATGTACCATCAGGAACCCCTCAGTTATTGCAAGAGTTCTTAGATGTAGCATAATTAACATCCCATTCCAACCAGCTGTGACTAAAATACATCCTTCTCAGCTAAACAAATGCCCATATGTAGCAAGGGTTTTACTGAAGGATGGGAGAAGTGTCTCAATTTCCATATTTCTATACCCCAGTCAACCCCTTTTGGAGGGGTGGGGATGGAAGAAGAAATATATCTTGAATAAATATGTTAATCAGTGGCCGATCCAGAACTTTTTATAGGGGCGCCACTGACTGCCACAAGAGGGGGGCCACTAGTCATGCTTCAATGATTCCCTATATAATCAACCAAATTTTTCCCACGAAGGGGGGGGCAAGGCCCCCCTCTGGATCCCCCTATGTTAATAGAAAGTCAGGACTTTATTGGTACCAGTAGACTAGAGCTATCGATGGCAGTAAACTATATGCATTGCATCATACAGGGTTCAACACTAACGCTAGTCCGCTAGTCCGAGGCTAGTAAAAATTAGGGAGGGCATGTAAAGTTTTCATCACAGTAGTCCGACGGGCTAGTCAAAAATAATTTTGTTTAAAATTAGGAATTTCGCCAATTTTTTATTGTCAACAAATCCCAGATTTTTTGCTGTCTTTACTGTACAGTTTATTCACGTATATTTTTAGGACTTTTTATTGTCAGACATTTCTTTAACATGAAAGGTACTTTTTGAGGAGGGGAAAGAAACGAAAACAATGATGGTACTTAACACATTGAAAACCACGTGTTTTACAAACACTGTGATGATTCTGATCAGAAACCTGGATCTCAAAAGTACTTTCATAATATCAAAACAATTACATGAATACGAAATTTACATTCATTACTACTGATGCCATCACTGTTTGGGAAAAATGTACAACTTATTGGGAGGAATTTGAAGTCATTTTTTTATACGCCCATTTACGGGACGTATTATGGTATACAGTTGTCTGTCCGTCCGTCGTCAACATATCGGACATTAACTTAAAAATGCTTTAACCAATTTGCATAAAACTTTGGTGAATTGTTTATATCTATTGACATGAGCTCCCTTTCGTTTTTTATAAATTTTAGATTTTACGTTTCCGAGTTAAGGGGTTTTATTCATTTAAAAAAAGGGGGATTTTCCAGGTTTTGGACAATAACTCAAGAATGCTGTCACCAACTTGCAAGAAATTGTGGTGAATTGTTTATATCTATTGACATGAGCTCCCTTTCGATTTTTATAAATTTTAGATTTTAAGTTTCCGAGTTACAGGGTTTTATTCATAAAAAAAGGGGGATTTTCCAGTTTTTCTGACAAAAACTCAAAAATGCTTTCAGCAGTTCTTATGAAACTTTGGTGAATTGTTTATCCTGATGAAGGTAAATCCAGAAAAGCGCTTCGGACGCATGAAATTATTAAACGTGTTGTTTTCATTTTTTTACATCACTGGGTCGATACCTCTGCTGGTGGACTATCAGTCCCCCAGGGTATCATCAGCTCAGTAGTCAGTACTTCGGTACTGACATGATTTATAACAAACTTTTCTAAAATTGTCCGTTTATAAATTTTGAAATTATAAAGAAACTAAGGTTTCAACTCCCTCAGGCAAAGTTGACCTTAGATGAATTTGGCTATTTGTTTTATGTATTTTTGTCATATAGCTCTTCAACTGTTTCGGTACTTATACATCCCTCAGATTTTAAATGTTTGGCATTGAGCGTTCCTGATGAAGGTAAATCCAGAAAAGCGCTTCGGACGCATGAAATTATTAAACATGTTGTTATCATTTTTTTATATCTATTGATGTAAGCTCCCTTTAGAATTTTATAAATTTTACATTTTACATTTCTGAGTTATGGGGTTTTATTCATTAAAAAAGGGGGGATTTTCCAGTTTTCGGACAATAACTCAAAAATGCTGTCAGCAATTCTCATGAAACTTTGGTGAATTGTTTATATCTATTGATGTAAGCTCATTTTTGATTTTCATAAATTTCTAATATGACATTGAGAATTAATTGAACTTTATTTGTTTATAGTCTGACAACAGATTTACTAAGTATTGCGCAACAGCACAGTGTATTGCACAACAGCAAGTTAATCTTAAATTGAATATAAATTCAATTCATATAACCAATTTCAAGTTCTTTGACTACAGTTTATTCTAGTTTACAGACAGTAACTTGTGTTTAAGTGTATGGATGTCTCTTAATTGTACCACATTTTACTGAAAGAAAATTTCTTCTAATAATTTTTTTTGGAGGGGAGGACGGGGTAAAAAAAAAATTTAGGAGGGTCAATTTTTTTTCCTCAAGATTTAAGAAATTATCAATTTTCCATTATTTTTTTTTGAGAGGAGTAACAAAAAATTTGTTGGGGGTAAATTTTTTTCCCTCAAGATTTAAAAAATTATCAATTTTCAAAAAAAAAAAAAAAATTGGGAGTCACAATTTAGTTTGCTTATTCTTTGTATATAGTCTGAAAATAGATCTACTAAGTATTGCACAATAGCACAGTGCATTGCACAACAGCAAGAAATCTTCAACTGAATATAAATTCAAATCATATAACCAATTTCAAGTTCTTTGACTACATTTATTCTGTGTCAGAAACCTATAATGTGTCAAATATTCAATTACAACCCAAATTCAGACCTGTATTACTCTTGAATATTGTGTCCATTTTTGCCCCAACTGTTCAGGGTTGGCGGTCATATCCAGCTGCGCTCAGCGAAGCACATTTTTTTAATTTCCAATAGTGTTTAATCACATTCTTAATTTGAAGTAAATTACTGTTTCATTCAACCTCAACAATTGACAGTTGACGGTCACTTAAACCTATGATGAAGAATTCCATGCTCCCTCTTCTGAAGTTTGATGTGGATACAATGGAAATTATTTCTACTCTGAGGTTTTATAAGTAATATTATAAATATACAGTGAATTATATATTGAATGTTGCTTGATTAATGCCCAGGGGCAAATATTTCATGGATATTGTGAAAGAGAACAAATTAACAAATCTACATAAGGAAGGTTCTGTAAGATATGTTGACCATGATGACGGGCAGGAAATTTCAACTGCCACTGGAAAACGAGGGCATCTGGATAGGTGCAAAATTTTTGTCATGCTGTAGAGAATTCTCAAAGAAGAGTTGTTGCAAGTATTCTGTAATTTGCAAGTCAAGAAGCCTCAGATTAAACGTCCAAATTCACACCATCTGTGATTTTATTTTATATATATGCTTCCCAACCAAGCATATGACCATATAAAGCAAGGGTTTTACTGCACTATGGCAAAAGTCTAGAGATGACCAGTAAATAACTTTCATTGAACAATTTGCAAAAACAGTCACTAAAACCTATGATGAAGAATTCCATGCTCCCTCTTCTGAAGTTTGATGTGGATACAATGGAAACTTTTTCTACTCTGAGGTTTTATAAATAATATACATAGTGTATGATTGATAGAACATCCAATTGAAATAATTCAGGCTTATTCACGATGGGAACAAATTAATAAATGCAAAAGGAAGATTCTGAAAGTTGAGTTGGATGTAATGAAGTGTTTGGAGATTTAAACTGCCTCTAGAAAATTATGGCATGTTGGATAGGGCAGAATCTTTGCTATGCAACAGGCTACCTCCAGAACCATCAGAGACTTATTGCAATTGTTCTTTAATGTGCAGCAAGTATGGGTCTTGCCCTACATGAGGCAAAAGATTAAATGTCCCCATTCAAATTCAAGGTTGGCAAAAAAGCGGTCAATACTAGTATTGACCATGCCAGCGGTAAATACCGGGAAATACTGGCAAATACTGGTCAATTGAGATTTTGATAGGACTTTACTATAAAACTAGTCCCTATCTCAGGTCAATTACTTGGTAAATGGATAGATATAGTCACAAGGCAGAAAGTCACTTATTTACTACATTGTAATAGGACAAAAAGTCACGATTAATTAGTTCATGAACATGGTTTAATGAAGATTTATCAAATATTAATTTAATCATACAACAGATATACATGATATAGTCATTTACACCATGAAGTCAGTCACTTAAGAGAGACTATATAACATCTGGTTTTCTTAACAGTTATTTTGAAAGATGCAATTAAAAAGTAAAAAAAAAATGTTTTTTATATATATATATATATATATATATATATATGAGTCTAAAAGATTGTGTAACAATACCGATAAATAGATGGAAAACAAAACACTAAAAAGTGATGAATATCATCGCACAAAGATGGAAAAACTGAACAGATGATATAAATTATACAATAATTGCAAATATTTCGGCTTAACAAATGGCCTTCCTCAGTGTTAAAAGTTTTAACAATACTGATATATAATGTATAAGGTGTAAACACAGATCAGTAATAATACAGGTGAGTTTTGGTCGATTGATTTTAATCCAAAATCCCGAACATCATAATATAAACATTAGACTGTCAATTTAATTATTTCTTTCTATTGATTCCATCTGGATGGAGGACACCCAGTGTTTTTATCCAAAACTTCTCCCGATTCTCTCTTTGCCTATTTTGCCATGTACAGTCCTGTTCGATCACAAGGATCTTCATGTGATCAAAATCTTTCAGATTGTGATCTGGTAACCTGAAGTGTTGGCTGACAGGAATATACGGTTTTTTTGTGAGGTCACTCTATATATACATATATATATATATATGTTATATATTTATTAAAAAAAAACATTTCCTGCATTTAGAACATTTTATATCATGCTGTTGAATAGTCAGGAATTACTTCATTGTTGAAAACAATCTTTAGAAATCACTTTTATGACTTTTTTCCTGTTATACAGCACAGCCAAACATGCATTTCTACCTTAACAAGGGTTTTACTGCCAGACCGTAGAGTTCCAGAGATTACTATATTTCTTTACCCAAGTCTTGCATAGTGTATGAAATCTTCTGCAAGATAATATTCTTACACAAGATGCATCCTGAATTTTTTTAATGAACTACTTAAAAATTAAGCATCCTGTTTCTTTCTTTCCAATGCATTTATGTGATGGGTATGGGCAATTTTCCTAATACTTTTCTGTTGTAAGGGATTAATCACGTTATATATACAGGTAAAACAAAGGTTAGTCTGTTTAGGTGCCAGAAAGGTGGGAAAAGTGAACACTTTCCAATTAAGAAATTTTAAACTTGAACAGGTACTAATTGATTTTGTCTAGAGAATGGACAATTTAATTGGTTATAATTGAAAACGCATAGAATAACCGTCAGCCAGTTTATTGTTTGTATTGGTTGAGTCTATGAAATAGTGAGTTTAGCTGTCTTTTATTTTGGGTTACTTATAATGAAATAATGGGAGACAGATTTTTATCGACCAAAAAATTTTTGTGGTCGTATATTGGTATGACGTTAGCGTCGTCGCCGTCGTCGTCCAAGACGCATTGGTTTTCGCACTCTAACTTTAGTTTAAGTGAATGGATCTCTATGAAATTTTACCATAAGGTTCAATATCACAAAAGGAAGGTTGGGATTGATTTTGGGGTTATGGTACCAACAGTTAAGGAATTAGGGGCCAAAAATAAGCATTTTGTAACTTCCAGACATAACTTGTGTGTTAGTGTATGGATCTCTCTGACATTGTACCACAAGGTTCCATATCACAAAGGGAATGCTGGGATTGATTTTGGGGTAATTGCCTCAAAATTCTAGGAATTAGGGGCCAAAAGGGCAAAAACAAGCATTTTCTAGTTTCATGACAATAACTTGTGTGTAAGTGTATGGATCTTTCTGAAATTGTACTACAAGGTTCCATATCACAAAGGAAAGCTGGAATTGAGTTTGGGGTAATTGCCTGAAACGTTTAGGAATTAGGGGCCAAAATAAGCATTTTCTAGTTTCAGACAATAACTTGTGTTCAAGTGTATGGATCTCTTTGAAATTGTACTGCAAGGTACCTTACCTCAAAGGGAAGGCTGGGATTGAGTTTGGGGTGATGAATCATAAGGGATTCAAAAATTTGGGGGATTTTTTTCTCTTTTTTTCCTTTTTTTTCTTTAAAATTTTCCATTTTAAGTTGGTTATTTCTGATTTATATTTAAAAGCAAATAATAATGATATGGCAGGAGATACACACCAAACAGGATGTGTAAATTATTATATAATAAGTATTGTGCAATAGCAAGAAATTTTCAATTGCACAGTATTGCATAATAGCAAGAAATCTTCAATTGCACAGTATTACGCAATAGCAAGAAATATCCAATAGCACAATATTGCGCAATAGCAAGAAATTGTCAATTGTACAGTATTGCTAATAGCCAGAAATATTCAATTGCACAGTATTGCGCAATTGCAAGAAATATTCAATTGCACAGTATTGTGCAAAAGAAGATACTTTGTATAAATTGCTGATTTCTTGACCAATTTCAATGGGGTTTTATTCTTGAACTCTTGGGGTTCTTTAATATGCTGAATCTAATCGTTTATTAAGTTTTTGGATTTTGGGCCCGCTTTTAAATTGGTCCACATTGAGGTCCAAAGGGTCCAAAATTAAACTTTGATTGATTTCATCAAAATTGAATTATTGGGGTTCTTTGATATGCGAATCTAACCGTGTATTTAGATTCTTAATTTTTGGTCCCGTTTTCAAATTGGTCTACATTAAGGTCCAAAGGGTCCAAAATTAAACTTAGTTTGATTTTAACAAAATTGAATTCTTAGGGTTCTTTGATATGCTGAATCTAAACATGTATTTAGATTTTTATTATGGGCCCAGTTTTCAAGTTGGTCCAAATCGGGTCCAAAATTAGACTTTGTTTGATTTCAACAAAATTGAATATATGGGGTTCTTTGATATGCTGAATCTAACCATGTATTTTGATTTTTGATTTTTGCGCCTGTTATCAACTTTGTCCACATTGAAGTCAAAAGGGTCCAAAATTAAACTTTGTTTGATTTCATCAAAATTGAATTATTGGGGTTCTTTGATATGCCGAATCTAACCGTGTATTTTGATTCTTAATTTTGGTCTCGTTTTCAAATTGGTCTACATTAAGGTCCAAAGGGTCCAAATTAAACTTAGTTTGATTTTAACAAAATTGAATTCTTAGGGTTCTTTGATATGCTGAATCTAAACATGTATTTAGATTTTGATTATGGCCCAGTTTTCAAGTTGGTCCAAATCGAGGTCCAAAATTAAACTTAGTTTGATTTTAACAAAATTGAATTCTTAGGGTTCTTTGATATGCTGAATCTAAACATGTATTTAGATTTTGATTATGGGCCCAGTTTTCAAGTTGGTCCAAATCGGGTCCAAAATTAAACTTTGTTTGATTTCAACAAAATTGAATATATGGGTTCTTTGATATGCTGAATCTAACCATGTATTTAGATTTTGATTTTGGGCCCGTTATCAACTTTGTCCACATTGAGGTCAAAAGGGTCCAAAATTAAACTTTGTTTGATTTCATCAAAATTGAACTGTTGGGGTTCTTTGATATGCTGATTCTAACCATGTATTTAGATTTTGGATATTGGACCATAATAGGTGAATGTCCAATTTAAAATTTTTAAGTTCTTAGACCACATTCATTCTGTGTCAGAAACCTATGCTGTGTCAAATATTTAATCACAATCCAAATTCAGAGCTGTATCAAGCTTGAATGTTGTGTCCATACTTGCCCCAACTATTCAGGGTTTGAGCTCTGCGGTCGTATCAAGCTGCGCTCATGGAGCATTTTATTGCTAAATGTATTCCCTTGTTTGAAAGAACTTTCATGCTGTGAAGCATTTAATTTCGTATTATTATGAAAAGACCTGCATTTCTTGAAAATACAGTACTTATGAAATATGCTCTTTTGTTAATTTTACAGATAGATGACAGCAAGAAACTAGGAGAATGGGCTGGACTATGCAAAATTGATAGAGAAGGAAAGGCCAGGAAAGTTGTTGGCTGTAGCTGTGTAGTTGTTAAAGTAAGTTATCTCCCCTTAAAATCTTTGTGCTGTAAAACATCTATACAAGAGTTTTTCTGTATCTGAGACTGACATTGTTGATGAAGGATAAAGCCTATTATAAATTTATATGTTATTTCTTTCAAATTTATGCAAAATTGTATCCCACCTTTTATGAAACTGAGCATGAAAAAATAAAGCCTATGATGAAGAATTCCATGCTCCCTCTTCTGAAGTTTGATGTGGATGCAATGGAAATATTTTCTACTCTGAGGTTATAACCATAAAATGTATTGCAAAATAAATCAGCTCATAAAAATGCTTAAGCATTCCATTCACTTATGTGTGGCAGAAAATTGTAACGCTGCAGTTTTGTGCATTTTGCATGGATTCTCAAGATATCAATGTCATTGTTAGATTGGAGTTATCTTCCTTTGTCTGTTATTGTATTTGAAAAATTCATAGTATATCCAAGGCTTAATACAATGGAATATTGAATTTTTAGTTTACAATGCAAAATGAATGCAATCTTTACCCTTTAGTGCTCTTAAGCACTTTGATTGAAAGTTCCCATTAGTAAAAATAAGAAATAAATGCTTAAAGAATAATTTCAGTGATTGTCCTTAATTTACAACAACTTTTTTGTTATAAGGGAGAAAAACAAACCAAAATTTTAGGCATTGTTTGATAAAAAAAGATTGCTGTTAGCTCACCTTAGTTCAATTCTGAAAAAAAAAATCATGAGAACCAGCTATTGAGTTAATTGGTGCTAATTGTGACTTCGGGTAGAGTCACAGATGTACTAGTAGTTCTTATATGACCGCAAACATTTTTTTGGGTTAGTATAATGCTATGATGTCGTCGTCGTCCAAAGACAGATTTGGTTTCCAGACAATAACTTTAGTTTTAAGTGAATGGATCTCTATGAAATTTTACAAGAAGGTTCAATACCACAAAAGGAAGGTTGGGATTGATTTTGGGGGTAATAGTACCAACAGTTTAAGAATTGGGGGCCAAAAACAAGCATTTTTGTAGCTTCCGGACAATAACTTGTAAGTGTATGGATCTCTCTGACATTGTACCACAAGGTTCCATATCTCAAAGGGAAGGCTTGGATTGAATTTGGGGGTAATTGCCCCAAATATGCAGGAATCAGGGGCAAAAAAGTGGCCAAAAACAAGCATTTTTCTAGTTACCAGACTATAACTTGTGTTTAAGTGTATGCATCTTTCTGAAATTGTACTACAAGGTTCCATACTACAAAAGGAAGGCTGCGATTGAGTTTTGGGGGGTTTCCAATTTTTTTTAAGAGGTTCATTTTTTTTTCTTCAAAATTTTTCAAATTTCAATAGATTTTTAAGATCTTTAAACACATTTTTTGTGTGTCAGAAACCTATCTTATGTTAAAAATTTGATCACAATCCAAATTCAGACAGTATCAAGCTTGAATATTGTGTCCAAATTTGCCCCAACTGTTCAGGGTGCGACCTCTGCGGTCATATCAGGCTGCGCTCAGCGAAGCATTTTATTAAAGATTTATTGCAATCGAATATAGGGCTGATTCTTGTCAAGTTTTTAAGCAACAACAATGTATCAAAAATTCTCACATCTAAACTACTAAACACATCTTCATTTGATTTACAATATATGGAACAATTCTACTTTCTTTAAAGACTTGTTTAAAAAAGGACAATATTAGTCGTAACTCTATTTGTCTTTATGACCGATTAAACCTGAGTATTGACTCTATTTGTATTATTTCTGTTTTCAGGATTATGGAAAAGAATCACAGGCTCTGGATGTTCTTCATGAATACTTCAGATCAAAGAAATAAACTTTCAAATAAAATGTGAAGTTTTGAGAGGAAGAAAGTTTTGTCTTCTATATGCATGAAACATTTGCTGATCAATGTTAAGCAATCAATCTTTCCAATAAGCAAACAGCATCAACATTGTTAATAGATTTAGCATATACCCTGTCACATTAAATCTTCATTTAAACCATACACACATTTTCTTTGCAATATAAAAGATCTATAAAGAACAGAAGAAGTGGCTGCACTGCAGATGTAAAAATTGTTCACACACTACAATTTGACACATCAAGCTACAGACCAAATATAAAATTCATTCCCTTTCATAGAAATTTAGAAGATTTATATGAAAGTTTTCTTCCCAGAGTCTTTTGGACAGACTATCCAAGTGGAGTTGTCCATGCAGGTGAATATTGTATGACAAAATACATTTTGTATCTTGTCACAGTGAACATCTACAAAAAGGGTTAAGAAATGTTAAACATAAGCTATAACTTCATGACACAAGTTAACAAATAAAATCATTAAAGTAATTAACAAAAAGTTGGGGTAATATCACCATGTCTGTTTGTTCAACACACATTTTCGTCATACTTTATTTATGAACCATATTTTTGTCTTACTTGACACTGGGACAAGGGAGCAGAACAACTACATGTTTGGTCAGTAGCTTGACAGTTGAGTTGATTTTTCAGATCTGTCGTACACTGGCTAATAGTTTTCCAATTTTGATAATATTTCAGTATGTTGAATACACTAATTTTTTGTTGCACATTTCTCAAGTACTACTGAACAGAATGACTTCATATTTGGTTATCAGTTGGACAATGATTAGTTGTAATGTGAACACTTTTTAGTTCTGTGGGAAACCTACTTCCGGTTTTCTAATACTATGAATTGTGAGTTTTGGTTCGCTTAGGCTGACTGCATTTTATTAACCTGATTTTCGAAGGAAAAATCTGTTATTGATTTGGGGATGTACGGCGGGCGACTGCTAAACAGTGTCCATTCATTAACATGAAAACGCTTTGACATATGTTGTTTCTTGTGATTAAATAAAGGTCAAGTTCAATTTTCAGGATTTTAGCTTTTCTTGTTGAATTATATCCCTTTCCAATAGTCAAAAGTGGTACTTATTATGTGATTCAGTTATTTCCCTTTGAACAGAAATGGTTAATTATATATATAAAGTTTGATTACACTTACAGATAAGTTTTATAGATTTTTAAAAGACATTGTATTATGATAAATGACATTTTGGATTTTTTTTTTTCTTTTCTTTGGTAAACTGTTTGAAATTTTGTGGTAGGTTTGTTTGTTATTCTGTATAAACTGATTTTCTGAATGCTATATATATATATATTTTTTTTGATGAAGTGAACTCCTTTAAAAAGTAAGCTTATATTGTCTATTAATAATCATATATTTAGATTTCTGATTTTGGTTTAATTTCATCAAAAATTGAATTCTTGGGGTTGTTTGATCTGCTGATTCTAACCATGTTTTAGTGATTTAATCATATCTAATTTTATTGATTATAATTTGAAAATATATAACATCATATCTAATTTTAGAGAACTATTTGTTTATCATTTATTCGGTTTGAGTTATTTCCCTTTGAACAGAAAATTAATAAGTATATGGATAACATTAAACTGTAAACTGTTTTCATTTCAACATAAATTAAATATGTAGGAGACTAAAGTGCGATGGGGACGCTAAAACGCGATGGTCACGCTAAAGTGTGATGGTTTGATACGCTAAAGTGCGATGGTCTGTGTTATTAAATGGAACACGCTAAAGTCCGACGGCTCAATACGCTAAATTGCGTTTTCCCGAAAACAATGGAAATCAACAAAAATGAAAAATTGGATTACCTTAATAGTGATGATGTGTATGAAACACTTTGAAAACCATATTTTTCAGTAGTTCGGTAAGATTAATTGATAGTAATATAAACTTATTGTTGCTTGTTGAACGTACAGTGGGAAATATCACATGCATATACAGGACGATCATACGATCATTTATTCTGAAATAATTTTAGTATTTCTACTATTCATGTTAAGGTTATAAAATATAATTTAATTTAAGAGGAAAGGGAGATTCTGGAGATGGCTCACTTGGATGTTGAGGAATTAAATTCGTCCAATTTTAATTTAGCAGCTTCTATGTTCGTAATCAGATTTTATGAACTTGCGTGAAATAAAGTCTTCTGTTTACTTTCTAATGGAATCATTCTATAAAACATACTTTACAATATGGTTCGTTATTTCTGTTAAAGATATGGATATACATCAACTAGACAGTAACCTAACGACCAGATAGACCAAATGTCATTAATGTAAGCAACTATAGGTTACCGCATAGCCTTTAACGCGGAGCGTTGGCTATCACCGCATAGTATTCTAACTTCAACGTATATACTAGCAACTGCAATGTACCTATTACACTTTTTTGACAACTATTGTACTTTGAATAAAAAAATGAGACACATATATACCCAAGACCAAATGTCATTGATATATGCAACTTATAACTACGGCCTTTAACGTGGAGCCTTAGCCTATGCCGCATAGCAATCTATATATTATATATACATAGGGGCACACAATGTCCAGTGTAAAACAAATAAGAAGAGAAAGACAACGGCTTGATTAATAAACATAATAATAAACGAAAAACTACAATAATAGGAACACAGAAACAAATGAAAACCATTGCCTGAACCCCATTCCTGTTACACCATCGCACTTTAGCGTGCTATACCATAGCACTTTAGCGTGTCATACCATCGCACTTTAGCGTTTGACACCATCGCACTTTAGCGTATTATCGCACTTTAGAGTACCATCGCACATTAGAGTCCTACAAATATATATAGGGTTCTTTCAAATGCTGAATCTAAACCTGTATTTAAATATTGGATTTTTGGGCCCAGTTTTCAAGTTGGTCCAAATCAGGGTCCAAAATTAAACTGTGTTTGATTTCAACAAAAATTGAATTAATGGGGTTTTTTGAAATGCTGAATCTAACCATGTATTTATAGATTTTGGATTTTATGCTCCTTTATCAAATTGGTCCACATTGAGGTCCAAAGGGTCCTAAATTAAACTTTTGTTTGATTTCATCAAAAATTGAATTCTTGGGGTTCTTTGATATGCTGATTCTAACAATGTACTTAGATTTCGGATATTTGACCATAATAGGTAAATGTCCAATTTCAAATTTTTCAGTTCTTTGACCACATTCATTTTGTGTCACAAACCTATGCTGTGTCAAATATTCAATCACAATCCAAATTCAGAGCTGTTTTAAGCTTGAATAGAGTGTCCATACTTGCTCAACTGTTCAGGGTTCGACCTCTGCAATCCGGTTTGCTGTCACTCTGACAGCCTCTTGTTCAAAATTTTCAAAAGACAATATATGTTTCAATAGAATAATTCTAAAAAGATATGAAAAAGAACTTCTGAAGGTTGCAGTACTGATCAAAGAATGCTTGTAATCACCCTGGGTTGAAAATAACATAAAGATTAGCCATCAACACCAAATTAAAAAAAAACAAACTTGAGGTAACCCTGTTTATTTAAAATTTTGCCCTGAAAAAGGTAATTATTAATCATTATTTGAATTTGTTGTCCTGTCTTATCGAAGTTGCAGAGGTGAGACTTACTGTAAGATGTGGTATGATTGCCAATGAGAGAGTTTGTGATTTGGTCACTTTAAGGGGATCCACCTATGTTAACTCCATTCCCCTCCAATGACTTGAAAATTTTGCAGTGTACCTGTTGCACAGATGAGATGTATCTCTTGTGTTGAATAGTTTTCTATTAAAAATATTCACTTTAAAACAACCAGTTTAAGGTCTTGTGCTGGAAAGTCCCCTACTTTCAATTCAAATTCAAAGCTTTATTTAGAGTTGTTGCATATGTATTTAAAATTACAAATATAAGCTCAGAGCTTTTAAAACCATCAAAAATAGTTATACTACACACAAACGCAAGACAACACATGCACAATAAAGATCAAGCATATTTTAAAACAACAATACATATATGGCGATAGATAAATGTACTATACAAACCAGCCATTTCATGTATTTTAAAGAATTCAAAGTAAAGCACTAAAACAAAATATTCATGCACTAAGCTAAAGCACCAAAAAACAGATTAATTAGGAACACTGGTTCAAAAAAATATTTGACTTGGATAGGAAAACTGTCATAATGACATTTTATAAGTAATTGGTTCTAAATATTGTTTAATTGACCAATAAAGTATTGCTTTGTTTTCTAACAAAAAGTTATTTATATGTACTGATATTAAAGGGAGAGTTCGCAAAACACAATTAGTTTTCCTTTAGGCGACAATAGTAGCGTTTTTTATGCCCCCGCCGTAGCGGAGGGGGCATTAAGTTTTACCCTTGTCCGTATGTCCCAAAATTGGTTTCCGTTCTCTAACTTGAGTTTGCCTCAACCAAATGTTATGAAACTTATACACAATGCTTATTACCACAAAATACAGATCAAGTTTGAATTTTGGTAGCGTCACTCTAACCATTCTAGAGTTATGCCCCTTTATAAATGGAAAAATTGCTAAATTTTTAGTTTCCGTTCTTTAACTTAAGTTTGTCTCGACCAAATATTATGAAACTTATACACAATGCTTATTACCACAAAATACAGATCAAG
Source organism: Mytilus coruscus (assembly GCA_017311375.1). Taxonomy (NCBI): domain Eukaryota; kingdom Metazoa; phylum Mollusca; class Bivalvia; order Mytilida; family Mytilidae; genus Mytilus; species Mytilus coruscus. The sequence continues at coordinate 9,323,253 of CM029595.1, forward strand.
TTTGAATTTTGGTGGCATCACTCTTACCGTTCTAGAGTTATGCCCCTTTATCAATGGAAAAATTGCAAAATTTTTAGTTTCCGTTCTCTAACTCAAGTTTGCCTCAACCAAATGTTATGAAACTTATACACAATGCTTATTACCACAAAATAAAGATCAAGTTTGAATTTTGGTGGGCTCACTTTTACCATTCTCGAGTTATGCCCCTTTATAAATGGGAAAAAATGCAAAATTTTTAGTTTCTGTTCTGTAACTTAAGTTTGCCCCAACCAAACATTATGAAACCTATACACAATACTTATTACCACAAAACTCAGATCAAGTACAAATTTGGGTAGCGTCACTTATATTGTTCTTGAGTTATGTCCCTTTATAATGTTGTATGCAAGCGGGGGCATCATCTGTGTTCATGGGGACACATTCTCCATTTATTTTAGATATAGACTAGAAATTTTTTAGAACAAAACCTTGCTAAAATTAAAGAAAAAATGTTAGGACAGTATATTAAGACTAAAAAATAAAGGTTCCTGTGGCTTTTTTTAAAGCAATTTTTACTGATCTCCCTTGCCTATCAATTCTGCATTTAAAAATAAGTGTTGTCACAGTGTAGAACCATACTCTTCATTCTGAATACCATGTTACTCAATGGTTTATTGTAACCTCACATGATTGTTATCTGAATACCATGTTACTCCATGGTTTATTGTAACCTCACATTATTGGTATCTGAATACCATGTTACTCAATGGTTTATTGTAACCTCACATGATTGTTATCTGAATACCATGTTACTCAATGGTTTATTGTAACCTAACATGATTGTTATCTGAATACCATGTTACTCAATGGTTTATTGTAACCTCACATGATTGTTATCTGAATACCATGTTACTCCATGGTTTATTGTAACCTCACATGATTGTTATCTGAATACCATGTTACTCCATGGTTTATTGTAACCTCACATGATTGTTATCTGAATACCATGTTACTCAATGGTTTATTGTAACCTCACATGATTGTTATCTGAATACCATGTTACTCAATGGTTTATTGTAACCTCACATGATTGTTATCTGAATATCATGTTACTCAATGGCTTATTGTAACCTCACATGATTGTTATCTGAATACCATGTTACTCAATGGTTTATGGTAACCTCACATAATTGTTATCTGAATACCATGTTACTCAATGGTTTATGGTAACCTCACATGATTGTTATCTGAATACCATGTTACTCAATGGTTTATTGTAACCTCAATAACATGATTGTTATCTGAATACCATGTTACTCAATGGTTTATTGTAACCTCACTTGATTGGTATCTGAATACCATGTTACTCAATGGTTTATTGTAACCTCACATGATTGTTATCTGAATACCATGTTACTCAATGGCTGATTGTAACCTCACATGATTGTTATCTGAATACCATGTTACTCAATGGTTTATTGTAACCTCACATGATTGTTATCTGAATACCATGTTACTCAATAGTTTATTGTAACCTCACATGATTGTTATCTGAATACCATATTGCTCAATGGTTTATTGTAACCTCAATAACATGATTGTTATCTGAATACCATGTTACTCAATGGTTTATTGTAACCTCACATGATTGTTATCTAGGCCCAAACTGAATATTTCCCTTTATTATATTACCAAGATATTTTACAATTTTTCGCTCTACCATTATTCTTTTCAGGACAAATAATATGTCATTAAGGACCACCCATTTGGGGGATATCTTTCTGTATAACACCAAAGTCCTGTGCTGCACTGATTGATAGATAATGTTTGCAATAAATATTTTTTGGTAGATTGATCACAACTAGGGTTAAAAAATTGAAAGTTGAATGCACTTATTTTTTTTTACAACAGGGTTGAAAAGTTAAGGTATAGAAATTCCAGTGTAGGCATTTAGGTTGAATCTACAGTGTTTGTAAACAAGGCCATGTGAATGGCCCAAAAATGCTGCATGACCCTATGTTTTTATAGTTTTAAAAGATGGGACTACATTTGTACTTTGATAAAAGTTTCTAATTTCTAAAGTTAAACCAGGTATACATCTTATTCAAGATATAGGTTTGCATTGAAGTCCATGAGAGATTTTTTAATGAATTTACCCATACTGAAAACAAAATATTAAGTTAGAGTTGTTCCCCTTTAGTTGTAAAATATGATATTCCCTATATTTCTGTTCAACCCAATTTTTAATAGGTTGCAGTATCAAGTCAAGTTCTGATCTAAGCTTCCCAACATAGTTTGTAAGTTGTATTAGATTTAATGAGTATTGTGTTTTTATTATACGCCCGTCAAAATTTTGACGGGACGTATTATGGTATACAAATGTCCGGCGTCCGCCGTCTGTCTGTCCGTCTGTCTGTCCGGCGTAAACATGTCGCACCATAACTTGAGAACAACTCATCCAAATTTCATGAAAATTAATGCAGTTGTTCCTTATGATGGTCAAACGATCTGTATACTTTTTGGTGAAAATAAGATTAAAACTTTTTGAGTTACGGGACTTTGTAACTAAAACAGGGGTGTGTTTTTTTTCACATGCAGAGGCGGATTTAGAGAGGGGCCCAGAGGGCCCGGGCCCCCCCTTTTCTGGGGAAAAATTGGTTGATTATATAGTGAATCACTGAAGCATGACCAGAGTGGGCCCCCTCTTAGGCAGTCAGTGGGCCCCCACTTATGAAAATTTCTGGATCCGCCACTGACATGTGGCGCCGTATCTCAAAACAATTTATGATAATTGCTTAAAACTTTACACACTTCTTAGTTATATTAACCTTAAGATCTGTATAATTTTTGGTGATGATTCAAAATTTTATTTTTGAGTTGCTGAGTAATTTGTAAAAAAGGGGGATGGGGTTTTTACATGTCGCGCCATATCTCAAAAACGATTTATGATTATTGCTTAAAACTTTACACACTTATTAGTTATATTAATCTAAAGATCTGTATACTTTTGATTTTGATTCAAAATTTTATTTTAGAGATATTGAGTTTTTGTAAAAAGGGGGTTTCACATGTCGCGCCGTATCTCAAAAACAATTTATGATCATTGCTTAAGATTTTACACACTTTTTAGTGATATTAATCTCAAGATCTGTATACTTTTTGGTGATGATTCAAAATTTTATTTAAGAGTTATTGAGTTTTTTGTTAAAAAAGGTGTGTTTTCACATGTCGCACTGTATCTCAAAAACAATATATGATTATTGCTTAAAACTTTACACACTTCTTAGTTATATTAATCTCAAGATCTGTATACTTTTTGGTGATGATTCAAAATTTTATTTAAGAATTATTGAGTTTTTTGTTAAAAAAGGTGTGTTTTCACATGTCAGGCTGTATCTCAGAAAGTATTTATGATTATTGCATAAAACGACGGGCGTATCATGCGCTCATGGCGCAGCTGTTTATTTCCAGTGGCATAAACATCAAATGGCCCAGTCGTATAAATTAAACAAAATGACACTTTATAGGTCTGGAGTCTTCACCACTAATTCAATTACTTCATTAACTTGATTTTTAATAAAAGCTGACTAAAGTTTACTTTTAAATCAAATGCTATCATGATAATACATTTGTTTTTACTATGACCATGCATAAGATTCCTCAATTTACCTGTAGTTGAAATAATTTATCCCTGTATATGTTGTTAACAATGATTGCCTAGTGGTGTCAGACTTTCTGAAGAAGCAATGTTGATGACTCCATGTAAAATATTAACTCGGATAAACAGGAACAAGCATGAATAATTTTTATATGAAACAAAAGAATAGATCAGAAAGAAAACTGAGAATACAAGAGTGATCCATTTGGTCAGAAATCATACATCCTTAATACTATGTTCATCCAAAAGTTGTTTTCTGTACAGGGGCAACTATTTGATTTAAAGGGAAGGAGAGACATTTTTTTTAAATAAATGGAAAATTTGAAAAGAATATACTATCAAGTCATTTGTAGTTTAGAAACTTAAAAACTGCTTAAAACAGAAGTTTTTTTTAAACTTCCACAAGTAATGATAGAGCTCCACCTTACCTAGTATAAAATCCAGGAAACAATTAATATTGTATACTCTTCAAATTCCACTTTCATTGAACTCTGAATAAATTCAGGTTCAGGTGTTGCTGCCCATGAGACTTGAGAGAGGATAGTCAAATAGCTAGTTTCCTATGCTATTCTAATATTAATATCATTGATGAATTTTTAGGGTCTAAACTGATTAGTGATAAAGTACATACATTAATATGTGAGCTATGTTCAACCTGATATTTATTTTTCAAAAATCTTTGTTTAGAAGATTTTGCTCATGAAAATAGATTGTCTGGCATTAGTTTATTTACCCAGTGATAATCAAAATGCAGTAAAACCACTTCTACAAGGTGGCAAGTTTTGAGCATACACTTATTTTTGACTATGTTTGCCTTGGTTTCTATATTTTGTTGTTTTATCTCATGAAAAAGTGTGGTTTAAAAAAAGATTGAAACAGACCAAGATGTGCATTTAACAGCTTTTATTGTAAACCAAGGCCCACATTGTTCAATCGGGAGGAATTAAAAGAAGGCCAAATTTTCTTTTGAGATATTAAGAATTCATTTGATATTAATAATGTAATTTCAAACAAAATTAGATATTTTTTATAATAGTTTAATTCATTTATTACTAACTATGGGAACCAGCTGTGCTTCTAATTTTGCTGATGTGTTCTTTGACACTTTTAAGTACTCGGAGATAATCAGAATGCAGCAAAACCTTTAACATGGTTTAAGGCAAACTGCATACATGGTCAACTTATGAAGACTGAAATAAAGCTTACAGTATCCTTTAACTCCACATTTTGCCATATAGATGTCCTCTCGGTTTGGGATCTATATTTATCACAACTATATCATTGAACTTGAAAAAAGAGCTCCACAGATGACAGTTATGTATACTTAACATCTTATATTATACCTAGAAAATTATAAGGAAGAACTGTCCAGAAGTAATCTATATTAAAAAAGAGCTTACTCCAATTTACCTTTGTGAACTTTCCATTTTTATTTCAACATTCTAGCATTGCCTCTATGTGTTGAGTATAGATCTACCAGTTGATAGAATATTCCAGGACTTATCAGAATTATCTTGAGAGAGGATTGCTGATTACAAGAAAGCTATTGAACCAAGGTTCTTAAAGGTATGGTTTGTCATCTCTTCAAAAATTATATAGGCGGAACTTCTATGCACAGATGGCCGCAGATATGTTACATTTGTCTTAGCCACAATCCTGCCATCCATTCTTTGCTTTTTACATCACTGAATTCAACTTGTCATTTAATTTTACTGTGTCACTAGTCTGTCAACACCGAGGTTTTGAGTTTGAACCTAGCACCTGGCAGGTGTGGTGGACTCCAATCTTAATTGCCTAAGATAGTCAATTTTCCTGCCCAAGGTTGATGGTTCACTCTGGGCACTTCAGCTTTCTCCACCAATAAAAACTGATCACCATGATATAGCCAATAGTGATGAAAGTGGTGTTAAACAACAACAATCAATCAATCCATAAGTTGAGCAATAAATGCTTCCCCTTTCCTGAGCACCTGATTTCACCCCTGTTTATGACGAGGTTCATGTCTCAATCTTTTCCATGAAGTGTTTATGTCCATTCTTTTACCCATGGTTTTGTCTCAGTCTCTCTATATTCAATTATGGTTTTTGATTGCATTTATTATCTTTTCAATTTATGAAAATTTATTTATCAAAGCAAACAAAGGCATATGATGCCTAATTTTCATAGCAGCAATTATTTTCTGATATTACAGAAACCAGACAAATAGACAAACATTAACTGGCATGACTGGGTTTGGTATCATTCCAAATTGTAAGATTCACTTTATTTAATACCAAAGTTTACATATAAACTTGATATACAGTATACTTTTGTATATGATGAAATGAATGTCAATATAAATTTGGTCAAACAACAAAGAAAATGAGCCGCATAAGGTCATGGCTAGTCAAACTGGTAAACAGAAAAAAATACAATATGTAAATTTGAACAACACTCAACAATTTTCCACTGAACTAGTTCACAATGAATGTAAAAATTAGTCTCAATGAACTGAAATTTTTAAACATACAAATGTTTATTTCTATTGTATCCCTGATGTAAAGTTTAAAGTTGGCAGGATGATTGAATACACAAGTTTCAAACCTAAAATTAAAGAAATAAGAACCTTAGTGGGAGCCAGAACCACCCCTCTGACAGGATGAAAAAACAGAAGTAGATGTTATAATTAAATGATAAATAGATGTGTCAATCAAAGACATCCCAATTTGTCTGCCGATAAGACAACAATGATTTTCAATTAATAATGTAGTTAGCCTGGGGAGCAGTGACATAAACATATTATACACACCTTGCGTGTTTATAGGTGATGTAATCTCAATTAAATGATGGTATCTTTTACTATCTGTTTGTAGATTTGCAGTGATATTTCTCAACAAAATGAATGGTTAACTGAAGAAAAAAAAGATAGAAAACACAGCAGGTAAGAAAATTGTCACCTGTCATTAAAAAACATCAAAAGTTCCTTCTTATACTATGCTGCTACAATTTGCCTTTTATTTTCATATGATAAAATAGTACAGTGGACTGACAAATTATCATACCCCTCCTATTACAAGCTGAAATTATGTCCTGATGTGTTTTGCAGTTTCTAACATTAATGGAATTAATTGTTTTCTCTCTGGTCAATGAGCTATGTGGTTTTGAATTTAAATACTAGTTGTGAAATAGAAATGAATTATTTTCTGAAAAATTATTTAGCCTTTTAATAAGACTAATTGTAGGACTGAATGTTATGTATCTTTCTGAGAACATTTTTTTGGCTGGAATGTCCATTTCTGTGTGACTATTTCATGGAATAAAGTGTGTAGTAGCTTTTTTAGAGTATTTTTAGGCAGGGATATGTAGAATTTTTTTGCAACAGTGTTTCTTTTCTTTTTAAGACTACTTTTTAAATTTTGTATTTTAAAAAGGCTTTTTTTGTAAGACTATTTTTTTAATCCATGTTTAAAAAGGCCTTTGTAAGACTATTTTTTCAAATTAGTATTTAAAAAGGTCTTTTTGAGACTATTTTTTGAATGGGAGTATTTTTGGAGGCAAATGTTTGAGATTATGAAATTTTGTATTTAATATCTCTTTTTTGTCAAATATTTATCATCTTTTATTTAGATTTTTTTGGAACAGGAAGTTCGGATGTTTGATTTTTTTTTAAACAGTTTGAAAATGATTGTCTGTGATACTTTTTTTTTTAATTTTGATATTATCTTGTGTGACTTTTTGTGGGAAAGGGTGACTTCATTTAATGTCTTATACATTGACCATGTGAGACAACAGAAATTGAGTGTTACTCATGAAATCAGAATTAATGTCTAGCCTCTACAAATATGGTCAGTCATATGGGTTATGGAATAATTTGTATGTAATACATATTTAGTGTATTTACAGCTGTTTGATTCTATACAAAAGTAATGTATAATTTAAAGTGTGGAAAATACCTATTAATCTAGATTAGAGTTACGAATTAACACTTTACTGATTTTTGTTTATTTTGTTAAGAACACAATGAAGTAGATTTTGGCTTTTATACCAGGATTAACCTGGATTATTTAAGTTTTACTCAATTATGGAAGTTTTGGAGACTGTGTATTGGTATAGGTAATGAGGAAATAAAACATTTAACCTTCAGTCATCTATCATTTGCAAGACATTTTTTAGTAATATTTAAAAAAAATGTTTTAACATGTAAGAAGAGCAGAATTTGTGTGTGTTTTAGTAAATGATACTTTAATAAGAATTTAAATTGTATTTGTGCAAAATTTTTGATAAACTGAATTTTGAATAGCCATACTACAATGTCTTATAACTATAGATTTATTGTACATGGTAAATATGGCTTATCCTCATGGAGCTTACAAATTAATTTTTGATTATTTATTCTGTGCACAGGAATCAATCTTTTATTCCTTAATGTTGGTCTTATTTGTCTAAGTTGAATGACCAAAGCACCTTTAAATGAAAAAATCTGATGAGAAATAATACTTGCAAATCATTAGCAATTAAGTATAAGATTGCTGGCTATACACCTGATATTACTTACCTGTGCTTAATGAGAAAGCACTTTTGTGTATTAGTTTGAAGTCCGTTTTTTTCCCAGTTTTACAATGGTTGGGTAATACTTATATTCATAAGAGGATTATAATGTATGTTTAGTTCCATTATATATCTACTTGTTTAGTCTCTCATGTAATCCATCTGTTCTATATTTTTGTGCTTTTTGTGTGAAAACTTTAGTATTTATATTGTATATAAATCGCTTCTTTTATAAGATATTTAAAATAGATATAGTTGATTTTTATCATGTAGAACCCAAAGGAACAAATTTTAGAAAGTAATTATGTATCCAGGAATTTGAGTTATAAGGATGAATAAAGTCAAGTATCACCATGTAAAAAAAAATTCTTAGCGCCAGTGCATGGTTGTAGTAACAAACGTTTGATGTGTTATAAATGAACAGGTTGAAGGTTAAACAGTTACCGATAGTTTCTTACATCCACTTTATTTGGTGCCTGATGAATAGTTGTCTTATTGGTAATCATACCCTGTTGGATTTCTGTCTCATTGGCACTTTATCCATATCTTCTTTTATTAGTCCCCTACCGACAAAGTCAAAGGGGACTTTAGGTTTGCACTCTGTCTGTCTGTCCATCCGTCAGTCCGGCAAATCAGTTTTCCTAACTTTTTTCTTCATGCTTCAAGATATTGATTTGATATTTGGTGTATTGTTTTATCATGACAAGTTACAGATCAAGTTCGAATTTTGTTCAGTCTGACGATTTTGTGCAGAGTTATGGTCCTTGAACTTAGAAAATTCACTCAAATAATCAGTTTTCCACACTTTTTTTTGTCATGCTTGAAGTTATTGATTTGATGAGTGGTATATAGTTTTATCATGACAAGTTACAGATCAAGTTTGAATTTTGGTCTGTACTAATGATTTTGTGCAGAGTTATGGTCCATGGACTTAGAAAATTCACTCAAATAATCATTTTCCACATTTTTTTGTCATGCTTGAAGATATTGACTTGATATTTGTTATATAGTTTGCACTATGACAAGTTATGGATCAAGTGAACATTTTGTTCCAGTACAATGAATTTTTAACTGGTAGGGGACTATGTATTACCAGGCAATACTCACAGAATGCTTGTTTAATTAGAAAAGCCTGGTCAGTTTCTGTGTTATTAATTTATAAAAGAGATTGATTATTGTAAAGAAGAGAATTAGGACTAGCAAGCCAACCCCAACAATATAAGACATAATCATCCTATTGTCATTGAATGACCTTCAACCATGAGCAGATGTTTGTATTATATTGGAATCTCAGAATGTGAAATATGATATATTTATATGCTGACTATGGTGTAGTAGATAGTGATTTTGTCCCTAAATTCCAGTTTTAAACATTTTGGGACTAATTTCACAAAAAATCTTACGAGAAAAAAACATTTAACTCAATTTTTGTCATAAGATTTTTGTGAATAGAGCCCCTGGTTTTTTCAATAGTTAGCATAAAATTTTGATTGTGATTCATTAAGCTAGATTAAAAGAAATTTCGTCAACTACTACCTTTATGATCATTTATTAGATATGATGAATAGGCATATGCAGTACCTCCTGATACAATTAACCTACAAATTCTCTTATTTTTATAGAAGAAATATAAAATTCATAAAGTTTAGAAGACCTGTGAATAAACTGATATTTAAATTTTGATATAAGAGGAATCACTTAAGCAATGGGTTTTTTTACAGATATATGTAATAAACTTTTTTATGTATATTTGTAGTAATATATCTAAAATATATTCAATTAAAACGGATGTTTTGTGTTTTTTTTAATCATAATTTATATGATAGCACATGATATATCTTTTCATTCTGTGAGAGATAAATGGCGATTATTTTTTATATCACCCACTCATTTCCTTCAACAAAAAATAGTCAAATGTAAACTTATTCATCTGTATAATTTTACATGTCCCTCAAAAAACATACATCATTAAAAATATATTGGTTTATGTATAAAGACAAAGAAGTTGTTAGAGGATATCACCTTTTCTATTTCTACCAAAAGAAAAGACAAATATATATTATAATATCTCTTTTTAACAATTTGGAAACTTGATAAAAAACAAATATGTTGAAATGTTAATTAGTCGCTACTGAATTCATAACTTGTCTAAAATAAAAAATTGTGTCTTTCATCGAAGACTTTGTGTTGACCTCTGAATATCTTTTTTATTTCATTGTGTTGTTTGGTTATTGTCTCAATGAGGATCTTCATTTTAACATACAAGAGAACATTTTAACTCTTTTGTACAATAGTTAATTAATAATTTTACAATTTAACATGTTTGTAGTAGCAGCTGGAAAAATTTGGCAAACAATAGGATTATACATTTGATAAAAATATTTAACAATACAATTTATAATTTACAATATAGGATTAACTCATTAATACCTCTGGCTGTTTAGTCAATTATAGTGCCATGAATAATTTATACCTATTTTTACTTTGTGAACAATTATTTTAATTTGAACAAGGTACATGTCCAGTCAACTATCTAGGTTATATTAATTTTGTAACATAAAAATACCTTTTTTGACACATGTTTGACTGTTTTCAATCTGGAGTGATTTACATTATACAGCTAAACTTCTAGTCAACAATATTTCAATGAAAAGTAATTGACACATGTGTGGCAAAATGAAATAGTTCCTTAAGATAACTGGTCTCGTTATTTTTGATATAGTGATATTTGTTTACATTAGACATCAAAGAAACACGGTCATTGTATCTTTTAAACTATTTCTATTTTTGTGTCCGTTGTAATCAGGATTTTTTTTGCAGAGATACATTTGAGGAGTTGTGAATCTACTTAAGAAGTCCAATTATTTTACAGTACAAATACTTGTCCTCTAAGAAACCATTATGTACTTACAGTACTTACAACAAAAATATGATAATATATATTAAAATCAATCGGGTCCAGGACCAATCCAGTAGATCTTATTATAATCCTTCGTAATTAATTCCATTTTCCATGTGCATACATTTAGAGTAATTTAGAGCTGGTATACTCAGTGTATGATATATATTTCTTGTTATGGAATACATTTTTCAGCATTTATTTTCATATTTTTTTAAAGAAATTCACACTTGCATGCTTGTAGTATAATTATTGTGTGAGTGTTTCGGTTACGGTCATGTAGCCCTAGGCCTATCCTCAATAGGTATCCCTAGCCTATATGTTTCCTTTCTTGTAATATTTAGAATGGGTCGAATTTGATTTCACTTATGGGGATACAACACCTGTTTATACGTTCGTTTCTTTCTTTTTTCTTCTTTCTGTTTTTTTTGGGTATTTTTTTCACTTTTTATTTAAGCTCTTCTATTAGTTTATTGTGCGTGATATTTTTATCTTTTGTTTGATTTTATCTGTTTATATCATTTTTCATCTTTGAATTCGTTAAATACTCTTAAATTATGGATCTTTCCTTTTACTTTTCTTATTTGTTTAATGCAGTTTCTATGTCCCTTCCTCTGGTCAAGAGTTGTTCTATATAGCTTTTTCAAATTTATATTTCAGTTTTTTGTCCCTTACCATGATTTTGATAAGCAATTAAGACAAAGGGTTATAATAAGCATATATGGAGATTGTCTAGTTAATAACAAGACAATACTCAGGTTAGATCACGGAATGAAGCGAGGCTCCAAATAACTATATTAAAGTATTTTTATAATAAGTGTCACCATGCAATGGCTTGGGCTCCTGACGATGGACATGGCCATGGTCAATTAGTTGAGTCTAATTGGTCTAAATAGACGTTCGAAACTCCTTGTGATCTATGGAGTTGGGGTGCTGGGATAGGATTTGACAACGATTTATTGAAATATTTGGTTTTTTTAAAGATTTTTGTTTAGAAATATTGTCATGGATTATTCACTATTGTACTTTGAATAATTATTCATACAGGAAGATATGTTGGCATTAAAACTAAATCTCACTACAATATTGTGATTTTCTTTAAGTTGTAGTTTTCCACTGAATATGTCTTTTGGATTTTCTAGGTTCTGTGATGTTTAGCTTCTGTCTCATTTATATAATATAAGAAAATGTGGGGTTATTATCAATGAGACAGTAACCTAACAACATAGAAAAACCCTAAAAGACATCTTGAAGTCAATATACAGTTTCTACTAAAGAATTGTGTATTGCAAATGTCAAGGTCTTAAGTACCTTCATTTTACAGAGTTTGGTGAGTTATGGAGACAACTAAAGACCAGCTATTAATAACAAATTCTTATAATATATTTAGATATTACTAAAACACCATGTTTGATTTTGGACAGACATACTATTAAAATGCAGGGTTAAAGTAGTATTTTGAGTATTCAACCTTCCATTTTTATCTGGATAACAGAAATGACAATAGGAACAGTACTTTAGGGCATACTATACAGCAAGAATCTCAAGCAAGCCTGCAAGACCGAGCTGATGAAGTCAATGTAAAAAAATAAAATGCCATTACCAGTATTCTTTTTATTAGCAATTTGTATTTACAATATATTTCTTGGGATAGAATAGAAAATTAAATGAAGTAGTTAAAAAACAATTTTTACACATACACAACATTGCAATAGTTGTTCAGTTGAAAATAAATGTCACATGCACTTCATTGATAAATTGATGCAGATGGTCAAGACAAGGTGACCTTGTTGCATTGTTAAGTGGTGTCATTGCCTAAAATTTTCGGAGTATCAAGTTCTATCCTTGATCTAAAAAAATATTAGACAGGATGATCAAAGGAAAAATGTACAAATTTCAGATAAACTAGGGTATCATGATAAGTCCTAAAGACACAGCAGAATATTATCCTATTGTTAGGGACATGCAGTCTAGTTTTATTTACAGTTTCCCTACAGTGGTTGTAAAAAAATCTTCTCAACATGAAGGTAAACTAGTTAGAAACATTTTACAATAAAATTTGATAAGAAATTTCGAGTATAAAAGTTTCAAACCTTATCAATAGATGGTTTTATTACAATTTTCATACCTTTAGCTACTTGTATTTAAAATTCTCAAAGATCTTTAGAGTAGCTTTTATTATAATTCATCTCAACATAAAAAGATAAAAATTCAGTAAATATTTTAAATTATGTGTACACATTGAGAAATAAATAAAGTTGTTGACACGTTTGTGACCCATAAGAAACATGAAGTAGCACGTGTCAAGTCCCTATTAAGATAAATGTAGTTTTTATCCGTCTTTATGGTACTTCACTTTTTATTGTCAGATTAGATATTTTAATTAAGTTTGACTGCATTTCGATTTATAGCTTGAATGTTTGATTTTGTTTTCCATGAGGAATCTAGGTTTCCTTCAAAATATTTTACACATATAGGTTTGAACTAGCCTCTCCAAGTACGCCGGCTTCCTCCACCTATAAAAACTGGCTGCTATGATTGCTTAAAGTGGCATTAAACACCAACAATCAATCAATTAAACAGCAGAAGAAATGGTCAAGCTGTTGCATCCCTGTATCATATTTTGGTGGATAACCTAGAATAATCCAAAATGTATAAATGTATATTTTAACTGGGATAATTTTAGGTTCAAGAATTTAAAAGTATATATATTTCTTTTAGTAAATTTCAAAGTGACATTTTGCAACATGTACATATATTTGTTAAGGCTTACAGAGAGACTGACAAATATTTGTTTGTTAGTGTATTTACAAATATAGGTCTATGATTGAACTACAGTTTTTCTTTTTATTGGATAGAATTTGTCGTGTTTTTAATTTTATACTATGATACTTTAATATAAATATAAAAATGAAAACCAAATAGAAATCCTCAGGACTAAAATACTGGTGGAGTAAATAGTGCTATCATATCATATGTGGGTCTAAAATCAGTGGTGTTTAAGATGAAGATGTCCACAACAATTAGTGCATTTCACTTTTGAATGTGTTTGTCTAGAGTGTAAACAAAATATGGGTTTTTCCTTCTATAAAATGAATTGTAATCTTACTGGTATCATTTACCTCATATATCAAGCTGGAGACCCAAGATTGAAATCCTTGGATTTGAGATATATCTGAAAAACAAAAAAACAAGATACAAAGCAATACCTCAGTCTATTACTTAATAAAAACACCAGAAAAGCCTGAAAATAGGAATGGAATATAGTAAAAGGAGATAATTTTGATTCATCATTATTTGTGGGATACCAATTTTCATGGATTTTGTGGGTATAGGTGAGATACTAATTTTCATGGATTTTGTGGGTATAGGTGAGATACTAATTTTCATGGATTTCGTGGGTATAGGTGAGATACTAATTTTCATGGATTTCATGGGTATAGGTGAGATACAAATTTCAATATTCAACAAAGAACAATTTTTTGTAAGCTTTTATGCTGATCTTGGCAAAACCATGACATCAAATATCAAGGAAAATATACAATTTTTCCTCATTCCATGAAAATTGGTACACAGGAAAATCAATTAATCCACAGTATAGGGTAAACACCAATTTAAGGAAGTTCGCTTGTCATGTTTTGGGATTTTGTCAGATTTTCGAATCCTCTGGTTTTATCTATTTGAATGCCTTAAACAAATTTGCCCATTGACTCCCATTTTCATTTTATAAATCGTTTACATGTATATTGATAAGCCATCTGTAAAGTCTTATAAAATTCTAATTATTTTTAATAGTTTTTAGAACTTAAACTTGTCAATGATAAAGCTATGAAAAGTCAAGAGAGAATATTTTCCGCCAAAATTTCAATGGCAAATATCTCGAAAACAAGCACATTGACCTATATATTTTTTCCTCTTTGATTCCTTAATTAATCCCTATCAATATAAACTAGTGTTTTGAAAAGTTAATTATTTTGAAACTGAGAAGCGAACTCCTTAACTGCAACCTAACAACACAGACAAGAAAAAACATGATGCAGTGTTTCAACAGTTGTTCAATATTATCGAAAAAAGAAGTTTAGAATAAAGATAATCCATGTGATGACCTTTCTGGCAAAATGTCATCTAGTTTTAACAAAAAAATTAACTAAGAAAACAACTATGTGCATTTTTTTGTCAGGTAATTCATTTATTTGTCTCTGATCTGTATGAGAAATCTGTATAAATGGTATCATTTATATTTTAGCAATCCAACTTATTTGACAATGCAAGGAAATAACTGAAATTTATTTTGTCACTGGGACATTAAAAAGTAGTATTACCGGGATCAGATAAACCCCCAAGTAGCTTTTGTCATTGTAAATTGTCTGGTTTGAAATTGTTGAGAGCTATAATCCATTCGTGTTGGTATTTTAATATTAAACAATTCAGATTTAAAGAATTTGATCAAAAGTTTTGTTTGAACCTCATTCATCAATTTTCCTATGGTGTATTTTTGTGCAAACTTTTCAACACTTTGAAGTGGTTTTTTTCCCTATACTCCTTATAATGAATAGAGGTTTTCAACAGCTAATCTTTTAGTTTATAAAATGTTATACCTTACTCATAATGGCTTACTGGTATGTCTTTGTTTTGAAAGAATTTTTTTAGCATATTGCTAAATTACTACATCATTTAACGAAATAGTAATGTGATTCTCTACAAGGTGATTTCCTAGTCTGTCTTTGTAGCTATTTGTTTGTGAAATAACTTTTATATTACACTAGTTTAATATCAGAAAATTTCGATCTAACAAACTTTTTCTTTGAAACTACTATTGTAATTATTTTCTTAATAATTTTTCTAATTTTCCTATAATTTTTTGTTATATTAAAATTTCAAAACACCCAGAATTATAAAAAAAGAAAGAGCTACATCGTAATTATTTTAATAACTGAGTTTCTGTGTTTATCCAATAATAATTTTTTGTGAATTGAAGGAACTTCAGTCATGTACATTAACTATGAATTAGTGAATTGTAAAAGAGTTTTTAAGTGTATCCATAAGGAAATGGTATAAACTTATGCCAAAATAGCCTTTATTTCATAAAATCATATCTTAAATTATAAGATGTTATGTTAAAAACTTAAAACAACACTTATATGTCTATACAAGAGAATGATTTTATTCACTGAATGTCATTAACCTGTAGCCTAAATAACTAAGGAATATGAATGATGAATTATTTGGCCAACTTTTATTGTATTCACACACCACATTTTTTCTTCACTATACATAAAAGTTTGGTTATATGAAAGAGAAAAAAATATTGATTCATTTATGAATAGAGTAAATCTTTTAATGAAATCTGTAGAAAGGTGAAATCTATAGCAGGATTGAAAAAATTGTAATATAACTGTACGTAATGGATTCTTTTAAAAGAAAATCCATTTAATTTCTTTTGATTTGGCGGTAAATGAGGCGAAGTTTACAAGCTCCCTATCAACTTGTGTCATGGCCCACAATTCTCTGTATTGACAAATATTTCTTTGATGGTCAGATTATACATAACCACTGTAATGATAATATTTATTCAAGGAATACTGGCAGTTGTTTATTAACTACATCGATAGAAACTTGTAATTTCACTACTTATGATGTGTTTAATATATTTAGTACAGATTTGAACTGACCAATGGAATTTAAGAGGAGAGGGAAATCCTGAATGTTGTGGGCAGTAATAAGGAATGTAGAACTTTCGTTAAATTTGGAATAAAGGATGTAGTGAAAAAAAGTTGGTAGGTTTTATCAAGAATTTACTGTCATGTTTATTCTTAATCAAGTTGGTTCCATTTAATAATATTTGTTTAAAGACAAAAAAATGATATAGGATAAGTAATATAAGACATTTGGAAAACAATTCAGCTACATTTTTAATGTAACAACAAACAAAAATAATTGTTAACTGTTATGCCATAGCTGAATAGCTTTAAAAGTATTTGTTTCTGTAAACTTATTTTGTTATATTAAATGGACTAAATGAATTTAATGATATGAAATTTTGTCTCAAATTATTATTTCATCTATGACTGTAGATATTTCTATTCAATTATATTTACTAGATTGTGTTTGCTTGGTTCAATTTTATCACAGTTATTATGTAAGGTGTACTTGACTTGTTTTTTATCATTGTAATTAATGTGGGTCTGCTTGATTTGGTCTTTTTCATTATGTCATTGCATTTATGTTATTAAATGTTGAACAGATTTATAATAATCTTCAATGATAAAAGGTTTAGTTATACAAAAATGGTTTTTATTCAACAAACCAATATATTCTTTTATTTCCAAAACCTTACATGAAATAAGATAAGTTAATTGTTTTATCAACTGATGATATACCAGCTGATCTGAAATAGACTGGTCCACTATGATTGTTTAACTTCACCATTATTTTTACAAACTAACATTAAATCAAATAAGTTAATTGTTTTATCCACCCCATATTCTTTTATTTCTAAAAGCTAATATGAAATAAGAGATGTTAATTGTTTTATCAGCTGATAATATACCAGCTGATTTGGAAAAAAATGGTATTATAATTTCTTTTAATATAAAAATAAGGAGATGTGGTATGATTGCCAATGAGACAACTATTGACTTGAGTTGTAAGCAATTATAGGTCTTTCTTCTCCGTTAACTTCTACAAGCTAATGTGAAATTAAAGTAGTTTTTTGGGGTTCATAAAATGCTCTGATCAGATCATGGACAGATGAAATATTGAATAAATGAAAACTCTGCTAATCATAGATGAATAACATGCCTACAGAATTACCTTTAAAAAATATGTTTTGGACATTTGGCTAGAAATTCCAGCACCCAAAAACATCTTAATAAAAATTTTTAATATTCTTAGACTATGTGATTGCTTTATAGAGACCACTTTATATACAACTTTTATTATAAGATAATTGCTTTATTTTAAAATTATTGAAAGGTTCATTAATTTGACTTTTAATCTAAAGATTGATTGATTGTTGTTTGTTTTTTGTCCAGTTGCAAATAGTTCATTCATATTCTGGATAAGAATAAAGAAATTATAATCTAAATTAATAATGTAGATATTGACAAAGACTGGCCATTTATCTTCTATATTCAATAATTATTTAAATTTATCTCAACTCATATGTTTTTATCACATGAGAAGACAGAAGGAATCAATATATAATATAAACTGTTTCTTGTAAGGATAACTGTGAAAAACTTTGATCAACATTTTGTCAACTTTTAAAATTGTATGAGTTTTTGGTACATTGTGTTATGCTATTATCAGTAGATAGGGTCAATGGTGTGTAAGTTATCAGAAATGTTGCAATATTTAGTCCATATGATTTACATTTTTTTTTTAAAAGTAAAATTATACATTCAAAAACATTATGATGAGTAATTTATGGTTAAATTTTCCTCAAATTAGTGCAAAATGATAATCTACAGTTTATTTGTTTTGTAATAACTTTGTGTCTATTCACTACAATCCTTCCTAGGAATTTTTTATGTTTTTGTATATGAATTAATGTGTATTTGTTAGGTGTTTTCCATTGAAATGATATATATATATACATTCATATTTTACATTCTTTTATATAAAACAAGGTGTTTTTATATGTTTAAACCACTGAATGTCTCTTATTAACCTTATGTATGTAGAAAAATTTCCCACCATTTCTCATCTTCCGTGACAACATAATTGTAATTTGTTGGATGACACCACAGAGTTCAGACTCAGTTATTTTATAAAAGTATTGAATTTTAAATTGACCTGAGATTTGATGGTCCATGGAACAATAATTGGACTAGTTACATAGAAAAACACCCTGGAGCTACTTTTGTCGATGGAAACTTTACAAATTAGTAGGTATCGACCCTGGTATTATCCTTAATACAAATAACATTGTCATTAAAAGAGACATTGTATATGGCTATTACTATTTTTTCTACATGATTTGATTGGACACAAATGTTTACTATGATAATCGGTAGAATGTCGACAAATTGGCAGATTAAAATTTCATCAGTACAAAACAATTGTTATTGTAGAGCTCTTTGTAAGGGCACATCTAGTAAAAGGAAACTTTTCATGTGGAATAGCGGATTTGACTCCAGGTATGCGGAAAATTCATATACAAAATATCAAGTTTAAATTTAACGTTTTCTATTATGTTATTTTCATATTAAAATTATTAATGACACGAAAAAAAACAGCTCAAGGGATTGAAAAATAATTGAAATAATTTAAAACCATCCCTTTATTTATTTGAAGTCATGACTAAATTAACACAATTTATAAATGTTTCATACTGGACTGTTTATATTTTATAAATTAAAACTTTCAACTAGATGTATTGCATGTGATTGTATAAGATTCACAGTTTTTATTGACTTATATATGATGCTGACTGCTACTTTTAACTGTTTATCCAATTAGTTATAAAGATAAAAATAAGTTATCAAACACCGAAAATTACCACCAAAAAAATTAAATAATGATTTCTTATTAATATATATGTTCATTGGGAAAGTAAAAATTAAGAGAATGATTTCTAATCAATAGATATGTTCATTCTGAAAGTATTGAATATTTGTCTTTAGAGGTTTTTTGCATGCCATTATCTGAATCAGTCACTAAATCTTCATGTTTGATGATTGATAACATTGACTCACAAAAACACAGTGATTTTCTTTATGTTCATTTTTTCTTCACAATAATATAAGTACAATAATCATGCAACAAAATGGAGAAAAAGGGCTTATTAGCTCATCAACAGTATACCATAAAGAAAAAGTTATAGGACACTTTTTCTAGAGTACAAAAAAGCACACACTAAAAAACCGCCAAAAATTGTAACCTTTGGAATTATTGTAGCGCACTAAAACTCCCATGGGGATTTTCAAAAGTTGGCAGGCATGCTTGTTAACTTTGCTACATACTGAATGTGCTTGCCCCAAGCCTGAATTCAGTTCATTTTAATTTCAAGCAGAATTTCATGCATCAACCCTTTGTAATGAGTTCATTTATTTTCTTTAATTTCGGCATGTTTGTAATTACCTGCAATAGGTCATTGATATATTAATTTTATTATATTAAATCTGAAAACATGTATCATATTTGCATAGATATTAATAATTTATTAGCTGTCATGTCTTACTACCGGTAAATTTGAAATAATTACATATTTCAATAGAATGTAGGACAGAAAGTCACAGGACAAAAGTCACAGACAAAAGTCACGGACAAAAGTCACAGGACAAAAGTCACAATTCAGTTTTGAGATTATTTTCTTTGAGTAAGAAAACAAATAGTTTTGAAAAACATTTTGTATTTTCTTGAACTATTATGTATAAAGCAACTTTGTAATTAAAATTTATTCAATAAATATCAATAATGATGAAATAATTGTAAAGAAAACAAAATGTCAAAGTGGCTTGGTACTTAAATGGCTTCATGGTGCCAATAAATATATCCTTTGCATGATTAAAATTTAATAAATTTTCATTTATCAAGGCTAATGAACAATTTAGTAAACTGTAAACTGAATATATGTAATAAATTTTTTTTTAAAGATATTTCTCTTATACATTCAAACAACTGTCAACAAGTTATTTGTGACTTTTGTCCTGTGACTTTTGTCCTATCAAATTTGTGACTTTCTGTCCTGTGACTTTTGTCCTGTGACTTTCTGTCCGTTTACCTTTCAATATAAAGTTTTCTCATCAGGCAAACTTTAGAAGTACTGATCAACTTGTGAAAAGTTTTAGCCCATTGGTAGTAAAAGGTTGTTAGTATGACGCAAGTGCAGTGTAATAAAAATTATTTTTACTACATGTATCCAAATCAAGTAACTGACTTCTGTTTTGAATGAATTCAAACTGAAATTTGGTAAAACATTTTAGCAAATTGGTATTGAAAAAGGAAAAAGACTTTCAAATATGCACAGCAAAAATAGATATCCACTCACACATGCATGTAGTTATATGGTAATTTATCTATTAGTTGGTATGCAGGTTTACTTGTGATAAGAGTATTTGCTTATTGTTGAAGGCTGTGCAGTGACATATTTACATTCTCATCACTTATGGACAGATGTCTCATTGACAATCAGAAATTTTATTTTTCTACAAATATCACAAGCTACCCTTCACATAAACACATGTGAACTATTTACATCTTAAGGATACACTGCAATTGATATATTTCTGTGTCTAGTGTTTACATATTATTTTGAATGTTTACAGGCAGTTTTTATTAATCATTGTAAGGTCCAAGAGTTGTCATCAACAAAATATGTCAGAAAAAAATGTGCAAATTTAATTTTAAATATGTAAGAATTTTGTCCCTATTTGGCATGCTCACTTGTCAGCTGTCATGTTTATATGTGATAACTTTATGTCCTTTTCACTCATTAAGGTTTTAATCATGTTTTATTGAAATAATTAACAACCAAGCTCTCTGTTTATTAACTCATCATGACATATTAAATTTGTACTATAAAGTGTTAATTATATGAGAGTTTAATATTTCATCAAATGTTTGAGGGATAAGTTTTCACTGAATAGGTAGGTTGGAATTGACTTTATTTACATTTAAATAGTTTAACATTGTTTGATCAGTTTCTGAGGGAAGAGTCTCTTATCATTTGAATGTTTGAAATGAAATGATACCTTCTATGGCAGGTTTGATAACAAGATTTACAATTGTTGATTCCTATGATTCCCTAGCATTTGCTTAGATTGCAGGAATTAGTTTTTGGTGTGTCATTTCAAAGTTTAAATAAGAGGTTAAAATCCTGAAAAGACCAAAATAATAGGATTTTCCGATTTGTGATAAGATGTACGTAGCTATAGATCATGCAACAAACATGTGAATGAAACACTTTTAAGATCATGAAGAATTTCAACAACAACTATTTTGATTTAATATACAAGAAACTTTTCAAAACTTGTTATTTTATTAGATGTTGCTGGTAAAAATTAGATTTTCAATGATGTATTAGAGCCATATACCAGGAAATCAGATGTCTCATGTTGAATGTAAGCTTGAATATCATTGGTTAATGTCATAGAATTCTAAAAAAAAATCATGTAATGATAAATTCTATATTGTAATGTCAGTATGAATTCTCATGCAGATCAAATAGTTCTGTAAATTTTATTTATTTTATTTAAAATAAATCTTGAAGACCATTTTCATAGACAAATAAGTATTAAAAGTTATTTTTACAGAAGGAATGGGGCCAAGAAGTCCAAAATTTCATACTCATTGTTTTAAATTAAAAAAACATCATTTACAATCTAAAATGTGAAAAAGTCAAATGAGCAGAACAGTGATAACTCAACTTTATAGTATGTTAGACTTTTATTGGTAATTCCTTTTTTAGCCGAATTTACTGTTTGAATACATTAACAGGGCTACTACCTTACTGGAAACATTGACTACATCGTTTGACCAATATAGATTTGTAATAGAAAAATGGATTTTGATGTGATGCATATTTTAACAAAAAATTATGTTAGTATGTGTATGTGGCAAATATTTTCTGAGGCAAAAATCATCCAAATTTATGCAAAATGTAGTTAACCCTTTTGATCATTATTTGTGCAACTATGATGTCATGATGACATCATTACTGATAGAATTTGTTAAAACTTGAAGATTTTGTATTTGCCAAATACTTTTACAGATAATTTTTTTTTGTTACATTCAAATTATGTTCAGTTTTTGTATACTTGTTTCTTTAAAACAGGGTGTTACTCGTATGTACCAAATAGAGAGACACTTAAAAATCACTCTCAAGAGTAAACAGGAACATTCATTGTTTCATATCTTCTCGTTGGTATTTGCTTATGGAAGTTTGCATTTATTTGCACATTTTTATTGAAATTCAATAGAGAAAGAAGTTAAGAAGAAATTCTTTGTTAATAATTCTAGTCCAAGTGGGTAATAATTATTGTAGGTGTTAACAAAGGCTGGTATAAAGAAGTTAAAATTGTATTGTTACATGTGAAATAATGTTCTTATAACAACATAAGTCAAACATTGTGTTTGGAGCGTGAGAATTGCACTGACTGATGAAATTTTCATTAAAAATTGCTTTCTAGATGCAACATTAGATAAATATAAATATTTTTTGTAATTCTTTGTTAAAACCACTTTGAATGAATCCATAAGTGGATTCTAAAGTCTTTAAATTGTGGTAATTATAGGATCATCAAATTTTTTATTGCAAAACCTAAAAAAATATTGGAATTTTGAACAAAGGACGCAAGGTGTCATGAGGATCTGATAGGGACAACGATGGTATTTATTTTATTGTTCGGTAACCTCTAAATAACTATTGTCAAAAGGACAGGTGAAAATGTTTGTAGACAAATAAGATTATATACCTGTAATTTACCTGTCTAATTACACATTCTTTATGATATTAGTGTCATATGATTGTTTGATATTTGTTTAAGGTCTGAAAACAGAAGGGTATCCTGTAAGTTAGAAAAAATCTTTCTACATCATAATCAGATTTGTTACCTAAGAATTTGTATATGTAATTTTTCGATATTAAGTGTAATTATGTATTTATTGAGACTGGCTTATGTTTATTTTATCACTTAAAGATCTCTTAATGTTAGTATGTATGATTTTTTAAAGTGATTAAGCATGTTAAAACATAGACAGTTGTAGGAAATTTCAAATTTTTCAGAAAAAAAAATGAATTAGTTAGAAGTAACTCAATAGGAACAACAGAGCTTGTAGTTTAAAAACAAAACAATATTAGTATTAATTGTTAACTTGTTCTCATCCTGAACTTGCCAGAAATATTTTATTCTTAACATTAAGCAAACAAAAACCAATCAATCAATTTACAAAAGAGATATGGTTTTTATTTTGGATAAGATTTATGTAGGTTTATGGTTTCAATTTAGGATATGTATATGTAATGATATGTTTTAGAATAGGATATGATTTCAATGTACATTGTAGGATATGGTTAAAGTATAGGTCAGGATAAGATTTATGTTAATGATTATGTTTATAGGATATGGTTTCAAAGTTGGATATAGTTCTAGTATATGAACAGATTTATGTTTGAATACGGTTGCAATGGAGGATATGGTTCTAGTATAGAAGATTTATGTTAGAATATGGTTTCAATGTGAGATATGGTTCTAGTATAGGATAAGATTTATGTTAGGATATGGTTTCAATATAGGATTTGGTTTTAGTATAGGATAAGATTTATGTTAGGATATGGTTTCAATATAGGATTTGGTTTTAGTATAGGATAAGATTTATGTTAGGATATGGTTTCAATATAGGATAAGGTTTTAGTATAGAATAAGATTTATGTTAGAATATGGTTTTAATATAGGATTTGGTTTTTATAGCTGACTAGGTATGGGCTTTTCATTGTTGAAGGCATATGACTTATAGTTGTTAATTTAGGATCAGGTTTTTGTAGTTGTCTATTGGATAAGATTTATGTTTTTTATATTTCAATATATGATATGGTTTTAGTATAGGATAAGATTTATGTTAGGATATGGTTTCAATATAGGATATGGTTTCAATGTGGGCTATGGTTTAAGTAAAGGATAAGATTTATGTTAGACTATGGTTGCAATGTAGGATATGGTTTTAGTTTATGATAATATTAATGTTAGGATATGGTTTTAGTTTTGGATAAGATCTTTATAAGGACTTGGTTTCATTTCAAAATATGTTTATTTAAGGGTTTTAGTATATATGGTATGGCATTAGATTTATGTTAAACTATGGTTTAAGTTTGGGATTAGATTTTTGTAAGGATATGGTTTTAGTTTTTGGAAAGTTTTATTTATAGATTTGGTTTTATGGCAATAAAAATGTCCTTGCTATTTTCTTAAACATGGTTTTGTGACGTCTTTTCCCTGAACATGAAATTCTTCTGACATCCCTGTTAATTTCCCTTAAAAAACAAAATCAAAAATTTTTATCAAGCTGACAGTGGATGCATCCAAAACAAGTATTTACCAAAGGAAGAGAACACATGTATTCTTACTTATATTAATTGATAAACTTTAACACATCATGCATGCTGCTATCATACTGCTGTGCTTGTAATATAAGGGTGATGTAGAAAAATACATAGGGGATCCTGAACAGTTTTGTTTTCCTTCTGGAGGAGGTGACCCTTAAGACCAGGTTTGACTATAGCCATAAAACAATATTCATACCGCACAATGTCTAAGCACAATGCAGTGTCATAATGTGATAAGTGCTTTCTGACATTAAATTTTATAACTGTATGAAAAAGAATCAAGATAGTATATGAGATTGTGAACAATGAATGTTACCTAAGAAAACTTACAAGGTGTAAACAGAATTTCTTATCCAAATATTTTTGAATATGTCAGTGCATATTTTATATAACTATGGGTAATAATTGATTGATTTGTTTGACAAAGATCAGAGATTTTACGGCTGATACGTCAATTTTTACCAATTCGTCAATGAAAAATTACTTATTTGATTCATCATGACCCTTGGGCCAAAGAACTATGTGTTTTAATTTCATAGTGGTATTAATAAAAAAATATTCAATGCCTGAATTACAAGTGTAACAACTTGGTTTTTTTTAATATGATAATTTTCCATTATGAATGTTTACTCTTGTGAAGCGATTGCAAGACTTAACAGTTTAATATGGGTTTAATAAGTAATTTATTCTATCACATGGAAGGCTGTTTACAGGTAAATCTCTGTTTGTTACAGATTACTTCACACTTCATATCAACAGGTAGTCAGGCCCTTTAACATTGACCAACAAGTGGAGGGAAAAATCATTGTCAAAAAAATAATAATTGATTGGAAAAGGATGTGGTGAGAAAGCAGATTTTATTGCTGTGTCAGAGCTAGAAACTATTATTCATATGAAATTTTTGTTAACTGTTAAAATATTAATACTTAAATTTGCATTTTTCTGCAAAGAATGGGAAATAATGGCACACAATAGAGAAATGTGAGTACTGTCACAATATTTATAATGATTATTTTTTCATTCAGTTTTGTATTTTAAATTTCAAGCTTTAATTACTAAAGTGAAATATTAGCTGGAAATGACAAAAATTCTGAAAATGAAAATTGCCTCTGGTTGACAAATATTTGTTATATGTGATGATGCATGGTCGTTATTACTTAAGAATTAACTATTTTACTTTTGTATGCATACAGATCTTGAAATAAAACAGAAAGTATCTTAAACATATGAGTTATTTCCATTGGCTATTTTAACATTAATTACAGTATAAAGTATTTGTTTATTTAAGTCATAATTTAACCATTTTTTTTAAATACATCTTTATGCATACTATAACATTTATTGTACTTAATACCTATAAGCTGTATTGCTTTTGGAATAAAGAATTTATATTTAAGGTAGTAATAAGAAAATTTAGGAATTTGACACAAACATTTTAATATATCTGACACTTTTGAGTAAATATAATTTTACTTTTTTCACCTCTAACAAATATGTCATTAATTCAGTACCTGTCATTACCAGGTAAAATGTATAATTGTGATTAAGCAGTTAATTTTCTATCATAAATAATAAGGTAAAAGTACTCATACATAGTTAAGATCATTTTCCTATTTGAACATTCTATGTAATGTCAATTTTGCATATAAATGTTAGATTATTTTACAATATAGTATCATTATGTAGATATTTATGTAATTCCTTATGTTCATAAAGCAAAAGAAATAAGTATATATACAATGATGGTTTTATGGAATGGTATAATCTATTTGTTTGGGAAAATGTCAGTGAATTCTTGCTTATCCATTGTCTACTGGACAGTAAAGTAAACCAATGAATAACTTAATAATGATGTGTTCGACATGTTTCTGTACTTATGAAAAAATTAATATGCACTCAAAGCCTTTAACATTGGGATATCAAATTGAAAAAAAAATCACTGCTAACAAATCAAATTGTTAATAAAGTTTTTATGAAAGTATTGTAATAGTAACAGGTTTAAGTTTGCTGTTGTTGTTCTAATGTACAGTATGTTTTTAGGACACTCTGACAAGTGATAGTCCAATTAAACAAAAAAATAAATGAGTTACATTTCCTTTGTTCTGTGTACCATTCATTATCAAATAAAAATCTCATTGACATTCTTTAACACCATTAAATACCAAAATAAGAATATTGATCTATTGTGTCAAAGTTTTATTCAAATTTGTTTTCAAAACAGCTATTATATTATTTAAAATTGTTGCAACTATGTATATAGGATATTATTGTTGAAAAATCTATAGTTCTTGCCTAGTATTGTTGTTGTAATTGACAATACATTGTTAGAAGGGATTGCATTTTTATGAGCAGTCCCTGAATATTTCAGCAGAAATGTCTAATAATCTTAGTAGTGAAATCTTGATAAATTAACAGAATCATAAATTATATATATCATAGTTTATATATGACTTTCTCTACATAGTACTTTTAAAATGGATAACCTTCTTTAGATGAGTTAATTCCCCTTACTGCAAGTATTTTTGAAAGGACTAGAAATATATTTTTCAGATCTATTGTTATGGTGTATTTAGAACTGCATTCCACATCATTGAACAAGATATATGCTGTTTGGATATTATATGTACTAGAATGATTTATCTCTTGTTTTCTTATTTCAGGTAGTTGTAGCATTAAAGGAGATAAGAAATTGATACTAATACAGGCACACTGAAATAAAAATGGAAAAAATTATCTCATCAACATCAGAAACTAAATGAGGACCTTAACAAAATTGTTTAAATCTACATCCGTTTCGATTTAGAAATCTATTGAATTGAAAAGAAAAGATTTGTATAGAGGTCAGACTCCATTGGGACACAAGTTAAGCATGGATCAGTAAGTTCACTCTCTTGATGAATGTGTGTGACCATAGAGCCATAAACGACAGGTTTGGATCAAAGTTCTGAATAGATGTAGTTTTATGGAATGTATAAAATGGTGGTAATATTTGATGATTCTTTGAGATGTCATCTGTGAAATCTTTCTGACTGAACTGGTGTTAATAAATAAAGATTGAATCTGATAATGTTCACATGTAGATTGACTTGGCTATTCAGTAAGACAGAAACAACAAATAAGTGCTAAGCCAAAGATTATAGTATTTAAATCTATAGTAATGAACAGATGAATCATTAATAGTTTTGTTCGAGCAAATATTAATTGAAACAACAAAATGGCTTCTACCTGTTTGACCTTATGTTTTGGGATTTACATAGTATTTTCGTTAATTCTCCATGTTGGTGAAGTTGTATTAAATGCAATGTTTGTGGTACATTTATATGATGATAGCACTAAAAGAACATGGTTTACAATTATGCTGGGACTGATGTTGTTACCAATGGTAACCGTCCAGTTAGTGTCTGCTTTACTTCTGCTCCATAAAAGAGGAGAACATTTGACAACATTTCAAGCTTTCGGAACTGCAATGCTTCATGTGTTTCAACTGGGATTTGTGTGGCGACACATTCGCTTGATAACAGAAGATGAAATAAAATGGAAAAAACGAGATCTAGCAGACTTATGCATATTAAGACTGTTTTATACATTTTCCGCCAGTTTGCCTATATTTGGAATGCAAGTGTATTTAATAGTGAAATATAACTCATTTGACTGGCTGATCATTTCTGCTACAACTGTTACAATGTGCGCTATTGGCTGGGCCTTAGCTAGTTACAGAAGACAAAATGAAGCTGATATAGCAGAAGGCACAGTCTTAACTTTTCCTGGAACAATTTTTCGTCTGATCTGGAGATTTGGAGAAATAATTTCCAGAATTTTGTCATTAATTGTTTTTGCATCACTATACAAATCATGGATTTTTATTGTGATTTTGCTCCACTGGTTAACAATGATGGTTTGTATTTTTACCTCTGTGTTTGGATTTTTTGAATTAGTTGGAGTAAGTCGAGTCCACCGATTTTTCCTCAGCACACTCATTGCTTACATTTACATATTTTGTTACATTAATTTCAACAGCCAGAGAACGCAGTGGAGATATATTACATTCTATATAATTATGTTCCTAGAAAATTCCGTACTTTTGATTGTGTGGTATTTAAGTGCCGTAGATGACAATTCATTGAGAACATATACTATCATATTCATTGCATGTGTCACATTTGTCATAGGCATCGTCTCAATGATAATGTATTATCGCTTCTTCCACATTCCTGCCAAAAAATTATTTGCAGATGGGAAAGACAATGTTTGTGTGCAAGACTCCTGCATTAACTGCAAACTCAGTCTCTGCAATAAGCACAGTAAATTTTTTCAGAGACCTTTCAGTGCTGGCTGGGTAAGTCAGTATCAGAAGGCTTTGTATCAGGGAAATTATTATAAAAATATGCAGGACTCATTACTTGACTCAATGTCTGAATGGGAGGCAATATCATCAAGCTCAGACTCAGCATCTGAAGGCAGAAAAAATTCAAAACGTGAAAAATCTGTGACTTTTCATTCAGCAGGGACATACAGTCATAAGAGATTTTTACCCAAATCAGGAATATCTGATTCCGATTCGATTCAACATCAATGACAAGTCGACAAAACATTCAGTCTTCAAGTGATTCTGAAGTGAGTGACACCGTGAATCCATTATCATGTGAAAATACAAGTCAAACTCAGCTTCTGACTGATAGCTGGGAAAAATTAATTGAAAGTAAAGACAATATTATCAATGAAAAAGTTCAAAATCTGCAATCTTTTCGACCAATTAGTGCTCAGAACTTAGAGGACTGGTATTCAGATGGATACAGTACCGATCATTCATCCTCAGACTTTCAGTTACCCATTACAGTGCTTGCCAAACTTAACAAGTGTCGTATATCTGTAGCATCAGACTCCACTCAGTGTACCATGTGTAAACATCTCAAAATTAATCGTAAGAGATCAAAAACATACTCACGATCGTCTCAGGAAAAAATTATTGAGGAAAATTACGAACTAGAATCAAATCCGATAGTGTTAGAAACTCCAAGAAGTGCTGCGTGGTATAATTGTAGTGAATCTGGAGATAGTGCATTCCCACAGGAAACAATCAGTACCACATGTCCCAGTAACATTGAGTCTGATGAGGACGGGATTAGCGAGACAAGTTTTGAAATGATCATTTAATGTATACACTTCCATTTATTCATGTACTAATGGCCTTGTACAACATATTATATAAATATTGTGGTACAATAACTCTTCCTCCTGAACCAGTCACTACCAAATGTGAATCAAGAAATGATTGATACCTTTTGCACTGCAGAAATGGCATGGAATCTGTTTCAATAATTTCTAGATGCACATTTTAAAGACTTGTAAACTTTCTGAAACGGTATATATGTAGGACTCTAAAGTGCGATGGGGACGCTAAAGTGCGATGGTCACGCTAAAGTGCGATGGTCTGCGCTAAAGTGCGATGCCTCCATACGCTAAAGTCCGATGGTCCGCGAAAGTATAGGCGTAAGAAGCGTGGTTGAATTATGGCGTTAACAGTCGTTTATACAAACCAAAATGAATATGCGGAAGATAAATTAAGAATATTTGATTGACAATTTTAAATCAAATGTCCATGACTTAATTTCAGACCTTACCGTGCTTTGTCGGCTGAAGCAAATGTGTTTTTGGGGTGCTGGAAGAAGGACTTGTGTCCTGCAGTCGACCATTTTACTATACAGATACAAAATTATATACGCATAGGTATCCTGTATCCTGCTTCTATTGGCAGCGAACGGATACATTTAAATCATATGTTGCAGTTTACTTTGCGGTACCCATTAGAATATTTTCAGTCGATTTTATTGAAAAGTAACGTCGGTAAAATAAAGGGTACATGTTTTTTAAGCATAAATTATAAATTGTCAACTAAAACATAGTTTGTTCAGTGTAGGAAAATATGACATGTATTTGTGAAAAAAGAGAAAGCTCGGCGAATATCGCATTTATCTCGCATTTAAGTTAAAGCTTGAAGCCTTGTATCAATAAATGTTAACTTACTTATTCCGACAATGAACGCATTTTGTATTTGTAATCTACTGTAAGGGGGGTTCAGATTATTGATAGACTTTGTCAGCGGCAAGCTACACCAATTTTCCAGATATTTAATACGACCGAATTATCAAAAAATCATTTAACAGGACACATTGACACATAAATTACCTTTTTAGCAATGATTATGTGGTCGGTCTTCTAAATTTAGAAACAATCACTTAAGCCTACCTGTCAATCATAAAGCCTATCACATATGTTATACCTTAGCATATATACTAGCTTTTGCAAAAAGACTTGTTTTTAACATCCATGCACTTTACTGAATGTTTTAAGCCCTGGAACCTTACCCTATTGTTCCATCGCACTTTAGCGTGCTATACCATCGTACTTCAGCAAACTAGCAACCATCGCACTTTAGCGTGAGACACCATCGCATTTTAGCGTAGACCATCGCACTTTAGCGTGACCATCGTACTTTAGAGTACCATCGCACATTAGAGTCCTACATATATATTGTCAAAGTTATTGTTCATATGAATTGAATTTTCAAAATATTTTTCTAAAAGCGTCTCAATTGAAAAGTAGAAAAATTGGTGTTAATAATGAGTTTAATTCCTTTTTCCTGTTAAAATTTTGATAGAGTTGTCGAATATAATTAATCATAAAATTAATTGGAAAATAAGAATAAAGTTATAACTAATTTGTTTTACTATGTATGGTATTTAGGTTAATTTTGGTACAGATGCATAATTATGGTCGAGATATTTTCTCACATATAGAACAGTATTCTTTTGTGGAAATTGAAATATTTTAAATTTGATGTATGATAAAACACAATGTTTATATTTATCCCTTGGCATGACCAAATCTAATAAATCTGCTCTGCCTTTTATTTTAATATATATTTTACATCTTTAATACATTCACAAAGTTTTCTCAGAGTATAATAGAGAATTTATTTCAATCAATTTTCTGTTTTTTAATTTCAATTTCTTTTTAAGTTATCTGCAGGTGTTTGACATATAGAATAAGAAAAATTTACGATCTAGCTATAAATATTGAACTTTCAAACGAAATGGATATTAAAGCACTTCTTTAATAAGAAATGTTTGTAATTTAAACAATATATGGACCATACTACCATAATGGTATAGGTATTTATACAGCATTCACACTTTATCTCAGGGAAATCTGGCAAATTTATTTTTTAACAAAAGCTGAGCATTTTTAATTGAAATGAACATTTTTTGTTATTTCTTTCTTTGTACTAGTTGTTTGTTAATATATGATTGTTAAAGTTTATAATACAACATATTTTTATGGATACCAAGACACAAACTGCATTTAATATCTGTATAGTGTATACCTCAATTTATAATACTACACTTGTTTATGGATACCCAGGCACAAAATGCATTTAATATGTCTGTATACCTCAGGATTAATAATAAAATTGTTATAATTAACTTTTATTTATTCATGAACAAACCAGTGAAAAGTAAGCAGTTTTTTAATATATAAAGATATGGGAAAGAAGCTCAATTCGCATCGCTTTACTACATGAATTGATTTATAGATGTCAAATTTATGGATGTTAAATTTTGTGTTTTTCTTTCGGTTTAAATTTCATTGATTACGTAAAATTCCAGAAAAAGGGTACGATGGTTATGATAACTTCACAACTAATACTAGGAAATCATGGAAGTGGAAGAAGCTGCACTTAGAGGCTGTTCATTATCATTAAAAAATATCATTCAGTTTTCCATAATGAGTAAATGTTAGAATCACAGCTGAATTTCTCTTGCATTCAAAAGTTCTGGTAATCATAATTAGTACTATTTATGCTCTTATAAAAGGCTATCACTTTATCAATAGATGCTGTTGTTAAGCTGTCATATCAGTGGGTGCTTTTGTGAGGCAAAACTAAATGTGTCAAAAGACAATTTGATATCAGTATTTAACTTGAATATGCATGAAATATTTGCCACTGGCCAAAAAGCAAGCAACAATTAATCAATCTAAAGCCAGAATGTTCTCAAATTTTAGATAAAACCAACATACTTTCATTTACATATAAGATAAAGTCATGTGCTTCAATTTTAATAAAAATAAGGAGATTTGGTATGATTGCCAGTGAGACAACTATCCACCAGAGTTCAAATGAAGTGGATGTAGGCTTTTATGTACTACATCAACTTAGCTGATTCAATTTACAATACTAGTAACATGTGGTCAGTTAATACCTGGTCATTTTCTTGGTAACAAAGATATGGACATTAACATAAAACTTAATCATATCAATCTGGTCCAGTTATTGACAAAGTTTGTCATATTAATATCTAACTGACAAACATGAACTTGCTACTGTAAAATATGGCCTAGTTTTGATCAAACATTTTGACAAGCTGCTTAACAAATTTCAGTAACTAAAGTAACAAGTGATTGATATAATTGTTCCAATACACAGCTTGTTCATGTCATCAGACATGCTCACATGGACCTTCATCAATTAAATTCTTTTAAGATGCTTTAGTATAAGGGTGCAGTCA
This sequence comes from Mytilus coruscus, assembly GCA_017311375.1. Classification (NCBI taxonomy): domain Eukaryota; kingdom Metazoa; phylum Mollusca; class Bivalvia; order Mytilida; family Mytilidae; genus Mytilus; species Mytilus coruscus. The sequence goes on from CM029595.1 coordinate 9,356,930, forward strand.
AGCAGGACATTTATCAAAGGAAAAAAGATGTTTGTATTACTGTTCTTCATCTTCTTCAAATTTCTTCTTTTCAAAGACCAGAGCAGAAAAACCTGCCATATGGTAACTAATGCCAAATCTGTATATACCTGCTGCAATATTCAATATTATGAAGACTTTTTGATAAAAGAAAACTGAAGTTACACAATGAAACCACCAATTTTACTGATTAGATATAAGAAGATGTGGTATGAGTGCCAATGAGACAACTCTCCATCCAAGTCAAAATTTATAAAAGTAAACCATTATAGGTCAAAATACGGTCTTCAACACGGAGCCTTGGCTCACACGAACAGTAAGCTATAAAGGGCCCCAAAAATTACTAGTGTAAAACCATTCAAGCGGGAAAACCAACGGTCTAATCTATATAAAAAGCGAAAGCGAGAAACACCTATGAACCACATCAACAAACGACAACTACTGAACATCAGATTCCTGACTTAGGACATGTGCAAACAAATGCAGCGGGTTTAAACGTTTTAATGGTACCAAACCTTCACCCTTTTTCTGAAACAATAGTGTAACATCACAACATAGAAAGACACACTATAAAATATCAACTGAAATAGCTTTACTCAATCAAAGGACATATTAACACCATTGAACATACACTGAACAAATAAATTTGACCTATGACACAATGCAAATACAAAATAAAAAACTAAGGGAAGAATAATAAAAGTAACATGTTATATCGGTATGAAATGTTAAACAATTTAAGAAAAACAATATGCTCGAACAAAATATCAGCCATTTGCAATAACTTAAAACACAGGTAAATAAAAATAATTTTGTTGTTAGGTATACGTGTACAGTTACAATAGAGAAAGGAAATATTTTACAAAATAAATAATTTTGATGTTCATAGTACAAGTGGAAATTTATATTAGTACCAAACACTTATCAAAGCTTGTATATAGACCAGATTATAACCCTGAATAACATTAAATAACAAAAAGCATTACAATTAGTATCAACAGGTCAAATAAACAAGAAAGTACGAATTGAGAGTACTAGCAGTTACTGACAGCTAGTTAAAAGCCAAAACAATTGATAATAAAAATCATGCATCAGAGACTAAAATCAACTAAAACACATCCCAGGATTTAGTATTTTAACGTCATGGACAGTCAAAGAAGACATGACTTGTGCAATGCCAAAAATAAATGTATCGACAGACAGTAGGATAGTTAGGAGTTTAACCTCTTTATAGATCAAAATGAACGTGGGTGTGTCTTTAAACATCCCGTTTGAAAAGAATACAAATTTAGTTATGTTTTAATTTGCTGATGACAAAATCGATATTAGTGCCAATGTAAACTATATTCAAAGATCTAATTACAACATTGGTAAGATAACCTGCACTAATAAGTTTATTTAAAGGTTCGATGAGTTTACACAGATCACATAGTGATTTCCGCTTTAAGTACAATATTACCGTAAAATTTAGGATGTGAAATACCGTTTTAATCAGTTTTCTACAGGTACAGCCAAATTTACTAATCAAATCTTTGTATCTATGAAAGAACTTAGCAAAAGTTTTACGTAATTTATGGTAACGAAATCCCTGACTTAATAATTTACCAGTGATGCATTGATTACTTTCGTTAAAATCTATGACATCACTACACACACGGGCATAATGAACGAGTTGGGATATATACACACCTTATGATGGAGCCAAAGGAACATCGCGTCTAAAAAGGAAAATTAACAATAGGGAATGAAAAATCGTCTCTTTTGTCGTAAATTTTCGTATGGAGTTTTCCTTTAGAGATTGAAATGTCCAAGTCCAGAAAAGGACAACTACTGCTGTTTATGTTATGTGATTGTCCATTTTCATGATTTTTAAGGGCTCAAATCTGGAAAGAAATATTAAAAAGTAAGACTTAGATTTGGTCACATAATATACTAAAAGATGCTTTTGCCTATAAAGCTATACAAAATATAGACCTATAACTGGTAGCTGTAACAAGAGTGCACACACTGAAATGTCTCGCCTGTTTTATGTTGAAATTCTGTTTTATGAAGGTTTTACTACAAGTATCACATAAACTTAATATTATTAATGAACCATGAAAATAAGGTCAAGGTCATACCAACCCTGCCAGACAGACATGTACACCTTACAATCATTACATACACCAAATATAATTGACCTATTGCTTAAAGTATCTGATAAACTGACAAAACTTGAAAAATTACCATTGACCAATGAACCATGAAAATGAGGTCAAGATCACATGAAACCTGCCAGACAGGCATATACACCTTACAATCATTCCATACACTACATATACCAGTGGTGGTCCTATTTCTTATAGTATATGAGAAATAGACCGAACTACAAAAACTAAACATTGTCCAATGAACCATGAAAAAGGTCAGATGAAATCTGCCAGTCGGACATGTACGCCTTACAATCATTCCATACACCAAATATAGTTGACCTATTGCTTATAATATCTGAGATACCACAAAAACTTAACCTTGACCATTGATCCACGAAATAAGGTTGAGGTCAAGTGAACCCTGTCTGACAGACATGTAGATGTTGCAAGGAACCCATATACCAAATATAGTTATCCTATTACTCATAATAAGGGAGTATTTCACATGACAAAAAAACTAAATTTTTTTCAAGCAGTCATTGACCATGAAAATGAGGTCGAGGACAATGGACATATGCCAGACCAAAACTTTGTAACCTGTGGTATCTGTATACAAGGTAGTAAGCATCCAGGTCTTTTACCTTCTAAAATATAAAGCTACAAATAGTTTACATCGTCACCGGCGCACCCGCCAGATTGTAATACCTATGTCTCGTATTCTGCGACTTTTGTCGCAGGTGAGACAAAAATCACACCATAAAAATATATGCTAATAGTTTGCGTCATAGCAGCCGCCAGATTGTAATACCTATGTCTCGTATTCTGCGACTTTTATCGCAGGCGAGACAAAATCACATGATAAAAATATATGCTGTGACTGAACCATGAAAATGAGGTCAAGGACAACAAAGATATGCAAGAACAAAACTTCAGACAATAAGGCAGCTGTATACAAGGAATGTATATAGTCATTTTACCTTTTAAGATATATAACTTTATACATTAGTCTATGCCTATTGCCTCCCTATACCTGTTCATTGCAAGCAAGACAACAAAAACCATCAACTTCAAGTAATATGATGTCAATTTAACTTTTCCTAATGTCTTGCATGTTTGACTAATAATAACTTAAATTGTATGTTGAAACTCTTTGAGATCAAAGTCTTACTACAGAAAAAATGTAATAGTGATAAATGAACCACAAAAAAATGAGGTGAAGGACAGGCAAATCCTGTCTGACCGACAGGTACAACCTACAATAATTATATAGGCCAACTATTAAGATGACCTATTACTCATAGTAACTGAAAAGATCAGGTGATTGAAAAATTGCAGTAAAAGAACTACGAAAATGAATTCGAGGAAAATTGATACATGACAGACTGTCATTTTGCATACGTATACAAGCCATGGATTCTCCATCTTCTATAAGGCCTGATATATAAAGCTATGTTCAAATAAGACACTAAGGCAACTTTAAATTAATTAGAATCCCTATTTTAGACATTGTATTGCCATAAAATTCAAACTATTTTAACATCATTACTCCATAATCTCATCAGAAGTTAAATTGTTATGCAAATACAGAGGAAAGATACACATACAAAAGTGAGATAAAAAAGTACACAAAGACAAAAAAGGGGACCCTTGACTGTTATTGTAACCCCAGAAATGCTTACATTTTTTTCCATTTCTTTCAATGTTGTGATCATAACAGCTTCATATATAATAATTGAATTTGAAAATTTAGCAACAATAATTTCTTTAAAGTCCTGCCCTTGTCCCTTTGAAATATGCATGGTCATGCAGCTGCTGACAAGATAAAATAATAACTGATGATTACTTGAAATACAGAAAAATAAATACTCATCCTGCTTGTGGCATGGGGATATATCAATTCATAAAACAATTGAAATGTGCTTGAGCAATATGTGATTATAAATAAGTGGATTTTCATAATATAAAAGCCAAGTGAACATTTTTGTAGTGTTTCTCTTTTTGTTAGTTGCCTAGATATTTTACAGTTCTAGTAATTTTAAAGTTCCATCTTTTTCAGTTATGTGAAGAGGTTTGTTATTAAACAAGGAAGAATGCATTGTTGTGTGATATGAACCGTTACCTGGACGTTAAGAATTTCTAATCAAGTTGTCACCTGTTTACCTTTATAGGTGTATCTCTTAACACAAACTGGACAATTATATTGAAAAAATATCTAAATACTGTAAACAATCTGTTACAAAGTTTGCATGTTTACTGTAACATTTCTTATTAAATTTCACAGCAATTTGCTTAAACATATAAACTTAAACATACTTCAGGACACTCAGGTGTCAGTTGTTATAAGGGAGATAACTCCAGAAATACTTCAAACCAAGAATTATTTTAAAGTTTGACAAATTTTTAATGTAGAATGAAATATAGCTAAACACCAATTAAATGTGAGCAGTGATGTAACATAACAACAGGATGTCAAAATGACAGCAAACTGGGTTTCCTTTTATCAGTGTCATTGTTTTACCAAACATTTTTATATTGTTGGGTTGAATGGGGGTGGAGAGGGGATCTGCAAGAAAAATCTAAATGACATGAGTAAATATAAAAATGAGGAGATGTGGTATGATTGCCAATGAGACAACTATCCACCAAAGTACAAATGAAGTGGATGTAAGCAATTATAGGCAACCGTACGGCCTTCAACAATGAGAAAAACCCATACTGTATGGTCGGCTATAAAAGGCCCAGACATGAAAATATGAAACAATTCAATTGAGAAAACTAACAGCCTAATTTATAACAAAACAATTTACGAAAGACAAATATGACAGACATGAACCAACAACAACCACTGAACTACAGGCTCCTGACTTGGGACAGGCACATAAAGAATGTGGTGGGGTTAAACATGTTTGTGAGCGCTCAACCCTCCCCATAACCTGGGACAGTGGTGTAACAGTACAACATAAGAAATAACTATAAAAATCAGTTGAAAAAGGCTTAACTCATCAGATGGAAACAAATAGAAATACATCTAACAAAAACAACTAAAGGTTGTTACACTATGTCCAGTAGGATTGTTCAATTGATTGTTTGCCTGACATCCTGCTGCAAGTATTTTATATAAATAAGCCTAGATATTAATGTGGTATGAAGATTACCTGCTTTGTACTAGTCCAATACTGTGCTGACTTATACTAGATAATAGTCACAGGAAGACACATTTCCTTTCTTTGGACAAACTATTCTGACTCCAAATAATTGATCAGTCTTTGCTCTTACTCCTAACTGCCACATGTTTGCGAAGCAGCAAATACCATTTGTAAGTCTTGTTTTACACAAAAGAGGTGTTTTTCCAGTGTCAAAAAATGTTGTTATTAAGCATAAACCAATTGAACACAATTCACCAAAAATGTGGAAATAGTTGCATATCAAATGCATAAATGAACAAGTCATCTAGGGTATAACACTCAGTAGACCCCAAAGCCTCTTGCCTATGTGGGTACAAGCCTAGGTCTGGAATTCAATTTACGTGTAATAGATTTATGCAGTATCTTTTCATATGCCAAACGACAGACTGCAAATGTTTCCCCATTTTAAATTGTTAAAACCAGTTTGTACAACATCAAAGACTCAAATTAACTGCTGCAACCATGATCATATTCTACTGATATGGATAGAATTCTAAAGAAATGCTTACATTTGCAAAATAGGACATCTAAAGTTTAATACAAATTGGAACTTTAGGCACTGTCCATTCATATTCGGTGTTTGTAAGAGGCCTAAGTTTTCCTTCAGATCTATATAGTTTTTTTTTCAACTTAACAATAAATAAATAAACTCTTTAAATAAACAGAATGGGTTTATCTTTCAAGGGTCTGCTTATAAAATCAGCAATAATTTTGTAAAGTCCATGGTTTGGTATGGTAAGCCCAAAAAATCACACAGATTTAAAATTAATCTAGAGGCTCTAAAGAGTCTGTGTCGCTCGACTGTATCTTATGTGCATCATCATCAATGGCCACTCTCAAACATTGTAGATTAGAATTTAATTCATGACTTAAAATCTCTTTTTTGTTGATCTTGTATTGCTGATCATTTATACTGTACAGTTTATCTCTGTATTTTACTGTATAGTTTATCTTTATGTACTAAATTTTGCTCAAAGCCTACAAAATTCTGTAAAAATCGTCATTCTAGAGCAATAACTCCAGAAAGAAGTTTACTGACAATTTCTGTATTGTTGACATATATGCAAAAGTCTTTGCTGATCATTTTTGCAGTCTTACTACTAGGGGGGATCTTGACTACCCATGTGGATCTCCCACAGTCAGATGCTGTCTTAAGTTTCTCTTGATATTACAGTAGATAGCTTTTACCAAAAACGTAGAAAAAGGATAAAAAATGGTCTATAAGGCTGAAAATGACTAACAGGAATCCACTGACAATTTTGGCTATGCATTCCTTTTTGGAAATCATGTCTTGCTAATTGTTTTTGCTGTTAATTTTTTTTTTAACTACTATAGTTTTTGCCAAATGTGCAAAAATAGGTACAAATCATCAATAAAGGGCATTAACTCCATTAAGTTGCCAATTGATAATTTCTGCCATGTTGACATATGTGTGATCGTTTCTGCTTTTCTCATTTCTCCACTTATTCTAGTTTTCAAGATAATAGGCAAAAGCGAAAAAAAAAAAGTGGTAAAAATCATCATTTAAGGCCCAAACTCCTACATGGAGTCCACTGACCAATTCAGTCATGTTGACTTATTTGAATATCTAGTTTTGCTGATCATTATTGATATTTAAAGAAAGTTTATCATAGTTTTCAAAATAATAGGCAATAATGTCAAAGAATGGTAAAAATCGTAGAAATTGACATTTTGATAATTTTCAGTTTTTTTCTATCTTTAACATCTTCAAGACAATAGACATTTTTCCCCTGTTCGTCTTGTAGCAGTGTCTGCCATGTTGGTCAGCAGGCAGGATCATATACATATCTTTTAAACTAGATACCTCAATGGTGATTGTGGTCAACTTTGGATTTCAATTGGCCCGTATTTTCAGAGGAAAAAATTCTAGGTAGTAAAAATTAACAGATAACAAAGGAGACAACAGATAACAGATGCCAAGAGTGATGGCAATAGCTTACACTAGCCCTTTGGACCAGTTGAGCTCAAATTTTTTGCATAAATTCATGTCCTGTAGAAGAATCTGTGCAAGTTGGTTGAATTCTGTCAACCTTTTCATGTGAATAAGCAGGAATTGGTCTATGGCTTGGGTAGGGAAAACCCAAAAATCACTCAGATAAAAATTTTAAATAGTTTGTGTTCAACCTCATGTCCTGTAGAAGAATGTGTGCAAGTTTGGTTGAATTCTGTCATGCTGTTTTCATGGAGTTAGGGATTTATAAAGTGTAATGCAGACGACACAAGACAACAAAAGCTGGACATATGTCACAATAAGAGTGAAATACTAGTCAGTATCATTTATTCTTTTTAGGAAAATACATTGCAAGATTCTACATTTAAAACTGGATTCACAAAAGCTAATAAATATAATGAAAATATTATCACAGTGCATTTATAATAATACTAACAAAATCATTCAAAAAAAATATCACATATCAAACATGCATTTATCTCCCCTTAGAGTTGTAAGTTTTGTGTAATGAAATAAAATTAAATAGCATTTTGCAATAATTGAGGAATATTTATTGAAAGTTAACAAAGACAACAGCATTAAAATGTCAAATAATATATAACAAAATTCAATTATTTCATTTGTAAAAAAAAAGCCCAGAAGCAAAAGTATTATTTGTGGGCTTCATTCAAGGAATAATCTTTGAAAATTTAACACCAAAACTTTTTGTATAACATATAACTATCAATGTATTTATACTTATACGAGTTTGTTTGACATATATTTATTTATTTACTGTTCCTAGTTTACTTTTCAAGCATTCTTAAAAGCCATTGCCCTAATGCATATATTCTACACTCATACCAATATAATGGAAAAAATTTCTTTTAAACCTCGACAGAAACTAAAAGAGGAGGTTTCTTTTTTCAAAGCATGAGGTTTTCTTGAATTCACAGTAATGACAAAAATAATATAAATCCAAGCTTCTCACTGATAAAGATTAATTGTAAGAATATTTTCAAAAATGATTGGATTCATAAATACTCATATATCACAGTTAAACAAAACAATATCATGTATGTATCTGGCATAATTAAAGCTTTTATGAAAATAAATTATAAACTATAAATATTTCCTAGTACATATTTTACTATTATTCAGTGAAAATGGCAGTACTACTTAATTTGACAGATTTATCGAAATAAACACATAAAAAAAACTTTTAGTAAAGATAAGATGGTTACAGGTAAAAGACGGGAAAAAAGTTGCAAATTGCAAACTTGTTTACAATCAAGACAATTAAATTACATATTGTATCCTGAAATTCAATCAAAAGATTGATTGTGCAACAACAAAAAAGAGATGAAAAGTATTTCACATCATGACTAGAAGAAAAACTTGAGAAAAAAAATAAAGCTATGGAAGCTTGCAAATAAATTAATATAAAGAAAGATTGCTTGAAACAGTTTGAAGATCTTAATATTTTTGCCATTCTGATTATGATATTCAAGAATATATCTATAATACTAATAATGACTCAAATAAGCCATATTCATAGGAGACATTCAGTCTACAGATAGCATTGAAGAAAACTTATAATGGGAGATAACAAAAGAATATTTCAAATGTTAATATCTTCCATGTGGAGGTATTTTTCAGTATATATTAACAAGAACTGTTTAAAAAAATGTTTGGTTTTGAAACTACAAATGCTCAGGTGAAAAATGTAAATCTAAGGAAGCAAGCTCCTGTACCAAAGCTATATTGATTTCAATACATTAATGAACTTAACAATCTTTTAAACATAAAATTCAAATTGAACTGACCACTTGCAAGGTAATTGTTTAACACTGATTTACTGTGTAGCTACAAATACCTGAGGTCTTTTCTAAAGTGAATCATACTTCATAAACTGATCTATTCTTAATCTTAAAAATTGTTTACAATGGAAGACATCCCTTCTGCAACTAAAATAGTGGTCTTTCAAAACAATTGGTACCTCAGAACAGGTGAATTTTATAAAAACCACAGAGATGTAATTGTTATAAGTCCCAAAACAGGTGATTCTCATAAGAAAAGTTTAAATAGATTTGTTTAAATACCTGGTAGCTCTAGAAAATTCAAATTGAATACCATAGTTGCAAGCTAACAAAAATCAACTTATAACTTGAATGAGAGAAATTAAAAGTCTCTCTTCATCATTATTTTTTTTTTCACATTTAAAACATCAAGTGAAATAAAATTTGAAGCCTACTTAAATGTTTGGTAAGCTGTACTTTTTATGATCATTTTTTCCACTTTAAAATGAGGAAATTTCAACATATCAATAACGTTTTTCTAATTAAGTTCTTGTAAAATGATAAAATGATGACATATATAAATACATAAAATATATTATCATTATCACAAAAGTAATAGAATATATAAAACATTTCTATACATTACATCTGGATACTACATGACAATATATCACATCTTTGTAATTGCCTGCAGTGTTTACATACTTTTACTCAAAAATATTTGGTTTGTTATTAAAATACAATAACAAAAATTTTGCTTACACTTATGTAATTTCAAAATATAACAGATATGGCACAATCAACCAGTTTAAAATGAATGAAAGAAATTAATATTAAAAAGGGTTTCATAAGTAGGGTCTTTCCATCTTGTTCCATTCATAATGAGACAAATTTTTTCAATACTGTCTGAATGATTATTTCCATTGTTACCTGACAATCCAAGAGTTGAAGACATAACATTACATCAAAATTAACAAGTGTAAACATTTACAAAAATGCTGACTACATAAAAATAGCACTATTAATATTAATTATTATTACAAAATTGAATCTTAAAATGAAAGACTAAACATGGTTTAAAATTATTGGATGGAATAGTAAAAATCTCAATAAATATCAAAATCATATCAGCTTAAATAGGTTATCACAGTGATTATAAATGGACGGTCTTTGTCATCAATAAGAGTAATTCATAAAACAACAACGAAATTAAATTGAGACATCAGAATGGTCCCCTATCTGTCACAGCAGTCAAGCTGCCTATTGTCAGAATGAATAAAAACACTACCAAAAAGTCTCAAAATGTATGAAGTGTTTTAAAGTTGCTTTAATCAAGTCAACCTCTGGAGCCTCCATTCAACGTCTAACATATATATCGTACACAAATAATATTTTTCTATTGGTAAAACATGCATCAACATTGTCCTGAGAATTAAAAACAGGGAACTTTCTTCTGTCATGCTGCTGTGTCAAATTTTGAAACTGAATTTTAAAAAGTACAAGTAAAAAAATTCTTAAGATCATTCACACAATAAAAGTGAATAATAAAGCAATGATTGAAAAATCTATAGCAATAAAAAGCAGCTGTTTTAAAATAATTGATAACAAAAAACTTAATAATCTGAAATGATCATACTGGTTCCAAGAATAACATTGCACTGCGTCAGGTACCAGTCGTTTTGTCATGATGCTTCCCCACGATAAAGTTTTGAGTAGCGCTGGCTCATTGTCTGGGTGTTAGGAGGAACTAATGATATTGGTTTCTCTCTAGCTAGTCTGAAAAATAAAATGAAAAATGGTATTACTATTAACTATCATATAATACTATGAACTAAAAAAATATAGTCTGTAACAGCTTTTTCATAATTTTCACAAAAGGCAAACTGTGAAATTGAATTTCACAAAAATAAACATTTATAAAAATTTTACATGTAAAATTTGAAAACAAAATAACCGGTTGGAGTTATTATTGTCAGAATAAATCTCATCACAGTCAATCTTAACTTCCACAGTGATAATAATAACCTCCAAATATACTCTCCAATCATAAACCAACAGAATCTATCCAAACATACACCTATACCAAAATATAATCAATGTTTACCTCCAAATATAATCAAACAAGTTTTACCTCCAATTATAAACCTAACAGAATATACCCAAACCTACACTCCAAATATACTCAAACAAGTTTACCTCCAATAATAAACCAACAGAATATATCCAAACATACACTCCAAATATACTCAAACAAGTTTTACCTCCAATCATAAACCAACAGAATATACCTAAACATACAATTATACCAAAATATAATCAATGTTTACCTCCAAATATACTCCAACAGAGTCAATAGAAAAAAAAATTCGTAAGGGTTCCGCAGAACCCAGTGTCTCGCCTACTTTTGCTGTTAATCGCAGGCTCAACAAAAATGAGGAAAAAAATTAATAAAAATATTCCTCTCTATACTATCTTTTGATTGTAAGTAGCTTCTGTCCAAGTTTGGTAAAAATCCAGGATAGTTTATAAATCTAATAAATGTTTTAAAAACTTAAACTGCAGACTGTATGTAATGTTAACTGGAAGAAAAACTAAGTCCATTTATAAGTAAAATACGGAAAAAATGGAACAAAATTTTTAAAAAATTTCCTTCTAGATACTAGCTTTTAATCATAAACAAGCTTCTGTCCAAGTTTGGTACAAATCCAAGATAGTTTAAGAAAGTTGTTAAAATTTTAAAAACTTTAACCACAGAGTGAATGTAATGTTAACTGGCAGAAAAACAGTCCATTTATAAGTAAAATACGGAAAAAATGGAGTTTTTTTTTACAAAATTTACTTTTGGATATTATCTTATGATCATAAACAAGCTTCTGTCCAAGTTTGGTAGAAATCCAGGATAGTTTAAGAAAGTTATTAAAATTTCAAAAACTTTAACCACAGAGTGAATGTAATGTTTCCTGGCAGAAAAACTAAGTCCATTTATAAGTAAAATATGGAAAAAATGGAATTTTTTTTTTACAAAATTTACTTTTGGATATTATCTTATGATCATAAACAAGCTTCTGTCCAAGTTTGGTAGAAATCCAGGATAGTTTAAGAAAGTTATTAAAATTTCAAAAACTTTAACCACAGAGTGAATATTTGTGGATGCCGCCGACGACGACGACAACGACGACGACGACGGAATGTAGGATCGCTATGTCTCGCTTTTTCGACAAAAGTCGAAGGCTCGACAACTAGAGTCAATGCTGACCTTGTATCCCATTAAACCTAAACAAATAAAATGCTTCGCTGAGCACAGCCTGATACGACCGCAGAGGTCGAACCCTGAACAGCTGGGGCAAATTTGGACACAATATTCAAGCTTGATACTGTCTGAATTTGGATTGTGATCAAATTTTTGACATAATATAGATTTCTGAAACAAAATAAATGTGGTCAAAGATCTTATAAGTGCATTGTGCAATACTGTGCAATTGAAGATTTCTTCTTGAAACTTTTCAAAAATTTGAAATTTAAAATATTTTGATTAAAAAATATGAATCCCTTATAAAAATTGAGAAAAAATCCCCCCCCCCAACTTTTTGAACCCCCCCCCTTGGAGCAATAACCCCAAAACTCAATCCCAGCCTTTCCTTTGTAGTATGGAACCTTGTAGTACAATTTCAGAGAGATCCATACACTTACACACAAGTTATTGTCTGGAAACTAGAAAAATCCTTGTTTTTGGCCCCTAATTCCTACATGTTTGGGGCAATTAACCCCAAACTCAATCCGAGCCTTCCCTTTGTTATATGGAACCTTGTGGTACAATGTCAGAGAGATCCATACACTTACACACAAGTTATTGTCTGGAAACTAGAAAAATGCGTTTTTGGCCCCTTTTTGGCCCTTAATTCCTAAACTGTTAGCCCCATAACCCCTAAAATGAATCCCTACCTTCAACTTGTGGTATTAAACATTGTGGTACAATTTCAGAGCAATCGAAATACTTATACACAAGTTATTATCCTGAAACTAGAAAAATGCTTGTTTTGGGCCCCTTTTTGGGCCCCTAATTCCTAAACGGTTGGGACCATCATTCCCAAAATAAATCCCAACCTTCCTTTTGTGGTATTGAACCTTCTTAAAAATTTCATAGAGATCCATTCACTTAAACTAAAGTTATTGTCGGGAAACCAATGTGTCTTCGGACGACGACGCAGACGACGACGATGAGATCATACCATTATACGATCCCAAAAATTTTTTTGTGGTCGTATAAAAACAAGACTTGATGACTCCTTAACTTTGTCAATGTTAATCTCAGATTATATCTCAATGAAGTCAGAGTCAACCACAATTATACCTTAACTATGTCGTAACTAGCCACCAACTATACTTCATCAGAGCCAAGGTTAACTTCCAATTATACCTCAACTAAGTTGTAACTAGCCAACAACTATACTTTAACAGAGCCAACAGTTACTTCCAATTTTACCTCAACTATGTCGTAACTAGCCACCAACTATACTCTAACAGAGCCGAGGTTAACTTCCATTTATACCAGTTGTAACTAGCCACCAACTATACTTCAACAGAGCCAAGGTTAATGTCCAAGTTTACCTCAACTAAGTCGTAACTAGCCACTAACTATACTTCAACAGAGCCAAGGTTAACTTCCAATTTTACCTCAACTAAGTCGTAACTAGCCACCAACTATACTGCAACAGAGCCAAGGTTAACTTTCAATTTTACCTCAACTAAGTCGTAACTAGCCACCAACTATATTTCAACAGAGCCAATGTTAACATCCAATTCTACATCAATTAAGTTGTAACCAGCCACCAACTATATTTTCGATCCAACTTTAAAGTCCAATTTTACCTCAACTAAGTTGTAACCAACCACCAACTATACTTCAACAGAGCCAACGTGATAGTCCAATTTTACCTCAACTAATTTGTAACTAGCCACCAACTATACTTCAACAGAGCCAACGTGATAGTCCAATTTTACCTCAACTAAGATGTATCCAGCCACCAACTATACTTCAACAGAGCCAATGTTAACGTCCAATAATTCCTCAACCAAGTTGTAACTATCATCATTTACAGTAAAAAATCTATTTTATACACACAAACTTAAAATACATGGTGTTATTAAGAATATCACACACTAACACATATAAAAATGACATGCACATATTAGTTACCAGCTAAAGCAATACTTCCTGTTAAATACATGCAATTGTTCACAAGTCCATAAGTTTTCATTGCAGTCACTTTATTAATACTTGAGTTGTTATTTTAACTACAGAAAATCAGGATAGAACCATGGAGACCTAAATGGTCAGGCCAAATTGCTCAATTTATTGAATCTCTGTTATTTCAATTCATACTGACCATGACAGAGACCTGCAGTCTATTACATTTGTGTGCATTACTTAACACTGCTTGTTTAGGTCAAATACATATTGCTTCTAATTTATTAACTTCTCCCAGTGTACCTGGATATAGAAGTAGGACCCCACAGACATCACATGTCTTGTAACCACACCGTGATATGGGGTTGGGGAGGGGTCTAGTCTGCTGTGAATGGTGTGTAAACATGGAATCACCATGTCAACACCTTGATATGGGTTGGGGAGGGGTCTAGTCTGCTGTGAATGGTGTGTAAACATGGAATCACTATGTCAACACCTTGATATGGGTTGGGGAGGGGTCTAGTCTGCTGTGAATGGTGTGTAAACATGGAATCACTATGTCAACACCTTGATATGGGTTGGGAGGGTCTAGTCTGCTGTGAATGGTGTGTAAACATGGAATCACTATGTCAACACCTTGATATGGGTTGGGAGGGTCTAGTCTGCTGTGAATGATGTGTAAACATGGAATCACTATGTCAACACCTTGATATGGGTTGGGAGGGTCTAGTCTGCTGTGAATGGTGTGTAAACATGGAATCACTATGTCAACACCTTGATATGGGTTGGGAGGGTCTAGTCTGCTGTGAATGGTGTGTAAACATGGAATCACTATGTCAACACCTTGATATGGGTTGGGGAAGGGTCTAGTCTGCTGTGAATGGTGTGTAAACATGGAATCACTATGTCAACACCTTGATATGGGTTGGGAGGGTCTAGTCTGCTGTGAATGATGTGTAAACATGGAATCACTATGTCAACACCTTGATATGGGTTGGGAGGGTCTAGTCTGCTGTGAATGGTGTGTAAACATGGAATCACTATGTCAACACCTTGATATGGGTTGGGGAGGGGTCTAGTCTGTTGTGAATGGTGTGTAAACATGGAATCACTATGTCAACACTTTGATATGGGTTGGGGAGGGGTCTAGTCTGCTGTGAATGATGTGTAAACATGGAATCACTATGTCAACACCTTGATATGGGTTGGGGAGGGGTCTAGTCTGCTGTGAATGGTGTGTAAACATGGAATCACTATGTCAACACCTTGATATGGGTTGGGGAGGGGTCTAGTCTGCTGTGAATGGTGTGCAAACATGAAATCACTATGTCAACACCTTGATATGGGTTGGGAGGGTCTAGTCTGCTGTGAATGGTGTGCAAACATGGAATCACCAAAGTCAACATAAGATTTGTTTCATACAGATTGTTCATTTAAATTTTTTATTTTTCAAATCATTCCAGCCTTAATTTCATGGCACTATTTTTTCTTGTATACTTTAAAATTTCAAAAGAGTACCATTAGCCCATTCTTTTAAATAAATTTCCATCTAAAGAAATTAAAACCTAAGATTTTCTTCGTTATGTAAAGAAAAAAGTCTGAATCTCAGAAACAAAATGTTTTCCTAGTTGTCTCTTTCTCCCAAACTTATGTACAGGAGAATAAAGTCTCATAAAATCTACATAACATGATCTGTATATGAACACAAAACAAATGCAAAGGCTCTGGGTGTGGAAACTGTAAGAGCTGTTGATTACACAAAGGAGAACCTTCCTTTGCAATTCTGCTGAAAATTGACTAAGCTACACAATCCAAAAAATTTGCAAAAATAAGAAATTTAAAAGGCTTTGGTTTGAGAACTGAAAGGTTTTGATTTAATTTGATTAAACAAAACAGGTAAACAAAAGTTCCTTGCCTGTTTTGCCTGTTGAACTAACAGTCATTTAACATGCTGTAAGTAGGATTTAAACTTCGTACAACATAGTAAATAACATTTTTATTATAAGTAAATGTAATACAAAGCAGAAACAAACTCTTTTCTCACTCAAGCAATGAGCCTATCTCATTATTAATTAGCAGGATTTAAAACCACACATCACATGTCTTGTAACCACACCGTGATATGGGGTTGGGGAGGGTCTAGTCTGCTGTGAATGGTGTGTAAACATGGAATCACCATGTCAACACCTTGATATGGGTTGGGAGGGTCTAGTCTGCTGTGAATGGTGTGTAAACATGGAATCACTATGTCAACACCTTGATATGGGCTGGGAGGGTCTAGTCTGCTGTGAATGGTGTGTAAACATGGAATCACTATGTCAACACCTTGATATGGGTTGGGAGGGTCTAGTCTGCTGTGAATGGTGTGTAAACATGGAATCACTATATCAACACCTTGATATGGGTTGGGAGGGTCTAGTCTGCTGTGAATGATGTGTAAACATGGAATCACTATGTCAACACCTTGATATGGGTTGGGGAGGGGTCTAGTCTGCTGTGAATGGTGTGTAAACATGGAATCACTATGTCAACACCTTGATATGGGTTGGGGAGGGGTCTAGTCTGCTGTGAATGGTGTGTAAACATGGAATCACTATGTCAACACCTTGATATGGGTTGGGGAGGGGTCTAGTCTGCTGTGAATGGTGTGTAAACATGGAATCACTATGTCAACACCTTGATATGGGTTGGGGAGGGGTCTGTCTGCTGTGAATGATGTGTAAACATGGAATCACTATGTCAACACCTTGATATGGGTTGGGGAGGGGTCTAGTCTGCTGTGAATGGTGTGTAAACATGGAATCACTATGTCAACACCTTGATATGGGTTGGGGAGGGGTCTAGTCTGTTGTGAATGGTGTGTAAACATGGAATCACTATGTCAACACTTTGATATGGGTTGGGAGGGTCTAGTCTGCTGTGAATGATGTGTAAACATGGAATCACTATGTCAACACCTTGATATGGGTTGGGGAGGGGTCTAGTCTGCTGTGAATGGTGTGTAAACATGGAATCACTATGTCAACACCTTGATATGGATTTGGGAGGGGTCTAGTCTGCTGTGAATGGTGTGCAAACATGAAATCACTATGTCAACACCTTGATATGGGTTGGGGAGGGGTCTAGTCTGCTGTGAATGGTGTGCAAACATGGAATCACCAAAGTCAACATAAGATTTGTTTCATACAGATTGTTCATTTAAATTTTTTTATTTTTCAAATAATCATTCCAGCCTTAATTTCATGGCACTATTTTTTTCTTGTATACTTTAAAATTTCAAAAGAGTACCATTAGCCCATTCTTTTTAAATAAATTTCCATCTAAAGAAATTAAAACCTAAGATTTTCTTCGTTATGTAAAGAAAAAAAAGTCTGAATCTCAGAAACAAAATGTTTTCCTAGTTGTCTCTTTCTCCCAAACTTATGTACAGGAGAATAAAGTCTCATAAAATCTACATAACATGATCTGTATATGAACACAAAAACAAATGCAAAGGCTCTGGGTGTGGAAACTGTAAGAGCTGTTGATTACACAAAAGGAGAACCTTCCTTTGCAATTCTGCTGAAAATTGACTAAGCTACACAATCCAAAAAATTTGCAAAAATAAGAAATTTAAAAGGCTTTGGTTTGAGAACTGAAAGGTTTTGATTTAATTTGATTAAACAAAACAGGTAAACAAAAGTTCCTTGCCTGTTTTGCCTGTTGAACTAACAGTCATTTAACATGCTGTAAGTAGGATTTAAACTTCGTCCAACATAGTAAATAACATTTTTTATTATAAGTAAATGTAATACAAAGCAGAAACAAACTCTTTTCTCACTCAAGCAATGAGCCTATCTCATTATTAATTAGCAGGATTTAAAACCACTCCCCACACACATATATATATACATCCAACATTAGTGCACATCATTAGTTAGTGTATAATATTCTTACGTCACCTTTAATTACCCTGAAGGCTCAGTGTCTGAATGACTAGTGGTACTCTGTGATGTATTCTTTGCCTCTGCAGCAAACTGATATACAATGAGGAGACAATCCCTGCACAGTTGAACGATTCTACGACAACAGTTCATATCTGATTCACTTATATTTTCTGTGCTCTTGCTGAATATTGTTTCCCAACCAGCTGGGCCACTGAAATCAAAAAACTATTTCAGTATTCATTTTCAACAATATTTTTTCCATTTAATGATTTACAAAAAGGTTTAAAGAAAACTGTGTAGAAATTCTGGAATATTCCTTTTTGAAATGTTTCTTAATCATATTCAAATACATATTGTAGGTTGAGATAACCAAGGGACTTTTATTTCTTAAAATCTGAAAATTTTGAGATTATAAAACATATCCTTTTGTTTCTTAGTTTATCAATGAAAATGTAATCATTAATGAAAATTTTCAATTGTAATATACAAATAAAAGATTTTTATTTCATATCAGGAAAGCAATTCCAGTCTATTTCAATGAAGATAACTTGAAAACTGATGAAATGACTAAGACTTAATATTCTGTAAATCTATATATTAAAGGACATAGAATATACTTACTTTGAAGAAGAGAAGCAGTTCCAGAGCCCCTGTCCATGACTCCAGAGCAGACGACTGAATACACGACTAAATATTCTATAAATTCTGAGATTATCAACATCACTCACTCTCCATGTTCTCTGTAACACTGCTCTGACATTAGATCTTACAATGTCTATCACCTGTGGAAAATTTCAAAATATTATTCCAGTTTTATGAAATTTGAATATGATCTTATTGAGAAGTAATCCTTTTTATTAAATTTCTTTAAACATTTTTTTCTTGCAACTTTAATTTTTCAGTAATTCAATTTGATACATTTCTACATTAGTTTACTGTTATTTGTGGCTTCCAATTATCATTTCTTCATGGGTTTTAAAGTTTTGATTGAAGATATGCACTTTGTTTAGTACTGAATAACCATAAAATTGACAACAACTATTACCCAAAGAATAAAAGTATTTTCACAGTACCTGAGTTGCCTGAGATTTCATATATGAGTATCCGAGATATGAAGAAATGACCAATTCAACAGCAACCAACAAATGCTTGACTTGTAAGATTTTTAGAATAAAAGCACAAAGACAACTAATATAAAGACATAAGATTCAAAGTACCAAACTAATAGTACTCACATTTACTAAAAGCTAGTTCATAGCCAATAACAAATAATAAAATAATTCAAGCACTCCATGACTAAAGTATCAATCAGTACACATCAATAGATTTAGTCTAATATGTATATTTAGTGTATATTTCACACCTGACAAGGGATGTTGTGCAAATGTGACCTTATTTGTATTTAATAAAATTGAAATCAGGACATACCTTTCTCCGTTTTATAGAATCTAATTTCACTAGCCAATAAGAAGCAATCCTTGGTTTGTGAAATTTCCAACTTTCATGCAGCTGAAAAGAATGTTAAAACTTATGAAAATATCTGACATAAACTAAAGATATAAAAACCACTCACTACATAACAGAGCCAAAAAGAAATAAAAAGAAAACATAAATATAACCTACCACAAAACAACAGTTAATACCATTATAAAAACAATGAAGCATATTTTTTTTTCTGAGCATAAAATATTTTAATAAATCACTCATTAGAATACTATTGTTTTTCATTCTGTCTTCTTATATGCCATTTTATTACAAAAACAATATTTTCCAATAAATTGCTTCGCCGAGCGCAGCTGGATACAACCGCAGAGGTCCAACCCTGAACAGTTGGGGCAAAAATGGACACAATATTCGCGATTGATACAGGTCTGAATTTGGATTGTAATTCAATATTTGACACAGAATAACTGTAGTCAAAGAACTTAGAATTGGTTATATGATTTGAATTTATATTTAATTTTTTGCTTTTGTGCAATACACTATGCTGTTGCGAATTGACACCCCCACCCCCCCAAAAAAATTTGTTCTTTTTGATTTCTGAAATCTTGTTGACAAAAAATTGTCATTATAACATTTCTTTATACATAATTTAAAAGCAGTATAAGGGAGGTAATTCAAAGTTGTGTTTGAATTACCTCCCTTACACTGTAAATTGTACTTAAGTAATTGTTCATTAACCAGGACACCCTTGTTTTTTCTCACTTTTTTGCCCCTAATTCCTAAACAGTTTGAGCCATAGCCCCCAAAAGCCAATCCTAACCATCCCTTTGTGGTATGGAAACTTGTGGTATAATTTCAGAGAGATCCATACACTGTTCCAAAAGTTATTGTCACGAAACTAGAAAAATGCTTATTTGGGCCCCTTTTTGGTCCCTAATTCCTTAACTGTTGGGACCATAACCCCCAAAATCAATTCCAACCTTCCTTTTGTGGTTATAAATCTTATGTTTAAATTTCATAGATTTCTATTTACTAATACTAAAGTTATTGTCCGGAAACCAAATGTCTTCGACCAACGCTGACGACGATGATGACTACGTGATACCAATATACAACTGCAAAATTAATTTATTAATCGTAGAAAAATAAAATCTACTTATCACCTTTTATTAACTAAAAATTTCATTGTCCAAATCTCCACACTACTTTTTTTATTAAAAAAAAATACCCTTTCTTTCCAAATACAGTCAAACTTGCTGTAAAGGTCACATCTATTAAGCAAAATCCTGTCCTGTAAGGTCACCTTCTTCTTGTCCTACTGTTAATACCTTTGCATTTTGAACCTCAATTCAAAGATCACCTTTCTATCAGGTCAGTTTTCTCTGGTCCTGAAAGTGACCTTTATATACAGGTTTGACTGTAGAAATTCATTTGTAGAGAATTTAATTTGTGCATTGCTTTTTGTATCACACCAAGAATCAAATCTACTTCTACTTTCTTATCATTAAAACTATCTTGTCCAGAAACACACTAATTTTTAATGACAAGAATTACCTTGTCCAGAATCATTTCTGCCTCCTCGTCAGACTTTCCAGGAAATTTGATCCTCATATCATTCAATGCTATCAATGTTTTCTTTGACAATTCATCTTCTCTTTCTTTCACTACACTTGTCAAAAATCCATCATCCTAAAATAGTACATACATA
Source organism: Mytilus coruscus (assembly GCA_017311375.1). Lineage (NCBI taxonomy): Eukaryota > Metazoa > Mollusca > Bivalvia > Mytilida > Mytilidae > Mytilus > Mytilus coruscus. Next base: position 9,378,280 of record CM029595.1, read on the forward strand.
TATTTATATAAACATCTAACAATTAACCAAACAAGTGTTAAAATAAGATTTAGTCATGCCTCCAGTGGATCTACAATAGCCCTACAGCTAAAGTACCAATATCTTTATATATAAATAAATGTACAAATCAAATGTAAGTTTGAACTAAATCATTATGGCGATAAACCGTCAATTTAAAAAAAGAAGAAAGAATATAATTTCATGACTTTAATGATGCAAAGTTCATACCATTTGTGAACTAAAGTGACAATGACGTCATCTTTGGTGACCTTGACCTGACACAACAACTAAAAACACTTACCACTGTAGATCTCTGTAATGATGTATATTTCCCACTTGTCACCATTCTTGATAATGATCTTGACCTTTGATTTGATTGATTTGACATTGACATATTACTGGGTGGCCTTGACCTGACACCAGAATTAGGACGAGAGTTGTATGTACTGGATGCTCCTTCACTCCACTCGCTCTGTTCTCGAACCATTGACCCTGGTCTGGACCTGGCAGATGGTCTTCTGGTCATAGGTGTTGTCATTGGTGAACCTTCAGTCATTTCATCGTCGTCTTCCTCTGAGTCATCAATAGGACTTGGCTGACAGACTGGCATACTTTGTAAAGGCTAAATTCAAATAACGGATATCAGTAGTGCTTAGCTAATAAAGCAGACATACTTTGTAAAGGCTTAAATTTAACAAATAACAGATATCAGTAATACTTGGCTCTTAAAGCAGGCATACTTTGTGGAGGCTAAAATTTGCTTACAAAAGTCAACCAAGAAAAAACAACAGGATTTGGCAAAACAAACAAGTATGGTTTCATATTTATTACACTTATATTCAATCTTGGGATAACTTCATTATATTACCAGTTTGTTTAATGAAATTATAATATTTGAATTATTTGCCTGAATCATACTTTATTTCCTGCCTTGTTATCCAACAAATATCTTGATGTGCCCCATGATTGTCTAAATTTTAATATCTATATGGATGCCTCCATTCCTTAGTTACCTACCTTAGGACCTCTAGCAACACCTTTGCCTCCTCCTGAATACTTCCCATCTTTTTCATATTCTTCACATTCATGTAACATATCTAGAACATCTTCTTCCTACAAAAACATCATATTGCAAAATAAATCTACAAAGCATAAAAGAAGAATGTGTCTGAGGACACAAATGCCACCGCTCAAGATTACTTTTCAAACGAAAATGGAACGGATGGAAAGACGGAAGGACCGAGAGATGGAAGGACGAACAATCAAGGGTAACACTTAATGCCCCCTTTGCCTTGTGGCATTAAGAAAATACTAATTGATAACATTAAATATTTCGATAAAAAAAACCAAAATTCTGATTTATGATATTTTCAACAACACAATGCCAATACCTTTGGTGAATAGTCTGCTTTGTCTAAAAATATTTTTCTTAAAGTTAAGCTTTTAGTTAGTCAGGAAGAATAAACACATATAGAGTTTTTCAATCTAAAAGAAATACAAATTCTGTGTCCATCACTTTGCTTAAAATGATCTAAAAGTACTCCATTTTACTCTCTGTTTTATCCTCTGGTTTTGTCGTAATGATAAACACCTTCAACATTTTGAAGGGAGAAATTTCATCGTCTGATTAGAAGAACAGAAAGAAGAACTGAGTGTTGTCAGATCATTGTAAGCAAAGCATGAAAAAAGATCTGTATTTTAATCAGATTGAAAGTTTTTGGACCTTTAATAAGATTCAATACTTTTGGCTATTTTGATTTTTTTTATACAAATGTGGATAAACAATTCTAATTAATTATTTCGGCTCATTTTGATTTTGGTGACTGGAGAACACTCAGAACCATTTATAGCAGTATAAGACATTGTTACTTATGTGTGTTATAATCTAACTTATCAGCAGCAAATTCATTGGGACATTGGCAAGTTTTTTAACACAATTTAACTATTTTCAGAAGATATCTTCTGATCGAATTCTTATTGACTTCTATTTTTGCCTTAACTTTTCAAATGATCATACCCTGAGTGGATTTTTGTAAATTCTCTGGATCTCTTTCTGCATGGCAGGTGCTCTCCCCGACATGAAAATGTTGAAGATAGATGACATTAATCTTACATATTTCTCCTGCCGAGCCTTGTCTTCCGTTGGAAATATTCTGCGGAATTTTCCCATATTCCTGTTGTCATAATCTTCTCTCAAACTTTGCTTCTTTATCCTGGCTAACAACTCTCTCTATTTTATAGAAAGAAAAGATACAATAATATTAGGCAATATATGAACATACTACAGGATTAAATGTGCATTTTATAATTAAAAGATTAAACATTCAATACAACTCCAAAAAGCTTATAATAAATAGCTGTAAGAACCAGTTTAGACCAATATCTTCAAGAAAAACAAACCAAATATAAGAACAGAGTTCCAAAGTCCCTGCGCTGCACATATTTTATCTATCCAAGGTACAAGGGCAATAACTAAAAAAGAGGGGGGGCTGTTAGCTGTTAACTGTTATTGAAAATTGGAATGTTAGCTTTTTGACAGCCAATCTTCGGTAGAAAATGAAAATCATTGTACATTGGGGTTTCACAACTGGTAATATGGTGGTCCCTTATTCTGAGAAGCATTGCAGTAATGCACACATCACAGACCATCACTTAAACATATTAAAATCAGTCGTGTCAAGGACTATTCCAGTATATCTTATTATAATCCTTTGTGATAAATTCATTTTCTTTAACTCAATGTATGATGATAATTTTATGTTATGGAATACTGTTTTCAGCATTTGTTGGTGAATATTTAAAAAAAACTTACACGGCATGCTTGTAATTTGAATAGTGTGCGTATTCTTAAAAAGAATCACAGAGCTGAGTCTGTGTTCTTTATTATATAAAAGGTGTTTCGGTTAAGTTCATATGGACCTAGGCCTATCCTCATCAGGTATCCCTGTTTTCCTTTTTGTAATATTAAGAATTGTTCGAATTTGATTTTTGTCGAGCCTGCAACTTTTGTCGCAAAAGCGAGACATAGCGATCCTACATTCCATCGGCGGCGGAATCCACAAATATTCACCCAGTGGTTAAAGTTTTTGCAATTTTAATAACTTTCTTAAACTATCCTGTATTTCTACCAAACTTGGACAGAAGCTTGTTTATGATCATAAGATAGTATCTAGTAGGTCATTTTGTAAACAAAAAACTTGTTCATCCGTATTTTACTTATAAAATGACTTAGTTTTTCTGCCAGTTAACATAAATTTCACTCTGTGGTTAAAGTTTTAAATATTTTAATAACTTGGACAGAAGCTTGTTTATGATCATAAGATAGTATCCAGAAGTAAAATTTGGTAAAAAAAAAAAATCCTGTTTATCCCTATTTCACTTATAAAATGACATATTTTTCTACCAGTTAACATTACATTCACAGTGACACTCTGTGGTTAAAGTTTAAATATTTGAATAACTTGGACAGAAGATTGTTTATAATCATAAGATAGTATCCAGAAGTAAAATTTTGTGAAAAAAAAACCTGTTTATCAGTATTTTACTTATAAATGGACTTATTTTTTCTGCCAGTTAACATTACATTCACTCTGTGGTTAAATTTTTCATAATTTTTTCTCTATTTTCGTTGAGCCAGCTGCGACTAACAGCAAAAGTAGGCGAGACACTGGATTCCGAGGAACCTTTACAAATTTTTACATATGTCATGTATATGGGGATAATATTCCCTGTATCCCAGTACGTAAATATTAGATTCAAACAATTCTTAATTCACTGTTATCTGTTTTTATGCCCTTTCAATTCCTTGTTATCTGTTTTAAGCCAAATCAATTTGCTGTTTTGCTGTTATTGGATCCCCCCTTGCCCCCTAAAAAGCACTTTTTTTGGTTCTTTAAAACTTATTATTAATATCTTGGAGAAATGAAGGCTTCAGAGCAAATGCAATGTGATTTTGATTATAATTAATATTTCCAAGGGGCATAACTCTTTAAAAATATTTGATCAGCACTTATTTTTGAAAGTGTCAAAGATTTTGCTGATATAAACCTATGATATAAGTTTCATAAAATTCTGGCAATAATTGTACACATGAGAACGCTGACAATGTAATTTTCCTTATAATCAATAATTCCAAGGGGCCTAACTCTTTCAAAAATACTTGATCGGCACTGATTTTTGAACTCGTCAAAGACATTGATGATATAAACCAATAATAAAAATTTCATAAAAATCTGGCAAGAATTGTACACATTAGAGCGCTTATAAAGCAATTTACCATATAATTAATATTTCCATGGGGCATAACTCTTTTAGAAATTACTGATTGTCACTGATTTTCGAACTTGTCAAGGACATTACTAATATAAACTTATGATTTAAGTTTCATAAAATTCTGGCAAGAATTGTACATGTGAGAGCACTAACAATGCAATTTACCAAATATTTAATATTTCCAAGGGACATAACTCTTTCAAAAATAATTGATCAGCATTAATATTCGAACTCGTCAGAGACATTGCTGATATAAACCTATGATATAAGTTTCATAAAAATCTTGCAAGAATTGAACACATGAGAGCGCCAACGATGCAATTTTCCATATAATTAATGTTTCCAAGGGGCATAATTCTTTGAAAAATTAATGATCGGCACTGACTTTTGAATTTGTCCAAGACATTGCTGATATAAACCTATGATATAAGTTTCATTAAAATCTGGTAAGAATTGTACACGTGAAAGCGCTAACAAGACCGGACGGACGGACGTACAGATGGACGGACGGATTTATTTCTACTGCTAGGCCAACAGATATATGTCTTGCCTGTATGTAATATTGATAGTGTAAAGCAAATGCTGAAATTAAAATGGCAATCATTTAACATGCAGACTATGCAAAACATTCGAAGTCACTGAACTGTGGAAATGAGAAATTCTAATGCAAATACAACTGCATACTAAATATCATTGACTTGCAATTAGTAGTACATCACTAACTGACCTAATGACAATCTTTAACATGAAAGTCAATAGACAATGACTGAGGGGGCAGGTGAAATAATCTTGATGGAAATGAGATGTTCCAATGCTAATACAACCGTATGCCAAATATATTATTGACTTACCATTAGTGGTTCCCCTTAAACTGACCTAATCACAAACTTAACCATGTAAACAAAGCAAAAGTTATAGTCAAAAGACTATGCCAAGGGACAGGGCCAAATAATCCCCATGGAAATGAGATGTGCTAAGGCTATTAGAAATGCATTCCAAATATCATAAGCATTCCCCCTTAATCTAACCTAATCACTAACTCATTGAGGACTTTTTTTTAAGTGGGACAAAAATGAAAATCCTTGAACAGATGATTTTTCTGTTTCATATTATGATAACTGACCTAATAAACCAGCTTGTGACATTGAACATCCCTTTTATATTAAAAGGTCAATGGAAACCAAAAACTTTATAAAAGTTTTTAATTTGTACAGAATACATATTCTAATACTCTAACAGCACAATACAAATATATTCAATACTTTCCAAGTATTTCTTATAGCAGATCTTATTATATCCATTCTGTTTTCAAACAATGAAAAAAAATTATGCAATAACTTTATTATAAACTGACTGAACAACCGACAGAATATATATATCAATAATTCCTTAAAGGTAGGCCAGATATATTAATAATCCCTTATAGATAGGTCAAATATATCAATAGTCCCTTATAGACAGGTCAGCTATATCAATAATCCCTTATAGACAGGCCAGATATATCAATAACCCCTTATAGACAGGTCAAATATATCAATAATCTCTTATAGACGGATCAGATATATTAATAATCCCTTATAGACAGGTCAGATATATCAATAGTCCCTTATAGACAATTCAGATATATCAATAATCCCTTATAGACAGGTCAGCTTTATTGATAAGTCTTTTAATAAGGCCAAATATATCAATAATTCCTTATAGGTAGGCCACATATATTAATAATCCCTAATAGGTAGGCCACATATATTAATAATCCCTTATAGACAGGTCAGATATATCAATAATCCCTTATAAACAGGTCAGATATATTGATAATTCTTCTAATAAGGCCAGATATATCAATAATCCCTTTTAGACAGGTCAGATGTATTGATAATTCTTTTAATAAGGTCAGATATATCAATAATCCCTTATCGACAGGTCAGTCATATCAATAGTTCCTTATAGACGGTCAGATATATCAATAATCCCTTATAGACAGGTCAGATATATTAATAATCCCTTATAGACAGATCAGATATATCAATAATCCCTTAAAGACAGGTCAGATATATCAATAATCCTTTATAGACAGGTCAGATATATCAATATTCCTTACAGACAGATCAGATATATTAATAATCCCTATATACGCAGATCAGATATATCAATAGTTCCTTATAGACAGATCAGATATATTAATAATCCCTTAAAGACAGGTCAGATATATCAATAATCCCTTATAGAAAGGTCAAATATATTGACAATTCTTTTAATAAAGCCAGATATATCAATAATTCCTTAAAGGTAGGCCAGATATATCAATAATCCTGTATAGGTAGGCCAGATATATTATTAAACCCTTATAGAAAGGTCAGATATATCAACAGTCCCTTATAGACAGGTCAGATATATCAATAATCCCTTATAAACAGGTCAGATATATTGATAATTCTTCTAATAAGACCAGACATATCAATAATCCTTTATAGGTAGGCAGATATATTAATAATCCCTTATAGACAGGTCAGATGTATTGATAATTCTTTTAATACGGCCAGATATATCAATAATACCTTATAGGTATGCCAGATTTATTAATAATCCCTTATAGACAGGTCAGATATATTAATAGTCCCTTATAGACAGGTCAGATATATCAATAATCCCTTATAGACAGGTCAGATATATTGATAATTCTTCTAATAAGGTCAGATGTATCAGTAATTCCTTATAGGCAGGCCAGATATATCAACAATTCCTTATAGGCAGGCCAGATATATTAATAATCTCTTATAGGTAAGCCAGATATATTAATAATCCCTTATAGACAGGTCAGATATATCAATAACTGATTGTAGACAACTTACCAGTTCTTCTTTCCTTTTTTCAATGTGAATCCTTCTCTTCTCATATTCTGACATGTCTGGAGCATCTGGTCGTTTACCTGTACGATACAAACGTTTCTGTGCTTCCTGTTTCTGAGCATTAATGTTCCTTCTTTTGTCACTAACCCTGAAATGACATAAATAATTGAAACAATGAAATATATAAAGTAGAAATTTACAATGTAATGTTTCCTAAGACAAAAAATCAGGCAGTGATATGATTACAGCTGATCTATTTGAGTCAGTACTTCAATCATAAAACTCACATTTGTTTGTTTGTTAGTCAGTTAGGGGTAATACTTATTATTAAAACTTATTTTTACATACTTGAAGATGTAAGTAATATTTACTTGCATTAGTAAATTTGTCACATTTAACATTTTCTTTTCAAGGTTTTAATAATCTCCCTTTAGGCTTCTCAAAAAAATTTACTTAAAAAGTAATTTTTTTTGGCAACCCAGGGGCTGCTCTGGCTCCAAAAAAGTTGGAGCCAGAAAAATTGCCAGCTGCTATATTTTGTCGCCAGTTTGGAAAACTTGGAGCCAACTTTAGAGCCAGCTAGAGTCTTGATTTCCTCTACCCAAATTGAAACCACGTTCAACTTAAATTTCTTATGCACTGTACATCATTTAACTTTAAGTTATGATTTGTCATGTAATGTATTGCCCTGTTATTTTATGTTTTTTCTTCCTTTCTGTGAAAGGACAAAACAAACAGGTTCACTGACACCATGGTTAAAGATATGATTTTGAGGGCTTTTAGTCACTTTTGCATAATAAGAAAACTGACCTTTCTTGGGTAGCAGCTTAACATGATAGACTAAAATTATTGCATAGGGTTAAATACATGAAAAAAAATCCATGTGTACTTTTATTTTCTTTTTCAGTATTTCATAAGTATACAAATAAAAATATAACAATAAAGATTTAAACAAAACAGCTGTTTTTCTTCAAAAGATACATATTATATGTTTTTATTTGATTGCTTATGTCTCCAAACATGGACTAATGGGACTTATATAATGACTCTATTGATCAATGTTCCTGTCCTTATAATTAGCTTATGGTCTGTATATGCTACAGAATAGAGAAAATGTTTTAAAATTAAAAATAAAGAATAGAAAAAATGGGCAAAAAATGAAGAAGAGAGAATAATGGGTGCTTATACAGAATAGAGAAAATTTGTATAAAAATAAAGAATACAGAAAATGATGACCCAAGCCCCTACCCATCCCGCTACCAAGACCCTCTTAACTTTGCCCATAATTCAAAAGACCTCCTAAACCTATAAGTCCTAAAGTCAGAAGTATGTAGACAGATCTTGAGTAGGTATCTCAATACTAGGAAAAAATAAAATTGAGTTATCTTTCTTGTATTCGGGTGTGCTCCTTCTTCGGAGGATTATACACAGTACATATGTAGAAGTGAATACAATCAATGATGGCCGGTTTTGTTATTTTCGTATCAAAGAGGGCAGGCAAAGACAAATTATGTCTAAATTTAACATTTTAAACGGAATACAAGTAAAACGATGTTTTTAATAAGTTTATTATGGTTTTTGTCTTTCTGTCAATTACGTTTTCATTACGCAACTACGGGAAACGTTGCAAATTGTGTTCCTGTATGAAAATTTCTTCAATACGAAATGATAAATACCAACTGACCGATTCTACTTGAATAAATTAATGTTGATGATCATTAATGACCCATCGGATAAGCGGATTACCTGTAACAACAGATTATGACACCTGTTGTGTCCGTTGATTAGCTTGGGGTCGTAAACAAAGTCATAAACTTGTCGCCAGGTAAAATTTCGTACAATATATTTTTTTTGCTTTTACCAATTTAAATGACGATCAAGATTATTACCGTTAGTCAAGAAATGAAAACTTTGACATGGGAAAATGTTGGCGCCAGAAATATCGCCAGCAGCCGTATTTTGTCGCCAGATGAAATAAAAAATCGCAATTTGCGACATTGGCGAAGCCCAGCGCGGTCCCTGCAACCTCTGAAATTCTCGATATTTACTGAAGTCAAAATATGCCTCAAATATTTTTTTATGGTTGGCAGACATTTTTAAATTAGTTTCATCTCAAGAACTGTACCAAAAATCTTCTACTGCCATGTTAGATATTAATTAACTGGGCAAGGCCTTCAAAAATTAATTCCTTGAGGCTTGTAAATAGGCAGTGTTTAGAAAATAACAGGAAAATGAGATTTTTAATGTCCGTGATAAAGATAAATATTATTAAATTATAAATTATAAAACAGACCACAGCCAGTCAATGCCATACACTTTTCATATACAAGTGAGTTTTACTAACAATCATAAATCATTACATTCATTTTACTAGAAAAGATTTTTATTTGTGTTATTGGGTTGCTATCTCCTTTGCGTATCCAACATCTCTTTCAGCTCATCAATTCTTACCCCTGCTCTCCATGTTGATAGATCAGACAAGGTCAATGTGTACTATAAAGACCCCCAAAAATTGCTTTGTATAAAAAATAAAACACGAGCTTAATAATGCTCAATGGATTAAGAGCATCTGTGAAAAGGTTTATTGAATTCCAGTCCATTCTTTTGGAGCAGTTGAAGATACAAGATGCCTATCAAGTAACCCCTCTTCCTCTCCCGTTGGTAGATATGATTAAGAGAACATTTTAATAAGGAACCCCCAAACAAATCTTTGGATCAACATTAAAAAAGGTTCAAAATGACAATAGGCCATAAGGATTCTTTTTAAAGTTCCATTGACATGCAGGATAAACAAACAGATAACACACTCATTAAATACCTACTTCACTAAGGCGTAAAATAATAATGGTCCATCAGGATATATACAGCCAGTACCATATACTCTTTCACTTACTTGATATTAAGCAGTTTAATGGTATTTTCTATCAATGCAGATTTTATATCCCAGTCAATTTTCTCATCTGTTCCAAAACTGGGTGATCTGTTAATCTGTAAAGAATAGAAATATATAAATAAAGGCATATGCTAGCCCTCCATAATGTGATTATTTAAATTCCAACCCCTGGCATCTGCTATTACAAAAAGATAATTTTTACATTTTATTTCTTTTCCAAATTTTCAGAATTTCTTTATAGTTATACAGGAATATAAGGTTTATTGCAATTACCAAATACACTGAACAAAATTTATTGTTGACACAGTTAATAAGAAGGGTACGTTAACACCAGAATGATTCAAACAGTAAAACTTTTTTTTAAAATTTTTTTCCTTAATATGTAACCAGTCACCGCACTTGGACGCAGTCACACCATCCTAGGCTTGTTAAACCTCTATTGGGCCTGTAAAAATTTCTACTGCAGGCCAAATTGAATCTATACAAAATTTTTCATAAAGTGAGTGTCAGGCTTGTTGCTTCACAAGTTTATCATGACGACTGCTAGGCTTATGTTTTGCTTTCATTTAAGTGTAACCCCAATATAAAAATAAGAAGATGTGGTATGATTGCAAGTGCATTCTCGAAAAGTCCTGGGCAACAGGCTGTAGGAATTTTTTAGAACTTGTAAAAATTCAATTTCAACCGATTACACTGTATGCAAAATTAAATCCATGATAAAAACAGGTACCAGTATTTTGGAAATAATGTATTTTAAATGTTGTATAAATTTACAATATTTACCACTTCCACTTCTGAATGAGAAAATAATCCTTCTCCTCCTGTTATTATTCCGTTTATTGAATGCATACAGATTTATGGTTTTAATTTGAAATTATTTTGAAGCACTGATGGGAAAATCATTGCTATAGGAAAACATTTCAAATAATTCACTTTGTAGATGTAACTTAACAGGATTTAAGACCTTTGTTAAATTTTCAAAGCCTAATTAAGTTGTGAATTATTTTTTTTACATTTTAATATTTGCCACATCAATCACTATTATAAGTTTTGGTGTAGAACAGATCAGTTAACAATGAAAAGTTATACAAAGTTGTGAGTCTTATAGAAAAATATCTTAATTTTCTATCCATAACCAAACTGTACACCAACAAAAAAATGTTTACAGTTATCTTAATTAAAAAAAAATAATCAAAACAACAAAAACTTACTTCCAACAACCATGGTTTTAAGTTCCTATCCAACAAAACATCAAATCCTAGCACCTCAAAACATACACTATCACTCCCTGACGGAGCACATGGCCGACACATCCTATATGCATGTAATAAATGTGGCATCGATACAAGCAATGTTTTCACTATCATGTCTGATATATTTCTCCACATTAATGCCACATCTCTGTCCTTGTTACGTAGATATTCGTTAAGAAATGCAATAGATCGTTTACTTCCTGAATCCACTGATTCTCCTTTCTCATAGTACTCATTATGTTTGTTTACAGAATAATTCGTAAGGTGCATATACATATGATTCTGAAAAAAAAGAAGATGATTTCTTGTTTGAATTTCTAACATGATGAACTACACATGATACATGTACTAGAGATAGCAAATAATCTTTTTACTTCTACACATACTAATTTTCTTTATTACAGACCCAGAAATGTGCTGTTGCTTCTGTGTGCTGTGATAATTTTAAGTTGTTGAAATCAATATGACAATGAAGCCTATATCTATGCATTACAAACTGAAGCTGCATACTTGGGAAACTTAGAGCTAGTCTTTCTATTTGGAATAAAATTCTGAAGCAGTCATGCCTTTTACTTTCCATTTAAAATATATTTGCACAATGCTTTAAAAATATTTCTTAACATCAGTTATGTCAAATTTATAATACATTTTCCTAATATTACAATATCTGATGTCTGTAGTTTAATTTAGAAAGACTTTGGCATTTCTCTATACTGTTATGTTAAAGAAATGCAGAAATTATTTTACTACTGTACTTGTACTGTAAAAAGTTAGTTTGACAAATAACTTTGGTATTTCTCTGTTTTATGATGTCCAGTAATTTTTCCTACTTACAATGTTAGATTCCGCTGGGTTTTGGTACTTTTCTGTACTCATTCTAACCAATCCATCATTGAATAAAAACACACGTAAAGGATCACACGATGTAATCAGAACGTAGATACGTAAATCGAACTTATAACCATCTAACAGAAACGGTTTCTCTATATATTCCTGTACAATAAAATGTTCTGTTGCTGGGATCTTCTCAGCATTTTTAAACAGCTGAATTCTAAAATGAAAAACATGATATATATAAATAGAGCTTGATTATTGATTAAAATCTAATTATAAACTAAAATTAGTAATGACTATCATTTATTCTTTTTTATATTTAAGTCTAAACCCTTCATCTATCAATCCATTCTCTTGCAGATGGTCAGTTTTTTTGTTAATAAATAGCTCTTGTTACAATCTGATTAGATTTAGCCATTTAAAACAAAATTGGACTCGGTTGCAAAAGAAATGGGATTGTAATATTGCTCCAAATTCCAAAATTGAGTTAGATACAATTAAAATACTTTGACTCAATAAAAAATTAAATGTAATTATACATTTTAATTTGTGATATACTAAAGTTAATTATATATTTATATGTATCTCTCTTAGTGCATGTCTCCAGATTTTGCTTGTGATGTGATAAATGATAGATGCTATTATTTGAGCTTTCAAGGACAAAAAACTGTACTGGTACATTGAAAGTCATGGTAAAATACAGCTACCTCTATGCCACCCCTGTGCAAAACTCCTTGTAGTTAAGTAATGAAACTTGATCTCATTATTCAGTACTAGGCCAAGGACATGGTCATTCAGTACTAGGCCAAGGACATGGTCATTCAGTACTAGGCCAGTTTTTTTATTTGTTGGTTTTACAGAATTTTCAAATTTTAAATTTGAGTGTCTTTGCCAAAATTTTTTTTTTTTATAAAACATAATTGTGTATTGCATTACTTTTTTTTTAAACTTAATTAAAATGAGGATTGGTGTGTTTTTTGTTATACTCTCGTAAAATTTTAATCAAAACATTTTTGATAGGCTTAATGTCATCATGATGTTAATGATCATGTTAAAGAAGAAAATTAAACTATTAAAGATATCTCCTGTAAATCATACATGTACAATAGGGAACATTGAAGGTCATGGTGAAAAACATCACAAATCTTTCCCATTGTTACAAAAACATTGGGTTTTGCATATATGTTAAAGCCCTAGTCACCAAAAATAAAACTGTAATTTTAATTTTTGGTCCTGTTCTCAATGAGGTTATATGCTTTCCTAACAACAATCGCAGAAGAAGAAGATGCTGGTTTTATCATGGTGGAGAAAAATGACAGCAGAATTTGTTAAAGAAATATAGAACAATAAAATAAAATCTGACATTGACATAACTAGACATCATTGAGATGGGAGCCATCTCTGTGGGCCCGCTGTAAATAACGTGTGGTAAAAAATTTGTATGAATAAGTTGATATGAAGCACTTTTTTAAGTTATTACATAGTCTCGTTATGTGCTGAGAGGGATTTTATTCTATGTTTTTTAGTTAAAGTGTTACATTTGGCCTAGGAAGTTGTACATACATTATGACACACCCTCTGGTGTTGGTTAATATACATGTCAAGTATAAACTTTGAACTCATAACAGTTCACAAGATATAGAGGGGACACGATCTTTACCATAGGACATGGGGTTGTCAACTGAAACCAAAGATTTTGACCTTGAACTTTGACCTAGGAAGTTGTACAAACATTATGACACACCTTCTGGTTTTGGTTAATATACATGTCAAGTATGAAATATGAAATTATAACAGTTCTCTAGATATAGAGCGAACACAATTTGTTACAGACGGATGGACAGACTGATCACTATAGGGCGACCCGCCACTAGGCGGGGCCCTAATAGTATTCAAGGACAATAGCTAGAAACAATTGGAAAGCCTTGTAATAATGAAAATATTTCAGTGGATGAAATGAGTATGTATGTATCTTTCAAGAAAATCATATTTTTAATATAAGCATTTCTTAAATATAAATAAGGGATACATAGATTATAACATGCCCTTTTCAATATCGGCCCTCATATCATCCTGTGTCCCATATGAGCCCCTGACATGCTCCCAGGGAGTCTCAGGATGATACCAGGACTTATCTGGAAAAAGGACATGTATTAATCTAAAATCATACAACATTTTATACTGTTGCTGCTGCTAGCATCTCTGTAATGTTTGGGCTGACTTTGTCTCTTGTATAAATAACTATTGGTAATACATACCCATGCCCTTGTGCACCATTGGACGGTTTGATGATAAATGTTTTAGACTTCTTTTTACTTTTCAGGTCTTTGGAATAATTAACCAATTGACTATAATCTGAAGGTAGGATCCAAGACTTTGGAATAAAGCTATATTCCTCTGGAAATTCTTTGGACACCCTGTAATATATCATAATACCTGCTCAGGAAAAGAGCATCTGGGGGTTATTGAGACAATGATGACTTGCTAATGAAAAAAACATTAAAAAGACAATTAAGCCTTAAAAATTAACATGAGGTTACCTCTTATTTCCCCCAAAGATGTACCAATTTTGTAAATCATTATGACATGGATGGTATTCATAAAAGAAAGACAAACCATCTGAGGTTGTTTTCTACATGTACACCCTGAAAAGAGTATCGATTGAATTGGCATTCAAACTAAAATATGATGACATTAACAAAGTCAATCTGCATGTCTAGTAGCCTTTATTGGATAGAACAATAAAAATATGTAAAATCAACAATGAATTTCCTGTAGTGACCATAGCAACCAAAGAAATTAAAATAAAAGTGGTGAGCAGAAATCAAAGGTTCATTTCTTGTCCAACTTGGCCTGATGATCTATCAGGAATCATGCACTTTTTGATAAGTGAAAAAATGAAACAGCAGAAGATCAAAAAATAATATAGGGGAGCATAACTTACAATGAAATAAATGATAAATTTGTCATCTATGAAATGATTCCTTAATTAAAATGAATATAATCATCACGATAACCATTTTCCATAATAAAAATAAGGAGAAAGCAGACACCACATGACAAACTCTTTCTTATACAACCAATACTTCCAAAAATAAATATTCCTAGTCATTGGAATAATAAATTGTATTTTGCGTAAAAAATGAAAACAACACGTTATAAATTTCATGCATCCAAAGGGCTTTTCTGGATTTACCTTCATCAGGGACGCTCAAAGCAGAATATTTGAAAGCCAAGAATGTATAAGAACCGAAACAGTTGAAGAGCTGTATGACCAAAAAGGACCTAAAAAAAAGCCAAATCCATCTAAGGTCAACTTTGCCTGAGAAAGTTGAAATCTAAAGTTTCTTTATAATTTCAAAATTTATTTACAGACAATTTTAGAAAGGTTTGTTATAAATCATGTCAGTACCAAAGTACTGACTACTGCATAAAGGAGGATTAAAGGAGACACTATTTTGCCTATGAAATTGCACGTCTTGAAGTTCTTTTGAATTACCTTTTTGAATAAACTTGCAAGTCTGCTTATTTTTCTCAGCTGACATTAGCCTTTTTTAAGTAAGAATTGATCATTAAATGAGTAAAGTTTATTCATCTGTGTATAATCATGGAAGTATAATGACATCATTGATCTTCTAACTTTGTTTCAACCTTCTAAGTATTCAATAATCAATATGTATCTATAAGACCTGAAGTTTTTATTTCGTCTCAATATACTATACTACAGGCAAAACAGATAAAAGGATAAATGTTCACCAATAAAATTATGATTTTATTATGTTTAAACAAACAAAAACAAATAATCTTAATGCATTTGAACATACTTTATAAAACTAAAAAGGGTCAGCTATTTTTATTTCACCAATTTACATAATTTGTTTTAAACTTATTTTTTGTCAAAGTTTTGCTTCTCATCAAATAATAATTTAATTTTGGCTGACGTTGTTTTGTTTATCAGCTCATAGACATAATTTTGTCATGTGACCTTGACATCATCAACGTTTTTTCATGATTTACACTGGTTTAAAATGGAATTAAGAATTAAATTATAAGCAATGACTGTAATATTTTTTCTGTCTATTCGAAATAACATAAAAATATTACAGTCATTCCTTTAATAAATTGTACCACATTTTCTGTCTATTTTTACCAACAAGGCATGTTTTAAATCTTGTACTGTTTATAGTTTTGCTTACTTTAACATATTACGAGCTAAGCAATCTTTTCTGGTTATTTCACCCATTCCAGGAAAATGATTGATTCTTTGAAATGGTTTTAACTCGTTGATCCGTTCAGCTGATACAAATGAATCATTCCATATTAAGTATCTGAAAAGAAGTACAATAAAAACTTCACTCAGTTTATAGCCAACATCAAAACCTGAACAGCAAATATAACTATCATTTGAAAATACTGTCTACAAATTTTATTTTAATGTAGGAAAAATTCTTTTTTTGTTGTTTTTGTAACCAATGTTAGGTTGGGGGAACTTCCATGGATATTTTTGTTGATAAATAGTGTTTACATTAGATTCTATGTCTAATTGAAAAAGTGATGATTTTAATATTACTAAAAAATCTCACCTAAGAAATAAATGAAAATAAATCTGAAAACATAGACCAAAACAAACTGATGTTAATTGATCTTGTTTAACAAAGAGATTGTCAGTTAATTTCAAAATTATGTAATGAATTCCTTTAATTGAACTGTTTGAAATCTGAATTCCTATAGTATACACCTACCCATTGGGATCATCATCTTTTGAGGGTGTAAAACCAAGCTTTTCTGCCATCTGACGAACTGAAAATTAAGTAAGTATAAAATGTAATACCTGTACCATTAATATTCATTTACATAAATGATCAATGAGAACTATGTTACAGTACAATATTCAATCATATAGTTCCAAAACTCAATGGGGTTCTCTGTGTGTAAAAAAAAAACCTTACAGGACTACCTATTAAAACTGGACAATATTCTAGGGAGAAAGGGAGACAGTTTAATCAACTATCTGAAACCCAAGCTATAGCAGTTGAATAATAGATAGATTGTTGTTTTCTTATCATCCAGTGGCAAGTATTTCATGCATATTCAGGATGAGTGTGCCTAAATGAAATGAAATATTTGGAGAAAATGCTCACAAAACATGATTAGTTGTGCCAGTAAAAACATTAAACAAGAAATTGAAGTGATTATTCCTATTCTGTATGTTGAAACTGTAGGTGTTTTAACCATTCAACCTTTAACCATACTTAGTAGATCATCTCCATAATTCTGTAATGCTAATATAATTCTGTCACAACCCTATGCTTTCTGAAATTCTGTTTTTTTCCTAAACACAGGAAGGAAATATTTCTGGTAGCAATACACAGTTAGGAGTTTAGTTTCGCATTTTGGCCCCGGTGGATTTTTCAAATTTGAAAGTTATTGTCCAATAAAATTCATTTTTAGACAGCTGAGTACTAATTTAGCCTTCAAAGGTGGTTTATAAGAACATCAAGATTATTTTTTACATGTTTTATGGGCTATTTTCTGTTTGACTCTCTGTATTTTCATAGCTAGACCGGCCGTTGGTCCAGAAATTAATGTAATGTTTACAAATGCTTTTTTTCTACACGAAGTTTTTGATGCAATTTTACAAAAAAATGAGACAAAAGACATATGATTTTGATTGGATTTCTTGATAGATATGTAAACAATTTCAGAAAAGGTATTACTTCAAGCGATTGAAATTCTACTTCTAGCAAAAATTTTGGGGAAATATGTGACATCTTTTCCCCCCTTTTTGCAATATTTTATAACAAATAAATTCAGATTGTTGCCATGGATACACCAAAAAGAAATTATATTTTGCCATTTTAACTACTGGATATACAATCTATGGAAGATTCTGATTACATACATATGCACATATATGACACAAACAGTACGCTAAATTTCCAAGAAAGCAATGAAAAGGAGATGGTAAAATTTATGAGGGTAAATTTTAATTTTTTTTCCTAACTGTTTATTGCTACCTCTACTTACTGACTTCATATCTCGTTCCACTTAAATTAACAACAATAGGGTTTTTCTTTTTCCGCTTTTTCTTTGGTGAACTGGCACTTTTTGGCCTGTCACTCTCAGTGAATTCCACATGTTTGTTGTCACTGCGACGATTGGCTTGACCAGCGACAGTGTCCAACTTCCTGGCATAGCTGGTCAGGCTAGATAATGACACATCTGAAAAAGAAAGGATTATATTTCAAGCAATTTTATTTAAAGCATTTCAATTTTACGGAAACAATCATGATGGTTTCAGGACAAATTATTGACTTTTCTATTTGCTTCAAACATAAAAACAGTAAATAGTTCAAAACGAATTTCAATAAGTAATTTTCAAAAACTGCTTTCTCTTCTGTACTAAATCTCAGCAAGAATTGTCATTAGGAAGACATATTTTAATGATGATCCCACTAAATGCTCTACAAAAATCTTATTACATTCAAATTAACAAACATCTAAAAATCTGAAACATTTTATTTTTCTCCCTCTAACAATCAACCTTATAAGATGCATGTATCTTGATACATGTAAATCAAACAATTTCTATGAATACAAAAACCTGCATTTAATTTTGTTAATGTAATGAAATGAAATGTTTTGAATAAGTTTCTGTAACATCAATTAATGTATCATGCATCACAAAACCATATTATAATATTGAACCATGCAGTTATAGTCTGGTAGTGCTAAATGACAAGAATTGACAACAAATATAAGTCAGTTGGGCTATACCCCATAATTTTGATGTTTACAGTGCATTCTATACAAAATAATCACAAATGTGCCAATTTATTAAAAAAAAATTATTAACTGTTGCTTGTATAAAAGCCATACCATTATACTGGCATGATCAGATCACAAAAGGATAGATTTTGTTGGGAATGGGTTTGGGGTGGATTCAAACAATGATTCTTCCAGTCAAGTACTCCCCCTAGTTCACTCAGTATTAGTAACATGAAAGTTAACACATCATCAATGAATGATCAATGAATTATCAATGAAATGAATATAAACAAGAAAACAAACAATTAAAGGATCAGACATCAATCGTTCCAAAGCCTGAATCCCTAAATCAGCACATTATTTCTCCATTCAAAACAAATCACATAGGATAACCATACACCACTGATAATACCTTCTACAGGAGATAGCTGGTTCCATACATCAAACACTGTGGTTCTGACTAAATTACAACATGTAATTCTAGTTTAAGTAAACAAGTCATTTGCATAAAACATGTTTTGTTTTAGTTTGTTGTTGATGTGGAGCATTTTTACATTAAGTCTTATAATTTTCTCTTAGTCAGTTTTATTTGAGTGGTAAACAAATAACTTTAACAGAACAAATATTCAAGTCTATCATATTTAATATTGCTAATATTTACAATATGCTTTCTCCCTGTACATATTCTATAGGTACATTTTTAAGCAAAATTGAAGGAAAGAGAAAATATTGGATAGAGTTCATGTATTTATTTCTATAGGAAATACAAGGAAATTTTTTAACATTAAGTTTGTCCAAAATTGCTGAAGGAAATCAAAAGATCAGAAATCAAAATTAGTGAGGCAAATATTTGTCATGAAGAAAAAAATATTTGAATACCAACCTGAAGACCACATCCATTAACTGTGGTCCTAAGTAACCTCTCCAAAATATTATCTTGTATTTTTATTGACACCTTTTTATAAGGTCCAAACAAATACAATTACAGCTTAATCAAGACATTTAAAGTTCAATACTGTATCAATAACTTGAAACATGTAAGTACTGGTTACAAAATCAATGGTAAATTTCTATTCACCTGAAAACCTTTTAAAAGATAGATACTTTGTAGAATAATTTGAAAGGAAAATCTGTGTCAAAACACTTACTTAATACTCAGGGTTATGTAGGTAGTTCAACTGTTTTATATTTACTTTTCATAAGCTTTGACAGTGTCTAACTTCCTATTATATTACAACTGACAAATTCTACTCCTGCACGGTTTCAAAACTTTTTTTTTATTTCATTATTGATTAAAAAATTGTTTTAAAAGTATCAATGACATATTGAGTACATTTGGTCTCTTTTTTAAATAAAAATTTTAAAATGTAAGGTGTATAGGATTAATGCGTCGAAATGAAAATCAGAAAGAAAATTTTCTTGGGATACTAAATCAGCATGATTAATATATACATATTTTTTTTAATGTAAAAAGGATGTGTTATCCAAATTGACCAAAGGTCTAATGTATATGGTAATCTTCGTAATACTAGTAATGAGCAAATGTACTTGAATATCTTCTATAGTAAGCTGCACCAGAGAAACAAGTCAAAAATAAAAAATAAAAATGTAAATGAATTATTTTTAGATTCTATCATTTACCATCTTCAGGCATTGTACTAGATTAGATTTTCTCAGTGTTAATGAAACTACTGTATGAAATCTACTGGGAGATAAATGGCTGATATTAGAGTGTAAGAAGGCATGATTTCTTTATCAGCAGACTAACCACTGTTGCTTTGTATAGTTATTTAGTTTAATACCTTATCAGGTCTAAGTAGCCTGAACATTTTGAAAAAAATAACCAATCAACGAATTGGAGTCAAAAGTGTGGGAAACTTATCAGGAGAAATGTATTAAAACTTTTATAATGCAGACATAATAACTAATTCATTAGAATTGTTTCAGTGCTTATTTATAGATTAAAGGAATTAGATACAGGAAGAAATCAATAGTTATCAATCAAACAGTTTTTCTGAAACTTAACTAATAATTTTCACTTGTGAAAAAAATGTTTTCCAAGGAAAGTATCTCCATCTGAATTATTTACCCGAGAGTGTTGGGAGGTAGATCATGCAAAAGATCTTGTAATAACTAATATTTGCAAAACAAACATAAATGCCATATCTAGTAAACTATTCTTACCAAGTGTTACCTGCTTACAAATATTGCCTGTTCCTCAACCGTATTGTCTTAAATCAGGACAGTTTCATTTTCAAACTCAATGATGAACTTTTTAAAAATCAAAGTGATTGATCATTGAAATCACTGGCGGAAAGATTGGAAAAGTTGTGTGCATAATTTCAACCCTTATTTTAGTTTAGCCACAGAGTTATGGAAGTGAAAAAATGTCATGATGATATACTGTAGATTCATTCATATTAGCTCACTAATATTTTTGTTGATTGAGGGAAAATTGTATTTTCATGGATGTTTGATTTCCTAGTTCTGCCAAAGTCTGTTTACAAGCCTAAAGAAAATTTAGACTACGATGAACACTTGATTGTGACTCACCTATACCCCCGAAATCCCTGAAAAATTGGTACCCCTAGAATTATAATGAATCAACAGTACTGCAGATGTATGTAATTGCATTTAATACTGACATTTTTTATCAATTAATTATGTTTAACGCCACTTTTCAGCACCATTGGCTATATCTTGGTGTGATTTTTTTTGTAGGCAGAGGAAGCCGGAGTGCCAGAACAAAACCATTGACCTTCAGTAGCAAAACTGACAATCCTAGTCAATAAAGATTGGAGTCAAACACACCTGCAAGGTAAGAACTGACAATCTTAGTCAATAAAGATTGGAGTTGAAGGTACCTGCAGGGTAAGAACAGACAATCCTAGGCAATAAAGATTAGGAGTCGAAGGCATCTGCAGGGTAAGAAAAGACAATCCTAGTCAATACAGATTGGGAGTCGAAGGCAACTGCAGGGTAAGAACAGACAATCCTAGTCAATAAAGATTGGAGTCAAACACACCTGCCATCTGCAGGGTAAGAACTCACAACCTCAGTGTTGCCAGGATAGTGATAGATGAACTACTTAGACCACACAGCCACCTATGCGTCTCCGCCATTTTTGAGAAAGATAAGCAATTTTTCAGAAGATAAAAATGGGCGAATGTCTATCAATTTCAGTAGGTCACTAAATTTGCATACATGGAGTATCTTTTAAATTAATAAAAAATCACTATTTTTCCTATTGATCTGACAATGTTAACTGTAGATCAAGGGTTAAATTTCCAATATTTTGGGAATACTGTTAGTTGTATAAGTGTTTGTTGTCCTCTGTCTGTCTTTGGTAATGTTTGTCAATGGGGTATACCTTTTATCTTCTTTTAATCATATATATAACATTATGGACCCTTTAAAAAATTGTTTTTGTTGGTATCAAACTTCTATTAAAGCTATTAAACTTATGGATTTCTTTGAGTAAATTGGTACTAAAGAGTTCGGATTAGACATACACCTGGTTTAAACAGTATAAATTCTTGTATGTTCTATAATACATAAACTCTTGCTAGAATGCATTTGTAGCAATTAAAATGTCATACTAACAACCCACAATAGATTTGAAAGTAATATTTAAAAAGCTTTTTATAATTTTTATTCTTTATACTGTGATGATACCTTTTTAAGATCACCAAAAGTCAACAAGAATATGTTAATTTATTCATAATAAGTGCTTTGTACAATATCCTCTGATTAATATCTATCATTTTCTTCTTTTCACAGTATAAAAGTATTTATTGTGTTGTAGAAGGTAAAAAATAACTATCTTGAAATTACATTTTAGTTATTTTGAGATGATCTGAACAAAATAGGCATAGGATTTCTTTGAACACAACAATTCAATAATGGACTGTAAACATAAAAATTAACTCAGCCTTTTGATGTTTTGCAAGGAAGCTTATTAAATGATTTGTTTTTAGTGTTGTTCAAGAAAGCGTGACTATTATTTCTTAACACAGCCTTAGATGAAAGTTTTCCAATAAATAATTAATCCATCTTAGAGCTCTGCAGACTGAAACCATAGATAATAGTGTATGGCTTGTTGCAATTTGAAACCTAACTGCATATTAACATATTTTTGCAGATACTTTATTTAGCTCTTAGCCCTTTCTAGTCTACTTAATGCTCTTATAGTATTTCAATAAAATACAAGGGTGACCTTGATTCACCAGATTTCCAACTCATCAAATATCCCAAGGTCACTGAAGATAATAGTTGATTACTTAAACTAAAAGACTGGTTAGATTTCAACATATGCATTGGCTGCAATCTTACCCTTAAAAATATCATAACTTTGTATGATGCACAGTTATCTTTGTATATGATACAAGGATATGGTCTTATGATGATGATGGATCATCATTTCAGTGACTTTGACTTTCTTCTTCTTCCAAATACAGGAGTATATAGATTCCTAGGTAGGAGTGTAAAACTTCCCAGAACTTGTGTGCTATGTACATATGGACTTAATTAAAATTACTATAAACTATAGAGTAAAATAGTCTATAGAATAACATATATACATTATGTACAGTGGCTTTAAATAAGTTGGTGTGGGTCCTTCAAATGTTAGAGTGGATATGCCACTTTTGAAGGATTCCAGGGTGTCAGACATACCTATTGCTTCAGGTAGTGAATTCCAGTCAGAGATGGTGTTTGGATATAAAGAATATATATAGAAGTCTTTATTAGTTGCAATTTGCCGAAATTTATGCACCCTATTACTTCTATCAGATTTTGTTAAATTGTCCTTTGGAACTTCTACTTACCCCAATTAATTTTGTATAGCAATTTGTTAATCAAGCTTTTTTTCGTCTATTATGTAAACTTTCCTATTGCAAAGAATTTATCATGTTGGAACTTGGAAACTGCACTCAGTGTTCTGTCTTTATAATCCTTATAGACAAATATGGCTGCTTTACGCTGAATCTACTCAACCTCAGTGATGTGGTGCTTTTTTTACAGATCCCAAACAGGGGAAGAGTATTCGACGACTGGAGGGACAAGTGATGTTTACGTAAGGTCAAGACACTTTATAATTATGATCTAGGGTAACAGTTCATTAAACAAGACTAAGATACATACAGGCAGTTCAAAGGTTTGATCTGGTACTTTTTTCAATGCATGTGTCATAGACAATAACTACAAGTAGTAGACACAGCTGGACTACAAAGTTACAGTATGGGTACGAGATGTATAAACAAATACAGATACTGGGATTCTGATATACCCCTTAGTTTTCTTTGAAGAGGGACATGAAAGGTACAAGAGTAAAATAACATTTCAAGTAAATAATTTTAACAGTTCCTTTCATTGAAATTTTACTATTAACAATCTATTGAAATTATACTATTAACAATTTGCATAGTGAATTGGTCACTTGTTGATAAATTGTGCATATCAGACAGTGAAGCCATTACATCATGTGTTACTCTGGATTATAGTACAGTAATTTCATTTTAAAACAGTGAATCAATGTTATATCATGCTATAACCAATCAGAATGCATCTTTCTTCATCAGAACCAAATTAGGCCTTTATACAACAGATTAACATACCTTGTCTGTCTGCCAAGGAACTGAGTGATCCACTTTGTTTAATACTTGGCATAGTTATGTTCACTTTTCAGAACCTGAAAATACATAAATTTAAGATCTAAATATGTACATTAAATCTCCACTTTCCAATATTGTATGTTGCCCTCTAGATGTCTTTTGGTTATATTATTTATTAGGTTGCTGTCATAGAATTGAGCAACAACGAAAATTAAGGCATCTGAACAAAATAATTTTGTTAACAATCACATGGTCTGTTATGGTACCCTAAAAGCTTTATCCAATATTGTTGCTCAACATATGTTATGTCAACATAAAATTTAAAATCATTTATTTTAGTTCATTATTCAATCTCTCATTTATAAAATAATTATTTAATACCATGATAGATCTATGAGGCTTGTAATGTACTTAACTATCACACATCAAATGATATTCTTAAGCCTCAGTCAGCTTCCGAAAAAATTCTTAAAAAAATATGTCAAAATAAGTTTTTCCAACTACTGTCAGAGTCAAATTGATTGATTGATTGAATGGTGTTTAACGACACTTTCAACACTTTTGTGCTATTTCGTAGCTGTCAGTTTTTATTGGTGGAGGAAGCCGGAGTCCCGAAGAGAACCACGACCTTTGGTAGGAAAACTGACAATCCTTGTCAATTAAGATTGGAGTCAAGTGCACCTGCCACATGCGGGATTCGAACTCACAACCTCAGTCTTGACAGGCTAGTGATACAGTAGTTCGACTACTTAGACCACTCAGCCACCAAGGCCCCCCATTGAATTGAAGAAAAATTTCAACAGAACAATAACTTTGAGAAAAACGCACATTAATGATACATCATAACATCCTCAAATTTTGTTTGTATGACAACTATGTCATCGATTCCGTAAGATAATCTCTAAATATTAATCAAAATCCATAATTAAATACAAAGACATTCCATCCATTACCATATGGTTGTAACCTTTAAGATATTATGATCATGATACTTTTGGAACTTACAGTAGGGCAGCAGTCATATGAGTTAGATCCATGCAACCAGTAAAAGACTTTGGCCTGAAGAATCTTTCCAAGTGTATGTTTTAATATTAACTGTCTTAATTAATTAATCAGTCTTGACAGCCTATCCATTTAATGATACTCTTGTTCCAAAGATTGACTACCACAAGTAGTTTGAGATGTGGAGTAATCAATAATATAGACAGTTTTATAAATCAATTTTGTTCTGAAGTGTAAAAAAATGAAAATTGCTAAGACTTTTAAGTTTATAGACAAAACAAAAACCACAATTGTCGATTTTGTGAACCTTTTCTCCAAATAACATTAGAGTCAAATTGCATGAAATATGAGTTCACTTAGTAGGTATTGGAAAGCTGCCACCCCAATGGATTTGTATAATACAAGTTTTATACTGTTACATAATCACTCTTTATAAATAATCCTATATTTATCAGATTTTCAAATGTCGATGTGACAGTGAGACCCATTAATTTTACACATTTGATGCACATTTCCTTCACATCCTTAACAATAACTTAACAATCATAACTGAACCATGATACCATAGATGTATCTATGGTGAGACTAAAAACAAATTTATATGTTTTAGAAGATATATGGTAATATCAATTATGTTTCACATAACAACCCTAAATCTGAAGAGGGAAAAATCACCAGCTTCATATGATCAAAACAATATATTCTCAGATACTGCTTAAATATTACAGTTGATGACTAAACATACCTGGAACCACAATCAATGGTTTTCTTATTTTATGGACTTCTAATAGAAAGCCTCTTTATATTTGAGTCACAATTCCATCAAATGTCAACCAAAACAAAACTCATTTTATTGTTTCCAAATGGGCACTGATTTATCATTTATCATAATATTTGGAACCCTAGGGGAAAATCTAATGATCTTATTTCAGGACAATCAGATTTGATCAAAAGGGTCAGCTTGAATGAAACAAATTCTATCTGTAACTTACAACATGTACTTGTCTAATTGAAACACAAATGTGTATGTACTACTTATTGTAGCAAGAGAAAAATATTTATCCACAACTTATAAATCCAGATTTTACAGTGTTAGTTAATGTTTCTTAAATTTTTGTTCTGTCATTTATCAAAATAAAATGAATGTGTCTAATGTCATAGTGATCAAAATGTTGCTGAATAGTACTATAATGGTGAACAATATACAAAAACATGTTATGTAAACCAAAGTCACTTCTGTAGGAAATGTTGGTTAAACTGACTCCAATGTTTTCAATAGCATATTGTACTACACCGGAAGATCATATGAGTGAAATTTCATCAATAATTACATGGACCTCAGGGATATTAACACCAAATATAAATAAATCAGAAAAATCATATATATTTGTGGTGGAGCCTAAAAAGTGATGTTTAAATTTCTGTTTAAAACACTATTTTGTCAATTAAATGATGTCAGCATTTTATTCCTGTTGATACCTTTTACTGCTTTGCTTATCATATCTCATTCTATACAGAATGTATCAGTGACCAGTTTAACAAAAAAACCTTACAACTAAAAATAATTGTACATGTAAGTCTTGAACATTTCAGTATAACTTAAATAAATTTCATCGTTAGATTTTTTGTGAAAAGAGCTGCAGGGTCATATTTCATGAGAGTTCCAACAAAAAATAGATAACAAAAACTTATCAGAGAATTCATTTTGTTTACTCTTTATAGTTAATTACAATTTATAAGACCACTTTTGAACAACTATGGAATTTTTAAACCAAAAAATATCTTTGACCTTAAATCTACCTACCTGTTTCATAATGTAACATACAATTAAACAGATCATTTACAAATAAAATATGATGCAGTTTTCAAATTATAATTTATACTACTCAGTTAATTATACTGATAATTCTTACCTCTTGTAAATGAAAATGAGTTATTCAGTATAAATTCACATTTTTGTGTCCAAAGCTGCCATAAAATAATTTTATATTGAATGTTATCACAACACACGAACTTATAACGAAGTTTAAATATTTAGATATAATTCTCATGTCTTACAATATTGGCAGCGTAACAATAAATGTTTTTACAGGTCATTAATCCTGGCTGTAGTATTTGATATTAAACTTTTAACACAGATCGACATGAAGTTATTGTTAATATAAAGTTAACCGAGAGAAGAGTTATCTCATTGCTAAAGAGCTTGCAGTGGCTATTTAACAGCATATTGTTGTGCTATATATTTTATACTAAACCAATATTATAATTAATTCTTTCTCAAATAAGAAAATTTGGATTTTGGAAACATAATTAACAATATAATACCTTATAATTATCATGATAATGTTGTTTATAAAGCAACATTATCATGATAATTATAAGGTATTATTTCAGTATAACTTAAATAAATTTGAGTAATTTCTATTGAAAATCAATAGTTCATTGCATAAAATTACATAATTAATTTCATTATTAATACTTCAATAGTTAAAATCATAACCATCCATATGCTAATCCAATTTCATAAACATTATACTTTATTGTGTCTTGACTTTGAAGCTTTCTGAAACTGTTAGACTGTTTCTAGAGTTGCTGATACAAATTCTAGTTAAAAAACTTGATCTTTCTATAAATTGAATTTAGACTTGAACATCAATAAGTATTCAGTATTTAATCATGAGTGCTCATATTTAACCCCTGCCATATTCTTCACTTTACACTGTGAAATAAGAATACTAAGATTTAACCCCTGATTTTTACTTCACTTTTCATTCTAAGATTATAGGCTGCAAAGACCATTTTACCTCTTGCTTACCATCTGTGTGAGTCTTTAAAGGGGACCACAATAGAAACAGTCTTACACAAATGTATAAACAGCATTACTAGACAACTTCTATAAAACATGGAATTTTACAAACAAATGTCTTATCAAGAAAATGGTATTTGAGAATTTTTCAAAAAGGCTTCCAAATTTTCATAAATTTTATGCAAAATGATGTTTGCCATGAATACTATAAACAAGTTTTCGAGGAAGATGCCACCGTTTGACTTTAATTTCTAAAGCAAAAAAATTAAGTCGTATTATCAGGCATAACTGCTTTGTCCAGGTTTTTATTATAAAAAGTGGCTTATTTAAAAAATGCTAGTATGTTAGTATTGTCCCCTAAGGAGGAAAAAATACTACTGTTTTCTGTATATATATATAGCTACCATACAACACCCCTTCTGTAAGCATGGGTCTTACGAACAGACTAAAGAAGTCCAGATACTCATACTTCTATTGCATGATTACCTACCTACACTTGGGATGAAATATACATGGTCACAGAATTACCATTGTAAGGTCAATTAGGTGTACATCTACCAGGTTCATTAATTTCATTCACTTATTTTTTTTTTTTTATAAACTAAAATTGAGAATGGAAATGGGGAATGTGTCAAAGAGACAACAACCCAACCAGAGAGCAGAAAACAGCCCAAGGCCACCAATGGGTCTTCAACACAGGGAGAAAATCCCGCACCCGGAGGCAGGCTTCAGCTGGCCCCTAAACAAAAATATGTACTAGTTATAAACCCTTTCTTCAGTAGCTCATTCAGTGAAAATGAGTCATAACTGTAGAAATACAAATGAAAACATTTGTAGATTGAGCAGAAACTTTAATCCAAGGGAATTCTATGTATAAACCCAGTGAAAAGAATTGTGGATTTCATCAGAAATACATATAAGCAGCTGTATATAAGGTGGGGAAAATGGTTTATTTTCAGCTGCAAGTTCAAAGGTACTATATGCACTATGTTTTGTTTATCTCAGAAGTAATGACAAAGACTGGAAAATTGAAAACTATCAAGCCAGCCTAATAAGAGTTTTGATTGCATAAAAAAGCAACCTTTTCCCAAAAATCAGTACAGGAAAAGTATACCTAATTTTATAATGCCAATATAACAGACAACTAAAACTCAAGTATAAACCAAACAATAGGATATCAAAGAATGCTGGCAGTTATTGAAAGCAAGCTCAAGGTTGTTCAGTTTTTCATTTGAATTGTTTGACATTTTGTCATGGTGGAGCCTTTTATACCTTGCTATGCAGTATGAGTTTTGCTCATTGTTGAAGGCTATACTGTGGCCTATAGTTGCTAGCGGCTCTGCTTATCATAGACAAAATTGGTAGAAAATACAATGACATCATTAAATTGGTTACATGAATGTGAAAAGCAGTTAGATTGAAAAGCAGACATGCAATTCATAGAAGCACATGAAGTCAATTGCAGGGCATAAATACTTGAGGCAAAGGAAAACTGGTTACTTTTCTTTTACAATATGTTCACGTTACTGATACTGATTTGTTACATGAAGTTGTCATATATGGTTATCCACCAAGATGTATCATAATGAATATACTGCTTGGTTCTCTTTTTGTACAAGTATTAGAACCCCATTTATTTTTTACAGTTAATTGTGTACTGATTACCCCTGGTACAGACTGATAATTTCAAAAGGTTTACAACTTCTATTTGAACAACAGTATAGTGAGTATACATGTACATGTAGATATACAATTTAGAAATGAAATGTGTTTGAAAAAAATCATTCTCTTTGGGGGCCAATGTGTCACATGATCCTCTTTTTTTCTTAGTTGGATGAGTTTAGGTTATTTGGATATGGTGCCATTGAAAATCAAAGTACTGAAGTACTGAACATCAGATGACCGCAAGTTCTGGTGGATGGTCACAAGCACTTGTCTCAGAAAAAAAATCACATCTCTATACCTGAAAGTTAGGTTAAGGAACATAGATATATTTTTTTCTGAGACAAGTTCCTGTGTGGATGATGAATAAATGACAAGGAATTCAACCTCAATGTTATAACTATTATATTGTAGTGATATAATCATTTGTTATCAGTATACTCTGGTTTGTTGTTATATATTGTATTAATATTTGTAGAACAGTTATATATAATTTTCATCCATATGTATATCATTTTATTCTACTATTCTAATGATAGTGTAGTGTAAGTGCATGGTGGACACTCTTCTGTAATAATTCGTTTTTCTAATAGATTGGATTTGAGTAGGCATTCATATTTTCCCGCGTTTGTTACAAAATGTTGTTGAGATATTCTTCTGCATGCGTTAACACAAATTTTCGGTATTCTTGATTTGTTATTGATATATGTATTTCTCACGACAAAACATTTTCATATCATTTATCTATGTTCTCAAAAATTATTTTCATGAATATTTATTGATGAAATTAATATATAACAAGCGATAAGGAATGTTATTTTGCACTCGATAATATCCCCGTAATTATTTGAAATACGATCAGTTATCAGTCAAAAACGCAAGTCACGTGGGTAGAAATGTCTGCGGCAACATAACACCAGAATGTCCTCATGGTCATCTGCTGTAAAAACACAAATAAGAGTTCACTGGGAAAATTATTTTATCTATAGAAAATTTTGCAAAAACACAGTGGAAATGAAGTATCCTATCATTCTGAGGAGGAACAACATCATTTCTTTTGAAAATTGATGTCATTATGGCGTTGCTGTTATGTCTGCATTTGTATTTGTTAGTTTAATTACATAATTTCAGTAATACATGTATGTCTAAACAACATAAAAAATTACATTAGGAAGACATATTTTATAACTGCATTCATTTCTATGTAAAAATAATGTTAGTTAAATAGTTAGCAACGTAAACTTGACTAAAGATTATGTTGTAAATGTCTTCACTGATGATTCCCAAGTAATGAAATATTGTTGCTTTTACATTTTGAGATTTTGTATAAGTTATCAGAATTTATTCCTAGCTTTAATTACAAAATGTATATTCTAATGAGCAATTAACGTACATTTAGTTATTAGCCATGTTAGCTGTATTGATAATGTCAAATATGGCGCAACATTGTCATGTGTTGCTCAAAATGTTACTGTTAGGTCAATATTCTAAGCGTGAACCAAGTTCTTAACTGGAAAAATTGATATACTTAGATTGGTTTAGTCACAATAGTTTATTAGAATAGGCATTTTGAGTCAAGGACTCCTATATTTTCTGTCAGTGTTTGACATTTGTTTTTCTTCCTGCTTAGAATGTTTACTTCCGGTAAATTATGAATAAATACCAGAGCAAGGTCAAGTTCATCATTCTTTGCTGTGTTTACATTTGGCCTACAGCAAGGATCCCTGGGTTCCTAGAGGTAAGAAGCAGCACATTTAGCTGTATGCCTAACATATTTTGTAAGTAACCGTCGTAGTTAAGAAGTAAGAAGCAGCACAGATAGCTGTAAGCCTGGCATTATTTGCATTGTAGAATATAAGATATTACCATTTGGGCCGTACAAAAATACAAGAATGTTATTTCAGTAGCTCTGCCCCTTGTGTAAATTATATATTTTTAGAACACTGTACATGTATGTAAATATATCAGCTGTTCCAGAAGTTTAATAAACATATCATTTTCTACTATGGATTATTTATTCATGCTACCAATGCTGAGAGAGAGCAGACATCATAGTTGACGGCCGTATTTATCTAACCCTCGTATACGATGCAGTCTTGTGAATCTGCCTACATAAGGCTTTGATCGTATGTACTTCTGCTTAATTATATACAAATTGTATCAAGTTTAATATAAATCGATTCACTGACAAATTAATTTTGAGAAGTTTATCTCATTTCCCGAAAAATATCTGAAATAAATTTTAAAACAAACACAAGTGGGTCATCTGTGTTTTTATCGGAAATGTGTTTGTCCGGTTAATCCGCCCATGCACACTAAATATGTATGGAGGGCCAGTTTATCACAAATTTATGAAAGGAAAAGGTGATCTATTAATAATCCAGATAATCCACAAAAAAAATAATTTTCAAGTCAGAAATGAGTTTTGTAAGCAATAATATGATTATCATTAGCTTTAGGAACTATATTATATACAGGGTTCACCACAGAATGAAAATCAAGGGTGGGGAAGAAAATTCATCAAATCGGAGATTTTGTGTTGCGTTGTTGAATGGATTCCTTGTGCATAAATTATTAATTATATGCCTTACATGTATTTGTCATATACATGTATATAGCTAATTTGGAAAGGGGGTCTCACACAGATTTTGTAGTTGGTCTTATTAGTGGTCACCACATTTGTAGGAACATATTAAGCAGGGAGAGTAAACGCCTGATGTGGCTTCCCAGATTGCAGGAATACTCTGAAATTTTTATCTTAATTGTCTTATGGAAAACCATGTGGTAAAAAGGTCTAAAAAGATACAGAAATTAATAATAAAAAAATATTCAGTCACAGAATTTCAGTCATTTCAACCAAATTAAGCCTATCTAGCAGTTTACAAAATCATATGTGTTATGTAGAATTTTATTAAATTAAGTCCCCTCTTTTCCAATACAATTATGTAAAGGAATTATATATCATTCCAGTTTTACTCTTTTCTTACTTTAAAAGAGTTTTAAGATCTAACTGTCTAAAAATAACCAGATGATGATGGGAGTTTTTAACGACCTTGACTGGCTATAAATAACCAGACAATGTTTGTGTTATTTAGGTATTCCCCAGTATTTTCCCGCCAAAAGAGATCATGTGACATTGTTGTCAACAAAAGGACCGTGTGGTCAGTGAAATCATTTGTTTTCTGGATTACTGCTTTTATAAATCTAGTTAGGATATAAACATTCCATTTAAGGTATAGTCAAACATATGCATTTATAAAATAACTGTAGTTTGTTAGCAAGTTTTACTTTTCAAATTAAAGAAACTGGGTCATGATCGTTGATTGGTTGTTACCTTGTTCAACCACACGAGACCATGTAAGACATGTAAATAATATAATCAGCTGTCCGTGTACATCCCTTGAGGCAATTAACAATAATTAGACTTCTTAATTGCCACTGACATGATAATTGGATTTGGGATATCTGAAATTTAACTTCTATCTATTGAATTTTCAAGTGTGGCGGACAATAAAATAAGCGTGGCGCTGGGAATTTTAACGTGGTGCTAGAAATTTTAGCGTGGCGCACCGCCATGCTTAAATAGGTTGTGGTGATCCCTGATATATATCATTTGATATTTTCGTACTAAAGGATTATTCTTAAAAATTTGACATGCAGTGATAAGTACAGTTCCTATGAATAAAATAGCAGACGAAATATTCACAGAAGTGACAATTACTGAAGTAAATGGGATTGGGTGGGTTTACCAGACAGGCAGAATTACCGGACACTACTGTAGTTACAAGTTTTATGAGTTTATTCGTATTTCTCTGCTTTAAAACTAGACAGACTTAGCCAGAGGCAAAAATTACGATAAATTACTATCAAGTTACTGAGGTGATTGTGTTAGCTAAGTTGTTCTAGGGGAATTCCCAGCATGTCACTGTATCTTTATGCTCAAATGTAGGTACAGGAGCAATGCAAAGTATAAATTATAATGTGTCTGACTTTAATAAGGCAAGTTACCCAAATGCCCGTGAAATGGTGGATGGTACACAAGACTCATGCAACATAAACCGCATCCCCTTTTTCGATATATCCTAGCCAAAGCATTACTTTAAATTATTTATTAAATCGCTGTTGTAAGGAAAAGCAGACCTAATTCTTAAAAATCTAGTCGATAAATGCATAAGTGGTAACTGCATCCAAATTCTGTAAAAATGACAATCTGAACTTTTAAAGCGAACGTGTTCTAATCACTCATTTTAATACCAAATCAATTGTTAACTGTAATGATGGAGATATTGGGTCATTGTCATTATCTAAATTACACTTAAAAGTTCTTACCAATGATTACATATCAAAATATCGTGTAAAGGTCTTTTCGGAATTCACTGTTGTAAACATCGCCATTTTTATCACGTGATCAAAACGTTGGACGCTTCTGCTTAGCAACTTATAAAACACTCGGCGTTAATTAATTTTACTGCTCGTAATGTGATTTTTACTGCAAGTCTTTAATCTTCAAATTTACTTCAGATATGTATCTTTTGTAAAGTTTGGATAAAAAGATTCTTAAAACACTCTGAATTTAAATTAATTGGAAACGGGCACCTGTTCATAACTAATCGGTATCTGGATGGTTCTTTTAAACCCAAATTCGTACCAACCAATTCGTCCCAAGTTGATTGGTCAATTCGTTACAACTTTAAACTGTGTTCAACTATACATGAGATTACAATACACATATCAGATCATATAAAACATTAAACTAGAATGCACGAAAAAAAATTACAGGGAAAAAAAAATCCCACAAAAAAGTCACGGATAAAAAATCACAGGAAATAAAGTCCCAATAATAGCGGAAAACAAAAAGAGAAAATTTGGTTTATTTTTTGAATATACAAACTTTTTAATACACAATGTAGATTTTTATTAAGATGTAGCAAAGCATTTATATGTCTCTGGATTGATTGAGTGTTGGTTTCTTAACGTCCAGTGGCAAAATTTTCATGCATGTTCAGGACGATATCATATATGCATATGTCTCTTGATGTAGACAGAAACATATATGTACTATTTGTTTTTTATGTATGAAAAAGGTCACAGACTGATTACTTAAAAATGTATGTAGTTAGTATCAAATGAATTGTGTTTCAGAATTATATGTCAACATCTTTTAATGTTAGAATACAGGGTGTGGTATTTCAATTTTAGCCTCACGGTATTGCAATTTAATAAATTTTCCAAAATCAGAGACATATAATACAATGTATCATTGTATTATATGTCTCTGACAAAATGTTGTTCGTGAAAATGTCAGGTTTTTAAAACAATAGTCGGTTATTAGCTATAACTAACTGGCTTCAGTTTACTTTAAATCATTTCCTGTCAATCGTCTACTGTCTGGACAGATTTATATACCTTGATACTTTTTATGCTGCACATATATAAAATATATATACTTTGTGTATTCATAATTCGTTTCTTCACTTTATTCAATTTGTTTTATATCTGAGACTACTAAATGTCATATAGGCCTAGCAGTCCGAGTCAGTTTACAGTATAACTGTGAACTCCTGTATTACGTCACAGAGCAAGAATTTTTTCAAGAGGGATTTTTAATAATATAAATACTATAAAAGCCCAGAGTATCCATGGACATTCATACTACAGTACTCTTTGTCAGTGGTGTAACAGTACAATATAAGAACCAAATATAAAATCAGTTGACAATCGTATCGATAAAAGCACAAAAACACTAAAGACACAAAGTATCGATCTGAGAGTACTCGCAGTTACTACATGAAAGTTAGTTCAAAGCCAATAACAACTTAAAAAAACAATGCATCCAAGACAAAATACCAATAAGTTTTGATTTCGAGTTAAGGTCACATAACGTTTGCGCTTTTTTACCCGTGACATGAAAGGACATTTGCGCTTTAAACTTTGATACACCTGCATTAAATTGACAGGACATTTGTGCCTTTACATACAAAATGAGTTGTAGTCATTACGCAAATTAAATTCAACTTATATTCGTACTATTCATGGATTAACAAAACGGAATCTACATTCCTCTTGTGTTCATTCTATTGTCTGGAAAGTCCCAAGAAATCTAACATAGTTTTTCATCTAAGCTAATTTTAACGTGTTGAGATCAAACATTGATTTCCTAACCAATAGCTGTTTCTACATATATGTAAATCCCTGTCTTTCAAAGATTTGGGTTTGACCCTTCTAGGTAAATCCAAACAAGTTTTAGCTTTCTAAAAAAAACTTTTAGTAAGATGTGGTTTATGTGGTTGTTTCAGTACGAAAAAAGGTGTTATTTATCCCCTTTGTCAATATACTCATAAGCGTGGTCTTATAAGCCCGTCTTAGATGCCATTACAATTCCTACGAAACTAAAATTTATACTTTCGTCCTGGAGGAAAATGACAGCTTAAGTAATATTGATAGACGGATGCCAAGTGATGACTTGAGACCTACATGACATGTAAGCACATAGGAGACGACGAATGCCAAGTGACGCCCCTAACACATTGTATGTGATCCTGGATACTACTGTGCTTTATGATTACCTCAAGACCTCTAACTTAAATTTGGAGATCCTCTTATACGGTAGTTTCTTCAAGTGTTGCTCTTTAACCCTGGAACAGCTGGTGCCAAATTATACTCAACATAAACATGTACATGTATATACAACATGGGACCAAACGCTACAGTCTCTCAACTTGTCTTTAAGATGAAGAACCACAATTACTGACCATATAAAAACCAGAGCCAGACAAATGACTAAACCTGACGCAAGTACTTCGACAAATTGATAAGGCTGTTGATAACAAAGGCTTGATAAAGTTTCACTTTTATTATATAATATAAGTTTGCCCTTTGGGAGTCAGTATCTCAGCTGGGAAAATTTTGCTCCAGGCCCTGTCGACGACACTTGGTATAGTGGGTAGCCAAGCCCCGTGGACATGGACACATCGCCAATCAACTGGAACGCAGAGGGTTCCAAAAGGGGATGAAGCGATGCTTCGTCTCGTAGCAGGGTGCTACGAAAAGGTGTTGAATTGACGGTGGAGAGATGAAAAGTAGTTAATTACTTGGGGATAAGAAGAGAAATTAACCAGTGGTGAATTTCGTAATGGTCCAAAGATCAGATGTGAAACAGCTGAGTGACCCCCAAGGAATTGAATAGGAAAGTGGTTGTAAGGGATGGACTTAAAGTTTAACACCTTGGACACCTTCAATACTTCACTGATAATGAAAGATAGAAATAATAAAATATGTATTTAATCATATGAATCAGTTTTTAAAATAAAACAAACAAATACATGATATGTAAAATACTCAAATGTTTAATATCTACAGTTATATGTATTGTACATGTGCAAATGTACACTATATGGTATAAAATAAGAATAAAAGCAAAAATTATTTTACACAGGTTATGACGTAATGGATAGATACAAGAATCATGATGATAACTTTTGTTGTGCCTTTTTAATTACATTTTTACTAGTTCTTATATAGCGACAATAACTATTAGAATTCCATCTACCTAATGTTTTAATTAAGTGATCCTCAATATTAGATTTTCCAGCTGTTGTAGCAGCTCCAATTCGAAATGAATGTCCGTTAAAGGACTGAGGATTATATCCACAGATACCCAAAAGATGCTTTAACTTGCTGATGAAAAATTCTCTTTCTAGAGCTTTACCCGACTCGTCAATAAATAAAGCACTATTATTTTGAAATTTAAACATGGTTTTCCTTACAATCAAATAATCATGTAAAGCTTAAAATGGACAACAATCATGATTTAGCTTGTGAAGTTGAATATCAACACCCATCCTGAAAGGGTCAGTCTTAGACTGCTTTAAATGTAAAATAACATAGTCAGAATAAAACAAAACATCAGATATACATACATTGTTGTTACAATCAAATGATTTTGACCTGCGAATTGTAAACTCGCCACAGCGTAAGAAACCATAAAAAGTTACTGTAAAAGCAGTATATAACATCTGGTCAATAAAAGGTGAAAAAATTCCTTCTTTAAGCTTAACACATAAATGTTGAAGGATATCAAAAGTTATGGGTAAGCGATCTTTAATGATCGGTTTAGGTAATCTTTTAATAGAATTAAAAAACAAGGACAGTCTCTCTAAATTGTTACTAGAATTATTGAAAGGAGAACATATATTGTCCTTCAAGCATCTATGTCTAATTCCACATATGTATAGTTTAATTGTAGAGTACTGTAGTTTGAGATGTTGAAAGCAATGTGTAGCAAAATATATTAATAGATCTTCTGACACTGAATGAGGCTTGCTGTCAGTGACACTTATACCATTTAATAGCAAAATTTTTAAAAATGATTATAACCGGTCTCATATGACACTTTTGTCCCTTCAGAAATAGAATAATTCCATAATTTACTAACTGTTTCACTCAGTGCCACATTACTTCTGATGCACTTGGAACTATGCATGGACAGTGTTCTGCTTTTGGGACCAGCTTGTGAAAACGGGTGATCTGTAAACGAGACAAAGCATCCGAAATTTGGTTTTTATAACCTGGAACAAAAGTGAGTAGCTGGCAGCCTGCAATTGTAATCTGAGAACCTAATCCCTGATATCAGACAGACCAAATTAGGCATGACCTTTGACCTTATAATGGAATCAACTGCCCCATCTCATGGAAGAAACCATTCCTTCTGAATAAACAACACTTATACTCTGCATAAGTTACAAAGGAACATTAGGATTGATAG
This sequence comes from Mytilus coruscus, assembly GCA_017311375.1. NCBI lineage: Eukaryota > Metazoa > Mollusca > Bivalvia > Mytilida > Mytilidae > Mytilus > Mytilus coruscus. Next base: position 9,416,995 of record CM029595.1, read on the forward strand.
ACGAAACTTCCTTTTGACTTTAAAATTCTTATGTGTTGTCATTCCAGAGATACCGTTTGATTTTGAAAATTTATGATTTGTCATTCCACAATTATGATAATATTCTACATGGCATACTCTAGATCTAGAATGTTTGGATTAACTACAAACTTTACACTGTTGTTGGTATTGGCGAATCTAGACTCTCTTTGAATTTGAAAATTTTATAGTTTGAAGTTCCATAAAGTTAGTGGACTTTTAACAGTCAATTTTGACGCAATATTTATTTGAATATGGATATCCTCGTGCATGTTTTCTTACACAGCAATGTGACTAAGTTGTTATTAGATGCATAAATATTTCAGATCTTCTTACAATAATTCTAATGCACAATTAATTTATAACATGGAAAACTCGTATTCTGACAATTTTCTTGAAGATTACTGGTAGTTATATGTATTTTAAGTATTGGTTATATGCATAAATAGTCAGATGAACACTCAGAAACTAGTTTTTCTTTGTCCATCTTCTAATTTATCAATACGAATTGACGCGACATTATATAGCAAAGTAAATCAGTAAAGGCGAAATTCTAATGCAATTAGTATGTAACATTTTTTTTCATTGGCTAAAAGTTACCGTCAAATCCACAGTTGACCAGGCGTAACCAAGGAGGAACCCGCCATTTTGAATTGATTGGATCAACAAATGCTCGATTACTACAATATTATCGAAAATAAAACAACACCTACCTCCAATTCGCCGTTTTAATGTAATTTTATCCGAATTTGAATCGTAGAGGTAACGTGATAACCTCCAATTTGTAAGTTTTCATTTGTATGACGTCACGTTTAGCCATGACGTCTTTGCGCCAAAATAATTTATGAAGTTTCGCGGAATTTTTTTGTATGTCAAATTTATACATTTTTTCAAGCTTTAACGTATTTTTTCTTTTTGTTATACATTAGAATCGGAATAACAGTAATGTAGTTGAAGAGTTGCCACCGTCAATTTTGATTTGACGGTCGCAAATTCCGTTTACTGTCTCGCTACGCGTCGCCAGTAAACTACATTTGCGACCGTCAAATCGACAATTGACGGTGGCAACTCTTCAACTACAGTACTGTTATTCCATAATTATTCATTGATCTGGCATCAGATTGGATCTTGAATACCCATACTGTAACTATGTCCGTATTCTGTATCTGTATCTTGTCTTCACCTCCTTTATAGATCAGTGATTTCTCACTAAAAGTATAAGTTAAAAATAATTTTCCATCCACCACTGTATTAAAAAATAGTCTATCCCCATATATATTCATGTATAAACATCATATGTACATTCTTAAGAACACATTGTCTATGTACAGCATATAAAAATGTCTCTTTCTGTTAGTTATTTCTTCCCCATATTTAAGAACTCATATATGCGAGGTATATATATATATACCATACAAATAAAAAATATTTGTCCTGCCTATCGTAAGCTGATTCAAATTTTAATTCAAATGATTTAAAATTAAGCTATATGCTTTGATATTTTGTGATTTAAAAAAAAATGACATTCAATATAAAAATCTAAAATGGAGTTTAGTTAAAATTTAGCATTACTAAAGGGATATATATGATAAGTTCGGAGGCATTTTCATTTTAGAGACCCTATCCTTTCCTGTTTTTCATATCAGACAGCATCCTATATCTTGGTCAATGAATGTTATAAACAGATCTGCGACACTGAAATTCTAATGCAGATAACATCTTGATGCTTATTTTTCTGTTGCTATATCCATCATTTTCCCTAAGGAGATTTGAGCAGTCCCAAATCTAATGAATCTCTATTACTGAACTTCCTCTACAATGAATGACGCATTTAAAGGAGCAGAGTTCTGTGTGAAATCTCTTTGCAAAGTGCACTGAAATGTTATAAATACTTATTGGACGATTTTAAGTAAATCTGGAATTAAACCTTTTTGAAATGTAGACTAGAATTTGATGAACTGAATCTATGTGGTTGTCGCCTGCGTATATAAAATTTGGAACAGTTAAATCAAATGAGTCGGAAGCTTTCCCTTTCTTCATTGATTCCAAAGCTTTGTAAATTTCACATTTTGTTGGTTCATTAATATCTCATATTTAATTTTATCATCATTTTTTTAGTTAAAGTCTTCATCTCTGCTAAATTTGAAAAATGTTTTCTAAAGCCTTCCATGATATTTTCATCGCCAGTTGAGATTTTATCATCAACATGAAGGTCTGGAATACAACCACATAGTGATTTTCTCTGTTTGTTTATGAAATAGTTTTGTATCCTTAGTTCTTGTATTTATTGTTTTCTCTTTAAGTTGTGAGTTTTCATTGCTAGTTCTGTGCGGTAAACGCTACGAAAAGTTTGTTTATTCTCTTTTTCTTCGATATTGAATTGTGATTGCATGATGATTTTCCGGCTTCATACCATTGTGTTTTGGCTGGTTTCCTTTCTTTATAAGCTATGGATATCTCCTGGTTCCAAATTCGTAAATTTCCCATCTTTCTTTTTTTCTGCCTTGTTGGTAAACATTTACGTGCACTTTTATCTAAGATGTTACTAATTGTGGTTATAGATGTTTCGATATCATTGTTGTTCTTCAGAGGATATATTATCTGCCTATTCATGTTTTCTAGCTTCTGATTAACTTGGTTCTTATATTCTTCTTTATCTACCTTGTCCCATTTGATTTTCGGTTTAGTTGTACTGATGTTTAGGTTTTGTCTGTTTTGTAGATTGGTTTCACAAGATACAGCAATTGGGTAATGGTCAGATACGTTTGAATGTAGGCTTTAATAATCATCTTTTCAGAAAATTTCCTGTTTGTTACACAGTTCTACAAGAAATAATCAATGTAACTATACATTCTTGTCCTTTAGGATTTATCTATGTGTAACCTTTGAAACAAATATGTAAATTAAAGTCTTATAAATTGCATAAGATATTCAGTTCTTTGATTCTTAGTAGTTTTGTTCAAATCTTCTCTTAAATCTCACCCGATTAAGATATCATGAGTTTTTGTATATTTTTGTACAATTTCGAATAGTTGATCAATACGTTCTTTAAATTCATCCAAATCATGACACCCTTGTGTCGGCGGCATATATATTGATATTATTAATAATGGCTTTGACATGCTATCTGCAAATTCTACACATTGTATACGCTCGCCACCATCTTCAATTGATTTTACGAGATGATCAATTTCTTTTTTCCAAATAACTGCAACTCCCCCATATCCTCTAGGTACTTGTGCTGGATGTAAGTTATTGTACTTATCAACAGCCGTTTTCCTTCAAAATTTACATTAGTGTTTATCTCATTAATTAAATGTATTTGAAATTGAAACAGCCAATTTTCATGTATGAGGATTATGTCTTTGTTCTCTGATAATTTATTAACTACTGTGGTACTTGTTTTGATGTTCTTGCAATTAAATGCTACTATTTTTAGAATAGTAGTATTATATATGTTTGATCTAGTCGGTTGTCTCTTTGGTATAAAAAAATGGTCAGGTCTGTTTTGCAGTTCTATTTTGGTTTTTCTATTTGTCATGTTCCTCTATTAATTACTATTACCATTCCAATTTGGATTTAGATTAATCTGTGGAGTAAATGTTCGTTGATAATTGTTGGAGTTTGTTCTTTGGGATAATGTTGGATGAAAGTTTGAATGATGGTATCCCGTATTTCTAGTGTTTATTGGAACATGTACTAAGTTCTGACCTGTTAAATGGTAAGGTAAAATCTCTTTAGGAACAGCAACGAATTGTTTCTCAGATGATGTATAGCTTGGTACTGATGTGTATACTCTGAAGTTTGGAGGAGTATTTAGTATTGCTTGACTGTTGTTACCAAAATAAGACTCAGTACTTTCAGTATTTAAATTTGGTTGCCTATTCTTAAGCTTATTACTATCAGATATAGTAGTATTATTTTCATCCATAATACATGAAGAGGTTGTCACTGGATTAATCTTGTCAATCTGTTCGTGTTGACTAATTTTATTTTTGTTTTCATTCTGCTCATGATGATCATGGTTTTTTTTTTGAAACTGCATGTTGACTTGACGTAACATATAACTTGTAACTCTCTTGTGGATGTTTTCAAGTGATTCAGCATTCTCAGGGTCATTGGTTGGTCTACCCTTGTCTTGTACATTATTGTTAGTTTTGGGATAGGACTGTGTACTTTTCGTATTAGAAATCTTCCTTTTTAGTGTTCAAATTGTGTTCTCATAATCTTTTTTCTCACTTTTAATATATGTTTCGAATCGTATGTATCTATCGTTACTATCAGACAAACTTTTTCTTCGTATTTTTATGTCTTCTTCCCATTTTCTCATTTTGATTTCTTTTTTGGCGAAATTCACCCATTTTGATGTTGGTTGGTAGTATAGAATCGTTTTGAACTGTTTGATGTATCTTTTTGGTCTGTTTTGGACCAGTTATTGTTATATTATAGGTGTCTATAGTGGACTGCTTGTTACTCTGTGATTTAGTATCTCTGACAGTTAAGAGAGCTTTGATTTTTACTAAGTGAGGTATGTGCTCTTTCACAACTCTATCTGATATATTTTGTCGAATAATGGGTTGTTCTTGTAATTGTATAACTGTACTAGTTATACTTGATACTTTGGTTTGTTGACTTTGTTCTTGTTCTTCTATCCCTATACAACTAAAACAGGTTGGTACATCGATTTTATATTGTAAGTTTTGTTGGTCATCAACAATATCACATAAACTGCAGGCATCATGCTCATCTCCATTGACGGTGGCCATTTCTTCATCAAGCATGCAAGGCTATAGCTAAATTTGTATTATCGGGAGGTTTATTTTCTTTGATATTGTCTTGATTTTTTGTACAAGCTTTGCACTGGTAATCTGAGCTTGTGTAATTTTCGATCTTTTCAATTTCTGAGGGAGTAAGTTTCTCACATTTATAATGTATCCAATGTGATCCTGTATCACAGAAGGATGCAATTTTTTCTGCATGGTCTTTTGTATTTTAAGCAATTAATGCCCTCTTCGTCTGTAACTTGCAAATTGATCTGTTTGCATCGGACTTATTTCTTAGTGTTGCTAGTAAATGTTCAATTTACAGACAGCAGTTCATTTAAGGTTTTAATGTCACTATTTTTGTGATTATGTAGTTCTTCATTGATGATTTTCTGTATAAAATTTAGTTCTTCATTGATAAATTTCTGAATGTTTTTGCCATTTACAAGCATTCTAGATGTAGTATGGTAAAACATTATAGTATAAGCTTTTTTACCTGACTGTTCACAAACACGGATTGTATTTTGTACAATGGATTTACCAGAGTTATCTGTACTGAACATCAGTTATATGAGCTGTTTCATTTTGTTTCGGGTATTCCATGTAGTATTGAATTGCAGCATTTTTAGAAGCTCATAAGTTGCTGCATCAGCTTCTGCGACAATTCCCCCACCAGTATATTCATATTTCAGATTTTTCATTCTTCTTGCAGCTATGAGTTTTTTTTTTTTTTCTAATGACTTCTCGATATTTAATTGGTAACATCTTTTATCTTTAGTATTTGCTTGGAGTTGTTTGACCTGTGTTGTTTCACATCTTGTTTTTCTCCAATGGGCTGAGTCATTTGGGAATTTAGGTGTATTAATGCCATCATGTTCGGAAGTGAACAAGACTTCCCTTATTCACTGATGTTATATAACTAGAGTTTATAACAAATATACAAATATAGCTTCTGTGATGCTATTTAAACAAGTTTAATTACTCTAATATAAAATATTCTGCTGTCCCACTCCTTTAATGATGCTAGATCTGGTAGATGGAAAAAAAGAATACAGATATGGCTTCTGCGATGATATTTTAAGAAGTATATATACTTTATAGATGTTAGGTAGTTGTTCAATACTGCGACTACGTATACAATGTGAGATTTACTGTGATGATTGTAATACATGTGAACAGGGCTTCCCTTATTCATAAATATCCTGTTGATAGATTATGATTTAATACTTTTTTAATACTTTGATGCTATTCAATAAATACATGTATATATATATATATATATATATATATGAGATCTATTGCTAAGGACGACATCAAAGTTCAATGTAGGATAAAAAACTTAATTCACATAGTTTTTCACTGTCCCCCACCCCTCTTAACTTAATTTGAGAAAATTGATTGACCAATATGAATATAAGTAAAATCGATTTTGGATAAACAAAACTTGCAGCAATTTAACCCCAAACTATTTGATTTAAGTTTTTATCCTACATTGATCTTTTGATGTCGTCCCTAAGATGAAGATGAAGATGAATTGTTGATTGCGATGAAGTTAGCTGGAAACTATCTGTTTAATAAAGATGGAAGAATGTTTATACAATATATGAAATATCCAAGTGAATAGGGCTTCCCTTTTTGTCGAGCCTTTCCTACATTCCGTCGGCGTCGTCGTCGTCGTCGGCGGCGTCCACAAATATTCACTCTGTGGTTAAAGTTTTTGAAATTTTAATAACTTTCTTAGACTATCCTGGATTTCTACCAAACTTGGACAGAAGCTTGTTTATGATCATAAGATAATATCCAAAAGTAAATTTTGTAAAAAAAAATTCCATTTTTTCCGTATTTTACTTATAAATGGACTTAGTTTTTCTGCCAGTAAACATTACATTCACTCTGTGGTTAAAGTTTTTGAAATTTTAATAACTTTCTTAAACTATCCTTGATTTGTACCAAACTTGGACGGAAGCTTGTTTATGATCATTAGATAATATCCAAAAGTAAATTTTGTAAAAAAAAAATTCCATTTTTTCCGTATTTTACTTATAAATGGACTTAGTTTTTTCTGCCAGGAAACATTACATTCACTCTGTGGTTAAAGTTTTTGAAATTCTAATAACTTTCTTAAACTATCCTGGATTTCTACCAAACTTGGAAAGAAGCTTGTTTATGATCATAAGATAGTATCCAGAAGTAAATTTTGTAAAAAAAAAATCGTTTTTTTTCAGTATTTTACTTATAAATGGACTTAGTTTTTCTGCCAGTTAACATTACATTCACTCTGTGGTTAAAGGTTTTAAAATTTTAACAACTTTCTTAAACTATCTTGGATTTGTACCAAACTTGGACAGAAGCTTGTTTATGATTAAAAGCTAGTATCTAGAAGGAAATTTTGTTAAAATTTTGTTTCATTTTTTCCGTATTTTACTTATAAATGGACTTAGTTTTTCTTCCAGTTAACATTACATACAGTCTGCAGTTTAAGTTTTTAAAACATTTATTAGATTCATAAACTATCCTGGATTTTTACCAAACTTGGACAGAAGCTACTTACAATCAAAAGATAGTATAGAGAGGAATATTTTTATTAATTTTTTCTTCATCTTTGTTGAGCCTGCGATTAACAACAAAAGTAGGCGAGACACTGGGTTCCGCGGAACCCTTACAAATTTTTCACTGTTATATCGATAATTTTCCTTTTAAGAACGAGAGCTACCGGACTGATGATATGGTGACTGTGGCTTCTCAGTATTTGTAGTATTTGTGGTGCAATATTAATATGACCGATTGTTGTCACTAAATATCTTGTATCAGTTTTGTTGTAAACTCGTGTGAACAGGGCATCCCTTATTCACAATTTCAATTATCGCAAGACTTGTATCTTTTAATACCATTTATTAATATATATGATCATCTGAAGCTTCCTCTTTTGTATATACATATATATAATACCAATATTATATATATGTATATACAAAAGAGGAAGCTTCAGATGATCAATATTATTTACTTGTATACAAGTATTTAAAAGTTAATTCTGGACTATACTTTCTGCGAGTAATGTTCACTTAATACTGATAATGAAATAACAGGAAACAAAAGGAAAATAATTTTAATGTATCGGTATCCAATTTAGCACATATTTACAACTGAAGTAATCTTTTAATTAGTCTATTGATAGTTTATTTTGGTTGACTACTTGTATCACATGTGTTTGTAAAACGGAGTTCATTTACTAAGTTTTATGTTTTTTTGTAAATTTACTCATTAGTTGCATAGTGGTTTACCAGATCATGAGTTTAGAAATGCAGCAAACACGAATTGGAAAAATAGCGGTTTATAAATCAATCTCTCTTGTGAAAAGATGGTAGCTGCTGGTGTACGCATGTATATTTATATAAAGCGGTGTTTTACTATATGTACTTCTTTACATGGTAAGAAGAAGAATTAAATTGACCAAAAACAGCAGTTAGAGATTTACACGTTTTGAAAACATTTTTCAATTTCACAGTAAATCTAAAGCTATACTAAATTTTCAATTCACGATGAAATGGATCAAGTTACTTAAGACAGTTTAAAAAAAAAAAACATCGTCAAGCTTCATTTAATACTTTTCCTTCACAAGGTTTCATAGTACATGTACAAACTCTTTTGTGTACAAACTAATGGCATAGATGATAATTTACCACAAATATAAGATAGCGTTGTACTCTGATCAAGATATTAAGGACCATATTTGTTATTCTTTATTTAAATAAAAAAAACTTCTGAAATAGCAAGTGGCAATTTTTTAACATCTTGATTACGATACAATAAAATCTTACCCTTGTGGTCATTCATGCATAGTTACTTAGTACACGGAAAAAGTATGTACTATGAAAATTAGAAGGCAAATTCAAGCTATTTGATTGGACGAGAAGTTGGAAGTATATGCTTAATGCTTTATGTACTTCTATATTTATAAATTTGGGAGCGACTTAAAACATAGGGTTAAGACTAAAACATACAAAAAATGCTATGTAATAAATATTTAATTTCAATTTATTGAATGTTCACTCATTCACTTTACTCATCTAATCGTAATAATATTAATTTGTAAAACTCAATAAAAGATTTTGATAAATGTTTGTCTAAAATTAACCCATATGGTCCAAATACATGAATATGCCCATACGGTACGACCGTACGCGTACGGTCCAAAAACTCATATGGTCTGGAACATATTCAAAAGAATTAATGAAATTTTTTATACATTTGTATGGAACTCTCCTATACATAGAGTGAAGAAGGACGTATTGATTAAAGAATATTTGGAGGGTGGAATAAAAATGATAGATCTTTATAGTTTTACTTTGGCACTAAAATCATCATGGAATTTTCAGAGAGATAATAAGTGGCAAAGTATTCTGATGTCTGATATTTATAAAAATAAACTTTTTAACTGTGGTGTTCAGTATATCAAACAAGTTTGTTTAAATATCAAAAACAGTTTTTGGAAAGATGTAATCAGAGCATGGGAAATGATAATTGATAAAGAGAGAAATATGGACTATGAATATTTTTTATCAATAGATATAAGAAGATGTGGTATGAGTGCCAATGAGACAACTCTCCATCCAAGTCACAATTTGTAAAAGTAAACCATTATAGGTCAAAGTATGGCCTTAAACACGGAGCCTTGGCTCACATCGAACAGCAAGGTATAAAGGGCCCCAAAAATAACTAGTGTAAAACCATTCAAACAGGAAAACCAACGGTCTAATCTATATAAAAAACGAGAAACGAGAAACACTTATAAACCACAACAACAAACGACAATCACTGAACATCAGGTTCCTTACTTAGGACAGGTGCAAACAAATGCAGCGGGTTTAAACGTTTTAATAGGCGCCAACCTTCACCCTTCCTGAAAAAATAGTGAAACTTCACAACATAAAAAGACACACTATAAAATATCAATGGAAATGGCTTAACTCGATCAAAAGACAAATTAACAAAAACAAGTCCTATTTGGTTTAACAATATGATCAGAATATGGTAATAAACCTGTCTTTTATCAACATTGGTTTAATCATGGTTTACAATATGTAAATGATGTAATAGATGAAAATTAATTTTTTTATTTCATTAGAAGTGTTACAGCAATGTTACCATATAAATGTTATTTTTTTTTGGATTACATGAGTGTAATTTATGCTATTAAAAAGGCAGCAAATAATTATAAAAAAGATTTATATAAATTAAGTTGTCCATTCATACCAGCTTTCTTACAAGTCTTTTTTAAAAGTAGAAAAGGTTCAAAAGATATGTATAAAATACTTATAAATAACAATGTAACTCCAACAGGACAACTGAAGTGGGGTGAAATATTAGGCGAAGATCTCATTTGGAAACATATATTCAAACTACCCTTTAAAGTCACTGTCAATACTAAACTACAGTGGCTACAGTACAGAATCAACAACAGAATTCTTGCCACAAGCACATTTTTATGTAAAATCTATCTTATTGATAATCCTTCATGTACTTTTTGTAAATTAGAAGATGAAACTGTTGAACATATTCTGTGGAATTGTAAGATTATCCAAAATTTTTTATAAGATATTGATTATTGGTTTTTATCTGGTGGGGTAAGCCTGCCATTGAATAAGTTAAATTTTAATTTTGGAGATATATCAAAAGTTCGAAAAGGTGATCCATATAATTTGATTTTTCTATATATGAAACAATATATATGTAAATATATGTAGGACATCTGCGCTTCATTAACGTAATATTTCAGTGTTGGTGCTTTATGATTTCATATTTATTTATTCAATATCTTCTCCTGTCTGGGACATGTTCCCAATTATATATCTCATTCTAGCCAATAAAATCTTTCCCACATCAACAGACAGCCATGCAATGAGAACCGATTTTTGTACATAATAATTTCAAGATGGCGCGAATATCGTATGAAATCTTCGCACCGTGATGCGAAGCAAAAAGACTTACGAAATTCATGTTTTTTTTTCCTTTACAGTTCATGTTGACTTTGAAAATCAGAGTCATGGTTGTTATTATGTATTTATTTTTTGTTCGATTAAGTGTTGTCGTTTTCATCTGACACAAGCATGGTGGCGACAGATCCAATCATTAGGATTGTACATGTGAAGTACATAGATATCGTCTAGCCCGGGTAAATGAGGAGGAAATCATAAAGTACAACACGGGTGCCACAGGTGGAGCAGGATCTGCTTACCCTTCCGGAGCACCTGAGATCACCCCTAGTTTTTGGTGGGGTTCGTGTTGCTTAGTCTTTAGTTTTCTATGTTGTGTCATCTGTACTATTATTTGTCTGTTTGTCTTTTTATTTTTGGCCATGGCGTTGTCAGTTTGTTTTCGATCTATGAGTTTGACTGTCCCTCTGGTATCTTTCGTCCCTCTTTCTGAAATATTACGTTAATGAGGCGCAGATGTCCTACATATCGAAGCGCAGATATCAATTAAAAAAAGCGCAAACGTGCTATAAAAAAGCGCCAACATCCCGGTGCGAAAAATATAAGTATCGACAGAATGAAGATCCATAAGTTGTATTTACTGTACAGAAATAAAATTGAGAATGGAAACGGCGAATGTGTCAAATAGACAACAACCCGACCAATCAGCAGAAAACAGCTGAAGGCCACCAAAGGGTCTTCAACACTGCAACCAGAGGCGGGCTTCAGCTGGCCCGTAAACAAAAGTATATACTAGTTTAGCGAAAATGGACGTCACACTAAACTCCGAAACATATAAATGAACCAAAATAAAAAAAAAAAAAACATTCAAGAATAAAGGCCAGAGGCTCCTGACTTGGGACGGGCGCAAAAATGCGGCGGGCTTTTTAAAAACATGTTTTGTGAGATCTCAACCCTCCCCTTTACCTCTAGCCAATGTAGAATAAACAAACACACAGCAATACGCACAGTAAAACTTAGTTTAAAAGAAGTCCGAGTCCGATGTTAGAATAGGTAACAGAAGAAACTAAGCCAAATGACAATGATCAACATAAATTAACAAAGGACTACTAGCAGTTACTGACATGCCAGCTCCAGACCTCAATTAAACTGATTGGAAAGTTATGTCATCATATGAAAATCAGTCACAATTCCTCCCGTTAGGGATTTACTATCATACCATTATAAAATATACGAGAAGAATATAACCCGTATCATGCTAACAACTGGTTTTAGAATAAATGTGTTTATATCCGATGCAAAGACCCTGTGAGTGAATCAATATTAATTCCAACAAATGCCATCTTTAATGACATGACAGTATCGTAACTATGACCCTTCTGAATAAGTCTGTTTAAAGGTTTGGTTAGCTTTTGAGGTGAATGACGACATTTTTGTGCTTTGTATAGAATATTACCATAAAAGATGGGATGTGAAATACCTGAACGTAGAAGATGTTTGCACGTTGATTTATATTTACGAATGATGTCCTTATACCGATGATAAAATTTAGTAAATGTTTTGACTAGTTTGTGATATTGAAAACCCTGGTGTAATAATTTTTCAGTAGTACAGAGATTTCTTTCGTTAAAATCAAATACGTTGTTACATACACGAGCGAATCGAGAAAGTTGAGATATATAAACACCGTAAGTTGGTGACAAGGGAACGTCACCATCTAAATGTGGATAATTAACAATAGGAAATGAAAAATCATATATTTTATCGTAAATGTTGGTATTAAGCTTACCGTTAAAGATATAGATATCAAAATCCAGGAAAGGGCAGCTGTTCATTGTTAGTATTAGCTTTATTTAAAGTCAGTTCAGCAGGATAAATCTCTTTAGTGTACAAACTGAAGTCGTCATTTTTGAGAGCCAATATATCATCCAAATATCTAAAAGTGTTATCAAATTTTTGTATCGGATGTTGTTTCGATGGGTCTTTGCTGATTTTAGTCATAAATTTTCACTCGTTACAATACAGAAACAGGTCCCCAATAAGTGCTGCACAGTTAGTCCCCATTGGAATTCCGATAACTTGACGATATACGGAATATTCATAGCGAACAAAAATGTTATCTAGTAAAAATTCAAGTACCGTTATTGCATCAAAGCAGGTCCAATTGACACAGTTCTTTTGTTTGTGGTTACTAAAAAATGACCTAAAAGAGTTTGAACATATATATTCGCATTCTGACTTTTTAAATGCCCATTTAATTAGGTATGTGATTTTTTTCTTAATGAGATTATGAGGCAAAGTGGTTTATAGGGTAGAAAAATCAAAACTTTAAACAGATTCGAAATCACCAATATGAGCAGGCAATTTATCAAGTACTTCCAATGAATTTTTGACACTCCAAAAGTAATTAATTCCACTATTTTCAAAGGCCTTATTTGAACAATTTATTACCAAGTTGGAACTTTCATGTTATTCGGTTCTGCTTGTAAAGAGGTATAGTTAAAAGTCTATGTTTGTTACATACGAGAAATAGGGCTATTATGGTTGTTGTTTGGAGCAAAATGTTCTTTAAATGTTTAATACGAATAGCAACTATGTTCATTACTGAATTAAAAAAAGAATCTAAGTTTTTTTGTGAATCAAAATGAATTGGGGAGCTTTTCTGCCCCATGTGCATTTTCAATTAAAACTGTGTAAAGATCTGATTTAAGACACAAAAGATATTGTCTGAAATAAAAAAAATAACCAGTCTACTTGTAGGTATTATGACCTTGACATTGGACCTAATGAACCAAAACTCAACAGGGAATTTTTCTTTCTTAATTGTCAATCTGTTTGGTGAAGGTTGGACATATTGTTAAAAGATAACTTCTTGAAAACAAATGTTTTGGCCCATTTCAGTTTATTCGGATTGCTGCTACGACCTTTGGCCCAATGTCCTCAAAATCTATAGGGAGTCTTCTTCGTCCCATAGCTAGGGGCTAGGATGAAATATTTTGTCCTGCATTTTGTTTTAGTTGTAATCTCTGTCCTGCCTTTTTATTTTTCCCTCTATTCGGTCCTGCCTTTTTTTTATTCGTTTCTCCTGACTTTATTTACATAAATTGTCATCCTGCCTTTTTTTTTTGCAAAATTGCTCATCCTGCCTTTTTTTTTACTCAAAATTCCTGTCCTGCCTTTTTTTCAAATTTCATCCTAGCCCCTCCATAAAAATCAAATGGTAGCTCCCTTAGAGAGCCATTTTTATGTTTATAAAGGGATATAACCTGTTACCTGTCTGGTAGGTTCACCCTTTCTAAGGGTCACTCCCAATGGGATTTATTTAGGTTAGTATTAAATATGTACATTATTAACAGTTGTACATTTAAACTTTTTAAAATATCAATACCTGTACAGTAACATCATAAACCAAGAAACTCCTACTTTCACTTGATAGACTGATATAGTTCATATAGATAAATTTAACTCTCGATCAGCAGGGTTGTCCGTTTTGTATGTAGACCATAGCATAATGTTCGTGTGATATTTTCAATGTCTCTGATATTTTGATGTTTGATGTTAACTATTTGCTTGATCTTGTCAGATGATGAGTTCATAATAAACTGCACCATGAGTCCTTCATCCACAATTTTATCAACTATCTCGTTGCCTATGTTGTTGATCACGTATGATTTTAGTGTTGTTAAATGTTCATCTCTTTCGGTTTTCAGTGCATTGCATTCGAGGATAAAGTGTTCTGGTTCTTCCGTAGCTGAATTGCACAATAGGCAAATATCCTGCTCATCATTTCTGCTAAACTTGGCACGGTCTATTTGAAGTGTATAAGTCCTAGTTATGAGCTTTGCTTTTATTTCTGCTTTTTTTACTTCTAAAGTATTATTTGAGGTGAATTTCCATATTTGGTGAGGATTTCCAAATGGCCTTGTTTTAATATTCATGTATTTCATTGTAGATTTTTCTGATTTTTCTATCTCCCATTTCTCTGCCCAATATTGCTGAATGGCACACTTGACAGTTGTTTTCCATTTTTCCCTAGTTGGTTTGACTAATAACAGTTCCTGAGCTTTTGGTAGTTTGTATTTTGATAAAGCAGTTTCTAATCTACTAATCAATGTATTAGCATTTTGTTTTGTAATTATAAGTTGCCTATAAGAATGGTAAAAGTGTCGCCACCAAATTTTGTACTTAATCTGCATTACGTAGTAATAAGCATTGTGTATGAGTTTCATAACATTTGGTTGAGGCAAACTAAAGTTAGAAAACAGAAAAAAAATTTGTACTTGATCTTAGTTTTGTGGTAATGAATATTGTGTATAGGTTTCATAATGTTAGGTTGGGGAAAACTTAAGTTACAGAATGGAAACTAAAAATTTTGCAATCTTTCGATTTATAAAGGGGCATAACTCAATAATGGTTAAAGTGACACTATCCAAATTCAACTTGATCTGTGTTTTATCAGTGGAAGTCAGAATTAAACATTGCATTGTATAAAGCATTGATTGTAGTTGATTCAACTATAATCATGGACAAAGGAAGATAACTCCAATTTTAAAAATTACTAGAAGAAACTAAAATTTTTGCAATTTTTCCATTTATAAAGGGGCATAACTCTAGAACGGTTAAAGTGACGCCACCAAAATTCAATCTTGATCTGTGTTTTGTGGTAATAAGCATTGTGTATAAGTTTCATGACATTTGGTTGAGGCAAACTCAAGTCAGAGAACGGAAACCAATTTTGGGACGTACGTATGGACGGACAAGGGTAAAACTTAATATCCCCATCGTTACGGCGGGGGCATAAAAAGTTTTCTTTATGTTGACCTCAAAATTTGGTTTGTTGTAGGATTGGGGTCTTAATTGCATTCACATCTCTTTCTGTTAAAATCTACAAATAATTATATGGCAGCATACTACGAGAGGAAACAACCAAACCCCTTTTTACATTTTCAGTTATTGTGGAGATACCTTGATAGAGTCAGTGACATATAATTTATCATATGTCGCTGATAGAGTGAAGCTGGGTTTATCAATCCTAATTGCAAAAGGTAGAAGGATAAACAGTTTATTCAGATTACAATTACTCCCTTTATGGATTTATTAGAATACCTTCAATTCTAATCTCCAGTGACTGACTATGTTTGAAGGGGACTTGGGGCAGTTTACCGTAACCCTTAAAGAGGATGATACATTGTTTGTTCCTTTCTATTTTTAGCTATGAGGCGATCACGTTTAAAGGTACATGGGATCATCTAACATAGCTCTAGAAGATGATCATAAATGATGTTTTACTAGGATAAAGTAACAATTAGACCGCCACACGACAATTCAAACCAACTGATTTATGTACAATCAACAAAAACACATATAATGGAGAGCAACTAACGACAACCACTGAATTACAGGCTCCTGACTTAGAACAGGCAAATACAGTTTGAGGTGTGGTTCAACAAGTTTGCAAGCATTCAATCCTCATATTACCTGAGACAGTCGTTTAACATCACAACACAAGAACAATAAACTGTTGACACAGAGATATGTCTTGCCTGTTTGTAATTCCAATACTGTAAATTCAGAAATTATTGCGATATTTTTATAATTGCGAAAAATGCGACAGGGTTATAATCGCAATAATTTAAACTCGCATTTTGAAATTTTTTGTATGAATTAAACAGGATTTTTCTCAATATCACAAAAATTAAAATCGCATTTTAGTCTAAAATGACAAAATCGCAATAATAAATGCATGCAATAATTTCTGAATTTACAGTAGTATAATGCAAATCTTGAAATTAAAATACTTAACATGTTAATTGTGCAAAATATTAAGTCAATGAACCATGACTGAAGGTACAGGGCCAAATAATTTCCATGGAAATTAGATATGCCAATGCTAATACAACTGCATACCAAATATCATTTACTTATCATAAGTGGTTCCCCTTAATCTGACCTAGTCACACTAAAACATCTAAACTATACAAAACTTTTAAAGTCAATAGACAGTGACTGAGGGGGCAGGTTTAAATAATATCCGAGGAAATGAGATGTGCCAATGCTGTTACATTGTATACCAAATATCACTGTCTTACCATTAGCGATTCCCCTTTACTTGACCTAATCACAAACAAACATGTAAACTATGCAAAATTAAGTTGTATGCAATAGGCAATAGAACAGGACTGAGGAGGGGCAGGGCCAAATAATATCAGGAAATGAGATGTGCCAATGCTTAAATAACTGCATATCAAATATCACCGACTTATCATAAGTGGTTCCCCTTAAACTGAAATAATCACAAACTTTTAAAAAATTGTTGCTGCCACGGCAAACAACATTCTTTATTTTTTTGGTCCATTTTTCTTTATTCTTTATATTTTTTGCCAATCATTCTCCATTCTTTATATTTTTGCCCATCATTCTCCATTCTTTATATTTTTGCCCATCATTCTCTATTCTTTATATTTTTTGCCCATCATTCTCCATTCTTTATATTTTTTGCCCATCATTCTCCATTCTTTTATATTTTTGCCCATCATTCTCTATTCTTTATATTTTTTTACCCATCATTCTCCATATTTTTTGCCCATCATTCTCCATACTTTATATTTTTTGCCCATCATTCTCTATTCTTTATATTTTTTGCCCGTCATTCTCTATTCTTTATATTTTTTGCCCATCATTCTCTATTCTTTATATTTTTCGCCCATCATTCTCTAATCTATATATTTTTTGCCCATCATTCTCTATTCTTTATATTTTTTGCCCATCATTCTCCATTTTTATATTTTTTGCCCACCATTCTCCATTCTTTATATTTTTGCCCATCATTCTCCATTCTTTATATTTTTGCCCATCATTCTCCATTCTTTATATTTTTGCCCATCATTCTCTATTCTTTATATTTTTTGCCCATCATTCTCTATTCTTTATATTTTTTGCCCATCATTCTGTATTCTTTATATTTTTGGCCCATCATTCTCTATTCTTTATATTTTTTGCCCATCATTCTCTATCTTTATATTTTTTGCCCATCATTCTCCATTCTCTATATTTTTTTGCCCATCAGTCTCTATTCTGTTAATCCCCAACCAGACCCTCATACAAAGCACAAAAAATAAATGTGGATTGTGTCCACATGTGGACACAGATGATGCCCCCGCTTGCATATCATATAGTTATGAAGGAACATAACTGAAGAACGGTAAAAGTGACGCTACCCAAATTTGAACTTGATCTGAGTTTTGTGGTAATAAGCATTGTGTGGAAGTCTCATAACATTTGGTTGAGGCAAACTTAATTTAGAGAACGGAAACTAAAAGTTTTGCAATTTTTCCATTTATAAAGGGGCATTACTCTAGAACAGTTTGAGTGCTCCACCAAAATTTGCCCTTAATCTGTATTTTGTGATAATAAGCATTGTGTATAAGTTTCATAACATTTGGTTGAGGCAAACTTAAGTTAGATTTGATTTTGATTTTTGGTGTTTTAACGCCACTTTTAAGCACCGCTTTTGGGCTATTTCGTGGCGGCCAGTTTTTATTGGTGGAGGAAGCCGGAGTGCCCGGAGAAAACCACCGACCTTCGATAGGAAAACTGACAATCCTAGTCAATTAAGATTGGAGTCGAGTGCACCCGCATGAGCGGGGTTCGAACTCACAACCTCAGTGTTGACTGTCTAGTGATTACAGTAGTAACTACTTAGACCACTCGGCCACCGAGGCCCCCAACTTAAGTTAGAGAACGGAAACTAAAAATTTAGCAATTTTTTCATTATAAAGGGGCATAACTCTAGAACCGTTTAAGTGACGCCACCAAAATTCAAATATGATCTGTGTTTTGTGGTAATTAGCATTGTGTATAAGTTTCATAACATTTGGTTGAGGCAAAATTAAATTAGAGAATGGAAACTAAAAATTTTGCAATTTTTCCATTTATAAAGGTGCATAACTCTAGAACAGTTTAAGTGACGCCACCAAAATTCAAACTTGATCTGTGTTTTGTGGTTATAAGCATTGTGTATAAGTTTCATAACATTTGGTTGAGGCAAACTCAAGTTAGAGAACGGAAACCAATTTTGGGACATACGGATGGACAAGGATAAAACTTAATGCCCCCTCTGCTATGGCGGGGGCATAACAAATAAAATAATGAAGGACACAAAGTACTGATCTAAGAGTACAGTTACTGAAAGCGAGGTAAAAGCCAATTACAACTAATAAATAAATAATGTTTCCCAGACTAAAAGTTCTCATGATGAACAAGCTAATTTGCCGTGCACCCTTCTCGAGTTATCTGTATGGATTGCTTTATGTGGAATTTTCAAGACTTGCATGTTACCTGATCTTTCTTGAATTTAACAATTTTTTTTTTTAATTAGAATATATTCATCATAAGAATTCCAATGGACAAGGTATAATTTGTATTTGTATGCATAGGTAGACATATCTAAATATAAATTAAGCAACTGTATGCTAATAAAATGCTCCGCAGGGCGCAGCTTGATACGACCGCAGAGGTCGAACCCTGAACAGTTGGGGCAAGTATGGACACAACATTCAAGCTTGATACAGCTCTGAATTTGGATTGTGATTGACTATTTGACACAGCATAGGTTTCTGACACAGAATGAATGTGGTCTAAGAACTTAAAATTTTAAATTGGACATTCACCTATTATGGTCCAATATCCAAAATCTAAATACATGGTTAGATTCAGCATATCAAAGAACCCTAAGAGTTCAATTTTGATGAAATCAAACAAAGTTTAATTTTGGACCCTTTTGAACTCAATGTGGACAAAGTTGATAACGGGGCCCAAAAATCAAAAATCAAAATACATGGTTAGATTCAGCATATCAAAGAACCCCATATATTCAATTTTGTTGAAATCAAACAAAGTTTAATTTTGGACCCTTTTGACCTCAATGTGGACAAAGTTGATAACGGGGCCCAAAATCAAAAATCTAAATACATGGTTAGATTCAGCATATCAAAGAACCCCATATATTCAATTTTGTTGAAATCAAACAAAGTTTAATTTTGGACCCCAATTTGGACCAACTTGAAAACTGGGCCCATTATCAAAATTTAAAGACATGTTTAGACTCAGCATATCAAAGAACCCTAAGAATTCAATTTTTGTTAAAATCAAATTAAATTTAATTTTGGACCCTTTGGACCTTAATGTAGACCAATTTGAAAACAGGACCAAAAATTAAGAATCTAAATACATGGTTAGATTCAGCATATCAAAGAACCCCATATATTCAATTTTTGTTGAAATCAAACAAAGTTTAATTTTGGACCCCAATTTGGACCAACTTGAAAACTGGGCCCATAATCAAAAATTTAAAGACATGTTTAGATTCAGCATATCAAAGAACCCTAAGAATTCAATTTTTGTTAAAATCAAATTAAGTTTAATTTTGGACCCTTTGGACCTTAATGTATACCAATTTGAAAACGGGACCAAAAATTAAGAATCTAAATACACGGTTAGATTCAGCATATCAAAGAACCCCATATATTCAATTTTTGTTGAAATCAAACAAAGTTTAATTTTGGACCCTTTTGACCTCAATGTGGACAAAGTTGATAATGGGGCCCAAAAATCAAAAATCTAAATACATGGTTAGATTCAGCATATCAAAGAACCCAATATATTCAATTTTTGTTGAAATCACACAAAGTTTAATTTTGGACCCCAATTTGGACCAACTTGAAAACTGGGCCCATAATCAAAATTTAAAGACATGTTTAGATTCAGCATATCAAAGAACCCTAAGAATTCAATTTTTGTTAAAATCAAATTAAGTTTAATTTTGGACCCTTTGGACCTTAATGTAGACCAATTTGAAAACGGGACCAAAAATTAAGAATCTTAATACATGGTTAGATTCAACATATCAAAGAACCCCATATACTCAATTTTTGTTGAAATCAAACAAAGTTTAATTTTGGACCCCAATTTGGACCAACTTGAAAACTGGGCCCATGATTAAAAATCTAAATACATGATTAGATTCAGCATATCAAAGAACCCAAAGAATTCAATTTTGTTAAAATCAAACTAAGTTTAATTTTGGACCCTTTGGACCTTAATGTAGACCAATTTGAAAACGGGACCAAAATTAAGAATCTAAATACACGGTTAGATTCGGCATATCAAAGAACCGAATAATTCAATTTTGATGAAATCAAACAAAGTTTAATTTGGACCCTTTGGACCTCAATGTGGACCAATTTAAAACAGGGCCCAAAATCCAAAAACTTAATACACGGTTAGATTCAGCATATTAAAGAACCCCAAGAATTCAAGAATAAAACCCCATTGAAATTGGTCAAGAAATAAGCAATTTATACAAAGTATCTTCTTTTGCACAATACTGTGCAATTAAATATTTCTTGCAATTGCGCAATACTGTGCAATTGAATATTTCTTGCTATTGTGCAATACTGTACAATTGACAATTTCTTCCTATTGTGCAATATTGTGCTATTGGATATTTCTTGCTATTGCGCAATACTGTGCAATTGAAGATTTCTTGCTATTGCGACACAATATCACACACCTATACCCCTCCAAAAAAAAAAAAAATTATCTTCAATTTTGACCCCCATTTTAAAGAAAAAACCCTTTTACATCCAAAATAAAATTTTACCAACATTTTTGTGTGATTTTAACTTCAAAATTAAGAAGAAAAAACACACTTTGCATTTATACCCCCATAAAAAAAGAAAACATTTTTTGTAAAGAGCACACCAAAACCTTAATCCTGGGTTTTTATAAAACTCATTTTTCCCCTAAGGGAGTAGTATAGTACTTGTACTTTTTATAAAAAACGTTATTAAAAACACCCAAAAAACAACAAAAATTCCAAAAAACAAAAATAAAAAAGGTCGGAGAACACACCGCGAAAAAATTCTGTTGGATTTTGGAGAAAAAAAAAATCAATTTTACTTTTAAAAATGAAACAACCTACAGCTCCTGATTTATCAATGAATATACCATTATATCCAGAATTACCTATAGAAGATGGACAAAATTATAGACTACAAAAATAACAGAAATAGAAAAACATTAATAAATGAGAGAGATAAACGAAAATCACTATACAAAAATATAAACGTGGAGTTAATGTTACTGATGGTGTTGATACAAGTTTAATTTCGACATCTGTTGTTTTAGCTGGTATAGGAATTGCTTTTCCTATCTTTCTTCCCATACAAATTGCAGCTGTTGTATGTGGAAGTTTAGGAGGTCTAGTTAAATTAATTAGAAGAAAGTTGACAACAAAATCAAAAAACATTATGAAATTAAAACAATGGCAGAATGCAAGTTAAACAGCATAAAAGATTTAATATCAAAATCTTTAACTGACGGACAGATAAGTGCAGATGAATTTAAACTTATTTTAGATGAATTAGAAAAATTTAATGAGATGAAAAAAATAAAAAAAGTAATTTTAAAAAGTTTACCAGATGATGAAAGAAAAAACTAATTGAGGAAACAGAAAATAGAGTAAAAACGAATTAAAAAAAAAATGGAAAATCTTTGATTTTCTTTAATAAAATCGTTATACGAATTTTAGTTGATAACGGAAATCCACCAAACTATGAATCAATTTTAATTAAATAAATGGATGAGTTTGATAATCCTGAGTTTAAAATAATGATTATGATGAAGAAGAAGAAGAAGAAACGTCTTTCAAGATGATGAAGAGTTTCAAAATAATATAAATAAGGAAATTGAGGTATTAAGAGATTTATCATACAATGACACTAAAATTCGCGAAAAAGAAATTATCAAAAAATTATAAAAGATTTTATAACAAAAATAATGAATTATATTCAAACAAAATTACAAAAATTTTTTACCAAAGAAGAAAAAAAATTTTAATAAAAGAACAATGTTGTATGTAAAGATGAATATGGTAGGAAATTGCATTAACATATTATCAAAAGGAGTATTAAAATTTTATAAATTTAGCACTCTTCAAATAAAATACGGTGTTAATTTTATTAGAGATGTTTTAGGTGTAGACGATTATAAAATATCTGAAAGAACAATAAAAAGTAGAGCAGAGTTTCAGAGAATGTTAAATGAATTACCAATTTGTGAACCCAATAATATAGAAATTCCATTACAAGAAATATCTACACAACAAGAAGTACAAGAATTATTAGAAACAGCAAGTAATTCAGAAACATATGTAAAAGAAATAGAAACTTCTTTTATAGAAGAAGGGCAACTTACAAAGAAATGGAAACTCAAACAGGTATGACAAAAGAGAAATGGATAGTGTAATCAATGCAATGACAACAGTAAAGAAGAGATTGCAAATGAATTAGCAAAACTGAATGAAACAAATAAAGACTTAACAAAAGAAAATACCAAATTAGAACAAGCTAAAGAAGATAATGATGAATTTCAAACAAATAGAATAAGTAGTCGAATAAGAGAGTTGGAATCTGAGAGAAGTGTGAGACTAGAAGTAGTTAATATTAATAAAGAAAAACTACGTAGTCAATTAAACAGAATTAAAGAGACAATACGTAAAGTATTAAAAGAAGACACAACATTAGGTGAAAGAATAAGAACATTATTCAGAGAACAAGGAATTACAATAGTTAGTATTTTAACTGCTTTTGGAATGATTATTGGTGTTATAGTAGAAACATTTACTGGTGGAACTACTTTTTCTCCTTCTCCTCCTCCTCCTCCTCCTCCATCAAAAGGTGGTGCACAAGATTGGATAAAAAAACAATTAAAAAATCTTGGAAAACTATTATCTTTTCTTGCAGGAAAATTAGCAGCTGCATTACCAGGTATTATAGGTTCTATTGTATCTTGGTTATTGTCTGTAACAAAAGACGTAGTAAATTGGTTTGCAAACAACTTATTGGCTTTTCTTGTTTTGGTTGTTGGTTTATTGTATGCTGCTGCTAGGAATATTTAAAAAATAAATTAATAAATTTTATAAATAATAAGTGCTGTAATACCTAATACAATACTTCCAAATATTATTGCTTTTTATTATCTTCGTGTTCGTCATATTCATTTTTTGTGTTGGTTCTATTTGAACTGGTTCTGATTTTTTGGTTCTGATTGAGATTGTTGAATCGGTTTTGGTTTATTTGGTTGAAATAGACAGGATTGAGACCGGTAAAATCAAAATTTTATTATTTAAATCATCATTTAACCCAAGTGTTTGATTTTCTGTTGCAATTATAATTTTATTATTATAACCAACAATACTTCCAATTTGTAATACCATATCACTGGGAGACATATATAAACCAAGTCCATAAGCATAATCAACTTTACTTCTTGCGTATTTTAAAACATTTTGATAATTCGATATCTGGGTGGGTAAATCGATAGGACTATTTATTACATCTTGTACATTTGCTAAGAATTGTTTTGTGCATCAAATCCTGTTCCTACTTTTAATATTTCTACCCTTGTTTGAGATTGTGCCCTAATAATGCCCATACAAACATTCTAATACTTTCATTGATACGTTCAATACCTGCTTTTGTAAAACCCTCTGATTTATCTAATATAAATGTTGTCCAAGCCATGCTTATATCTTTTGTATGACGAATTGTATCATGAATATTAAAGAAGGACCATCCCTGAATGATGATATCTGTATTCACCACTTGGTTTATAATATTCAGAAAAAGTTCCTAATCCTTTAGATGATGATTCTACTTTTGTCTCCAATCTGTATTTGGAGAAACATCAAATTCATTGCATAATTTTGATATGCAGCTTTGTCATATGGGTTTTGTAATAACAGAAAGAAGAATCTGTTGGTAAAGGTGATTTAAGTTCTTTTAAAATTCTGGCAATGCAATAATATAAGTGAAATGTATAAAGTGATTTAGTAAGATTTGAAGTGTTTTGTATATGATCATTATAAGAAACACCACATCCTGTACTTGCACACCAGACTGCAAAGTTTAACTGACATTGCCACCAATCAAACGAAGAATGAATCCATGTATTCCATGGTTCGTTGGTGTGTAATGATGGGTTTTGATATTTTGAAATAAATCGGGAAAGCTGTTTTAAAGTTTTCTTTTGATTTACAAATATTATTTGATCGACAAGATTTATATCTTTTCAGAATATTTAATACCTGGATTATATGAAACATTAGGATTATATTTAAATTCTTTTGTTATCATTTTTTATATTAAAATGTTTCATACTATTTCAAATATTGATAATACAATAAACTTAGAACAATACATTGATAACAGAGATGGAAATAAACGTATTGGTTTAAAATCTATAAGATATAGTGTAGGTTGGTATAATGTTTATGATGGAGTTATAAGACCAACAGGAGAAAGACTTCATAGGATTAAAGATGGTTATTATAGTTTCCAACAAATAGCGGATGAATTTAAAAAAAGATATTGTATTATCCGTAAATGAAACAAATGGTATTGCATCATTAAACACTCCTATTGAGTTAAGGATAAATGAAGATTTGAAAATATGTTAGGATTTAATAATAAACGTAAATTCGAACCTAATGAATTACATTATGGAAACAAATTTGTGGATTTTGCTATCCATAAATCATTGTATATCCATTTGGAACAAGTTAGCACTTCTCATAATTATCTTGATGGTAAGCCAAGTACATTATTGGCTGTTATTCCAGTCGAGAATAAAGAGTTTGGTGAAGTTATAACAGCGAGATTTGAGCATCCGGAATATAAGTGTTTAGTAAATGATGTTATAACAGAATTGAAATTAGAAATAAGAGATGAAAATAATAACAAGATAATTAATCATTTACCAATTAATTGTGTTTTAGAAGTTATATAATTTATTTAATAAAATGAGCATACTTGGTGTCAAAAAAAAAAACGTAGATACATCGGAAATAAAAAAGGAAATATTAAATATGAAGAGTGAGCTTCAAACAATGGATACTAAGGATAAAATTTACATCGGAGTGTCGCTGCCCTAAGCATCAGAGTTTTAAATGTTGAAAATATAGTTGATAATATTAAAATAAACCAGACAGAAAAATAATAAGTATATATGCTGGAATTGATGGTCCAATACATGGAAATCAAAAGTTTAATTTTGGTTATGGTGGTGGTTATTATTTAATGAACTTTCCAGGACAAATATTGGGTATTAGTTTAGTAAGTTTAAGAACAAGCTCAGATATTATAGCCATTAAGATGATGGTTAATGATAAGTCAACTAGTTACAAAATGAGTTTGGATAAGGTGTTACACACGGTTTTAATAACTTTTATACACCTTTGAAGTTAAGGCTGGAGATTTCATAAGTTTTATTAGTATGACTAATAATCCTTTATGTATCAATACTCTAGTATCAGTGGTAATTGAATTATTTTTTTAACAAATTTAATCCTTAAAAATGTCAGCATACGGAAACAAATTAAATCCTTACAGAAAAATAAGAGAACCCCGTGGTGTGAAAGGTATTCGTCAAAGTGTATCAATAACAAATAATCCTTCAACTATTGATCAAAATCAACAGCTATTAGTGAGATTCCCTAATCTAAGCAATAATGATGTTATTGTTCCTGGAACAACCAGATTGGCATTTGAAATAGAACTAACATCTACAGACGACAATGCAACTATATATCAAAACATAGGAAGAACAATAGTTAAAAAAACAACAATTCGTATAAGTGGAAATGAAATTATGTCAATTGATGATAGTGATATTTATCATTGTTATGTTGATTTATGAAATCTACATCTGAACGTTTAAATATGGCATACCAAGGAATTGGTGAAACAAACATGTTAAAACACAGAGTTGGTGCGGATGATAAATCATCAGACATAGGTGATGAAGCAATTGCAACTGCATATGGTGCAAGATTTTGTATCCCACTTGATTTTGAACTATTAGAAACTCATATGCCTTTTTATCAAGCAGGTCTTGGTGATAGACTTGAATATGAACTTACATTTAATAATTATAGCAATGTTATTAAATCAACAGATACATCTGCAAGTTATACAATCAAAAACATTTGTTTAGAATTTGATATGGTTACTGATGCAGAATTAGCAAGACAGATAAGACAACAAGTTAATGGTAAAATGGTTATTTTGTACGATAGAATACTAAGACATAGAAAAATAACCAAAACAAATCTGATACATTGTGGAATATAAATTTAAATGTTCCAGCTAGAAGTATGAAAGGAATTCTAATGTTGTTCGAAGATCCTGAAAGAACAAGCACTGAAACTTATTATAATCCTAATATAACAAAAGTAGAAATGACAATAGAAGGTGTTCCAAATCAACTATACAGTCAAGGAATGAAAGCATATCAACAATGGGATGAAATAAATAAATTCTTTGCTTTAAATTCAAAAAGAAATAAAACAACAGAAGAAGTTTTAAAGGATTTAAATTTATCCTATACAACATTAGAAAATATCTTACAACTAATTATGCATTATGGTTAGATTTACGTTCAACAGATGACAACTCATTACACGGTTCAGGTAGAAGAATTGAAAATGCTTCTGAAGGTATTACTATCCAAATAACTAAAACAGCAGGAACAAATAAATCAATAAATGTCTATCTGTTTGTCATACAAGATGCACAAATTAATTTTGAAGATGGAAGATTTAAAGAAGTTAATTACTAGCGGTTCCCCTTAAAAATGAAACAAACGAGCGGAGCGAGATACACTCAATTACCAAAATATCCCCATTGTGCTATTATATGTGGACAAACAGGATGTGGAAAAACAGAGTTTGTTCTTGATTTATTAGAAGGAGAATATAGTGGAGTTTTCAAATATATAGTCATACTTTGTCCAACCATTCAATGGAACAAAGCATACAAAAATCGTGAATGGATTGGTGATGTTAGAAAACCAAAACAAAAATCTAATAATTGTTAATCCTATTGTTGAAGTGAGAGAAGCGAACGGTTCCCTTTATGAAGAAGAGAAACTACAAGAATTACTAAGAATGTTCTTTAAAAATATGCTGGTCATCCAACATTATATATCATTGATGACTGCAGTGCAACAAAAGAACTAACAAAGAAAAAGATATGCTGTCCGAGCTTGCATTTTCAGGAAGACACGCGGAACAATCAGTGTGGGTCATTTCACAGAGATACAACTCTGTTTTAAAGATTTAAGAGAACAAACAAAATGGTTATGCATGTTCTACACAAAAGATAGAGATAGTTTTGATAATTGCCTAAGAGAAAATGATGTTATTCCTACTTTGGAAGAAAGACAAAGAATAAAGGAAGAACTTAAAAAAAAGAAACATCGTAAATTAATATTAAAGACAGATCAACCTACTGATTATTGGTTGATTGATTAGCAATTCTCAAGTAATGCTTAAGTAATGCTTAAGTAATGCTTAAGTAATGCTTAAGTAATTCTTAAGTAATTTAACCAAAATAAGTAATTCTTAAGTAATTTAACCAAAATAAGCAAAATAATGCTTAAGTAATTCTTAAGTAATTTAACCAAAATAAGCAATAAAAAAAGCAATGCTGTTGGAAATACTAACAATTGCAACAAACACTGCAGTCTTATCATTGGTTGGATATGTTGTATTTAATTTTTAAAGTTAAAAATAAATTATATCCGTTTTTTGAAACGTATAAAATGAATGCTGAAGAATTATTAAGCGAGCAAATTATGGAAAACATAAATATTGATGATGAAGCGAGCGAAGTGAACGGTTCCCTTCAAGAAAAAAAACGCGAAAGATTATCATCCGTTGTTGCTGGTGGAAACAGTAAACAATATCTGGGTAAAGAATTACAACTGTCAGATATTGATAAAATGACAACAGAGCAAATAAACAAACTATACTGTAAATATGAAGCAAGATTGGGAGCTAGTATGACCAAGACATTAGGAAACTCTTTTATAAATTTATATGTCATGGGTGTATCAAAGTTTTTCAAAGTTGTTAATCCACCAATTTTAATACAAGACTTAGAGGAAGATCCTTTTATCAATAATGCTTTAACTAATACATGTTGTGAACTGTACTATAGATATGGAATGTATCTTGCTCCTTTACTGCAATATTAACAACAGCAAGACATATCGAACCACTCGCTTCGCTCGATTTCCGAAAAAAGATGAAAATAATGACATAAAAATGATGAATGAAAATCCTGAACAAAAGAAAACAAAGAAGAAAAAAAAAGTATTTAAAAACCCAAACCAAAAGACCCAAAAGAGTAGCTGCTGGTAAGAAAGGTGCAGAAGTAAGAATAAGAAATGCAGAATTGAGAAAAAGAAGTGGAAAAATTAAAAAGAAAATTCAAAATCAAACAAATAACAAAAGATTCTGATACAGAAACAGATTATGAATCAAACGAACATATCCTTCTGCCAAGAAACACTCCAGTTCCCTAGTTGATTACAAATTTGTACTTTTTCCTATAAGTATTGTTGGATTGGGATTGTTTTTTTACAACCAAAGTAAGAAACCAGAAAGAATGATTAAAGAAATAACAAAACCAGAAAAACAAAAGAAAGAAATTGATCCTTTTGAATTTAATTAAGAGCAAAGTGAGAATTTAAAAATTTAGTGCATTAAAATGTCAACACCAAAAGACGGAAAACAAATAGCAAATATGTTATATCATGCTGGAGTGGAAACATTGTTAACAGTTGGATATGCAGAAATAGGTAAAAAAGTATTTAGAAGGTCAGCACCAAAAGTAGATTTTAACATGAATGATATTTTTATGTTATCCATTGATATATTGTTTGCAATGGCAACAAAAGATATGTTGATTAAGCAAGGTATTATACCTGCTGATATCATGAAGTAATAAACTGATTGCTTACTTATTTTTTATTTTATTTTGTTTTTATAAAATGGCAAGTGCTTTAGCAATGATGCTTGGTGGGGCAATAACAAATGCTTTTGCATTTTCGGGAGTAATTATTTATTTTCACATATGGGTAGTAATGCAAATGAAGAGAAAATAAGACATGATAAAGCTATAGAAAAATTAGAAAAAGCACAAGCAGATTGGAATAAAAGAAGAATACAAAGATTAGATTTTATCAATGAACAATTACAAAAGGAACATCATGCGGTTCAGACTTTTGAAGATGTTGACCAAGCAATGAAACAATACTATTACATTACAAGTAAACAATTAACTCCATTATCACCCAAACCTAAACTAAGTGATTTTATACACCATCAGAAGACCAGAAAACAGAGAGATTGCATTTGTTGTTGGTGGTATGGTTTTAACAGGTTTTGTTGTTTGGAAGTTAAAATAAGCGAGCGAAGCGATGATACATTTAAATCTAAAAATATTATTCCTTTGATTAAAGTTTTTAAAGAGGGTTATAAAGAAATAACAAAATAAATTAAATTTCAGGACATGGTTTTTCAAAAACATATTCATAAATTTTGTCAGGTCTAATGAAAGCATCCCAACCAGGAGGAAACTTAGATAACTTTTTACCTTTAAACTTTTCCATTACTTCCATTTGTTTTGATGTCAAAGGACATTCTCCATCATCTCTTAAACAACATATCTGATAATTTGATAATTTTATTTTTCCTAATATAACTCTAGCATAAGGATCATCTTTCTCGGTATAAGCTTCAATCATTTTAAAATAAAAATTTAAATTATATATTTTTAATATCCATAAGGAAAACTTCTAATTAGATTTTCATTTTCATAACATACCATTCTTTTATCAAACATATAATCATAAGCTTTAACTTGTTTAACTGTTTTAAGTTGATGATCTTTTCCTATTTTTATGTTGTCATATTTTACAGTTTCATATTTTCATTTTCATCAGTAACTATTTTTATTTTTTATCTAATGTAATCTTTTCTTCAACTTCAGCATTTAATCTAAAACCTTTACAACAGCTAACTAGTTTTCTGTATCTAGTTTCATTGAATAATCTTTTGGACCAGCAGATATAAATTGTTTTATGTGATTAGCATTGTGTTTTGAAACAATTTCGTCTGTTAAATCACCTAATTTACTTCCCATCATATTTTCTACTTTTTACATGCTTCAGAACCATCATCATTGTAAATACAAGAATCTGTATCCATGTATAAAACTCTTTCTTGTAGAATATCTAATAATTCGTATAATTTTAATCTAGCATGTGCTGTTGTAAATAAAGCTATATAAACATTTACACTTGGATTAGGTTTAGAATATTCTTCTTTTCTTTATATTCAGTTAATACAATATTTTCATCTAATATCATGGTACTTATATCTTTATATTTTCATTAAATACTATTTTAGTTATATGTTCTAAAGTAAAACAATATTCTTTTGTGTAAAATTATCTCTCATACCAAAATGTCCCCATAAATTATTTAAACATATTTTAGCTATAAATCTTAATCCCGAATTGTGTTTAACTTTGTCAATATCTAGATTATAAGCAGCATTATCTATGATATATTGTATTTTGGTTTTACATTCTTTATCGTTCTCACAATCAGGTTTACAATATTTAGGATCACATTTACATCCTGAAGCTTCTTGTTTATATTTCATAAACGTATCTACATAAAGTTTAAATATATCTGTAGATGTTTTTCAAAATGTTCTAGTTCATATATTTTTGTAATTCATAACCTTTTCTATTGCTTTATCTATTTCTATTGTAGACCAAGTTCCTACTATAACTCTTTCCTCATTAGAATGTATACATTTTCATTTTAATATTTTTACATTCTTTACATCTTTTTATTTCATGTATTTTATCATGTTTATTTAAAGTAGGATCATCTATGTGTTTACATTTAAAAGATATTTTATTCATACATGTTCTACATAATCCAAAAAGTAATTTATGTGTATTATCACTAGTTAATTGTTTATAAGGTAAAACAGGGTGATACAATCCTTTAGGTGGTAATATTTTACATTTCATTATTCCGAAATAATTATTTTTATATAATCATCTACAGAAATATCTGTATATGTAATAGGATGTCCTATAGGATATTTACAATATTTATTTACTGATGGATACAGAGAACAAAAATCTACATATCTACCTTTTAAATCAGAAAGATTATTGTATAATTGAATAGTTTCTGTTCTTCCTCCATAAAATGCATCTCTTTTATCAATAGGTTTTAAATGTGGATCAACTTCAGGATATTTTTGTTGATCAAACTCACATTCCCATATTGTATGAATTTTACATTTGGTTTTAGATAATCTTCAATAGTTTTAAGTCTTTCTTTAGTTTGGTCATATAACTCTTTCATAGTTTTTTATTTCTATCTTTTTACATATTTCTTCAGGACTATAACATTTTGTACATCCATGCCAATAACATCCAAAAATTCATAAACATTACGCATTTTATTTTCTCTATCATAATAATAACCATCGACTTTATAACATTTATTATTAATGAATAATTTCTTTTCACCTCCTTTTTAGCATGTTGAATCATTATATTATATTCTAAAGAAATATACTCTAACCATTGTATTGATTTTTGTGAATGTACTTCTTTAATTGTCATCTTTTGTGAATTCCAATTGTTTCATTTGTTAACATTAATGTTTTAAATATTTTTGTACAACATTGAGCAATTGTAATATATTGAAATGGATCAATACAATTATTGGTTATATTTAAAAATAATTTTTATACAATGTACAACCTTTTGACAAAATTAAAACATCCAAAAACAATAATAAAATATTTCTTTATAGAATTTAAATTTTTATCTTTTTGTTTCATACCATTTGTCAAATTCTTTTTATTTTTGGTAGTCATAGTATCAAAACCATAATATTTTTATCAGGATATTTACCTTTGTATTTTTGGTTTTCTGTTGTATTAAAATAATGTGGAAAGTATCCTTTGTTACCTTCAAAACCAAATGTTTTGGGAAAGCAGCTAATCCACACAATGTAAAATTTATTGAATCTATAAATCTTAAATTTATTCCTTTAATAAACATAGCTGTTAATTTTAGTCCAGAAGAAATTATGTTATGTTCAATTTTATTTTAACAATGTATCCTAAAATCGGTTGCATATCATAACCTTTTCCATAATGTGAAATAAAAGTGTAGTCTTTAAATTTATCTCTTATAAAATATTTACAAAAGTTGCCTATTACAGAATTTCCTATAGGGTTTCATATTTAATTTTTCTACATCACTAAAACAATCATCTATGTCTAATTTTAACAAGTTTAAATTATCAATAT
Source organism: Mytilus coruscus (assembly GCA_017311375.1). Lineage (NCBI taxonomy): Eukaryota > Metazoa > Mollusca > Bivalvia > Mytilida > Mytilidae > Mytilus > Mytilus coruscus. The sequence continues at coordinate 9,449,964 of CM029595.1, forward strand.
TGAAATCACATTTAAATACTTTTACATAGTTATTTTTAAAACAATAAATATTTTCTAAATCGTAAGCTATACAAAATTCATTATATGTATTCCTGTTTCTTGATTTGCTTCAAAATCAAAATATATATATTTATTATTTTTACTTGTTTTGGTACTGATGGTTTCATATAACATAAGTGTTCTTCATTACTTTCCGTGTATTTTTCGTAACATATTAAACATATTTTTCACCACATTTATGGTTTTACCTGTATATGTTTTATTACATTTTCACAAACAAGTTGTTTTCTAATAGTTGTTACTGTATTATCTTTACATGTATGTTGTTCAGTATAACCAATTAAACATAATTTACAAAATCTACGTTTTGCTAAAAATCCTGTTATGTTTGTTATTGTATCAAAATGTTCATCATGATAATATAAATATATTTGTTCGTTGTATTCTTCATTACCATTATATAAAATATGTTCTGTACTATTTGATGTAAAAATAATTATTCTCATATTAAGATAATTTTCAAAAATTTTAAATCTTCCAAATCATTTCCTTCTTCTTTTATTTCTACTCCTGATTGTTCATGCAAATCTTCAGCTAATCTTTTTGTAATGGTCTACTTTCATTGATATGTTTTAATTGAGAATCTGTAAAATCTTTTAATAACTTATTTGAAGCTAAAGAAGTTACAATTGCCCTTGATAAACATATTGTATCATCATTTTTATTTTGATAATACTTCTTTTATTTATGACATCTAATATTTTTAAAGCTTTACCTTTTCCTCTTTTATTGGGTATAATAGTAACTTCAAAAATAACTTCTTCTAAATTTAATTCTTCAGCACTATTTAATAATCTTTCCATTTGATCCATGAATAACTTTTTAACTGTATTATATGTTCTTATAGGCCAGCTTTTATGTTTAGCAATTATGATTTCATGAATAGGTACTATTTTAATTCTTCCATTAGGGTAATCTTTTATAGAATAATCTATCATGTGATCAAAAGCATTTGTAAATGTTTCTTGTTTTTCATCCTTTAGACTAATTTTATAATTAAATACATAAATACTTGCTTTATGTTTATATTCTTTTGTCAAAACAAGTTTATATGAATCTCCTTGCTTGGATAAAATTTTATCCTTTTTTGCCTCCATTTTTTAAGAAAACATTTTAGTTACTTCAAAATGTCTAAAACAAATCTAACAAATAAATTAGCAGATGAACTACATCATAGAGTTGTAAAATCTTTTCCTAAAAGACGTGTTTATGTTCATTCAATAGATCAAACATGGGCAGTTGATTTAATAGATATGCAACCATATTCAAAACAAAATAAACACTATAAATATTTATTAGCAGTTATAGATGTTTTAGTAAATATGGTTGGTTAAGCCCTTTGAAAAATAAAACAGGAGTAGCAGTGAGTGAAGCATTTAAAACATTATTTAAAGAAAGAAAACCAATATATATTTGGTCAGATAAAGGATCCGAATTTTATAATCGACAAGTAAAAGAATTGTTAAAAGATAATAACATAAAGTTATATTCAACTGAGAATGAAGAAAATCCAGTGTAGTGGAACGATGGATAGGAACAATGAAACAACATATGTATAAATACTTTACTGCTAATGAAACTTTAAAATATTATGATATATTAGATAAATTAGTTAAAAATTATAATAATACAGTACATTCTTCAATTAAAATGACACCTGTTCAAGCAAGTAAATTAAAAAATGAATTAACAGTGTATAAAAATTTATATCCAGAAAAGGAAGAGAAAATTAAAAAACCTAAATTCGAAGTCGGAGATAGAGTAAGAATAACAAAAAAAAAGGGTAAATTTGAAAAGGGTTATACTACTCGTTGGACTAAAGAAATATTTGTAATTGAAAAAGTTTTAAATACAATTCCTTTTACTTATAAAATAATTGATTTAAAAGGCGAAGAAATAACAGGTTCTTTCTATGAACAAGAATTACAAATGACTAAGTTTTAAAAAACGACGCTACAGACGTCAAACAAAAACTGATGACAAAGACGATGCAAAGTGACTTTTTTACAAAAAAGTAAGACCTAGAAAAACAATAATAATCATATTAGAAACTACCCGGTTATGCATAACCGTTTCTAAATATAGCATTGAAAAGTCAGCTCAGAATTGGATGAAATTTTACAAAATGCTACCTAGGATTATGGGAACTCAAAATAGCTTTTTACTATCTTTACCATTTCTCGGGGTTCTAAAAAAATTTTTTCTCCAAAATCCAACAGAATTTTTTCATGTGTGTTCTCCGACCTTTTTATTTTTTGTTTTTGGAATTTTTGTTGTTTTTGGGTGTTTTAATAACGTTTTTTATAAAAAGTACAAGTACTATACTACTCCCTTAGGGAAAAAATGAGTTTTATAAAAACCCAGGATTAAGGTTTTGGTGTGCTCTTTACAAAAAAATGTTTTTCTTTTTTTATGGGGTATAAATGCAAAGTGTGTTTTTTTCTTCTTAATTTTGAAGTTAAAATCACACAAAATGTTGGTAAAATTTTTATTTTGGATGTAAAAGGGTTTTTCTTTAAAATGGGGGTCAAAATTGAAGATAATTTTTTTTTTTTTGGAGGGGGTATAGGTGTGTGATATTGTGTATTGCGCAATACTGTGGAATTGAAAATTTCTTGCTATTGCACAATACTTATTATATAATAATTTACACATCCTGTTGGTGTGTATCTCCTGCCATATCATTATTATTTGCTTTTAAATATAAATCAGAAATAACCAACTTAAAATGGAAAATTTAAACGTAAAAAAAAAGGAAAAAAGGAAGAAAAAGGGAAAAAAAATCCCCCAATTTTTGAACCCCTTATGATTCATCACCCCAAACTCAATCCCAGCCTTCAATGAGGTATGGTACCTTGCAGTACAATTTCAGAGATCCATACACTTAAACACAAGTTATTGTCTGAAACTAGAAAATGCTTATTTTTGGCCCCTAATTCCTAAACGTTTAGGGCAATTACCCCAAACTCAATTCCAGCTTTCCTTTGTGATATGGAACCTTGTAGTACAATTTCAGAAAGATCCATACACTTACACACAAGTTATTGTCCTGAAACTAGAAAAATGCTTATTTTTTGCCCCTTTTTTGGCCCCTAATTCCTAAAATTTTGAGGCAATTACCCCAAAATCAATCCCAGCATTCCCTTTGTGATATGGAACCTTGTGGTACAATGTCAGAGATCCATACACTTACACACAAGTTATTGTCTGGAAGTTACAAAAATGCTTATTTTTGGCCCCTTTTTGGCCCCTAATTCCTTAACTGTTGGTACCATAACCCCCAAAATTAATCCCAACCTTCCTTTTGTGGTATTGAACCTTATGGTAAAATTTCCTAGAGATCCATTCACTTAAACTAAAGTTAGAGTGCGAAAACCAATGTGTCTTCGGACGACGACGACGACGACGCCAACGTCATACCAATATACGACCACAAAAAATTTTTTGCGGTCGTATAAAAATACTTTGGGTATTGTGATAGTCGTCCTTCTTCAATACCTACGAGAAGGTAACATCTCTCAAAATGAAAGCTAATTTTTGTACACTATAGTTAGAGGGGATAAGGCATCTTCACTATGCTAGGCGGTGTGCTGTAGAAGTGAGAAGTAAAAGTACAGGTTTCAGCCCGGGTTGGGGAGGAAGTAAAGATCTACTCTTACATTGTTAGGTTAAAAACTAGGCACTTATTTAGTCTCAAATTTAGCCCAGCAATGTTAGATCTGCAAATTCACGTCAGTAAATTTTTGTTCTTCCCTTGAGCGGGATTCGAACCCAACATTTTAGACATTGTGGCAACACAGCCTGCACCATTTCCAGTGCCCTAGACCACTCGAACAACTAAGCTATAAAAATATAGCTTTCATTAGTCGAGTAATGGCTTTCCTCTTCGGCTTTATCCAAGTTTGTAAGGGCTATTCCATTAAAATGTATGTGGGAGGGTAGGAAGGGACTTTCAAAATATCCCTACAATCAAGAACCATTTTTTAGATAATTTTGCATAATGGTAATAGACGCATACTGAAATAAAATGCTCCGCAGGGCGCAGCTTGATACGACCGCAGAGGTCGAACCCTGAACAGTTGGGGCAAGTATGGACACAACATTCAAGCTTGATACAGCTCTGAATTTGGATTGTGATTGACTATTTGACACAGCACAGGTTTCTGACACAGAATGAATGTGGTCTAAGAACTTAAAAATTTTAAATTGGACATTCACCTATAATGGTCCAATATCCAAAATCTAAATACATGGTTAGATTCAGCATATCAAAGAACCCTAAGAGTTCAATTTTTGATGAAATCAAACAAAGTTTAATTTTGGACCCTTTTGACCTCAATGTGGACAAAGTTGATAACGGGGCCCAAAAATCAAAAATCTAAATACATGGTTAGATTCAGCATATCAAAGAACCCCATATATTCAATTTTTGTTGAAATCAAACAAAGTTTAATTTTGGACCCTTTTGACCTCAATGTGGACAAAGTTGATAACTGGGCCCAAAATCAAAATCTAAATACATGGTTAGATTCAGCATATCAAAGAACCCCATATATTCAATTTTGTTGAAATCAAACAAAGTTTAATTTTGGACCCGATTTGGACCAACTTGAAAACTGGGCCCATAATCAAAAATTTAAAGACATGTTTAGACTCAGCATATCAAAGAACCCTAAGAATTCAATTTTGTTAAAATCAAATTAAGTTTAATTTTGGACCCTTTGGACCTTAATGTAGACCAATTTGAAAACAGGACCAAAATTAAGAATCTAAATACATGGTTAGATTCAGCATATCAAAGAACCCCATATATTCAATTTTGTTGAAATCAAACAAAGTTTAATTTTGGACCCCAATTTGGACCAACTTGAAAACTGGGCCCATAATCAAAAATCTAAATACATGATTAGATTCAGCATATCAAAGAACCCTAAGAATTAAATTTTTGTTAAAATCAAACTAAGTTTAATTTTGGACCCTTTGGACCTTAATGTATACCAATTTGAAAACGGACCAAAAATTAAGAATCTAAATACACGGTTAGATTCAGCATATCAAAAACCCCATATATTCAATTTTGTTGAAATCAAACAAAAAAGTTTAATTTTGGACCCTTTTGACCTCAATGTGGACAAAGTTGATAATGGGGCCCAAAATCAAAAATCCAAATACATGGTTAGATTCAGCATATCAAAGAACCCCATATATTCAATTTTGTTGAAATCAAACAAAGTTTAATTTTGGACCCCGATTTGGACCAACTTGAAAACTGAGCCCATAATCAAAAATTGAAAGACATGTTTAGATTCAGCATATCAAAGAACCCTAAGAATTCAATTTTGTTAAAATCAAATTAAGTTTAATTTTGGACCCTTTGGACCTTAATGTAGACCAATTTGAAAACGGGACCAAAAATTAAGAATCTAAATACATGGTTAGATTCAGCATATCAAAGAACCCCATATATTCAATTTTTGTTGAAATCAAACAAAGTTTAATTTTGGACCCCAATTTGGACCAACTTGAAAACTGGGCCCATAATCAAAAATCTAAATACATGATTAGATTCAGCATATCAAAGAACCCAAAGAATTCAATTTTTGTTAAAATCAAACTAAGTTTAATTTTGGACCCTTTGGACCTTAATGTAGACCAATTTGAAAACGGGACCAAAAATTAAGAATCTACATACACGGTTAGATTCGGCGTATCAAAGAACCCCAATAATTCAATTTTTGATGAAATCAAACAAAGTTTAATTTTGGACCCTTTGGACCTCAATGTGGACCAATTTAAAATGGGGCCCAAAATCCAAAAACTTAATACGGTTAGATTCAGCATATTAAAGAACCCCAAGAATTCAAGAATAAAACCCCATTGAAATTGGTCAAGAAATAAGCAATTTATACAAAGAATCTTCTTTTGCACAATACTGTGCAATTAAATATTTCTTGCAATTGCGCAATACTGTGCAATTGAATATTTCTTGCTATTGTGCAATACTGTACAACTGACAATTTCTTCCTATTGTGCAATATTGTGCTATTGGATATTTCTTGCTATTTGCAATACTGTGCAATTGAAGATTTCTTGCTATTGCACAATACTGTGCAATTGAAAATTTCTTGCTATTGCACAATACTTATTATATAATAATTTACATATCCTGTTTGGTGTGTATCTCCTGCCATATCATTATTATTTGCTTTTAAATATAAATCAGAAATAACCAACTTAAAATGGAAAATTTTAAAGAAAAAAAAAAAAGGAAAAAAGGAAGAAAAGGGGAAAAAATCCCCCAATTTTGAACCCCCTTATGATTCATCACCCCCAAACTCAATCCCAGCCTTCAATGAGGTATGGTACCTTGCAGTACAATTTCAGAGAGATCCATACACTTAAACACAAGTTATTGTCTGGAAACTAGAAAAATGCTTATTTTTGCCCTTTTTGGCCCCTAATTCCTAAAATTTTGAGGCAATTACCCCCAAAATCAATCCCAGCATTCCCTTTGTGATATGGAACCTTGTGGTACAATGTCAGAGAGATCCATACACTTACACACAAGTTATTGTCTGGAAGTTACAAAAATGCTTATTTTGGCCCCTAATTCCTTAACTGTTGGTACCATAACCCCCAAAATCAATCCCAACCTTCCTTTTGTGGTATTGAACCTTATGGTAAAATTTCCTAGAGATCCATTTACTTAAACTAAAGTTAGAGTGCGAAAACCAATGTGTCTTCGGACGACGACGCCAACGTCATACCAATATACGACCACAAAAAATTTTTTGCGGTCGTATAAAAAGACCCATGACCCACATTCAATAATTAAACTTCCCTTCCTACCCTCCCACATACATTTTAATGGAATAGCCCTAACACAGTTTGTTACAGTACATGATGTATAGGGGCAAGTAGATGGCATAGATGATACTTTTACTTACAATGCTGTCACATCAAATTTTAATTATATATATATACGAGAACCAATAGAGAAACTCAGAGAATACAATTCATTCCAGTGTTACACAAGTAAAACTGTCAGCTACTGCTCACTGATGATACCCCCGCCGAAATATTTCGGTAAACAGGAAGTTGATGAGTGATGAATCTGAAAACACATCACACGGTATAGCTGACTTATATAAACCCTGAAACCAAATTTCAGAAATCCTTGTCAAGTAGTTCCTGAGAAAAATGTGACGAAAATTTTCAACTTGGCGATCATGTGTAAAATAATACAAGTGTTCGGTAAACAGGAAGTTGTTGAGTGATGAATCTGAAAACGCATCACACAGTGTAACTTACTTATATAAACCCTGAAACCAAATTTCAGAAATCCTTGTCAAGTAGTTCCTGAGAAAAATGCGACGAAAATATTCATGGGACGGACAGACTGACTTACTGACGGATGGACTGACAGAAAAAGACAGAGGTAAAACAGTATACTCCCACTTTTTTAAGCAGGGTATAATAATAATCTTTATACTGTTGATTATATAAAATTACATGTGGATTATATTATTATTAGACTATTATTTCCTGTGGGATATATTATATACTGTGGATCTGTAGTCGTTCATCGCACTGTTGGATAATTAATTTTGGTCTTCATCAGAAGTGACTTTAATCAGTATAATTCTTGTGACTTACAGTATATTAATCTTGGAACTTATTGAAAACTAGTTTTTTACTTCCAACTTTTGACATTTATCAGTCAAAATGCCAATAGTTAATAGTTGTATCCTGTACTGTTTATGACATTGCTGTACCAAATCTTGTATTAGGTTCAGCAACTAAAATTTAAAGAAGGACAGAATGATTTTATAATCAGAAAGCTTGTTTTCTTTAATATGGTATATTTTTTATTTCATTTTTTTGTACTTTGGGTTTTGTTTATGATCTATAATACTTTTCTTTAAAGTTAAAACTGATGAGTATTGTAAGTAAAACTACCTACTTAATATAAATTGGACAGTAAATAAGTATGAATTTCATAATAGCATATGAAAAATCATGTATACATTGTTAAAACTAAATTACAGAATATCATTACACAATGACATTAGGTGCAGAAATTCTGTGAATGTTTCAGAAATCCAGTAAGTGGTTGAGATGGAGTCACAGATACATGACATCTAACCCCTATCGTAAAAAATAAAAGAAAAAGTTGTAAAATAAAATAAGTAAACAATACCACAAGGTTCGTGGGATTTCTGAGAAAGCTTCGATCAAATCAGTGATATAACTGGAATTGCATATAAAATGATTTGGTGTTTAAACAGACAGACCATACAATACAGTAAACACCACGATCATTGGTAGTATACTTTACTAAGCACGGGTATTATGAGATCCTTTAATAATAAATAAACAATTTATACATAAGAGGTCAATGTATAATCTCCAAAAATAGACAGGGGTCTTTACCATATGCAAAGCTCTAATCAATCAACGTTGTACATGTTGCAATAACTTTTAACAACAAATTTTGAAATCTTATCAATTTAAATATCTTTAAGACACCTCTCTTCCAATCCATCCCCACCCTAAATACTAACTTACAAAGAAATACAATCAGTCAAAGTTCCTAACATTCATTATTCTTTCATGTAATTTCAAATATTTAAAAAATATTATGAACGAGGACAGGCACTAGGCGATGGTATTTTAGCTCACGCTAATCAATTAGGCCAGATGAGCTATATGAGACACTTCTGACAAAACAAAAAAAAAAGCACCTGTAGAAAATGTTTTTATTTACACTTGCAATAGAGAAAATGCTAAATGTTTGTTTTACAAAATTGAGTTGCCTCCATTGCAGGTGTGAAATGAGTTTTAGACGAAATAGTGTATACACTACCAATAGGCAGTTACGCGGCAGGGTCTTTCGACGACTTTTATCACACACTGTCATACAAACTATATGTTCGAAGCAAAGTTTACACATGATAAGATAACATGACAAAAAGTTTGTTCCTAGATTATTCTCCTTTAGAAGTTTCATCAAAATTTTCCACCAAATCTGAAAATCAAAGTTTAAAATAAGATTAGAAATGCAAATCAATTTTATCCACATAAATACTAAATAAATTAATCATTTTCTCTACAAGTTGCAAACAAGAATATTTGTTCATAGGACAGCAATGAATCCCTGCTCACATTATCAAATCTCAGTTAAACCCTTATTTGGTATATAATTTAAAAATTCACTTCTTAATAAACGTTTGTACTAAGTTTCCACCTAGTGTGACCACAAACTACCATAAACACTACTTTTACATGAAATGTAACTGATGAACGCACAAACCAGAAAATGTAATGCCTCTCTACTACTGTAGGTGGAAATAAATAGTTTAATCATTCCTGGAACAAACAACTACCAGAAACTTGAATGTGTACTTTTCTTTAACATGTTTAATAACTTTCAAAAAAAAATGTGATTAAGCAGTATCTTAAGTGACCTACCTGGCACGCCATCATCATCATCGTCAATATCTTCTGTAGACGGTCGGTCACTACCACCTGCTGTAAAACCAGAAAACAGAACACACAATATAAATATGTTCAATAAAACATGCAATATAAATATATAGTAGAAACTTAATAAAGACTTTGCAGGCAAGAATATTAAGAAAGGTCAGATTTAATTTTTGTTATTCAACTAGCGGACATTTCACTTATCAAATACATATATATCTTACAAAAAGCTGTTTAATTTTGTAAGAAACATTTAAATAATAAAGAATTTGTCCATGGGACACATATACCCCCGCTTTTAAATATGCAGTGTCAATGTACAAATGCATACCTATTGATGTTTTGTTTTCCTTGAAACTTAATAACATTTGTTTCTGTGTGTTGTCATTAGAGATCGTTTGGTTGTTAGAGTGCTCTCTTTGTTCATTAATAAACATTAATGATGTAACTAAAGAATAGTGTAAGTTATGCACCCAAATTTGAACTTGATCTGTGTTTGGTGGTAATAAGCATTCTGTATAAGTTTCATAACATTTGGTTGAGGCAAGGTAAAGTTAGAGTGCGGAAACAGCTAATTCACAAATTTTTCAAATTATAAAGGGACAAAACTCAAGAACTGAGTAAGTGACACAACCCAAATTCAAACTTGATCTGTGGTTTGTAGTAATAAGCACCGTATAAAAGTTTAAGAACATTTGGTTGTGGCAAGGTAAAGTTGGAGTGCGAAAATGGCAAATTCACAATTTTTTCCTTTACAAAGGAACCAAAATCAAGAACAGTGAAAGTGACACCACTCAAACCTGAACTTGATATTACGTATAAGTTTCGCAACATTTGGTTGAGGCAAACTAAAGTTACAGAACAGAAACCAATTTTGGGACGTATGGACACAAGGGTAAATCTTAATGCCCAAAAAGGAGGGGGGGGAGGGATGAAAATTAAATTGAAACCAAACTCTAATAGAACTTTCCAGAATGCTCTCGACATAGTGCAATAAAGAGTGGCTATTATCTGTCAGTCTATTGAAAATTGAATGTTGGTTTTCCCTAACACAAAATTTATTTAAAGGTTTGCAAAAAAAAAAAAAAAGAAGAACATGCAGTTTCACTGAAGGAAATTCTTGAAAAAGAATATTGTGAATATTGTGATAGATGCTATATTAAACTTTAAAAGGGATAAATTAAACAAAGAAAGTATCACACAATTAAAGCATAATTGATATTTGCCCTAAAAGAGTCTCTTGCTCTTTTTTCATCATTTAAAAAGAATTGACCCAGAGGGTAAAAACAGATCCAGCAGGTTTAGGGGGAACCAATAATCTTTTTTGCATGGCCCCCAGTGACAAATATAACTGGTGTCAATACACAAAATCAACAAATTGTTTACATCTAAAGACAGTATTTCAAGAAGAATTTTTTTAATACTGTATTTTTTCTTTTCAAGTTTTATCCTGTTCCAGTTGTACACTTCAAAATTTTCTACCATACTATGTATTTGAAACTTTTCCTTATAAATAATGGTGATGATGGATGGATGCTTAACGTCCAGCGACAAATTAATATGCATATTCAGGACGAGAACATGTTAATGTAATATGAATATTAACCCTGCTTTGTACTAGACCGACATGCTGAGCAGTATTTTTAACGTGCTAGTTCACAAGGTAAGTCAGCAGGAAGACACGTCACCTTACCCGGACACATTATTCTGACTCTGAGCCAACCAGTCTTTGCTCTTACTCCTTAATGCCACATGTTTAGCAGATAAGCAGCAAATACAAATTTTGAAGTCTTTGGTTTGACCCGGCCAGGGGTTGAACCAGCGACCTCCCGCACTTGAGGCAAACACGATTCCACGAGACCACTGAGGCAGTTTCCTTATTAATACTATATTTGATTATTGTGTATATTGATTTAATAGTGTCATATAGTGAATATTAATCTATTGTATATTACTGTGTACCTTTATTTTATTTTATCACTTAATATTATTTTGTGTACTAATTTTCTTGTATATAAATTAGATAAGTACCTCCAGCAACAGTAGAAGCAAGTTTTTTAAGACTACTTAAAGATTCTGCTCCTAGCTGGTTCAGGATTCCGGGTAACATTTCTGCTATTTCTGAAATTATGTTAAAATACAACATATTAAAAGATAAATAAATGAAGCTCAAAATAAATATGCAGCTAAAGTATGTCCATCTTCCAAGTTTTGAGATCAATAATAATATAAGTTAACTGTGAAATTAAATATATGCATAAACAATAAATGAAGAATGTGTCCATGGGACACAGATGATGCCCCCACTTGCATATAATGTTATAAAGGGACATAACTAGAGAACTGTAAAAGTGATGCCACCCACATTCAAAACTTGATCTATGTTTTATGGTAATAAGCATTATGTACAAGTTTCATAACATTTGGTCAATGGAAACTAAAGTTAGAGAACGGAAACCAATTACAGACGTACAGACAAACAAGGTAAACCTTAATGCCCCTGCCATAGCTCCCCTTCGCGACGACAGGGCATAACAAAAACATTCCTGATGTTTAAAATAGTGGCAGATAATCATAAATATGGTCCAGTTCTTACCTTGATCAAGTTTGTCAATAAATCTTACAGTTGGCAATTTATCCTATTAATTTATAAGGACTAAGTTACTGATATCACAAATTGCAACAAATATGTGGAAAATTATGACATCAAAACTAATACATAATTTTTTTTACATCTGACAAATTTGAACAAACACAGGATAAAAAAAAAATGAAAATAAATGGGGAATGTGTCCATGGGACACAGATGATGCCCCCGCTTGCATATCATTTAAAGTTATAAAGGGACATAACTGAAAAACGGTAAAACTGACGCTACCCAAATTTGTACTTGATCTGAGTTTTGTGGTAATAAGTATTGTGTATAAGTTTCATAACATTTGGTTGAGGCATACTTAAAGTTAGAGAACGGAAACGAAAAATTCAGCAATTTTTCCATTTGTAAAGTGGCATAACTCTAGAACAGTAAAAGTGACACCACCAAAATTCAAACTTGATCTGTATTTTGTGGTAATAAGCATTGTGTATAAGTTTCATAACATTTGGTTGAGGCTAACTTAAGTAAGAGAATGGCCATTTGTAAAGGGGCATACCTCTAGAACATTAAAAGTGATGCCACCAAAATTCAAACTTGATCTGTATTTTGTGGTAATAAGCATTGTGTATAATTTCATAACATTTGGTTGAGGCAAACTAAAGTTAGACAACGGAAACAAATTCCGCAATTTTTCCATTTGTAAAGGGGCATAACTCTAGAAGGGTTAAAGTGACACCACCAAAATTCAAATTTGATCTGTGTTTTGTGGTAATAAGCATTTTGTATAAGTTTCATAACATTTGGTTGAGGCAAACTAAAGTAAGAGAACAGAAAACCAATTTTGGGACGTACATACGGAGGAACAAGGGTAAAACTTAATGCCCCCTCCACTATGGCGTGGGCATAAAAATAAATAAGAAAAAAACTCATTCAACTTTCTAATGTTTTAAAAGAAATATATATTTATAAATTAAATGTCTTCCATCTTGATGTGGTAAAGGTTATTCATTCTAAGCTCGGTCTTTATAGGGGCATTAGCTGTCAAATTCATCTTCACCGTTTTGACCCCAATTCTGATATTTGATTTATAACATACTAAAAGGTATATCCAAATTGCAAAAAGTCTAAAATAAACAATTAACAATGCATGGACTCAATAGTATGCATTAACATTTCGTGTATATTTTTGTCTAGACGTCATCTAATTAACCATCAAGATGACCTCCGAAGACTGTCGACGGTCATATAACCCGATATAAACATAAATATAAACAGATAGCGTCCACGTGCAATTGGATTTTTCCAGGTTTGTTTGATTTCATATTGTAGGTCAAAAAGTATGTTTATCGTCGTTTTTACCTGTGTAAGAATGATTTTTTGTTGATCTAATCAGTCAACCAAATGATTCATCCTTGTTTCACTTTCAATGTTGACATTCTTTTCCTTTTAATAGCTGAATACATGCATAACCCATCTTCAGCTAAGGGATTACATTAAAGGTCACATGAATACAGATTCAATGAGGTTGAACTATTCACTTGCAAGTGAATAATTCATCAGCAATGTTTCTTATCTCATTTTGACAAAATTGAACCAATATGACTGCTAAAAGCGAATTAGTATTGCACTATATCACTTTCATTAATGATTGAACAAAAAAAATACATATTTTTTTTTTATATATATCTTGTAGCTTATGTCCCTTTAAAGGCATTCTTTACATAATTTAAGTTGCATTGTCCCTTACTATTAATTATACTTACGTTTATTTTCAGCCTGGCCTGTAATGGCAAATGTGTTGGCTGCTAATGATGCTTGCACTTTTGGATTGTTAAAATGAATAACCATGCCATCTTCTTTAATCATATTAACCTGTTATACAGAAAACAAACATCATCTTATTTTTAAGTATGATACTGAATACTGAGCACTTAACCATTTTTTGCTATAACTTTTTTTAATAGTGTTCAAAATGTGATAGCTTCTCGATGTACATCAGGGCTTCCAAAACAGTTGTATTGTCCGGTAAATTATAATAAATTGCTTCCCGAGCGCAGCTGGATACGACCACAGAGGTCCGACCCTGAACAGTTAGGGCAAAAATGGACACAATATTCGCGCTTGATACAGGTCTGAATTTGGATTGTAATTAAATATTTGACACATAATAGGTTTCTGACACAGAATAACTGTAGTCAAAGAACTTAGAATTGGTTATATGATTTGTTTTGAATTTATATTCAACTTTTTGCTTTTGTGCAATACACTATGCTGTTGCGAATCAATCATCTCAATTCAAATTACCAATGGAGTTTGCAACCATAATAACCCATTTAAAAACATCATAAAAGTCTAAAATAGATAATTTAAAAGCAGTGTAAGGGAGGTAATTCAACATTGTACAACATTGTACAATTGTTTTTGGATTACCTCCCTTACACTGCTTTTAAATTGTCCATTAACCAGGAAACCCTTGTTTTTCCCCCTTTTTTGCCCCTAATTCCTCAACGGTTTGAGCCATAACCCCCCAAAGCCAATCCTAACCATCCCTTTGTGGTATGGAAACTTGTGGTATAATTTCAGAGAGATCCATACACTTAAACACAAGTTATTGTCTGGTAACTAGAAAATGCCTTTTTGGGCCTTTTTTTGGCCCCTAATTCCTAAACTGTTAGGACCATAACCCCAAAAATCAATCCCAACCTTCCTTTTGTGGTATTGAACCTTATGGTAAAATTTCATAGAGATCCATTCACTTAAACTAAAGTTATTGTGCGAAAACCAAAGTGTCTTCGGACGATGACGACGCCAACGTCATACCAATCAATATACAACACAAAAATAAATTGACAGCTAATAACCTCAAAACAATACAACATTTCTTTATACACAATTTAAAAGCAGTGTAATGGAGGTAATCCAAACATAATATTGTACTTTTTTAATTGTCTATTAACCAGGACACCCTTGCTTTTGCCCCTAATTCCTAAACGGTTTGAGTCATAACCTCCCAAAGCCAATCCTAACCATCCCTTTGTGGTATGGAAACTTGTGGTATAATTTCAGAGAGATCCATACACCGTTCCACAAGTTATTGTCTGGAAACTAGAAAATGCTTACTTGGTCCCCTTTTTGGACCCTAATTACTAAACTGTTAGGACCATAACCCCAAAAATCAATCCCAACCTTCCTTTTGTGGTTATAAACCTTGTGTTTAAATTTCATAGATTTCTAGTTATTGTCCTGAAACCAAATGTCTTCGGATGATGCTGACATGATACCATTATACAACTGCAAAATTTTTTGCGGTCGTATAAAAATGACTTGTTGTGCCGAGGCTGAAACGGACATTTTAACATAGTTCAGAAAAACTAGATGGGTCAGAACGACATGAATGGCCCCGTCTCAAATAGTTGAAAAATCTGGAATTACAACAACACATATGGACATGAACATGCATGGATAGTATCCAGCTCTCAAGACCAATACTAGTTTGATGAAAAATTTCCTTGATCAATGAGTAGTTAAATTTCAAACTATCACCAAACAGTAAGGGGATGTACTGAAGATGTGTTGAAACGACATGAAAATCAGCATATCGGAACGAAACATAAACTTGATCTATAACTCATCATGGTAGACTCTCATATCAATAAATGGGGAATGTGTCCATGGGACACAGATGATGCCCCCCGTTTACACATCATATAAAGTTATAAAGGGACATAACTGAAGAACCGTAAAAGTGAAGCTATCCAAATTTGTACTTGATCTGAGTTTTGTGGTAATAACAATTGTCTATAAGTCTCATAACATTTGGTTGAGGCAACTTAAGTAAGAGAACGGAAACGAATAATTCAGCAATTTTTCCATTTGTAAAGGGGCTTAACTCTAGAATGGTTAAAGCAACATCACCAAAATTCATCATTGACCTGTATTTTGTTGTAATAAGCATTTTGTATAAGTTTCATAGCATTTGGTTGAGGCACACTAAAGTTAGTGTATGGAAACAAAATATTCAGCAATTTTTCCATTTGTAAAGGGGCATAACTCTAGAACAATAAAAATGACACCCCCAAAATTCAAACTTGATCTGTATTTTGTGGTAATAAGCATTGAGAATAAATTTCATAGCATTTGGTTGAGGCAAACAAAAGTAAGAGAACGAAAACAAAAAATTCAGCAATTTTTCCAATTGTAAAGGGGCATAACTCTTGAACCGTTAAAGTGATGCCCCAAAAATTCAAACTTGATCTGTATTTTGTGGTAATAAATATTGTGTATAAGTTTCATACCATTTAGTTGAGGCAAACTAAAGTTAGAGAAGGGAAATGAAAAATTTAGCAGTTTGTCCAATTGTAAAGGGCATAAACCTAGAAAGGTTAAAGTGACGCCACCAAAATTAAAACTTGATCTGTATTTTGTGGTTATAAGCATTGTGTATAAGTTTCATACCACTTGGTAGAGGCAAACTAAAGTTAGAGAACTTAATACCACCTCCAATACAGCAGGGGCATAAAAATCAGCCAAAAAGTCTGTAAAACTGTGATTTTCAACAATTTTCAAAGTCCAAAACCCGTAATTAAGGTAAAAATCAGCAGAGCAGAACGAAACTTAAACTTGATCTGTAACACATCATGGTTTATAAACTCACATACCAAAAATCAACCTAATATCTGAAGTTGTTTAGAAAACAAATTCGTATAACTGTGATTTCAACAATTTATCAAAGTCCAAAGCCTGTAATGTTGCGGAATGACGGAAAAGGTTAACACTATATGGCCCCGACAACTTTGTTGCGGGGCCATAAAAATTGAAGTTTATGCGATCTTTTTTATCTGACCTTTTGCCTTAAGCAGTAAAACATTACCTGTCATATAAGTGACATGATGAATAATTACTATCAAAACAAACCCTACAATTACAATCAAGGTTAATTAGTTCTCTGACAGCTGAAATTTACCTGTTCAGGCGACAGGTAAACTATTTTGTACCGGACATTGATCGGTCTATTAAAAGTTATTTTCTTAAATTTCAGTGGTTTGCATCAACAAGATTGAGATTATCAGAAAAAGTATATAAATATGATTTTAATGAAAATTTAAAAAGGTAGTAATAAAGGTTTTAAGGCAGAACCACGTAGTTTGAACTAGTACACTCATTAAGATTTGCATCTGAATTTTCAAAAATGCTAAAAATATCATTGATACCTTTATCTAACGTTCATTTCGAGTATTTTCCTGAAGAAATAATGCGGAAAGAGCTACTTAAACTTAATCGTGCTTTGTTGACGAACATGGATTCTACATAAACGTCTCTGGTCCATGTTTTACCATTGTCAAGTCAACATCCGGTATAAGGAAAATGTACTTTTTAAAAACGAAAGTGAAGTTATTGACAGCTTAATTTTGCACAAATAAAGAGTTTAAGCCAGATATTTGTACGGTGATGTTGCACACTTCGAATGGTGCACTGTCAATTTAACAGTTAATGCCAGAACATTGAATTTATATAAATAAACTGTTATCACAGAGATATGTCATGCCTTTTTGTAATTTCGATAATGCAAATGTTGAAATTAAAATAGCAATACTTTAACATGTAAGTCATGCAAGTATTCAAAGTCAATGAACCAATGACTGAAGGTACATGGCTAAACAATCTCCATGGTAATGAGATGTGCCAATGATAAAACAACTGCATACCAAATACCATTGACTTATCATAAGTTGTTCCCTTTAAATAAACCTTGACACAAACATTAACTTGTAAACTATGTAAAAGTTTCAAAGTCAATGAACCATGATGAGAGGTTGGGGTTATATAATCTCCATTGAAACAAGACTTGCAAATGCCAATACATGTGCATAACAAATATCATTGACTTAACATAAGTGGTTCATCTTAAAAAGATCTAATCACAAACTAATACATGTAAACTATGCAAAATTTTCAAAGTCAATAGACCATGAGGCCGCAATTAAAAATATCTTTGTTTCCCCTTACCCCACCCACCATTTTGAAAGTGGGTAGGTAGGTAGGTTTTTTTTTTTTTTTAGAGAAAATCCCTAAAATATAACTAACACACAGGAAAACACAGAAAAACAACAAATTGAACTTTATTGATACTAAAACAACATACTGTATAACATATTATGCAAGGCTAGAAGACCTTACAATTTCAGACTAGAAAATGTTTGTAAGTATCAATGTCTTTGTGACTTAGAGTAGACGACATATAAATTGAGACACGGTTCTACATTTTTCTTATAGTTTTATTAATTCAATTGAAAATATAAAACCCCAACGAGACTGCTACCTAGTAACATTCGATGCAAAAAATATGTACACTTGTTTTTCATTTAAGGAAATACTAGAAGCCACAAACCGTGATCCAAGCGAGTATGACTACGCCTATTAAGGCTTATTCTAGAAAACTATGAATTTATTTTTAACAATAAAATTTACCACGAAAACTTGGGCGTGCCTATGTGCGGATCAGCATTCGCTGGGTTAGCAGACCTTACAATGTTTGTTAATTCTTGAACATATTTTACAACGCTTTCAACACAAAGAAATAAAATGATAATGATAGTTGAAGTTCACCTACGATTTTCCTGTAATGAAACAATATTCTTAAAGAATCTCAGAAACACATGCAGCAAAACTGATCTTAAAAAAAAAACAGTTAGAAGCTCAAACGAGGATATCAAATATCTGAAATCAATGAATTTTTTTATCAAAACAAAATACAGAAAGGGAAAACTTGCTAACACATCGCCCAACGAAATGGGAGCAACCGCTAGTAATGTTAACAAATTCAACCCATCTATATAGAAACTAAAAATATAAAAATGAAACACTGGCATCTTGTTTCACAAAACCCTGAATGTGTGACCATATTTAATCATCAGCCCATTATAGCTTATAAAAGACATAAAAACTTAAAAGAACTGTTATCAAAGCATTAGCTGGTATAGTCAGTTCGACTTTTCACAACACAATATGATACTGAGCTCGAAAAAAAAAAAATCAACTACTATTTTATCCAATTGTATGGTCCAATATAACATACGAACTGAAACAAAATAGCATAAATAGCACGCCAATATACAACTTATTGAGTCAACCACTGATGAAGGCGAACTCAGGAATTTACCCCAAACACGGCAGAAACACCGGGTCTAACATTTAAGCTCATGGGTGAGCCCGGATGCGCAATCGTAACTACTCGTCCATTCTCGCTACGTATACAATATTGTTATTGGAGGCGTAGCTAGAATGGCAGAGTAGTTACGATGCATTTATTTCAAACATTATTCCCGTTCCAATTTCAGTATCCTTGCATACGTTGTTTACCCTTTGCTGCAAACACACGGGCGACAATGATTTCGCGGAATGTTGAAAATATGGATCATTCAAGAAAACGAAATTAAAAAACGAACTTTTGAGCGAAACGAAAAAAAAAAAAAAACCAACAATGTGATTTTCGAAAAAAATTACTCAGTCAGCGGATTTTTAGAGGGTCGGTCGGGTAAAGGAAACAAACGAAATTTTAATTTTGGCCTGACAGGGGGTGGGGCCAAATATTCTCCATGGAAATGAGATGTACTTAAGCTTGTACAACTGCATACCAAATAACATTGGACTACCACTTATGGTTTCCCTTAAACTGACCTAATCACAAACTACTACATGTAAACTAAGACCATGACTGAGGGGGTGGGGCCAAATAATCTCCATGGAAATGAGATATGCCAATGCTTATACAACTGCATACCAAATATCATTGATCTACCTTTAGTGGTTCACCACAAACATGACCTAATCACTAACTAATACATTGTTGACGCCGCCGCCGAAAACAGCATACCTATGTCTCGCTTTTTGACTCTGTCAAGGCGAGTCAAAATTCAAGTAAAAAATTGTTTTTGTGTCAATCATAATTTATATGATGCCCAACTAATTTACTATGGGGCCATCATTAAAATTATCTTCGTTTCCCCTTCCCAACTGAGGTTTTCAGGGTATGGGTAGGTAGGTAGGGAAATTATTCTATTTTATTCCTTGATATGGGTTTCTATATTGAATTTGTACAAAATTCAAAGTAGATAGATTTTAAAGCATGATTCAGACCATTTTTACTCAAAGATTTTATCCTTTTTAAACAGGAACAGAGGTTGAAGACCAAGCAAATCACGATGCACTCAGTGCCAGGGTTGAAAGATGCTTCAGTTAAAGAAATGTTTATGCTGCAGATTAATTGGATTGTATTGTTCAGTTTCAGAGAATTTTTTATCTAATGACAAGGCATATTTTCTATCACAGATTTATATATATATATATCATTCAATATTTTCTAAACCATGTTTTTCTAATTTCTAAATAAAGTTTGGGGCTTACCTTCAAAATTTTCTTACTGACGATATTCTTTATTGGATTTTGACATGAAAAGTATAAAATATTTCTTTTTTCTTCTTTCTTATATCTTTTGGTTTTCAATTCTAGTGTTTATATTTCATAGCTGTATTTTGTGACCTGCTTGGATTTTTGTTTTTGAATTGGTCTTATCCGTTCCCGGAATCTGATCCGGTATTGTAATTGTCTACATTTCCAGTTTATGGCAGCCATTGTTATCGATGTTGTTTTTGTCAATCATATATGTTTTTACTCGGATTTACACATTACTTGTTAGTGATTTTCGGCATAAAGTTAGCGGTTGAATAAATTAAACATCATTGTCTTAGTATTAAAGATGAAAATGACTTTTGAGATCGTTTGGGAATTTTGCTACCAAAATTGGGAAAAATGTAGGGTTTTGTCATTGGGAATGGGTCCGAATACATAACCCTGCGGAATGCTAGAAAAATCCATGCCCAATCATTTAGACGCTTCAATGCAAAAATGCTTAGAATTAAAACGCTTGTGGATTACAGCATCGGAAAGGTTTCACCAAAAGTAAAATTTTTCAGGTCGCGGTGAATTTACCAGGTCAGTCGTGGGAGGGAAAACAAACAATATTTTATTTTTGGCATGGTTGCCTTTTGTTACTAAGTCTTACGGGATTAAAATCCGGATAAGACAAAAAAAATGTCCTGCTGGCTCAAATATTTTTTGGAAGCCCTGATGTACATACATGTAAAATACAAAAGTGTCACTACATTCTAGCAAAGCCTAATGTCCCAACAAACACACAAGCTTTGATGTCTAGCATAACTGTTTTTCACTTTTGTTGAGTGTAAATAAGGTTGGTTTTCTCTCTTGAATTCTCACATTTGAATCTGGGGCATTTAATAAATTACTACACAGGTTTACTCATTATTAATGTTGAAACAGTGACCTGTATTTGTTTACATCCTTGTCATTTGGTCTCTGGAAACATCTCATTGACAAGCATACCACAATCTCCTTATTTTCACATTGGAAACCATTCAAGTATTACTTTAAAACAAATTTTACCTTTTCCTTTTTTTTCTTATTTTCTAAGGTCTATTTGCTGAATGGGAATGCAATAAATACTTATGTTGAAGACTGTATATTGACCTATAAATATCTTTTGTTTTTTGTTGTTGTATCAGTAAAACATACTCCACATCTATTTCAATTCAACTCAATAGAAACAAACCTCTTCAATGCCTGGTATATTGCTAACAGAAAGTTTCTTTAATGTGGTCTGTACTTTTTTACCATCTGTGGTAGCAGTTCTGTGGACAACCTTCTTCTTCCTACGGGCAGTTCCCTGAAATTAAAAGATGGTTAGTAATGATACCACCACTTTGAGTATTCAGTTAACAGGGCGTTGATCCATGGGCAATGGGTGTGAAAAATGCTTCACACAATATAGCATGCTCAGATAAATACTATAGTCAGGTTCTAATTCACAGTTCCTGAGAAAAATCGGATGAATATTTCACACATATTTAAATAAGATATGGTATGATTGCAGCTATCCACTAGAGACTTGGTCATTTTGTGTAAGAATATACAATAAAATGCTCCGCAGGGCGCAGCTTGATACGACCGCAGAGGTCGAACCCTGAATAGTTGGGGCAAGTATGGACACAACATTCAAGCTTGATACAGCTCTGAATTTGGATTGTGATTAAATATTTGACACAGCATAGGTTTCTGACACAGAATGAATGTGGTCTAAGAACTTAAAATTTTAAATTGGACATTCACCTATTATGGTCCAATATCCAAAATCTAAATACATGGTTAGATTCAGCATATCAAAGAACCCCAAGAGTTCAATTTTGATGAAATCAAACAAAGTTTAATTTTGGACCCTTTTGACCTCAATGTGGACAAAGTTGATAACGGGCCCAAAATCAAAAATCTAAATACATGGTTAGATTCAGCATATCAAAGAACCCCATATATTCAATTTTGTTGAAATCAAACAAAGTTTAATTTTGGACCCGATTTGGACCAACTTGAAAACTGGGCCCATAATCAAAAATCTAAATACATGTTTAGATTCAGCATATCAAAGAACCCTAAGAATTCAATTCTTGTTAAAATCAAACTAAGTTTAATTTTGGACCCTTTGGACCTTAATGTCGACCAATTTGAAAACGGGACCAAAAAATTAAGAATCTAAATACATGGTTAGATTCGGCATATCAAAGAACCCCAATAATTCAATTTTTGATGAAATCAAAAAAAAATTTAATTTTGGACCCTTTGGACCTCAATGTGGACCAATTTAAAAACGGGGCCCAAAATCCAAAAACTTAATACACGGTTAGATTCAGCATATTAAAGAACCCCAAGAATTCAAGAATAAAACCCCATTGAAATTGGTCAAGAAATAAGCAATTTATACAAAGTATCTTCTTTTGCACAATACTGTGCAATTGAATATTTCTTGCAATTGTGCAATACTGTGCAATTGAATATTTCTTGCTATTGCGCAATACTGTACAATTGACAATTTCTTGCTATTGTGCAATATTGCGCTATTGGATATTTCTTGCTATTGCGCAATACTGTGCAATTGAAGATTTCTTGCTATTATGCAATACTGTGCAATCGAAAATTTCTTGCTATTGCACAATACTTATTATATAATAATTTACACATCCTGTTTGGTGTGTATCTCCTGCCATATCATTACTATTTGCTTTTAAATATAAATCAGAAATAACCAACTTAAAATGGAAAATTTTAAGAAAAAAAAAAAAAAAAGGAAACCCCCAAATTTTTGAACCCCTTATGATTCATCACCCCAAACTCAATCCCAGCCTTCCCTTTGAGGTATGGTACCTTGCAGTACAATTTCAGAGAGATCCATACACTTGAACACAAGTTATTGTCTGAAACTAGAAAATGCTTATTTTGGCCCTTTTGGCCCCTAATTCCTAAACGTTTCAGGCAATTACCCCAAACTCAATTCCAGCTTTCCTTTGTGATATGGAACCTTGTACTACAATTTCAGAAAGATCCATAGACTTACACACAAGTTATTGTCATGAAACTAGAAAATGCTTGTTTTTGCCCTTTTTGGCCCCAATTCCTGAAATTTTGAGGCAATTACCCCAAAAATCAATCCCAGCATTCCTTTGTGATATGGAACCTTGTGGTACAATGTCAGAGAGATCCATACACTAACACACAAGTTATGTCTGGAAGTTACAAAATGCTTATTTTTGGCCCTTTTGGCCCCTAATTCCTTAACTGTTGGTACCATAACCCCAAAATCAATCCCAACCTTCCTTTTGTGATATTGAACCTTATGGTAAAATTTCATAGAGATCCATTGACTTAAACTAAAGTTAGAGTGCGAAACCAATGCGTCTTCGGACTGACGGCGACGTAACGTCATACCAATATCGACCACAAAAATTTTTGCGGTCGTATAAAAATTCAGTAATGTGAGGCTTTTTTAATTTGTTGGTTTACAGATCCCCCAACCCTAATTTTCTGAATTTCAGAAAAAAAAAAAAAAAAATGGACATTTCATGCTTTTTTTATTTAAAGCTGACCTAATTAGCCAATACATTATCCCTGAAATATATAGATAAAATGCTTAACATGAACAGAAATGATTACACAGTGTTAAAAAAAAAAAAAATAATCCGTAGTTTGTGTATCTAAAAACAGACAATCATAACTGACCTTGAAATGTTGTTTGCGCAAAACATTTTGAAGAACAAAACCCATTTTAAAAACCCATTACAAAAGTTTACCTTTATTGTCATAAGATTTATCATCTCATAAAAGTAAGCTATCTACAAACAATTTGGAATTTTCTTGTTTCATAGACTGAAAGAAATGATCGTCCATTTTGATATCAAACACAGGATTGCCTAACAAAGCATGAAACCTATTAACTCATTTCCTTTGGATGAGTCTACTTCAATTTTGACACAGATGGTAAAGTTTTATTTTCTTGTGACGTGTTTGCAATTTTTATTTCACTTGTTTTCGTGCTTGGAGCTCAGTATTCACCATGTTTCCTGAAAGTTGAGTGTGACTATTTTTCTCAATTGTTAATTTATTTTTCTGTTTGTCCATGGACATAATCCCCCTCCACCCTTTTTACAAAATAATATAACGATGGCATGCATTGTATGTTAAAAACGGCTGAGCAATAATATTTAACACTAACATTTAAGACATGATGACAAAACAGAATAGCAAAATATTATTAGTAAGCTGAAATATATATTTATCTTGTACATATCAAGGACTTGCAGGATATTTTTTTCTCCTTTTTTTCCACTGACCGACCTGACTTTATCACGTAAAAAATCTGCAAACCAAGATATTAAAAAACATGGCCTAACAGCATGAACAGGAAGTTCTTTTGGGAGAAGACTTTATAAGTTTGATCAACTTGTGTCTCATCCCTTTTGCACATTTAAGCAAATAAAATATGTTTAAACAGGAAATTGATAAGTGATGACTCTGATAATGCATCAAATGGGGCATTCACCAAATGTTTACATGAATCTTGATACCTAGTTCCTGAGAAAAATACATGCCTTTTAAGTGTAAGAATATTAAAGTACAGTTATATCTGTCAATACCTTTTAATGATTGACGAACCTTGACTATACATGCATGTTGTTTTGTGAAGATACAAATGTAAACTTTGTACGTTTTGTTAATCAAGTTGCCTTATAAATGTAAAAGTTGGTACCTCTTTCTATGTATATATAAATCCTAACTCACCTTTCCACCAATCCTCACTTGTTCTTGAAGTTGCTTCAATTTTTCTGGATTCATTGTAAAATGTGTTCTGAAAAGAGACACTTGTCCAATAAAAAAAAAGTTAAAAAAGTAGGGTATAAGACAAAGATACAGTGATCAGATAACACAAAACAGAGAGGACTCTTGTACCAGAGTCTAATGTCAGCATCAAGCAATACTGCTACACTTCCATCAGTGTGTAATAATAACAGCTTTATATGATGCATGCTTTAAATGGATCCCGCTAACATTTTTAACCCCGCCACATTATGTATGTATGTGCCTGTCCCAAGTCAGGAGCCTGTAATTCAGTGGTTGTCGTTTGTTTATGTGTTACATATTTGTTTTTCGTTCATTTCTTGTACACAAATAAGGCCGTTAGTTTTCTCGTTTGAATTGTTTTACATTGTCATTTCGGGGCCTTTTATAGCTGACTATGCGGTATGGGCTTTGCTCATTGTTGAAGGCCGTACGGTGACCTATAGTTGTTAATTTCTGTGTCATTTTGGTCTCTTGTGGACAGTTGTCTCATTGGCAATCATACCACATCTTCTTTTTTATATAGCATGTGATGCTTATCATGTGGACCCATCAGATCTCGCTCCTTTAGTTCTTGAGATTCCTCCCAAGTTTTTGCTTTTTACCCTTTGCATTCTCTTTCATGCATTTATGAAATCTGAAGAGGGTAAGTTCTGTTGCCTCTAATTCATATGTTTAAACTTGCACTGATAAAACGGATATATCCTTTGCCTGCTTTGTTGTAAAATCAGACAATAATTTGATGGGTACTGATTACATAACTGGTTTAAAACCTGAAAAATGATTGATATTACCCAAACTCTATCTATATGGTTTAATACAGCTTATATTGATAATAAAGACTATAATTCTGAGATATGTTATATTGTTTACTCAATTAAACTACAATTTCACTTCAGAAATAAATTTTGTGTCTTGAATCATGTACCCAAGTTTCTTTTATAACAATGGGATGAACATTAGTCTAAAAGTAGACAACTCATCTAAAACTTTGTCCATCAACTTGTTATACAAGGATCTTTTCTACAACAGGGTTCTTGCTAAGAATTTTTGAATGAGAGTCCACAGACTGGTCATTTTTTACCATGGCAAGTCCAACAGTTAGAAGATGAAATTGTATTGCTATATCATTTATTATTTCAGTCCCCATGACAATATAGAGCAAGGAAATTACTTCCAACTTTAGATTATTTCCAAACTTTTGTCCTATAATGATGATGTTTGTGATCAGTTGATACAATCTTGATGCATCTTTGAACTCACAAGTCCAGGACTACAGGACTCGCCTTAGTGATAACCCTGCTACAAGACACAAAAGTTGTATTCCTTAAGTTAAACTGTACTTTAATTGAGTGACAGTGACTTGATCTCCAAATTATAGTCTTTTAATATCAATTTTAGCTGTATTATAGGGTATAAGCTGTCAAATTAATAATCACTGATTTGACTTAAATTCTCATAATAACTAACATATAAAAATGTAAATCCAAAATACAAAAAGAAACAATTACCAATACATGGACTCGTTATAATGTATCAGCATTTTGTGCATATTTTATACTATTATATTCTAACCATCAAGATTAACTCCTAAGACTGTTGATAGTCATTCAACCCTACATAACCATACATAAAAATAATAAACTGTTAACACAGAGATATGTCTCGCCTATTTATTATTTTGATAATGCAAATGTTGAAATTAAAATATCAATACTTTAACATGCAAGTTATGCAAATATTCAAAGTCAATGAACCATGACTGAAGGTACAGGGCTAAACAATCTCCATGGAAATGAGATGTGTCAATGCTAATACAACTGCAAACCAAATACCATTGACTTTTCATAAGTCGTTCCTTTTAAACAAACCTAAACACAAACATTAACTTGTAAACTTTGTAAAAGTTTCAAAGTCAATAAACCATAATTAGGGGGTGGGGTTATATAATCTCCATGGAAATGAAACTTGCAAATGCCTATACATTTGCATACCGAATATCATTAACTTAACATTAGTGGTTCATCTTAAACTGACCTAATCACAAACTAATAGAAGTAAACTAAGCAAAAGTTTCAAAGTCAATAGACCATGACTGAGGGGTAAGGACCAAATATTCTCCATGGAAATGAGATGTGCTAATGCTTCTACAACTGCATACCAATTATCATTGACCTACCACTAACAGTTCCCCTTAAACTGACCTAATCACAAACTAATACATGAAAACTAAGCAAAAGTTTCAAAGTCAATAGACCATGAATGAGGGGGCGGGACCAAATAATCTCCATGGATATGAGATATGCCAATGCTTCTAAAACTGCATACCAAATATCATTGACCTACCACTAGTGGTTCCCGATAAACTGACCTAATCACAAACTAATACATGTAAACTAAGGCTGGGCCAAATAATCTCCATGGTAATGAGATGTGCCAATGCTAATACAACTGCATACCAAATATCATTGACCTACCACTAGAGGTTCACCATGAACTAGACCTAATCACAAACTAATACATTGTTGACGTCGCCGCCGCCGGAAACAGCATACCTATGTCTCGCTTTTTGACTCCGTCAAGGCGAGACAAAAATAGAATGAAAAGCACCTGGAGTTGTTGAATAATGAAATTGAGAATGGAAATGGGGAATGTGTCAAAGAGACAACAACCTGACCAAAGAGCAGAAAACAGCCGAAGGCCACCAATGGGTCTTCAACACAGCGAGAAAATCCCACACCCGGAGGCGGGCTTAGGCTGGCCCCTAAACAAAAACGTGTACTAGTTCAGTGAATATGGACGTCACACTAAACTCCAAAACATATAAATGAACTAAAATTAAAAAACATACAAGACTAACAAAGGCTAGAGGCTCCCGACTTGGGACAGGCGAAAAAATGTGGTGGGGGTTAAACATGTTTTGTGAGATCTCAACCCTCCCCCATATCTCTAGCCAATGATTATGTAGAATAAACAAACACACAGCAATACGCACAGTAAAACTCAGTTTAACAGAAGTCCGAGTCCGATGTCAGAATAGGTAACAAAAGAAAATAAGCAAAATGACAATGATACATATATAAACAAAGGACTACTAGCAGTTACTGACATGCCAGCTCCAGGCCACAATTAAGCTGATTGAAAGATTATGTCTTCATCATATGAAAATCAAGCACAATCCCTCACTTTAAGGGTTTAGTATCATACCATCATAAAATATATGAGAAAACATAACCTGTATCATGCCAACAACTGGTTTTAGAATAAATGTGTTTATCTCCAATGCAAAGACCTTATGAGTGAATCAATATTATCAAATTATGCCATCTTTAATGACCTGACAACAGTATCGTAACTATATCCCTTCTAAATAAGTCTCATTAAAGGTTTGGTTAGCTTTTGAGGTGAATGTCGACATTTTTGTGCTTTGTGTAGAATATTACCATATAAGATTGGATGTGAAATACCTGAACGTATAAGATGTCTGCATGTTGATTTATACATTGTATTTACGAATGATGTCCTTGTACCGATGATAAAATTTAGTAAACGTTTTGACTAGTTTGTGATATCGAAAACCCTGGTGTAATAATTTTTCAGTAATACAGAGATTTCTTTCGTTAAAATCAAACACATTGTTACATACACGAGCGATCGAACAAGTTGAGATATATAAACAGCATAAGATGGTGACAAGGGAACCTCACCATCTTAAAATGGATAATTAACAATAGGAAATGAAAATCATCTCTTTTATCTTAAATTTTGGTATTAAGCTTCAGGTTCAAGATATAGATATCAAGATCCAGGAAAGGTCAATGTTCATTGTTAGTACTAACTTTATTTAAAGTCAGTTCAGCAGGATAAATCTCTTTAGTGTACATAATGAAGTCGTCATTATTGAGAGCCAATATATCATCCAAAAATCTCAAAGTGTTATTAAATTTATGTATCAGATGTTGTTTTTGATGGGTCTTTGCTGATTTTAGTCATAAATTGTAACTCATAACAATACAGAAACAGGTCCGCAATAAGTGGTGCACAGTTAGTCCCCATTAGAATTTTCTAAGTCTGTTTCATGTCAGATTTTAAAAATGTAAATCATGGTTTTACCTTGATATGAATGATTTATTGTGGGCTGAACCATTCAAAGAAATGTATTTTTTTGTGGTGGCTCCCTTGTTTCACTTTTTAATGTTGACATTCTTTTCTTTCAATAACTGAACATGCTTAGGACTAGTCCAAATAATAATACGTCATGAAACTGTTTTTGCTTTGATGCCTTCCTGCGACGTCATAACAATGAAGTCAATTTTTATGTTGGTCTGAGAGAGAATTTACTGCTTTTTCAAAACGTTCAGCTGATTTCTTAAGATGCTTCACTTTAGAACAGCATAAAATAAATTTTTGCACCAAGCTCGGTAAAATTTGCCGGACCTGAATTTCTTGATAATATAAAACAAACCAGTGATATTGTTGTCTTTTTTCAAAACTACCTCTACTGTTTTTTATTGGGAAAATGCATATTTTTTATGGAAATTGGGAAATTTGTATATTTTATTCTAAACACATCTCCGATTTTTTGCTGACCTTTGCTGTCTTTTTTCGCACTGTTGTTTTCATGTATATTTTGGTTGTCAGACATTTTCAACCTGAAAGGTACTTTTCGGAGAGGGGAAGAAACAGAAGTAATGATGGTACTTAATGCATTGAAAACCACGTGTTACAAACACCATGATTATTCTGATCAGAAAACCGGATCTCAAAAGTGCCTTCTAACAGCCTTATATCAAAATAATAACATGAATACGATATTTACAAACATTACTACCAATGCCATCACTGTTTGGGGAAAATGTAAAACTTTTTGGGAGGAATTTTAAGCCTTTTTTTTAGTAATTGGGAATTTTCTCTAGGGGAAAAAGCCGAATTTCAGCTGTAATTTGAGGCAAACAATATCACTGCAAACGTTCCGGAAATTTGGGTATGTCAAATTTTACCGAGTTGGGTGCAAAATGTAATTTTATACTCTCCAAAAGTGGAGCATCTTGGGAAATCAGCTAAATGTTTCAAAAAAAGCAGTAGATTATCGTCCGCTTCAGATGGAATTATAACTTATTTTATCATTACTTTGGGAAATTATTGGAAATATTTAGCACAAACACATGAAAGGTAA
This sequence comes from Mytilus coruscus, assembly GCA_017311375.1. NCBI lineage: Eukaryota > Metazoa > Mollusca > Bivalvia > Mytilida > Mytilidae > Mytilus > Mytilus coruscus. Next base: position 9,480,515 of record CM029595.1, read on the forward strand.
GAATTTGTATATATGCAAAAATTTCTAGCCGTCAATGAAAATTTTATGCCTAAATTGGGTCTCAAAGTTGAGAAATTCCCTCTCCAAGTCCAACCAATAAAAATGGCTTTTGCATTATGACGTTGCAGAGGCGTCAAAGCAAAATAATAAAATGGGTTTTCAAGACGTCATTATTATTTGGACTCGCTTAGGACATGCATAACCCATCTTCAGCTAAAGGTGAAGTTCGGGTTACATGAATACGGGTTCAAGTGAGGTTGAATTATTGACTTGCAAGTCAATAAGGCATTTGCAATGTTTTCTATCTCAGTTTGATTAAATTGAACTAATCTGACTACTAATAGCTAAATATTATTTCATTATTCCACTTTATAACTGTTTGAAACAAAAATTTTGATTTTTTTTTCTATATGACAGCCAATTGCTCATTAAATCATATAAAGTATGGTTGTCTCAACTTGTGTGGTTTTAACCAGTTTTGAAAACAAGGTAACTCACTGTTATTCTATACACCGATCTCAAAGTTGTTTTTTATGAATGAGTTACACCAGTTGACCTGAGATCAATCAGCGTGAATAACATAATCGGACAATCGGTTCTTACTGTAATGTAATAACATAAGCAGTGTGCCATAGGCATAGGAAATTTATGGGAAAGTACACAAATTCGAAAGTTCAAGTTGTTAATTTGGGTAACACTAACAGGTCCTAACCAGTCATGTCTTAGATTTGAGTTAGTACTTTCATGATTGTCTCACATTATCAGTTACTTAGCATTCTGTGGTGTTTCTTCAAAACGGAAGCAATACATTGCACAAAAAAGGAGGCAAATATTCTAGAATAATATCCCTTATAGTTATACATGTTATAGCGAGTCACAAATTAATCACTTCTGCTGATGATATTTTCGATTCTGAATTTCATAGTTCCCTTCTTGAAGTCGCCAAGGTATAGATTTAAATAGTTGAAATAATTTTCAAGGCGTCATTATCATTTGGACTATAAATAAACAACAAGAAAATCTGTGTCAGATCCACAAAACAAGACTATCGAGTATCGTTGTCATCTGGAAATAAGCAGGGTGATACAAAGCAATTTCCAAGACGATCTCATAGAATTTGGTAAAAAATTACGTCTAAATCATTCAACTTATTGTCTATGAAAAATAAAAGGTGAAAGATAAAGGGAACTAGTGTAAAATTACGCACTTTTTCGGTCGTTTCAGACCCACGAGGTTGACAAATATGGCCGCTAAAAAAAAGGCTGTGTACGTCACGGAAAAACGAGTTCTAATCTTCAATCTTTGTTTTAAAAAAGCAAAGTTTCGCAAACAATCCAAATATTTAACTTAAAAAAATTAATTAAAAAAAACGACAAAATTTGTATATTCTTCTTCAAAAAACAAAACAGACTATTGTTTTAGAGAGTAAACACCCATACGTCACATTCAGATGTTCATTCTGTGAAGAAGGCGCGAAATTCTCTCACACACTTTGCCTGTTCCTCTCTGTGCCGACAGTCATGACTGAAGTAGAATCTGCAAGCACTAGTGCTTCATCTGAAAAAGACAGGTGTGAAATAAGCATCACTTAGTTAGCTGTTATATAAGTGTTTAATTTATAACTGACTTTATATAAAAAAAGAAGATGTGGTATGATTGCCAATGAGACAACTCTCCACAAGAGACCAAATGAAACAGAAATTAACAACTATAGGTCACCGTACGGCCTTCAACAATGAGCAAAGCATATACCGCATAGGCAGCTATAAAAGGCCCTGAAATGACATGTAAAACTATTCAAACGAGAAAACTAACCACCTAAAAAATGAACAAAAACAAATATGTTTCACATCAACGATCGACAACCACTGAATTACAGGCTCCTGACTTGGGACAGGCACATACATACAGAATGTGGCAGGGTTAATTATGTTAGCGGGATCCCAACCCTCCCCCTAACCTGGGACACTGTCAGTGGTGTTACAGTACAATATAAGAACGAACTATAAAAATCAGTTACAAAAGGCTTAACTCATCAGATGGATACAAACAAATACTACACAGAATGGACATGGCCGGGTACTTGTATAATGCCTGTTTTAGTGTTTACTAGTCCGAGATTACTCTGACGTCAACTGTTTGCCAGACAAGCTGGGGCCGTGGGACGTCAGCTCGTCTCATATCAAAGTGGATATTTGCCGTCCAAAATAGATCGCTGCTTCGCTTCTGGTGCCAACGACGGCCTTTGAATTATATAAATCGGGTATCAATTTGTTCATTTTCATTTATCTCTTCATTTATGTAAGTTTCACCTACCTGCCACCCTTTATTTTCTCATATTTAAACAGTTTTCACAGTGACCCATCGATTCAGACATTTTTACTTTTATTTTCAAATAGACGCAAGTTACGAGAGATTTCACGACGTCGAGACTCAAATATGCAAATATTTATACTTTTACACCTCCTTTATAGGAGATCGATATTTAACATTTAGTAGCCAACCACGATAACATTCGAAGCTCTCGAATATTTACATTGCTTGCATCGTAAATGAGCGAGGTGTTAGATTATATATATTCATATTGACCTAGGGTCATATGCATACATCATTTCCATAGTCGATTGTGCCTTACTTTTTCTCGTGATCACATGACAATCTTTCAAAATGAAAGTTAAAATGCCAGAATCGGTGGGTCACTGTGAAAACTGTCTAAATATGAGAAAATAAAGGGTGGCAGGTAGGTGAAACTACATAAATGAAGAGATAAATGAAAATGAACAAATTGATACCCGATTATATAATTCAAAGGCCGTCCGTTGGCACCAGAAGCGAAGCAGCGATCTATTTTGGACGGCAAATATCCACTTTTGATATGGGACGAGCTCTGACGTCCCACGGCCCCAGCTTGTCTGGCAAAACAGCCGTTGGACGTCAGAGTAATCTCGGACTAAGTGTTTACTAACACTGTAACACTAACAGTTAAATGCCATAACTTTCATAATTCAACGATGGGATGTATCACGTGTTTGACAGTCCTTGTGTCCTAAGCATCATATTCTGTAGTTGTATAAAGCATTAAAGGTTGAAATACTCCAAACTTCTGACTGGTCCTTATCAAAATTTTCACAAGACTAGAAACACTGATGAATTTCAATGTCTATGTTTAACTGTAAATAAAGTTACATTGGCTAGAGGTATAGGTGAAGCTTGTGATCTCACAAAACATGTTTAACCCGCCACATTTTTGCGCCTGTCCCAAGTCAGGAGCCTCTGGTCTTTATTAGTCTCGTATGTTTTTAAATTTTAGTTCATTTATAAAATTATGTTTTGGAGTTGATTGCAGTCTGTGCCAAAAACTTTTTGAAGCACTAGCCCATAGGGCTAGTTGAAAAAAAAACAATAGCATAATTTTTTTTACTAGACTTGAAAAATTTGTGTCACCGGTAAGGATCACAAAGTGATCCGAACCTTCTAGGAGGGGTTTGGGGCATACTCCCCCCCCCCCCAAAAGAAAATTTTGAAAATTAAGACGTAAAATCCTGCATTCTGAGGTTACATTTTTGTATCTGGAAGTGAATGTAACTTTTCAAAAAATGTTGTTTTTTTCTCCAGGTCAAATGAAAAATTCCCATTTTCTCCAAAAAATTAATATAGTTCTTTTGCCAAGAAAAAGGCTTTATTCTATAGCTTTGTACCATTTAAAGTAAACAGAAATTTTTAGCACTAGTAAATCAAGGATTTGTATAGTAAGATACAAATCCTTGGGTAAATTATCAAATTAGGGATTGTTTCTTTAATGGGGAAAAATTCCCTTATTGTTAAAGTTATTCCTTATATTTCATATTTTTGTTAGTCTTAACAAGGATTTGTATACAAATTCTTGGTCTTAAATATTAAAGTTAATTCTCTGGCACTTCTTTTGGATCTGGAAGGGGGCCTTCATTTCTGTATTCTTTTAATTTTTATGCCATTTTCTCAATTCTTTATTTTGTGGTCAATTTTTCTCTATACAAATATTCTTTTATGTTTTTCCCCCAATTATTCTCTATTCTATAAACCCCTATCAACTCTCTCTTTCACTTTCCGTAATTTTGTTTTAATTGAAATAAAAATGCCTAGATCGTTTTTCTGCATAGCTTTTTTCAACATCGAACTTCTCGGGTTATTCGTGTAGACATTTTTAACTTTTCAATGTTTTACCTGGGATAATCCCTGTGTTACCATTTCATCATCGAATAAGATCCTAAGATCGAATTCTTGATTGATTGTTTACATTGAGTGGTATTTTATAGATTGTGTTTATTGCAAGCACATGGTCGAGCCTCGTTGTCGATTTCGATGGTAATTAGTTATATCTCGTTGCCGACTGGTTCCCTTTGATTAGAAGGGGTAAAAAGGCGTATAAATAAAATAAGGATACCAGTAAACGGATGAAAACAATGTCGGTGACAAATTTGTAACTTGTGCTCATAGATTCAATAAAATACCAGCTACAGTTTCGCAAACGATTTCAGATGTTCACTAGACCGATCGGGCAATCACCAGTGCTTCTGCACAAGTCCGATTAGATTTTTACTAGTCAGGGGCTTTGGGCTACCGCTTAACATCGCAAACTGTGAGTGTGACGTCCATTTTCGTTGAACTAGTACACATTTTTGTCTCGCCTTGACAGAGTCAAAAAGCGAGACATAGGTAAGCTGTTTCCGGCGGCGGCGTCAACAATGTATTAGTTTGTGATTAGGTCTAGTTTGTGGTGAACCACTAGTGGTAGGTCAATGATATTTGGTATGCATTTGTATTAGCATTTGCATATCTCATTTCCATGGTTATTATTCGGCCCTGCCCCCTCAGTCATGGTCTATTGACTTTGAAACTTTTGCTTAGTTTACATGTATTAGTTTGTGATCAGGTCTGTTTATGGGGAACCACTAGTGGTAAGTTAATGATAATTTGTATGCAGTTGTATAAGAATTGGCACATCTCATTTCCATGGAGATTGTAGAGCCATGTACCTTCAGCCATGGTTCATTGACTTTGAAAATATGCAAAACTTACATGTTAAAGTGTTGCTTTTTCAATTTCAACTTTTGCATTATCGAAATTACAAAAAAGTGAGACATATCTCTGTGATAACAGTTTATCTTAAACTTTAAGCAATAGGTCAAATATATTTGATGCATGGAATGATTTAAGGTGTACATGTCTGTCTGGCAGGGTTCATCTGACCTTGACCTCATTTTTATGGTTCATTGGTCAATATAAAATTTCCATTGTTTCGTCTGTTTCTTGTATACTTTAAGCAATAAGTCATCTAAATTCGGTGTATGGAATGATTGTATTAAAGGTGTACATGTATTTCCGGCTTGGTTTATCTGACCTTGACCTCATTTTCTTGGATCATAAATGTTAATGTGATACTTGTCAAACTTTATATTTATGACTATCAACATAAAATCAATGGTCAGTATAGTAGGCGAGACATTTAAGTGTGTGCACTCTTGTTCAGTTTTAATATAAATTCCATGTTTGACATGAACAATTGCATTGATAGTGCATGGTTCTAATTAGCATATATTCTGCAGACTTAACAAAGTGGATTAGTCAGTTGAGGACCAGCTTAGTTATTTGATAAACTCATTTTCCAAACTGGGTATTTACTATACGAAGATAGAACACGGAACGGAGACGGTTGTGCAAAACCCGTGTATTTTTATCTAGCAATTTTGAGTTTAAGCAGTTCTTTCCACGCTATTTCTTAGGGAAAATACTTGAGATGTCAGAAAGTAAGATAATGGTATAAATGACATTTTTAGCTCACCTGGCCCGAAGGGCCAAGTGAGCTTTTCTCATCACTTGGCGTCCGTCGTCGTTAGCTTTTTACAAAAATCTTCTCCTCTGAAACCACTGGGCCAGATTTAACTAAACTTGGCCACAATCATCATTAGGGTATCTAGTTTAAAAAATGTGTCCGATGACCCTGCCAACCAACCAAGATGGCTGCCATGGCTAAAAATAGAACATAGGGGTAAAATGTAGATTTTGGCTTATATTTCTGAAACCAAAGCATTTAGAGTAAATCTGACATAGGGTAAAACTGATTATCAGGTCAAGATCTATCTGCTCTGAAATTTTCAGACAAATCTGACAACCTGTTGTTTGGTTGCTGCCCCTGAATTGGTAATTTTAAGGAAATTTTGCAGTTTTTGGTTATTATCTTGAATATTATTATAGATAGAGATAAACTGTAAACAGCAATAATGTTCAGCAAAGTAAGATCTACAAATAAGTCGTCATGACCAAAATTGTCAGGAGTTATTGCCCTTTATAGTCAATTTTTAACAATTTTTCGTAAATTTTTGTAATCTTTTACAAAAATCTTCTCCTCTGAAACTACTGAGACAAATTTAACCATACTTGGCCATAATCATTATTAGGGTATTTAGTTTAAAAAATATGTCTGATGACCCCGCCTTCCAACCATCATGGCTGACTTGGTTAAAAATAGAACAGGGGTAAAATGCAGTTTTTGGTTTATATCTCTGAAACTAAAGCATTTAGAGCAAATCTGACAGGTGGCAAAAATGTTCAGATTTAGATTTATCTGCCCTGAAATTTTCAAACGACTCCAACAACCATGTTGGGTTGCTGCCCCTGAGTTAGTAATTTTACAGAAATTTGGCAGTTTTTTGTTATTATCTTAGATATCATTATAATATCTAATATCTAATACTATTAACTATGATTTTAACCACATTTGACATATGCATGATTTCTAAAGCATCAGTAAATACAGGTGAGCGACACGGGCTCTTGAGAGCCTCTAGTTATCATTTTTGATGAATTCGGACGCTTTATTACATAATAAATATCACACTTGTCAAGTTGTGCACATGCACACACTTCTAATATTTCAATTGATGTGGTTCTGTCTGTTAAACTTTTTTACCACCTTTGTAAATTATGATCTTATCGTTTTAAATGTTTTTTTAATAGTCTAAATCTGTTTTGCTGAAATTGTGAAAAGAAGTAAGATTTAAACCAGGAATGATTTTAATTTTAAAAAATAACTTCCAAAAAGATCGATTGATGTCCGGTACAAATAGTTTACCTGACACAGGTGATCACAGGTAAATCTCACCTGTTAAGACACTTATTGAACCTTGATTGTAATGAGAGGGGATTATATAATAGGGCTTGTTTATAGAGTAATGCCACTTTAATGACCAGAAAAGTGTGGCTGTTTAAGGTACAAGGTCAAGTCAAAATGGTTGATTTTTCTGAATAAAATGTACGTTGAAATGGCAAACCCACGAAGGATGTTCGGTTCATGCTTGACCCAGTTGGACAATGTCCGATAAATTTATATTTGTCCAGCAAATATGACCGCTTTTATGGCCATATACTTTTACCCTTGTCATCATTCTGTCATTCCGTCATTCCGCAACAAACCATTATATGGACTTTTTTTCTAAACGCCTTCAGATATTGGGAGGATTTTTGGTATGTGAGTTAACCATGATGAGTTACAGATCAAGTTTAAGTTAAGTTCCGCTTCGCTTATTTTTGTTGAAATTATGGGCTTTGGACTTTGAAAAATTGTTGAAAATCACAGTTTTACAGACTCTTTTTCTAAACGCCTTCAAATATTGGGCTGATTTTTGGTATGTGAGTTAACCATGATGAGTTACAGATCAAGTTTAAGTTCAGTTCCGCTTCGCTTATTTTTGCGGAAATTAAGGGCTTTGGACTTTGATAAATTGTTGAAAATCACAGTTATACAGACTTTTTTCTAAACGACTTTAGATATTGGGCTGATTTTTGGTATGTAAGTTAACCATGATGAGTTACAGATCAAGTTTAAGTTTAGTTCCGCTCCACTGATTTTTGACGAAATTAAGGGCTTTGGACTTTGATCAATTGTTGAAAATCAGTTAGACTTTTTCTAAACGCCTTTAGATATTGGGCTGATTTTTGGTATGTAAGTTAACCATGATGAGCTTCAAATCAAGTTTAAGTTAAGTTCCGCTCTGCTGATTTTTGCCAGACTTTGATAAATTGTTGAAAATCACAGTTATACGGACTTTTTTTCTAAACGCCTTTAGATATTGGGCTGAATTTTTGTATGTGAGTTAACCATGATGAGTTACACATGTTACAGATCAAGTTTAAGTTTAGTTCCGCTCTTCTGATTTTTGCCAAAATTAAGGGCTTTGAACTTTGATAAATTGTTGAGATATTGGGCTGATTTTTGGTATGTAAGTTAACTATGATGAGTTACAGATCAAGTTTAAGTTTAGTTCTGCTCCGCTGATTTTTGCCGAAATTAAGAGTTTAAGACTTTGAAAATTGTTAAAAATCAGTTATACGGATTTTGGCAACAAACTTTTATACAGACTTTTTTTCTCAACGCCTTCAGATTTTGCGCTGATTTTTGATATGTGAGACTACCATGATGAGTTACATATCAAGTTTATGTTTCGTTCCGCTATGCTGATTTTCATGTCGTTTCAACACATCTTGTTAGATCTGCAGTACATCCAATTCCTGTTTGCTGATAGTTTGAAATTTAATTACTCATTGATCAAGGAAATTTTTCATCAAACTAGTATTGGTCTTGAGAGCTTGATACTATCCATGCATGTTTGTGTCCACATATGTTGTTGAAATTGCAGATTTTTCAACTTTTTGAGACGGGGCCATTCATGTCGTTCCGACACATCTAGTTTTTTTTTTGAGGTTCATCGTAACAAATGGACAAAAATGACTGTTTACACCTCGAAAACTACTACGAGTACAGAATAACCTGTGCAATTGGAAAAGTTTTATAGCCTGGCATCCACTAGATATATATTCAATATATGTACATTGTCGGAAAATATAAAACTTATTTGTATGAGCTTTAGAAACATGACGAAAGGCGAGGCTTGCTGAGCTTTTCTCCTGTTTCGCAGCGAGTACAAATAAATTTTATATTTTCAGACAATCTACAATATTGTTTTTATCCTGAAATTTACTTCAAACACTGGAGGCTTTAGTTGTTAAAATCTAAATCATGGTCTCTAACTTTTGACAGAAATCGACGAAGTGTAAACGCGGACCGTGAAGAGGGCCCCAAAATAAACTGGTACGTAAAAAGAAATATCCACATTACTGCTTGCTCAACATGAAAGTGGGGTAGCAGGAGCCTTTATTTGTACAAGTACAAATAAAGCAAAACTTTATTTGTGTACCTGTTATTTGTACAATACAAGGCTGATTGCAGGATAAATAAAATTTAATGTGTTTTAGAAAGAGAAAATCCTTTTTTTGTTTTTTTTGTTTTGATGGGTATTTTAAAGTTCTGCTGTCAATGTGAAAATAAACAAACACCTGAAATACATTTGATATATTTATATTTATAAATTTATTTATCAATCATGCCATGCCTTGAAGCTTTTCAAGTTGCACAGGTTTATCTGTACATAGAGTAAATTATGGGCTGAAAAAACAATGTCCATATTTGTCAATTCTTTATGATAAACATGATAAACCACTAATGGTTACTTACAGACAATTGGTATGCTGTTGACATGTATTTTCATGGAGATAACATGGCACTGCCCCCTCATGAGGGTTCATTGACTTTTGAAACTTTTGCCTTGGTAACATGTTAAAGTTTGTGTTTATGTCAGTTTAAAGGGAACCACTTACTAAAAGTCAATGGAATTTATATGAAGTGGTATAAGGGAGCTTCCATTTGATTTTTATGGGGGCTAGGATGAAATTTGAAAAAAACAGGCAGGACAGGAGTTTTGAGTAAAAAAAAAAAGGCAGGATGAGATTATTTGCAAAAAAAAAAGGCAGGATGACAATTTATGTAAAAAAAAAAGTCAGGATAAACTTAAAAAAAAAGGCAGGACCGAATAGAGTGAAAAATAAAAAGGCAGGACCGAATAGACAGAAAAATAAAAAGGTAGGACAAAATTTTTCATCCTAGCCCCCCCCATAAAAATCAAATGGTAGCTCCCTAAGCATTGGCATTTCTCGTTTCCATGTAGATTGATTATACCCGATTACCCCTGCTTTATAAAAGTGGGGGTATACTGTTTTACCTGTCTGTCCATCTATCAGTCCAATCGTCAGTCCATCCGTCAGTCCGTCCATCTGTCCCATGAATATTTTTCCTCACATTTTTCTCAGGAACTACAATACAAGGATTACTGAAATTTGTTTTCAGGGTTTATATAAGTACACTATACCATGTGATGCTTTTTGATCAGATTCATCACTCAACAACTTCCTGTTTTCCGAACACTTGTATCATTTTACACATGATAGCCAAGTTGAACATTTTCGTCACATTTTTCTCAGGAACCACAATACAAGGATTTCTGAAATTTGGTTTCAGGGTTTATATAAGTATGCTATACCGTGTGATGCGTTTTCAGATTCATCACTCAACAACTTCCTGTTAATCGAACACTCGCATATTTTAACACTATTAAAATTATCCACTTGCAGCAGGGGTATCATCAGTGAGCAGTAGCTCGCAGTTTCACTTGTTTGCTAAGCGCCTTCATTGGTGGTTCATTGACTTAATGTTTTTCATAGATTACATGTAAAAGTATTGCCATTTTAATATGAACATTTACATTATACTATCAAAATTGCAAAAAGGTGGGACATACATTTGTAAGTTATTAAACCAAGAGTTCCAAGTGGTGAAGTTGAAATCGTCTTTTCGTAAATTTTACGTTGGTTGGTTGATCATGATGGAATATCTGTTTCACAGATGACAACAGATATGTTCCAGTTGTCGTAACTACAATCTCTTCCCTTTTCCCCGAAAGTAACCTACCGAATTAGACTTATCACTGGGTTTGCACTAACATGAGCAACACGACAGGTGCCACATATGGAGTAGTATCTGCTTACCCTTCCGAAGCATTTGAGATCACCCCCAGTGTTTGGTGGGGTTCGTGTTGCTCAGTCTTTGATTTTCTATGTTCTTTTGTGTACTGTTGTTGTCTTTTTCTTTTTTTAGTCATGGCGTGTCAGTTTATTTTCGACTTATGAGTTTGAATGTCCCTTTGGTATCCTTCAACTCTCTTGTACATGTATCTCGGCATTACTAAAGAAGTACAATAATTAAAAATATACATATGAAGTTGAAATACCATATGAAAATGTCTTCATGATTGAGACCTGAACAATGAAATAACCAGATCTACCTAATTTCTTGCATAAATTCTGTTGGAAAGTAGGCTTAAGTAAGGAAATGTCCCAGATGTTGGTCATGCTATACATCATTTTATCTATGACATCATTATGTAACCAAAGAAATGCTGTCTTCATATTTTGCACTGTTTTGTCGTTTTAAATTCATCATACAAATTGGACAAAAAGGACTGTGTGCATCTTGATAATTGAGTACAGACAAACTTGTGCAGTTGCTAACTTGATAATGTTTGAAGGCCATGCATCCCCTGGATGTATAAATACCGTATTTAGCGCACCCCTATATATGGCGCACGGCCGTTTTTTGGGGGAGGAGTGTTTTTTTCCTTGAATAAAATGCACCTGAATATAAAGCACAACCTGATGAAAACGTACATGTATTCTACTGACCTTAGTGTAATGAATGTTGACTCCTTTTTGTAACTCACTCTGTAATATGTTTCATTTCTATTTTCAGATTGTGAGAAAGTTGAAAGTCCTTTTGTATATATTTATTTGTTTCATATTAAAATTAAAAAAAATGTTGATAAAGTTATTATACTTTTCTCATTGTTTTAATGACGCCAGTTTCTCTAGTTATGTGTTGACAGCGTCGGTGTACATTGAACATTTGTGACGTTGTTGTTTTTATTAAAATTAGTTAGGTGTTGATTGCTTGTTAAAATTGTTTGAATTGGAATCAAGGATTTTAATTATTCTTGCAATTGAATTGTATTCATTAAACAGGGATTGATGTTAAAATTTTGGCATGGTAGCCCACAGCTTTAATTTTGTAGCCCACATTATAGTCCTATACAAGAAAAGCAGAAATTTAAGTAGCCCACACCAAATTTTAGGGGCCATTGGCGAGTGGGCCCCTGCTAATTTCAAACCCTGATTAAAGGTCACTCAAGCCATAAAACTGCCATTGTTTACCTTGATTATTACGTAATTTACCTGTAACCATGTTTACTGGTCACCATAATTTGAGAAGATTAATTTATCAAATTAAATTTGAAGAATTTTTTTATTGTCTATAAAAGTTTCAGTTAATTAGCTCCAAACAATTTTCAATGGTTGAAAAATAGGAACAAAACAACTCAGTTTCTGCAAGGTTATTGTCCATTTTTAACAGAAGGTGGGATGGGGCTGTGAAAGGGGTATTCAAATACGACGGCGATATTTAAAACAATTATGATGCTTATAACGGAATTGGGTATCATGGTATAAGGAAGTGTGATATAATTTAGGACAATTTATTTTTTAAATAATAACTTACAGTAGTGAATCAGAATTTTCCTTTATTTATTTTATAAAATAAAATATGCATATAAAATAAAAATCGCATGTTGAACTTGTCTTGGCATATTAAATAATGAAATAGAATATTCTTTTTTATTTCAAACATCTGACAATATGTGGTTACAATATTTTATAAAGATATTTCATTTCGAAACACAATAAAGCAACAAGCAGTCATAGTTGCCAACTCACAAGATATTCGTGTGTAATACATGATTTTCAACCGTTTACAAGCGAAGATTTTGTCACATGGCGTGTACACACTTTTAACTACATTACATGCTTTTTCTTTGTTTTGATTTTTTAGTCATAAGTGATATCGGGATTCTCCGGTTTTTCATAATAAGACGATAAATATCGAAAATTTCAAGTATTCGTTGGGTTGCCATTGTTTATTTTTTCGATATGGATGAACAACAAAAGCCCTTCAGGTAAGTTTGTGAGTAGTTTTTAAGGTTTTGTGACTTTCTTTCAATTTAACTTTGGGGAAATGTCAAGCAGAAAGAGGTTGCTTTCTGGACCTGTATCGTCGTCTTGAGCAGAGTGCTAGTGAAAACTATACGTGTGTACGCACCAAAGAGTTCCAAGTGGTGAAGTTGAAATCGTCTTTTCGTAAATTTTACGTTGGTTGGTTGATCATGATGGAATATCTGTTTCACAGATGACAACAGATATGTTCCAGTTGTCGTAACTACAATCTCTTCCCTTTTCCCGAAAGTAACCTACCGAATTAGACTTGTCACTGGGTTTGCACTAACATGAGCAACACGACAGGTGCCACATATGGACTAGTATCTGCTTACCCTTCCGAAGCATTTGAGATCACCCCAGTGTTTGGTGGGGTTCGTGTTGCTCAGTCTTTGATTTTCTATGTTCTTTGTGTACTGTTGTTGTCTTTTTCTTTTTAGTCATGGCGTGTCAGTTTATTTTCGACTTATGAGTTTGAATGTCCCTTTGGTATCCTTCAACTCTCTTGTACATGTATCTCGGCATTACTAAAGAAGTACAATAATTAAAAATATACATATGAAGTTGAAATACCGTATGAAAATGTCTTCATGATTGAGACCTAAACAATGAAATAACCAGATCTACCTAATTTCTTGCATAAATTCTGTTGGAAAGTAGGCTTAAGTAAGGAAATGTCCCAGATGTTGGTCATGCTATACATCATTTTATCTATGACATCATTATGTAACCAAAGAAATGCTGTCTTCATATTTTGCACTGTTTTGTCGTTTCAAATTCATCATACAAATTGGACAAAAAGGGCTGTGTGCATCTTGATAATTGAGTACAGACAAACTTGTGCAGTTGCTAACTTGATAATGTTTGAAGGCCATGCATCCCCTGGATATATAAATACCGTATTTAGCGCACCCCTATATATGGCGCACGGCCGTTTTTTGGGGGAGGAGTGTTTTTTTCCTTAAATAAAATGCACCTGAATATAAAGCACATCCTGATGAAAACGCATATGTATTCTACTGACCTTAGTGTAATGAATGTTGACTCCTTTTGTAACTCACTCTGTATTATGTTTCATTTCTATTTTCAGATTGTGAGAAAGTTGAAAGTCCTTTTGTATATATTTATTTGTTTCATATTAAAATTAAAAAATGTTGATAAAGTTATTATACTTTTCTCATTGTTTTAATGACGCCAGTTTCTCTAGTTATATGTTGACAGCTTCGGTGTACATTGAACATTTGTGACCTTGTTGTTTTTATTAAAATTAGTTAGGTGTTGATTGCTTGTTAAAATTGTTTGAATTGGAATCAAGGATTTTAATTATTCTTGCAATTGAATTGTATTCATTAAACAGGGATTGATGTTAAAATTTTGGCATGGTAGCCCACAGCTTTAATTTTGTAGCCCACATTATAGTCCTATACAAGAAAAGCAGAAATTTAAGTAGCCCACACCAAATTTTAGGGGCCATTGGCGAGTGGGCCCCTGCTAATTTCAAACCCTGATTAAATGTCACTCAAGCCATAAAACTGCCATTGTTTACCTTGATTATTACGTAATTTACCTGTAACCATGTTTACTGGTCACCATAATTTGAGAAGATTAATTTATCAAATTATATTTGAAGAATTTTTATTGTCTATAAAATAAAAGTTTTAGTTAATTAGCTCCAAACAATTTTCAGTGGTTGAAAATAGGAACAAAACAACTCAGTTTCTGCAAGGTTATTGTCCGTTTTAACAGAAGGTGGGATGGGGCTGTGAAAGGGTATTTAAAACAATTATGATGCTTATAACGGAATTGGGTATCATGGTATAAGGAAGTGTGATATAATTTAGGACAATTTATTTTTAAATAATAACTTACAGTAGTGAATCAGAATTTTCCTTTATTTATTTTATAAAATAAAATATGCATATAAAATAAAAATCGATATTTTGAGCATGTTGAACTTGTCTTGGCATATTAAATTATGAAATAGAATCTTCTTTTTATTTCAAACATCTGACAATATGTGGTTACAATATTTTATAAAGATATTTCATTTTGAAACACAATAAAGCAACAAGCAGTCATAGTTGCCAACTCACAAGATATTCGTGTGTAATACATGATTTTCAACCGTTTATGTTTAAGATTTTGTCACATGGCGTGTACACACTGTTAACTACATTACATGCTTTTCTTTGTTTTGATTTTTAGTCATAAGTGATATCGATTCTCCGGTTTTCATAATAAGACGATAAATACCGAAAATTTCAAGTATTCGTTGGGTTGCCATTGTTTATTTTTCGATATGGATGAACAACAAAAGCCCTTCAGGTAAGTTTGTGAGTAGTTTTTAAGGTTTTGTGACTTTCTTTCTTTCAATTTAACTTTGGGGAAATGTCAAGCAGAAAGAGGTTGCTTTCTGGACCTGTATCGTCGTCTTGAGCAGAGTGCTAAGCGAAAACTATACGTGTGTACGTACCAAAAAAATCGAGTCCTGAGTTTAAATGGATCAAAGAAAGTGATCATGATTACTAGTAATAACATAATAAATCAAATCAAATTTGTTTATTTTCCCGATAAAAGGGCCATAAAGGGCATATTAATTACAATGTATTATGCATCTTAAACATTATCAATCATTTGCAATGATAACAACATCTGGAGAGGAGATCTAGAACTAGCTATTTGAAAAAACATTCAATGGTACCGTACCTACCGCTTATTAGTCGGAAAATTGGGAGTAAAATTCATAATCCAGAGAGGGGTACCGACTAATAGACGAGATCCCGCGACCAGAGGAAAAATCCAAGCTTGAGAAAAGTGGTCAGGAGTGAATTTCCTGGTCAAAACTACGTTTGTGATTGCCAAACCTACATAAATCAATAAATAAAAGTTTTGTTGAAAATAAAAGACTACAATACTGTCCTTGTGTTTTATTTGTTCTTTGTTATCAATTTTCTGCAAATTCAGGAAATTCCACTGTTTCCTGTTTGGGTATTGATTTTCATGGTCAAATGGTTTGTTCATAAACCCAAAAGAAGAGCCAAGAACCAAAAATGAAAAGGAGATAACAATGTACCAACTATGTGAAAGGATGTATTCAGCGGAGTTATTGTGTCATTATTGTGATATCATGATATCAATTCAATACTTATAAATCATACAATAATCAAAATAATTTTAAGATTCACTCCCAAGATCAAAATATTATTCATTAAAATGTCTCAGGTAAACAAAATCACAAAATTGATTGACAAGCCAATATAATCCATTGATAACCCCTAATTAAGAGACAAAGAGTTGTATTCACTAAAGGTGTGAAAAATATCAGTGATAGGTAAACAGATGACACTAATGAGTTGGAGTTATTTTAATATAAAGTTGATTAGCTTCACTTAATTTTTTTAATCCTTTAATCATCACAATATAATAAGAATTATAAAGTGTACATGCTCATTTAACACTGAGTTATGTGTGCTGTAAAAAATATTATTTTGTTTGACTTTCAATTATTTTCAGGTTCATATTGGTTTATGTTCGCTTTTCTCAAACAATAGGCTCTTAGTCATACCCTACAAAATCATTGATGCATTACGTAAACAACACATGGCTAATGAAACAGTGAACAAAACAAGAGGAATGAATACATCTTTATTAATTATATAATATATAAAATATCATGATCAACATCAACTAAATTCAAACCAAACAAACATTCATGCAGAAAATGAATATAATTCCTGGATTTGCATTGGTTTTACCGCGTTCAGTAACTGTCAGCTGCAAAAAATGTCCAAATTTTGTCCGACTTATACGAGGGTCAAGACTAAATCCTTGAATTTGTAGCTGAAAAGGTCAACCGACTAATAGTCGGATCGACTAATACTCGAGTTCCAACGGTATTCAAATTATAAAATTATTTTTGTTTTTCAGTTTCAAATATAGCCAACAGATTTCCACAGGCCAAAGGGGATGGAAATATCACAGAACTGTTGGATCAGTTCTCAGAGTACCAGCTGTCTTCTGATTAAGTTACCCAGCTTTGACCAGGAAATAGCAAAGTTCTGGGGAGCAATGGCATACATAGATGACATTTTTAATGGCAAAAAACGTTATGACATTCTTTCAAAGCTTGCTAAAGCTATTTTAGTTCTGCCAAATATCAATTCTGACTGTGAGAGAGCATTTTCAATTATAAAGAAGATTTACACTGAATTCAGTTCAGAACTCAACAATGATACATTGTGTGCATTGTTATCATTTAACCAAACTGGCAGTTGTTTTGAATATATGCCTAGTTGTGTTGTTTTGAAAGCAGCAAAACAGGCCATTGTTGAATACAATAAAAGTTTACAGTAGAACATTGTTTTTTATATTAACAAATTTGTATACAGTTCATATTAAAAAGTCTGCATCTACGTCACACGTTTTCACAGCTTTATGAGGTTGGCAACTATGCTATTACTCCTCAATAGTAAATCCTGTATGGTACCTCTTTTCACACACTTAGGTTCATTTGAGCACATGGTTATCTCACCTTTGTCATTAAAAGGGAATTGAAATATTGGAAAGAAACACAATCCCTTTCTTGATTATTTCATTAGGAGATTCTATTTTAAAACACATTCAAACAACTAACAGTCACACGTTTATGGTAAATACACAGTTTGCAGTTAATATCCTATATGGTACCTCTTTCAAATGCAGTTATCTTTCTATGTTTATGTAACACTTGAATTCATTTGAACACATGGTTAAATACCATCATCGTAAACCAACAATGAAATAAAGAACAAATGATCAAGTAAATATATTTATTCATAACAAAATATGCCATATAAACAATATATCAAGTCACTGCAGGCACTTGACAATCTTCTGATGGTTTCCATAAAAAAATCCAGATATATTTTTTTTCACGCTTGCCCTGAAACACAGAAAAAATACATACATAAAGCACACCTGAGTATAACACGTGGGGACAAAGACATAGAAAAAACCTGTGGCTTTAATATTTAACGATTTTGACAGTATATGATTTGTCCGTCTGACCTTATGCCAACAGTGTTTTTCACAGATTGATTTAGAAGATCAGCAACATAATCTCACTGACAGTTGAATATTTAGGTTGTTGATGTTGAAATCAGATATGTATATGGGTTACAACCAATATATTGATATGCATTTCTTTATATATATTTTTTAGGATGGAGGCCACAGCAGAAGCCAGTAAGGTTTTGTCACAAGGTAAACGAAACTTGGTTTGTGGAGAAGTACCAGCTGCTGTTAATCAGTTCCAGGAAGCTTGTAAAATATTGTGAGTTGTATGTATATAAGGGATGAAAAATTAACCCCCAATTGTCCATGGATGACTAAAAATCTGGGTATGAATAGTTTTCTTTTTCCATGTGCCTGCTCTTGTGAACAGACTACATATATTGAAAATCAATTTAAGGGCCCAGAATTATATATTAAAGATTAACATAATAGTGAAGAGCACAAGGAAACTTCCACTTTTCCATTACCTGAGGGAAATAAATTCTGGAATGGGTAATAGGAAGTTTAGGTAACATTCCTGTAATGAAGAAACTTTTCAATCAATTAACCTGTTTTGGTCTAATACATTTTGTAAGTAAACCTGTTTAAACAAGTAATTATTTTTTGTAGTGTACTTAGAATATTTATAAAATAAACCAAACATTTTTGTTGAGCCTTCGACTTTTGTGGAAAAAGCGAGACATAGCAATCCTACATTCCGTCGGCGGCATCCACAAATATTCACTCTGTGGTTAAAGTTTTTAAAATTTTAATAACTTTCTTAAACTATCCTGGATTTCTACCAAACTTGAACAGAAGCTTGTTTATGATCAGAAGATAGTATCCAGAAGTAAATTTTGTAAAAAAAAAAATACTGTTTTTCCATATTTTACTTATAAATGGACTTACTTTTTCTGCCAGGAAACATTACATTCAGTCTGTGGTTAAAGTTTTAAAAATTTTAATAACTTTCTTAAACTATCCTGGATTTGTACCAAACATGGACAGAAGTTTGTTTATGATCAAAAGCTAGTATCTAGAAGGAAATTTTTATTAAAATTTTGTACTTGTTTATCCATATTTTACTTATAAATGGACTTAGTTTTTCTTCCAGTTAACATTACGTACAGTCTGCAGTTAAATTTTTTTAAACATTTATTTGATTCATGAACTATCCTGGATTTTTACCAAACTTGGACAGAAGCTTCTTACAATAAAAAAATTGTATCGAGAGGAATATGTTTATTAAATTTTTTCCTCATCTCATTTTTGTTGAGCCTGTGATTAACAGCAAAAGTAGGCGAGACACTGGGTTCCATGGAACCCTTACGAATTTTTTGGGATATCAGCTTGATGGAACAGTATAGTAAAGCATTACTTAAAACTGCATGTCTGTAAGCAGCTGCCTCATTATAACATAAACAATACACAATCTACACAAGAAGTAAATTCTGTTGTTGAGCTTTTCAGTTATGTAAAATCTTAATTATGTTCACTTTTATCAGAATTCCAAGTCTAAATACATCAAAAACAAAGTCATCAACTCTGATAAACTATAAATGGGTGGGTTCAAAATGAAGCCTTGACTGCTTAAAAGGCAAGTGTTGAATAACATAAAAATTAATAAACTGATACACTTCATCCCCCCTTATTTAGCTTTTAAATTTCTTATTAGACCTTAGTCACATGATACATGTCAAAACAAATACAACTGTTCATTTTATCCTTTTTGTCTCGCCTTGGCGGAGTCAAAAAGCGAGACATAGGTATGCTGTTTCCGGCGCGGCGTCAACAATGTATTAGTTTGTGATTAGGTCTAGTTTATGGTGAACCACAAGTGGTAGTGCAATGATATTTGGTATGCAGTTGTATAAGCATTGGCACATCTCATTTCCATGGAGATTATTTGGCCCTGCCCCCTCAGTCATGGTCTGTTGACTTTGAAACTTTTGCTTAGTTTACATGTATTAGTTTGTGATTAGGTCATTTTATGGGGAACCACTAGTGGAAGGTCAATGATATTTGGTATGCAGTTGTGTTAGCATTGGCACATCTCATTTCCATGGAGAATATTTGGCTCTGCCCCTTTAGTCATGGTCTATTGACTTTGAAAATTTTGCTGAGTTTATATTCATTAGTTTGTGATTAGGTCAGTTCAAGGGGACCATTAGTTTTAGGCCAATGTTAATTGGTATTCAGTTGTATAAGTATTAGCACATCTCATTTCCATGGAGAATATTTGGCCCCACCCCCTCAGTCATGGTCTATTGACTTTGAAACTTTTGCTTAGTTTACATGTATTAGTTTGTAATTAGATCAGTTTAAGATGAACTGCTAATGTTATTCTCAATCTATGAGTTTGACTGTCCTTCTGGTATCTTTCGTCCCTCTTTTTTAAGTCAATGATATTTGGTATGCAAATTTATTGGCATTTGCAAGTATCATATCCATGGAGATTATATAGCCCAACCCCATCATCATGGTTCATTGACTTTGAAACTTTTACATAGTTTGCAAGTTAATGTTTGTGTTTAGGTTTGTTTAAAGGGAACTACTTATAGGTCAATGGTATTTAGTATGCAGTTGTATTAGCATTGGCACATCTCATTTCCATGGAGATTGTTTAGCCATGTACTTTCAGTCATGGTTCATCGACGAATATTTGCATAACTGACATGTTAAAGTATTGATATTTTAATTTCAACATTTGCATTATCAACCTTACAAAAAGGTGAGACATATCTCTGTGATAAAAGTTAATTAAAAGATTTAGACTTTTCATATCAGAACTGACTACTCCTTGGCCAGTCACCTTGGTGCCATTTATGGACACTCCGGGGGGATCTTCATGTATCACAGCATATAGTTACATCAAACCCATTGTCTAATGATATTTTTGTCAAATTTCATAGTAAAGTGTGCATATTTCGTCCATAGAATAATTTTAAAAGTACTACATTTGATACAGTATATAATCTATTATATGATGGCAATGCCCTATAATTTTTATAATTTTGTAACATTGATTGTATAGACTGTCTACATATTTAATGATAATCAATTTAAGCAGTTGAGATTTTGTTACCAGCTAGTTATCTTTTAAACAACATTATTAGGAAGACTGCTATTCAAGTAATCGTTCTGTCAATTTAATGAAAACATGTTTACATTTTAGAGCTAAAGCATATGGTGAAACAGCCAAAGAATGTGCAGAAGCCTATTTTTACTATGGCCAGTCTTTGTTAGACTTGGCAAGGATGGAAACAGGAGTTTTGGGCAATGCTTTACAAGGAGGTCAGTTCAATATTGGATCCACTGCATGTTTACTTTGTAGTGGGTGTTCCTAGCATCTCAATGTGTATGATGTATTCTGTCTAAACACCTAATCATTTTCATATCTTTAACCACATGTGTATAGTGAATTTATTCTATTTGACATTACTTCACATTAGTTATCTATGAAAGTGATTTTTCTGGCTGCATTCCAATATTTAAGGTTTGATTATTCATTCATAAATACTTGAAAAAGATTCAAGAAACTGAATAACACTACCAAATGTGTGTAGCTGGAAACCTTAATTTTCATTTGTATAACAGTATTGTACATTGTTAATATATATATTTTAGATTAGTTACTTGTTGATATGAATGCCACATCTTAAATTTACATCGTTAAACAAATGACGACATTTAGAACACTTAGATGGCTAATAATGCTGTGTTTTAAGAGGCAAGAAAATTCTCTCAATGGTGCATACAGAGACATTTAAATTTTTTAACATGTGTACATGTTTCAAAAACACTGGACTCGAGAATTTGTTGACATAAACTGCCATATAACAACCTTAAAATTGACTCATTGTTTGTATAGTTGTACATAATAACCAACCTTTTTGGAAGTAGCACACTTTATATACCACCAAGGCCTTAAGGTTAGCATTGTTGATAAAATGACTGTCGGGGAGAGTTGTGCACCTTAATGACTACAAATGATTACCTGAAGGACAAAGTTGTTGATCAAACTATTACTGGATGGAAGCTTGTGATTGATTGGAAGTCTTTCATTATCTTCCTTTAGTTCCTGAAGAGGAAGAAGATACTTCTAAAAGTGCTGACGAACAGTTCGAGAATGGAGACAAATTGGATGGTAAGGAATCATGAATCATATAGAAAAATTAACATATAAAAGTTTGAAAAAAAAAAAAAAAAAAAAAGTATATAAGGTAATTCCTGTTGGATAATGAACTCAAAAAACATGTATAAACAGTAAACTATGACGTTAAATATATTGCGTCATAGTACCAGCATAAAAATTATTAGCTGACTTGCATTTATCACCAAACAAAAATAAGATAAAGCAACCCGTGTTAAATTTTACCACTTATTTTCTGCCAGTTATTATAAAATACTGCCCATTTGGTCTATAGTAAATGTTCGAACAACCCAATATGCAACTTTTATCACCCATGTAAAAATCAGATATATGCACTGCAAAACATAAAACATACTTTAAAAATCTGAATAATAAAAATTATATTTTTTAAGATTTATATAAAATATTTAGACAAATGCAAATTTTAAACTACTCTAAACCCTTATCAATTTTGTTAAAATGATTAGAATTATAAAAACTGGGATAGAATCGACTGCTTTCTGTTGTGATAATATATATTGTTTGACTAGATGAGGTGATTTGAGTTTGAGTTATTTCCCTTGGCTGCCATGTTAAGGACAAACTTGTTTTTTTTTTTTTTTTTGGCTAACCAAATTAAAACATGTGGTACAAGCAGCTCTATAAGAGGTCCCTACTAGATAGTAGTCTTACTTGGCTTAATCAGATAATGATTGTTAGGACAACAACCTTTCTATATAAACCCAAAACCACAAAATCAATGCCAGCAGTTCACTTTAAAGTTCTCTTGGCCTATATGGGAGATGTGGGGTTATGTGAGCTTGCTCATGAAAGATACTTTAATTAGACAATCTGGCAGTTTAGGTTGAACATTGCTTAAAAATCTAAATATGTTCTTCAATTCTTTCATTGTCCTACAATTTAACAATTATCTATAGATCCAATATTAGAGACCATTTGACCTTCACTCAATTTTATTTTTGTGTGTCCAGTGGAAGAAAGAGAAAAACTGAGAATAGAAGTTTATGATGCAATGTCTGAAAAGGAAAAGGCAGAAAAATCTGATAAAGAGCCTTCTAGTGGAGAAAAAATGGAAACTGATGAGAAAGGAGATGCTAAAGAAACCAAGGAGGAAGAAGATACGGGAGAAACTAAGGAGGAGGAAAAGGATGCTAAAGAAACCAAGGAGGAGGGTGAAAAAGTGAATGGCGCAGAAGAGGAAAAGAAAGGTTACAACTCGCAACGTTGTCATTTATTTGCATGCTTGTTGTCACTTCACCTTTACAATGTTTTAGTTTCTTGTTTTTTAATCACACCCTCACTGGCAATACATTCTGTATTAGACCCATGTTTTTTATGTACAGTAACATGGGAAAATCAGCATTGTCAATGAAGCGTTCGTTTTAGTATAGATAAAAGAATAGGAAATCTTGATATTTGAACTATTTATGTTCCCAGTGCAGGAATTTCTCAATTGCATTTACTTGTTGTGGTTAAGGGTTATGTTTACAGCACTCTTTGATTGGTTTATAAACAATAATTATACAACTGTTAAGAATGAAAGTTCCTATGCTGATTTATACCATAGATTTGTTGTTCAGGTAATGATCCCATTTCATGCAACCAAAAGAAGCTATATCTTCCAAGCCTCAAATCTACCTTTCAAAGTTATAACAACATAGTGCAATGAGTTGAAAAATTCTTTAGATTCAAATCCATGCCCATGTCAAGTAATTTATTGTTGAGTCTGCGTAATTTATTTCGCGAAAGTGAGACATAGTGATCTAGATTCTGTTGTTGGCTTCTTCAACATTAAGGTTCAGTCAGTGGTTAAAGTTTTTTAGACGTCAATAACTTTGTCAAACCTACATGGAATTTTATTGAATTTAGACAGAAGCTTGTTTATGACCAAAATACAGTATCAAGAGCAAAATTTTGAAAATATTTATTTCATTTTCTGTATTTTACTGATAAATGGACTTAGTTTTATTTACAGTTAAAGCACATATACTACATGTGTGGATAAAGGTAGTAGCTTTGGTTTGCTTGCTTGATAGCTGAACCATGAACTCATTACTACCTTCCTTTGGGTGGAGTCAATAGTTAAACAGAGAACCAATCAAAAGAAGGGACAGTGTATAAACATTGTGAATATAAACAAGATGTGGGTATGAGTGTCAATGAGACAACTATCCAAATTTCCATCCAAGTCATGTGTTAAAAGTAAACAATTATAGGTAAAAGTATTGTGAAACCTGTTTTACAAGTCAGTTTAAATAAAATAAGTTTTCATTCTAAATTTAAAATCTTGTATCAATTATAAGCTAATTCACAAGCATGTTTTAGGTGTGTTTGATTTGTAAATATCATTTCAGACAATTAACTCTGTTCATTTATAACTAGATTATTTACCTGTGTAATTTTATACTGCAAACAGTAGTTTACAGTGATTAAATCGATTTATTCAACAACTGAAAACTTTTTCTTATATTTATAATATATGTATATATATATAATAAGGAAAATTGTTATAAATTAACTGACGTCTGCAGCAATTGATTGAAACGAAAAATTGACAAATCAAACAGACCTAAAACATGCTTGACACTAGATTTAACAGATAGATTGAAAACCTATTTTTAAACTGACTTGTAAAACTGGTTTTTCTATGTTTATATACTGTCAGTACTTTTGATTGGTTCTCTGCTATCGAATCCGCCCAAAGGAAGGTAATACATTAGCTAATAATGATTTCATGGTTCAGCTAGTCAGCAAGCAAACCAAAGATACTACCTTTACCTACACACTGAAGTCCATGTGCTGTAACATTCAGATTTAGTTGGGGTTTACAAACTATACGTGGAATTTTATGAAATTTGGACACAAGCTTGTTTATGACTAGAAGACAGTATCCAGAGAGAAATTTAAAAAATATTTTGTTTTTATTTTTCCGTATTTTACTGATAAATGGACTTTTGTTGTTTTATTTTTTTTAGATAACACCCCGGCTCAGTCTGAGGTTAAAGTTTTTCAGACATCAATAACTTTGTCACACCTTCATGGAATTTTATGAAATTTAAACAGAAGCTTGTTTATGACCAAATTACAGTATCCAGAGCAAACTTTTGAAAATACTTATTTTCATTTTTCCATATTTTACTGATAAATGGACTTAGTTTTTTTACAGTTAACAAGTAGATACAGTCTGGGATTAAAGTTTGTTACACATCAATTACTTGGTCAAACCTTTATAGAGTTTTAGGAAACTTTGGCAGAAACTTTTTAATTTTAATGATTAAGAAATTATGTCAGGAGCAAACCTTTCAAAATGTTTTTTTTTTTTTTTTTTTTCATTTTAGTAATTTTCTGATAGATGGACTTCGTTTTTTAGCTCACCTGGCCCTTTTGAAAGGCCAAGTGAGCTTTTCTCATCACTTGGCATCAATTGTCTGTTAACTTTTACAAAAATCTTCTCCTCTGAAACTACTGGGCCAAATAAAACCAAACTTGGCCTAAATCATCCTTAGGGTATATAGTTAATAAAAATGTATCCGATGACCCTGCTCGTCAACCAAGATAGCCGCCATGGTTAAAATAGAACATTGGGGTAAAATGCAGTTTTTGGCTTATATCTCTGAAACTAAAGCATTAAGAGCAAATCTGACATGGGGGTAAAAATGTTCATCAGGTCTATATCTATCTGCCCTGAAATATTCAGACACATCAGACAACTCCTTGTTTGGTTGCTGCCCCTGAATTGGTAATTTTAAGGGAATTTTGCAGTTTTTGGTAATAATCTTGAATATTATAATAGATAGAGATAATCTGTAAACAGCAAAATGTTCAGTAAAGTAAGATCTACAAATAAGCCAAACATGACCAAAATTGTCAATTCACCCCAAAAAGAGTTGTTGCCTGTTAAAGTCAATTTTGCGTAAATTTTTGTAATCTTTTACAAAAATCTTCTCCTCTGAAACTACTGGGCCAATCTAAACCAAACTTGGCCTAAATCATCCTTAGGGTATCTAGTTTTAAAAAATATATCCGATGACCCTGCAAAAATGCAGTTTTTGGCTTGTATCTCTGAAACTAAAGCATTTAGAGCAAATCTGACAAGGTGGTTAAAGTGTTCATCAGGTCAAGATCTATCTGTCGTGAAATATTGAGACGCATCAGACAACCCATTGTTGGGTTGCTGCCCCTGAATCAGTAATTTTAAGGAAATTTTGCAGTTTTTGGCTGTTATCTTGAATATTATTATAGATAGATAAACTGTAAACAACAATAATGTTCAGCAAAGTAAGATCTACAAATAAGTCAACATGACCCAAATGTTCAATTGACCCCTTAAGGAGTTATTGCCCATTTATAGTCAATTTTTAACAATTTTTTGTAAATTTTTGCAATCTTTTACAAAAACTTCTCCTCTGAAACTACTGAGACAAATTTAACCAAACTTTACCACAATCATCATTAGGGTATGTGTCCGATGACCTTGCCTACCAACCAACAAGGCCAACACGGCTAAAAATAGATCATAGGGGTAAAATGCAAGTTTTGTCTTTTATTTTTTGAACTGTTATAAATATGAGAAAATCTGAAAGGAGCAAAAATGTGCAAAATAATGAGCGCTACCAATTGTCTAAATATGTCAAAACTGTTAGACAAATTCTTATAGAGTTATTTCCCATAAATGACAAATTTTACCATTTTTAGCTCGGCCAAGTGAGCTTTTCTCATCACTTGGCGTCCGTCGTCGTTAGCTTTTTACAAAAATCTTCTCCTCTGAAACCACTGGGCCAAATTTAACCAAACTTGGCCACAATCATCATTAGGGTATCTAGTTTAAAAATGTGTCCGATGACACTGCCAACCAACCAAGATGGCCACCATGGCTTAAAATAGAACATAGGGGTAAAATGTAGATTTTGGCTTATATCTCTGAAAGCAAAGCATTTAGAGCAAATCTGACATCAGGTAAAACTGATTATCAGGTCAAGATCTATCTGCCCTGAAATTTTCAGACAAATCTGACAACCTGTTGTTGGGTTGCTGCCCCTGAATTGGTAATTTTAAGGAAATTTTGCAGTTTTTGGTTATTATCTTGAACATTATTATAGATAGAGATAAACTGTAAACAGCAATAATGTTCAGCAAAGTAAGATCTACAAATAAGTTAGCATGACCAAAATTGTCAGTTGACCCCTTTAGGAGTTATTGCCCTTAATAGTCCATTTTTAACAATTTTTCATAAATTTTTGTAATCTTCTACAAAAATCTTCTCAAACTACTGAGACAAATTTAACCATACTTGGCCATAATCATTATTAGGGTATCTAGTTTAAAAAATTTGTCCGATAACACTGCCTTCCAACCATCATGGCCAACTTGGTAAAAAATAGAACATAGGGGTAAAATGCAGTTTTTGGTTTATATCTCTGAAACTAAAGCATTTAGAGCAAATCTGACAGGTGGCAAAACTGTTCATCAGATACAGATTTATCTGCCCTGAAATTTTCAGACGAATCTGAATGTTGGGTTGCTGCCCCTGAGTTAGTAATTTTCAAAAATTTTATATAATAATATCTAATACTATTAATTATGATTTTAACCTTATTTTGCATGATTTCCAAAGCATCAGTAAATACAGGTGAGCGACACAGGCTCTTGAGAGCCTCTAGTTTTTTTTCATTTTGCTTATCATGAAAACTATGACATTTAAAGAGAAACTTTTTTTTCCCGTTATGCCATTTATGATTTAAATTATAATAGATAAATAGACACTTTAATTCACAAAAATGATCAGCAAGGCAAGATCCATTAAAAAGTCAAATTTTGCCAATATAGTTAGTAGACTGTCGCTCTTCATAGGAGTGATTGCCCTTAAATGAGGATTTTTTTACCCTCTACTGTGTTTTGAGCAAAAACTAAAGTAAATAGAGAGAAACTAAACAGACTAAATGATCAGTAATACAAGATCAACAAAATAGAGATTTTTGTCATGAAGTCTATTCTCGTCTAAAATGTTGGAGAGTGTCCTTTGTTTGATATGCACATAGACCAAGGTGAGCAACACAGGCTCTTTAGAGCCTCTAGTTACAGTTAGCATTTACAGACGGTCTTTGATTAAATTTTTTTGATATGATAAATTTGTTTACCTTCATGGATTGTTATGAAACTTGGACAGAATCTAATCTTCAAGACCAAGAAATAGCATCTGAAGAAAAAGTTTTGAATCTTTTTTTAAATTCTGTATTTTACTGATAAATGGACTCACTTTTAAAGTCAACATTACCCTTCAACACTGACAGTTGCAATCACAGGCGAGACACAGGGTTCCGCGGAACCCCCTATGAATTTTTACCTAGTTATATATACCTCAAATATTTAAGTGCCAATCGGCCCAAGAATCGGGCAGTGGTGAAAACATGACAAACAAAAACCCTCTCAACTTTACATCAATTTAAATTCAAAATGTATAATGGTGCATTAATATAACATTCGTTTCCTTTTCCTCTTCTGGTATTTCAAGAGATAATTTGGTTGAAATGCACTAGAAACAAATAATTATGGGGAGATAACTCCGTAATTTGCTATCATTCAAACAAAAGTTATCTAGATATTTCTTGAATTACCAGATATGCAGAAATGAAAGACCTACCATTCTTACTCAGGATGAGGGTAACTTTGAAATAGGATGGTAAGGTTGGTGGTTGTTTTTATACACCCATTTACGGGCATGTTATGGTAGACTGTTGTCCGTCCGTCGTGAACATGTCGGACAATAACTCAAAAACGCATTAACCAATTTTCATGAAACTTTGGTGAATTGTTTATATCTATTGACGTGAGCTCCCTTTCCATTTTTATAAATTTTAGATTTTACATTTCTGAGTTATGGGGTTTTATATTAATTTAAAAAGGGAGATTTTCCAGTTTTCGGACCAATACTCGAAAGTTCTTTGAGCAGTTTTCATGAAACTTTGGTGACTGTTTTATATCTATTAAAATAACCTCCCTTTAGTTTTTTGTTTATAAATTTCTAATATGACATTGAGAAGTTATGGAACTTTATTCTTGTTAAAGCAACAGGCGTATCATGCGCTCATGGTGCAGCTCTTTATTTTGGTTATGATTTGAAATTCTTCTAAATTGCCAGATTCTTGGCACTTAAGTTAAAAAAAGATGTGATAGCCATTCTGGTCAAGAAAACTTTTATTAAATATTATATTATTGTGAATGGTGTAGTATAAAATTTAATATATGTTCCAAGTTAAACTACTATTATAGACAAATGAAGATAACTCAGTTCAAAATATTTCTGAAATATGTTCCATTGGAATTCAATGTTTAAAGTTTAAATTGCAAAATGAAAGTAATTTGTATCTTCAGTGCTCACAAGCACTTTGATAATGGAAATGTCGTCAAGGATTAAAGTAGATCTGCATGATTGGTCAAAGGGATGTCAGTTTGAAAGCATTTTCAGTCACATGGATGCTTGAAATATTCAACACCTGGTCAATGCATCAATATACAGTTTGTTTCAGGTAGAAGGGAATAGTTACATTTCATCAATTTCTCAATCCATTGGATAAATTTTCATGTTTTAATGCTTCTTTCAAATGCTTAGACATTTTATCATTTTAGATTTCAATTACCATTGTGATTAACTTTCAGCATAACACTATGCCTGCCAAAGAGGTCTATGATAACATGACTTCTTCTTGGGTAGAAAAAAAAAACTTGTTTATCCTATGTAATTGTGTACCAATCTGCCTAAGAATCAGACAGAGGTGAAAACATGACAAACAAAAACTCACTCAGGTTTACATCAATTTTAGTTCAAAATGTATAATGGTGCATGCATATAACATTCATTTCCTTTCCCTGTTCTGGTATTTCAAGATATGATTTGGTTGAAATGCACTAGAAATTAAGAATTAAAGGGAGATAACTCTGTAATTTGCTATCATTCTAACCCAAAGTTATCTTGAGATTTCTTGATTACCTGACAGGCAGAAACAAAAGACTATCATTTTTAACTCAGGATGAGAGTGACTTCAAAATGGGATGGTTTGGTCTGCATTTTTTTTCCTGCTATGTTTTGAAATTCTTCTGAATTGCCTATTTCTTACAAAAGACTCAATCAAGATAAGATAAATAGAATCAGGGTTTTTGCATAACCAATGAGGACCCTTATTAAGGAATTGGAACCCATTTTAAATACATGGTCACATGTAATAAGAGATTAAATATTGTTTTTGATGTCAATACCAGGGTTCAAGGTCCCAGATATAAAAATAGACAGAAATATTTTGGTTGTCTTGTCTGGATGATTATTTGAAAATATGCATGGAATTATTATAATTATGTAATGAGAGGAAGATTTCTATAAATTTTAGGTCACTGTCATATTTCCATAAAATTAGTCGCAAATTTGAGCAAAATAAGGATTTTCAGATGAATTGATTTAAAGGCTATTATGTCATTAAGTAAGATGATGGCAAATACAGAATTTAGGGACATCAAAAAAATAGCAGGGAAAATGTCATGTAGCATGTTGTATTTCACATGCTTAATTTGTGAAGTAAACAAACCATGAAAATTAATGGACATTAACATGAAGAGTATTCCTTCCTTAAAATTATTGTACTACCCTTTGTTATCCTGTAACTAGTTTGTATATTCCTTAGTGTTTACCACATAGAAAAAAGTGTTGGGTGCCTTGCTCATTAAGGTTGTAATTTTCTTATGTCTGATGTGTGGTAGATAAAACTGTACATAGCCATCTTGGAATGTTAAATAGCAGTACACAATTGGAGAAAAAATAAGTAATTTATTGTGTTATAAAGACTGTTTTAACAAATACCAAATATTTGTTTCTGTTCGAATCAATTTTTGTCTCGCCTTGACAGAGTCAAAAAGCGAGACATAGGTATGCAGTTTCTGGTGGCGGCGTTGTCAACAATGTATGAGTTTGTGATTAGGTCTAGTTTATGGTGAACCACTAGTGGTAGGTCAATGATATTTGGTATGCAGTTGTATTAGCATTGACACATCTCATTACTATGGAGATTATTTGGTCCCGCCCCTCAGTTATGGTTTATTGACTTTAAAACTTTTGCTTACTTTACATGTATTGTAAAAAAAATTCAGTGACACCAATTTATCTCTTTTTTTCTTGAAGCATATTATAAAATCTATCTTCTCATTTCTTATTTCAAAATAATATCTCTTAGAAATCTTTACAAAATTAGGCAATTTTTGCACAACTTTTAGCTTGAAAAATAGCACACTGACCCACACCTTTTATTATATTTTTGATAAAAGCAGGGTAAAATCTACATTTTGGCAAAGTATAAGAAAATTCTATCGGCTGAAACATTAGTGGAGTGACAAATCAAGAATAAGGTGCTTATTTTAAGATTTTCATGGAACGGCATAACTGCAGGCTGAAAATATTTTTTTTGCAAAGCCAATACCTTAATCTTACTTTTTTGCCCAGTGGTGCAGTGTTTCATAAAATGGAAAGAAAAAGACATCTTGATTTTTGCATTCAAATGCAGCTCGACAAAAAATTTACTTTTGTGTCTTTTATATAATCCTCAAACTCTTGATTTGACATTTGATGAAGAGTCTTAAGTTCTAATGCATATTGTTAAACTGTAATTTTCTCTATTTAGCCTTATTATGGTCGTTTTCACACCTTTTTTTTTTTTTTTTTTTTTAAATATGGACTGTTTTATTTCAACCGAGTGGTTACAACATTTGTAAATTTACATTACATCGAAATTGTTCAAATTTTCAAAATAAAAAGTAATAACACTTTATTTTATAAAGTTATGAGACCACTTCGGCTCAGTTTTTCTAATTATTTTTCCTTTTTCAACACATTCTAAATTGATATAATTCAGTGAATTTCAGATTTATTTCTTAAACCGATACGGTTACTTTTTTATTGTCGAATGCATCATACCATAGTTTGTGTTTGTGCCAAATAAATATTTAAAGTATGGATATTTTTTTGTCAAAAAGACATTTGTCGTGTTTTTTCAAAGTTAAAATAGATTTTTTCTAACACTAAAAGTCAAATCGGGGCAGATAAGTGTTATTCCTGAAATATATCTACTTTTAGTAGTCTACTAATACTGATGCTTTTGCAGCTGAAAGAAGTCGTACTTTAAACAACTGGAATTTTTTAATTAAACATCTGAATTAAACAAGTAAAAACTTTCATGTCTACATGTAACTGCAAATGTACCTTTTTAGCTCACCTGGCCCAAAGGGCCAAGTGAGCTTTTCTCATCACTTGGCGTCCATCGTCGTTAACTTTTACAAAAATCTTCTCCTCTGAAACTACTTGGCCAAATTTAACCAAACTTGGCCACAATCATCATTAGGGTATCTAGTTTAAAAATTGTGTCCGTGACCTGCCAAACCAACCAAGATGGCCGCCATGGCTAAAAATAGAACATAGGGTAAAATGTATATTTTGGCTTATAACTCTGAAACCAAAGCATTTAGAGCAAATCTGACATGGGGTAAAATTGTTGATCAAGTCAAGATCTATCTGCCTTGAAATTTTCAGATGAATCGGACAATGGGTTGTTGGGTTGCTGCCCTGAATTAGTAATTTTAAGAATTTTTTCCGTTTCGCTTATTATCTTGAAAATTATTATAGATAGAGATAAACTGTAAACAGCAATAATGTTCAGCAAAGTAAGATCTACAAATAAGTCAACATGATCAAAATGGTCAGTTGACCTCTTAAGGAGTTATTGCCCTTTAAAGTAATTTTTACCATTTTTTGTAAATTTTGTAATCTTTACAAAATCTTCTCCTCTGAAACTACTGGACCAAATTCAACCAAACTTAGCCACAATCATTATTAGGGTATTTAGTTTAAAAATGTGTGCAGTGACCCAGCCAACCAACCAAGATGGCTGCCATGGCTAAAAATAGAACATAGGGTAAAATGTAGATTTTGGCTTGTAACTCTGAAACCAAAGCATTTAAAGCAAATCTTACAGGGATTAACTTGTTTATCAAGTAAATATCTATCTGCCCTCAAATTTTCAGATGAATTGGACAACTGGTTGTTGGGTTGCTGCC